>BSBK01002174.1:2245000-2902768 GCA_027943335.1 Chamaecyparis obtusa | reverse complement strand
AAGAGATATCACCTGTCAAGTACTAGATCTCCCATTAGCCTATAATATTCTTCTAGGAATGCCCTAGATTCATGAGATGCAAGCTATTCCATCAATGTACCACCAATGTGTCAAATTTCCCTATGATGGAGTAGAGGTCACTATACCTGTAGACAAGTCAACATCTTGCAATGCTTTGAAGGAAAGTGCAGATAAACTTGTTCCACATAATAGAGAATCATCTACCAAAAAAATAGACATAACATCTACATCTAAAATGGAAGACTTGTCAAAAGGAGTCAAGATCAAAGATATAGGCATGGGATTATACATAATCGAACTAGTCATGTCTCTCACATCTCTCCTGGTTTCACCTAAATCCTATGGATAACCTTCAGAGAAAGTAAGACCTACAACCAAAGAACCTTAGGATCTCTTCGATGGGAGTTTCATCATAGAGAAAGTTTCCAAACAAGAATCAGATGAGGCAGAAGCTATATTATCCTAGCTATACAAAGTTAAGTCTCAATTATAGAGAGTTCAAAAATGTGACTCTAAAATACCTAAGATTCCTGCAAAATCATATGGACCATGTCACAAACTAATGTCTAAAATGGGATACACTAGAAAATGACCTCTAGGAAAAAGAGGTAAAGGCATCATCAAACCCATTCCACACTGTGGAAGGACAACCAAAGATACAACGGGCATAGGTTATCACAAGAAACCTTTTCATCTTAGTGGAAGTTCTACACATGTCCTAGAATAGATAGAACCAGAAATAGATACTCATCAAAAAGAAGAAACACAACATTCAGATAGTGATGATTCAAACACAACTGATGTTTTTCCTTATGAATGTATACCTCAACATATTCTAAATCTTCTTGAAAATAAAAAAGAACCTAAAAGAATCAACATGGTAGACACACAAGAACCTAATATTGCACAAGAGACAGTCGCAACATAAGAATCAACTAATCCTGAAAATAAACAAGAAGAAGAAGAAGGTGTACCTCTCACAATAGTTGAACACTTGGGACACAACAATGATTTTGAGATAGATTCCCATGAATATGAATCCCTCTCAGACTCTGAAAGAAACCCTGCTTGGGGGATTTGTCCTGATTTTACAATATTCTTAACTTTCCTAGGGATCCTGATGAGGAATCAAATGACTATGAATGGGGAATTGTTCTAGAAGAAGATGAGCTTATAATAGAAAAACACATAGATGTCATTCATCGATATGCACCTACATCCAACATGAGTCTAGAAAAAAATAACAAACCTCGTGAGTCTAATACACTTATCACTAATGCAAGATCCAATGATGACGTTGAGATGCTTAAGGAACTAAACATTCTGAGTAGTAATATCATCCTTGAATTCAAGATTCAAATCACAACCAATGATGACAACACTATATGTATGAATACTATCAGCCAATCCTTTCCTGCACTTACTATCCAACATCCTGAGCTTATTGACCAAACATCCACTAAGACATCCACACTTTTCAGACCAACTACACTCTTGCATGCTACCTAAATGTAGTGGAACCCATGACGACTTCCATCAGTGAACCTAGTGTTAGCATGAAGGAGTCGAATATCAAATATCTCAGTCAAAAGAATAAAAGCAAAAAGAAAAAGAGTTTTGAGGGTGAAAACCACTATGTGGTAGTCTCAGAACCTAAAATAGTAAAAATGAAAGATGTATCCAAAGGTGAAAACCCCTTTGAGGTGTTTAAGGATCATATATTTAATTTCCTTCCAAGTCATTTATAGGATAGATCTCCAATATTGATAGAACCAACTCAGCCTATCAATTTGGGCACATCAGAGGAACCACAGTCGATTCATGTAGCACAATCTCTGTCAGAAGAGGAGAAACATGCATTTACCACATTCTTAATAGAGAAGAAAATCAATTTTGCATGGAAGTATTCAGATATTCCTAGATTAGATCCTAATCTCATCATGCATCATCTCTCTATCACTCCAGGAGTTAAACCAATCAAGCAAAATTTGTGTAAAATGTATCCTCATGTAGCACTCCTTGTCAAAGTTGAGCTAGAGAAACTACTAAAAGTCATATTTATACGAGTCATAGATTATGCAGAGTGGATTTCAAAAATAGTTCTAGTATCAAAACTAGATAAATCTATCAAAGTATGCACAGACTTTAGAGATGTAAACAAAGCATGCCCTAAGGATGATTTTCCACTACCAAACATTGATATGATAGTTGACATGATTTCAGGCTTTGAAATGTACTCTTTAATGGATGGTTTCTCTGGATATAATCAAATCAAGATAGCTCCAGAAGATCAAGAGAAGATAATTTTCACTTGTGCATGGGTTACTTTCTGTTGGAATGTAATGTTGTTTGGTCTTAAAAATGTTGGTGCTTTATATCAAAGAGTTATGATATCTATCTTTCACGATATGATACATAAAAACATGGAAGATTATGTTGATGACACTTTAGCTAAATCAATGAAATTATCTTAATACCTACCTAACTTGGGTACAATACTAGATAGAATGGAAAAATTTAGTCTCAGACTAAATCCTAAGAAATGTGCCTTTGGTGTCACTTCAGGGAAGCTTCTAGGGTACATTGTTTCAAAGAAAGGTATTGAAGTAGATCTAGCTAAAGTCAAAGCAATCATGGAGATGCAACCTCCTAAGAACATTAGTCAAATACAAACCTTACAAAGAAGGGTGTAATCAATCAAATGCTTCATATCTCAGCTAGCAGATATATCACAACCTTTCACAAAAACATTACATAAATGTGTGACTTTCATTTGGAACGAGGAATGTGAAATGAATTTCAATCACATCGAACAATATTTGGCAAATCCACCAATTCTCATACCTCCTATTCAAGGGAAGCCATTAATACTATATGTCTCTGCTACATATACATCACTGGGGGCACTACTAGCACAACATGATGAAAATAAGAAGGAAGGAGCTATTTACTATATCAATAGAATATTGGTAGCTTATGAGAAGAACTACTTCATGATAGAGAAAGCGTGTCTAGATGTTATTGTGTGTGAAAGTTTGTGGCCTGCAACACATCACTTCAATAGGATAATAACATCTCTTGTTAGAGAAAATAAGCATGTAATTGAAGAAACTAACAAGTAAAAGCATCCTATTGCTCTCTAGTTAGTGTGAGTATGAAATAAGGGGTTAATTGCTCTTAGATTTAACCCTTAAACAGTGACAATCTACACTAAAATGAGAGATAGAAGAGTAAATGCATGACATCAAGCTAAATCTAGAAAATACTTCCAAATTAGGCATGAAACCATAAATTCTTTCCATTTTAAACCAAATTGAAGTGTTCTCTAATTAGCTAAAGCATGAAAACATGAAAAACAACTATCAAATTAAGGCATTAGTAAGCAAATTCCCAAGTATGAGAGTTCAATAATCAAAGATTATGAAGCCTCAAAATTCAAGCATGTGGAAGAAGAAATAAGCTTTTGAAAATTCTCTTTTATAGAAGATTGAAGGAATTGAATGATTGAGATGCATCTTGGCTTGATCCTTGATCCATGTGAGAGCCTCTTAATCATTACAGTGTGTTTGTTGTGTTTGTTTGATTTAAGAGGTATTTATGAATTTCTTTTAATTAATAACTCTAGCCATGTATTTGGTGGGATTGAATTAATTAAATAGGCCTAGAGTTAATTGTCTTGATTTAGCTTTAAACCTTAGTGGTAAATGCTTGATTTAGGATTTGATGGATTTTATTGAATTTTTGGGATTTTATGTTAATGATCAGGAATCAAATTAACATAATCAAGGTTATATGTTGAATTAAGGGCAAATAGGGCCTTAGGTTCTATTAGCCTGATTTTAGGTGATTACATTTGCCCCTCTTTGAGTTGCTTTGCGAACAACACAAGGATTTAAAGAAAATCTGATTCAAAGCATGATCTAGGAGATTTATAGAGCATCAAGAACTACTCTGAACTCAAATGATTTATAGAGCAGTGAGGACCACTCTGAATGATTTATAGAGCAGTAACGAGAACTACTTTGAACTCAAATGATTTATAGAGTAGTGAGGACTACTCTAAAAGATTTATAGAGAAGTAACGAGAACTACTCTGAACTCAAATGATTTATAGACCAATGAGGACTAATCTGAAAGATTTATAGAGAAGTAACGAGAACTACTCTAAACTCAAATGATTTATATAGCAGTGAGGACTACTCTGAAAGATTTATAGAGCAGCAAGAATAACTACTCTGAACTCAAATGATTTATAGAGTAGTGATGACTACTATGAAAGATTTATAGAGCAATAATGAGAACTACTCTAAATTAGAGAATCTTGAACTTGATTGAATGAAATCCTACTTGATTTAAAAACTACAAATTATGAACTTGATTGGACAAGAATTGACAATATCGACTCTGAGCTTGATTGAACAAAGACCGATAGGAGATTTTGAAAAGAATTTTTAGTTAAAATTGATCATGCTGACAAGTAACCAATTTGATTTGAAGCGATGAAATTGATCAATGTCGTAAAGATTAACAATCTCAACTTGATTGAAGAAAACTATCATGCCCCTAGTGTTGAAGAATTTGATTCAAAGCATTAGAATTTTGGTATGATTATGCCCCCTTGGGATTGAAATCAGAACAAATTCAAATAAAATCATTAGTTTCAAGCATTTAGAAAGATTTGTGGTGATTAAAATGATCTTGGATCAAGTGTAGATCAATTGGAAAGAGTTATCAAGCCATTTAGATCAATTTTAGTGCCCCAGACGCACTATTTGACCAAGTTTGACCAATAATTTGAGATAATTGGCCAAGTTTGATTGATGTTTAAGCAATATCTTGGCATAAAAACTTGATGCTTTATGGAGGAAAATCACTTTTTGTAGCTTTTGACAAGCTTTCTATGTATTATTTGCGCTCTGTTCAACTCTCTTTAAGTGAGTTTAACTGAACTTTGACTGTTGTTGACCATTGATTTAATTGAAAATCATTTATGTACTGATTTGCCTTGCTTGCGGTATCTTTTCTGCTTAATTGCCCCTGTGTGACTGCAATTTGACCATGTTTGACTTCTGCATTCTGAAGGTTGACTTTGCTTTGTAACTCTATTTTGACTACATCTGAGTGATATAAATCACCTATTTCAATTTTGGTCCCGATAGTAAGCCTCTGTAACATCTTATGAATGAAGTACTCTTAGGGTTTTGGGGCCCCTAGGAGGCTTAAATAGGTCAAAAAGTTAATTTTTACTATTAATTTTCACTTTTACCCCTTCAAATTTTACTTAGCTCTGAGCAACCATGGTGTTCCCAATGGAGAAGCATCGATTTGAGATGGCGAGGTGACACGATAGATCAAGACATTATGATGCACCTGTGAGTAGCCGATAACAAACCTTGTCAATTTCATGCATTTTTGTGTAATTTTTAGCCAATTTAGTTTTGAATCGCATCCCAGATACAGGATTGCATCTGGTCAAACTCATGTCACATCCTGCATCCCAGATCACATTCGGGATTTCATGGATCACACCCCTCTAAGTTGCATCCGATTAATTTTAAACTTTTTGAATACTTTTTGTACTTTTTAAATAACAGGGTCGCATCTGGAATACCAGATCGGTTCCCAGATTTTCCCATCCTCGTCTAAGATTTCTTGGGTCAAATCCATTTTTAGGGTCACATCCCAAATTTCTTGATCCACCTCCAGGATTCCTGGATTGCTTTTGGTTTTTGTCAATTTTTAAGCCAAGTACACTTGTTTTTCTAAACTGTGAGCAATTTTCTGGCCAATTTCTTTTGTCTAATGCTGACATAGTGCCCCTATTTTTTGTTGTGCAAACTGATTTTGATGTTGTGTCATTTAGATACCCTAGGCCGGTCCAGGTGTTAGCTCTTCATAGTCAGTTGAGTCAGGAGGATCAGTGTGTAGTTCTACGTTGTGGACTCTGGAGTTAGGTGCATTTGCCCAACATTTGGGGTGAATCGCAGCCTTCTCACAACATTGGCAGAGCGGTGGCACTCTGAGCATAACACCTTTCACCTACCCATCGGTGAAATGATTGTTACACCAAAGGATATGTGGTGGATTCTATATGTTTATGTCTAGGGCACACAAATTGAGTATGAGGCATTTGGGCCTGCAGCAATTATTGACGCAAGGAGGGTATTCCAAGATGATACCATTATAGGTCATTACTTGAGTTGGGACCACATGGTCACCAACTGTGCCCCTCTTTCTATGTACCTAGCTGGTTTGATAGGTAGTCTATTGATAGGTACTTTATGTGTGGCTAGTCCAGAGTTATTGGTTAGATGATTCAGTCCCCTAGCAGATATGCATGGGGTAGTTACATTTTGGCTCATATGTACCATGAGCTTCATGAGATAGTGTATCAGCATGCTAGGTCTATGACCGTTGGGAGTGTTGTATTATAGATCTGGGCATGGAAGCACATCCCCATTACTCGACCCATTGTAGATAGACATTGTGATGCCAGATTGCCATATATATACATGTATTCTGGCCTGATTCAGCAACCCCACCTAGGCAAGTTAGAGTACTGGCATCGTCTTTTAGATGATGTCACTGATGTTGTATTGTGACCATATTTAGAATGTGAGGCTTGGCCCTCAGATGCCAAGAAGATGCCTTATTTCTTCCAAACTAGGTACCTTGTCGGGAGGACCTGTTATGTTGTTGAGCAGTTTCTGATCACTTGGGTTTGCTGACAGTATGGTAGATTTTAGGGTATGTCTCTTGAGACATGTCTTTATGGTTGTATTAGGAGCGAGGCACAGTGGGGATCCTGATTGATATTTGAGATGGTCGTGCATGAGATCTCGCAGATGGCTTGTGTGGATTGGGACTATAAGGCAGATGTCTGTGATGCTAGTGTTACCGATGAGTATCATGCTCACTACCTTAAACATCCATACCCCAAGTTTACTGCTCTAGAGGATGCCATTCTGCGTATCAAGGACGCATTGGATTATGACCCTAATGATGATGTTGGTGGTCGGGGCCGAGCTGCATGAGGTGCTGATAGGGGGAGAGGATGAGATGGAGTCCATAGGGGTAGAGGAGATGGAGATGGGGCCCACAGAGGTGGAGGAGATGGTAGGGGAGATGGAGGAGATGACAGGGGTGGTGGTGGTGGTACGGTAGGGAGTAGTAGACAGTGGGCCTTTGGGGGAGAGTCTAGTTAGAGGCAACAAAGAGCACATGTTACTCCTCCTTGGAGGGATACAAGACCATTGTTACATAGAGATGAGCATGTATAGAGACCCACCAGAGGAGATCAAGATCCGCAGTAGTAGCAAGCATGTCAGGATCCTCCCATAGGTGGTGATGGTGATAGGTTATCATGGTGCGAGTAGGAGAGGGTTGCATTGATATTAGAGTTGGTGACCCTTTGAGCCTAGTTATTAGAGAGAGATGTGCAGCTGGCTCAGGTCAGATTAGAGAGAGATGCACAGATCACCCAGCTGGGAGTGGATAGAGATGCCCAGTTAGCATAGCTAAGGACAACCAGCAATACACAGATAGCATAGCTGAGGGCATGCAGGGATACATAGCTTGTGCAGCTAAGAGCTAAGAGAGAAAGATATGTGCACACTGCCACCCACTAGGGACAGAGGGATACGTATTATTTCACTTTGTATTGCGGTGCAGTTCCTACCTCCTAGAGGGCTCCTTTATATTTAGTTATTGCTTAGCAGTCTGAGGGTTCCATGCCTCCTCCACCACCACCTAGCAGAGCAGATGCACCCCCTCCTGATCCTCTAGTAGAGGATGAGGGGGCCAGTGAGGTGTATACCTCCTTGATATTCATTCATATTTTGTATCACTGGACATATTGTATCTTATTGGATATCTTGTACTCATACCACTTTTGATCGATGCACTATCATGTCCTTTGGACTTTGTTTATTTATTGATACATTGTCTCATATTCTGATATACTGATACTCTGATTCACTGATGATTTCTGATGGACATTCTTGATACTCTTGTTTATAGATATTTTTGATGATATATTGATGCTCATGATGATTCTATCATGGATGCTTTTATCTAATTCATTTTGTTTTCTAGCTCTGATATATGATCTTTGATGGTTTTAATTTATGCACATGTGATATCTTGATGTTTGTTTTATGCTTTGGATATTGATGTGATGGTCATACTTGGTCAAGATTAGATTAGTTAATGATAAAATGACATCATAATATATTTCACTAATATATACTCATGTTTTTGTTATTTTCAAAGTTTTTATGAATGTATGGATACATGAGATGTATTGTGATGTGATGTTTGGACATCTCACTTTTATTTATGTATGGATGAATATGGATGCATTATGCAAATGGTTTTATGGCATGAAATGGATTATGAATGCAAATGAATATCAGTGATTTATACTCAATCATTTTAGTTTCAGTTGCTTATGATTCCATGATGTACTTGGTCACACATGTCAAATGGTTAATGTTTCCAGAATTTTCAGCTTATATCAAAATGCTTTAGATAGATTTTCAATTTATATCAATGCCTCAGATAGTTAAATCCACACTTTCATGCTTATGCAAGATTAAAATGAATGCAACTAAATTAAAATGAATGCAATTTTAAAATGAACTTCAATGCAACTAAAGACAATGAAATGCATCTAAATGAACCTAATGCAAATTAATATGATATGCAACTAAAATAAACTCTAATGCAACTAACCAATGAAATGCACCTAGACTAAGACACTTAGGACAGTCACTATTTATTCAAAGTGAGTTGTTTTTCATCATAGAGCCTTTGTTAGCGGGACCTCATTAGAATAGTACAATTTTCACCAATAGATTTAGCAATCCTGAAAATATGAATACATTCTTTTTATTCACCATGTTGGAAGACAACCTAAACATTAAAGCACCTAGCCTAAATGTTTTGTCAGTTACTTCCTGTTTGATATAAACCATTTCTTTTCTAGTACATAATGTGTAAATGTATACCCGCAATGACCTTTCATTTTGTATTCATATCCTAGGGTATAATCCGATTTACCATGCACCTTACTAAGAAATAGTCTATCTTTGTTAGTTTTTAAATAGGAAAGGAAATAGATCCAACCTCACTAAGGTTTTCATAGGAAATAGGTCGAGGTATACATGGCGTTCCAATCATGATGGAGGCACTTATAGTAGACACCCATTCCCCATGATCACCTCAGATCATCAGATTTATTACCACAAATAGAAGACAAAGAAAATATTATGCCCCCAGTCCTTGCTCCTTTTAGTCCGTAGAAATCATCGAGTTACTCAAGGAAACATAACAATCAAAAATTGATAATAAGAAAAATTTTTTGTCCTTTAGCATGATCGAGTATTTGCATAAAAGAAACAGACAGTTGTGATTATAGTGTTTAAAAACACTCTTGATTAATCTCACAAACACACGCATAAAAACTATTATCAATCAAAGATTCATTTCTTCATCCATAAGTGTCTCACCTATTTTGGTGTTTAGAAACACTCTTTTCATCATGACGTTGTGTTGAGAAACACATTTTAGATTCAGCTAGTTGGTGTTTAAAAACACCATTTTTCATAGTTTATTGTGAATTGTAGACGAGGGTGGTATTGAAAAATACCGTTATTCATAGTTTATTGTCAATTGGGGTGCAACATCTTGTCAACAAATGTGATCCTGATCAAATGCCCCCTAGGGAAAAATAGTTTACCTAGGACCCTAAGGTGGACAGATTCCAGTCTTAGGAAGGCATAATTCTTTTACAGTTCTATTAGGATTTGGTGTGTCACAAAAGTGACTGGAAGATATATACAAACTCATATTTATAGAGGCCAAATGTGCAAGCGTTGTCTTGATAGATAGAGCGTCAATTATAAGTAGCACCTATTTACTAGGTTTTCACCACTTGGTCACAGTTTTATTCAATTTTTTCTATCATAGGCACATGTTTACCAGGTTTTCACCAAGACACTTTTTATCTTTTCCAATTTTTTTGTTCTTTTTTATTTTCTTTTTTTTTTGTATTTTTCTCTTTTCTAATTTTTTTTGGACTCACCTAGGCGCCTATTTGCTAGGTTTTCCTCAAGATGGTCATTTTTTTAGGACTTTTTCCACTGTTTTTGTTTTTTCAAGATCCATATTTATTATTTTTGAACTTTTTTTAGGACTCTTTTCACTGTACAGGAGCTACCTCCAGAATGTCAGGCATACAAACTTTTTAGATGTAGAGTATTGATTGGGTCTAGTAAAACATCTCCTTCAAGTGTAGCCAATTGATAGGCTCCTGATCTAAATGTTGTTTTAATGACAAAGGGACCTAGCCAATTGGGTTCAAATTTCCCTTTTTGTTCTCGATTCTATTGATTCTTAGGATTTTCTCTTAGGACTAGATCTCCTACCTAAAAACTTATTGGTTTTACTTTCTTGTTGTATCCTCTTAACATTCTCTTATGATAAGCTTTGAGGTGATCAAACACCTGTTGCATGTATTCATCTAGCAATTCAATTTCTTGCAGTCTAGAGATTCTATAGTCCTCATTAGTGACTAGATGTTTCAATGATACTCTCAGTGATGGAATCTCTACCTCAATTGGTAAGACTACTTCTGATCCATAAACTAGTGCAAAAGGAGTTGCACTAGTTGGTGTTCTAATGCTTGATCTATAAGCCCACAATGTTGGATTGATTTGCAAATGCCAATCCCTTCCTGATTTGTTTACTGTCCTATGCAATATTTTTAGAATGTTTTTGTTTGATGCTTCATCCTGTCTGTTACCTTGAGGGTAATAGATTGAGGAATAGTGCTGAGTTATTTTGAATTGAAGACATAGCTCATTTATGTCTTTGTTCTTCAATTGACCCCCATTGTCAGTCACAATCGATGAGGCTATGCCATAACAACAAATGATGTAATTCAAGATGAACATTGAGATTTTTTTCCCTGTTGCATTGGACAGTGGGATAGCTTCCACCCATTTCATAAAATACTTAGTTGCAATGATGATGTATTTATGTCCATTAGATGAATTAGGGTAAATCTGACCAACCAAATCAAAGGCCCATCACTGAAATGGCCAATGTGTTATGAAGGGAATCATCTCTCTAGCTGGCGCATGTATCAAATTGCCATGGATCTAGCATTTCTTACAAGTTTTTGCAAAGTGGATAACATCTTTCTCCATAGTAGGCCAGTAATAGCTAACCCTTAAAAGTTTCTTAGCTAATGAAAAATCATTTGAGTGTGACCCATACACACCTTCATGGACTTCTTTTAATACATGATTAGACTCTTCATGTTTTAAACACCTAAGAAGCATGCCATCTAGACTACATTTAAACAAGTCATTAGCGATAATTATGTAATGCGATGCTGCTCTTATGAGGGATCTCTTTTCATTTCTAGAATAGCCTTTGAGAATTGTTTGGTCTTTAAGATAGGAGTAGATATGGGCATATCTAGATAACACTTGGGTTTCCAGGGCATAAACAATTTGGCATTCGGGTGAGTCATAAGCTAGGAAAGGGAGTTCTTCCATGAGGAAGTCATAGTGAAATTGGTGTTCCTCTAATTGTAACATGGATGCTAAAGTAGCCATCACATCAACTGCTTTGTTCTCTGATCTTGGAATTTGCTAAAATGTAATGAAGATGAAGTACTTTGTCATGTCATCCACCATTGTTTTTTAGGGCATTAGCTTTTCATCCTTAGTCTGATAGTCACCATTGACTTGATTGATAATGAGTTGTGAGTCTCCATAGATGTGTAATTCAATGATTTTCCACTCTATTGCAAGCTTGAGCCCATTCACAAGAGCTTCATACTCTGCTATGTTGTTGGTGCATGGAAAGATCATTTTGTATGCTTTGGGAATCTTATATCCTTGTGTTGTGATGAATAAGCATCCAGCTCCTGATCTCTATTGTGTGAAGGAACCATCAAAGTACATTTTCCATGGATGTTTTGTTAAGTGCATGATAGATTCATTTGGAAACTTCACAAGTAATGGCTTGTCATTAGTCAATGGAGTGTCTACAAGCTGATCAAGAATCACTTGTCCTTTAATGGCCTTTCTGTCCACATATTCAATATCAAATTCACTTAGGATTAGGACCCACTTAGCAAGCCTTCTTGTCAGCATTGCTTTGTTCAACAAGTATTTAAGTGGATCAATTTTAGCCATTAGTTTCACCTTGTGTGCCAATATATAGTGTCTCAGCTTTTGGGATGCAAACACCACTGCTAAGCATGCCTTTTCAATCATTGAATAGTTTAGCTCAAATGTGACCAAAGTTCTACTGATGTAATATATAGCTCTTTCTTTCTTGGTCTTATCCTCTTGTGCAAGAAATACTTCTAATGATGTATCTGTAGCTGATATGTAGAGAATTAGAGGTTTTCCATAAATTGGTGCCATTATAATTGGAGGATTCATCGGATACTTCTTGACTTGGGTAAAAATTTCTTCACATTGCTCATCCCAAGTGATTGTAATTCCTTTCCGCATCAACTTTGTGAAAGGTTGTGCTTTGTCCGCTAGTTGAGATATGAACCTTCTTATGGATTGTAGCTTGCCTTGTAGTGTTCTCATTTGACTAATGTTCCTTGGTGGTTGCATCTCTAGAATAGATTTTACCTTTGCTGGATCCACTTCAATTCCCTTTTCTAAGACTATGAACCCTAATAGTTTTCTAGATGACATGCTAAATGCACACTTTTTAGGATTAAGTCTTAACTAGAACTATTCCATTCTATCAAAGATCTTCCTTAGGTCTTCTATGTGTTTATCTCTTATCTTTGACTTGGCCAAGGTGTCATCTACGTAGTCTTCCATGTTCTTATACATCATGTCATGGAATATTGTGGTCATTGCTCTTTGATAAGTTGCACCTGTTTTCTTTAGACCAAATGACATTACATTCCAGCAATAGGTTCCCCATGCACATGTGAATATAGTCTTCTCTTGGTCTTCAACATCAATTTTGATCTGATTATATCCTGAAAATCCATCCATTAGGGAGTACATCTCATAACCAACTGTTAAGTCCACAATCATGTATATGTTTGGAAGTGGGAAATCATCTTTAGGGAAAGCCTTGCTAAGATCTCTGAATTCTTTGCAAACTCTTATGGACTTATGTGCTTTAGAAATAGGAACTATGTTTGATATCCACTCCACATGATCAATAGCCCTAATGAATCCAAATTTCAATAGTTTTTCCAATTCTGCTTTCACTAGCAATGCCACATGTGGGTTCATCTTTCTGAGTTTTTGCTTCACTAGTTTTACATCAGGTGAAATAGACAAGTGATGCATGATTAAGTTTGTGTCCAATCCCAGCATCTCTAAATAAGACCAAGCAAAATTGATCTTCTTTTCTTTGAATAAATTGGTGAATTGGATCTTTTCATCTTCTGTCAATGACTGGGCAATGTAAACTAACTAAGGAGCTTCTATTGTTCCCAAATTAATGGGTTGTGTAGGTTCAATTAGAACTGACAATCTTTCCTAAAAGTGATCTGGGAGGATACCAAGAATCCCATCCTTTGGCACCTCAAGGAGGTTTTCACCATCGGATATGTCTTTTTCTTTTTCTCTTTTAGGATCTGATACTACCACTAGGTGTTTTTCACCATCAGATCTCTTGTTCTTTTTGTTTTTCATTTTGAGATTGAGAAACTTGATATCCTCTTCAGTCATAGTTTCGCTCTTTGTATTGGTGGAAGAAAGGAAGGGTTCACAAGCATTAAGATAACAAGCTATGGCATAGTCATTGTCAAAGGATAGCAAGCTTGTGTTTGTAGGTTCATCCCAGTCTATCAAGTCAAGGTATTTCAAGGACAAAGATTCAGTAGGTTCAAGAGACAACACCGCGTTGTTATCACCATTTGTAACTTGCAAGATATCATCTATTAAGTTTCCTTCTAAATAGATGTTAGGATTATTAGAGTCATGTTCATTATTATTAGAGTTCATTTTAATGTTATGTGGATCTAACTCTAGTGATCTAACATTAGAACTTTCCCCTTCTTCAATCAAGACTCTAGGAGAAAATTTGTGTATCACATCTATCTCTATGTCCATGGTAACATCAAAAAGGACATCCCATTCATATTCTACGAGCTACCTGACTATAATCTAAAACCCCCAAGAAGTGGGCAATATTCATGGGTACTTCATCTTCTTCATTAGCATGGTTCTCTTCTTCTTGTAATGGTTATCATGGAGTCACTATTCTTGGTTCTTCATCAAAGCGAGGTGTATCAAAGATGGGAATTCCTTGTTCTTCTTCCTCAAGTTCTTCTATTTGTTCTCCTTATGGTTCTTGTCTGAGATTAGTACCAATTTCTGATAATGGGTCTCCTTGTAAGAGCAACAACCTTTCATAGGAAATAGGTTGTCCTATTATTTCTTCTTTGTCATCTGAGTCTCCTGATCTATCAAATACAGGACCCCTTTCTGCTGTAGGATGAAATCTTGCTTCTCTGAAGCCTAGTCCATTCTTATCCTTAGGATTTATGAAGTCCATGTGTAGAGGTTCCACAAGTCCTTGTTTGTTTTGTCCCAAGGGTCCTTTTCATTTGTATCCCATTTGTTTCATAAGTTCATATCCTTTCCCATATTTTCTTGGTGATATCTCAACATGCTTAACATTCCCATCCTCTTCAGGTTCTTTATAAAGCCATTATAAGATAGCTTTTTCTTCATTTTCTTCTTCAAGGGATACTTTTGCTTTCACCATTCTGGTTCCCTCATGTATAGTTAAAGCCCTACCATTGGATGGTGTGAATGTAGATGAAGGTTTTCCTTGTGTTCTAGGAGATATGGGGAGATCTGTCAAAGATATAATATGATCCATCTTGTATTCACCCATGCTTGTCTCCTGGATATTGATCTTTATAGAAAAGCTTTTTAAAACCATTTCTTTGGATGTTTCCACCTTGTGAGATCTTTCTTTGTTGTGAGGAACCATGCTTTCTATCTGCTTGAGATTATTGCAAGTGTATGTTGTATTTTCTGGAATAGTCACCTCTACTCCATTATGAGGAAACTTTAGGCATTGATGATAAGTGGAAGGCATAGCTTGCATTGAGTGTATCCATGGTCTTCCAAGAATAATGTTGTAAGCAAGGTTTAGATCAAGAACTTGACATAGGACATCTTGATCCACTGGTCCCACTTTGATAGGTAAAACAACTTATCCTTTGGATGATCTCTCTTCTTCATCATAAGCTTTGATAGTTATCTTTCTTCTAGGATCAATTGCATGTTCTGAGAAACCCAACTATTTTATCAAATTGTATGTGCAAATGTTCAAACCAGTGCCTCCATCTATCAAGACACATTTGACTCGATGTTTGTGAATAAGGACTTCTAAATGTAGAGGTTGGTTATGTGGTTGGCTCAATGATTTATCATCATCTTCAAAAAAAGATAAGTAGTGTGGGGAATTCAAGTGACCAGCCATACCTTGGAATCTATCCAAATCTAGATCTTTTGGTACATTGGTGCTAAGTAGGGCTTGATCAAGAATTTCCCTGTGACTAGGGGAGATTTTCAACAACTCTAGGATAGATATTTGAGCGGGTGTCTTTTGTAGCTGTTCCACGAGATTGAAATTTGGAGGTAGCACCGCTTGTTTAGATGTTGTTGTTATTGTAGCTTGTGTGTTAGATGTAGAAGCCCCTTTGAGAATGAGCTTAGCTTGACTTTGCATTACAACATTAGAGGATTCAACTTTTTTTTAACTCCTCTTAGAGTGGTCATATTGACAAAGTGTTTTCTTGGTTCCATCATATTGATTACATTGCCATTATTAGAATAAGTGTAGTTAATTTTGTTGCTCTTAGAAGACTCTCCCTTTTCATAGCTTGGTAGTGGAGTTTAAAATGCCTTATGATCATTGTTTGTGTGATGTCCATCTACCTTTACTTTGCCTTCTTCAATAAGATCCTAAATAACATGTCTTAGTTTTAATCAGTTATTGGTTTTGTGTCCTTTATTACGATGGAACTCACAATAATTGTTGTCATTCCACCACTTGGGTTTGTCTTCTGGATCCCAAGGTTTGGAATTAGGAATTGTAATGATTTTTTTTATCCACAAGTGACTTTAGAACCACTTCCAAGGTGTCTCCCAATGGTGTAAATGTTCTCTTAGGCCTTGGTGCCCAAGGTTCCCTTTGAGCAGGAGGTTTATTAAAAGTATTGTTTGCCATTGGTGTCAGAGTAGGATTTGGTTTCTTGTTTGTTTGAAGACTTGTTGTAAGATTGAAAATATCTGGTTTAGGTTTGACATTAGGAGTGTCAACAACTCCATCATTAACCATGTTTTTTTGTCCTTGTTTCCATACTTGTATTTATCCTTGGAGAGATAAAATTTGTCTTTATTTTCTTTGTTGATGGTAATGTCACCTTTCTCGATTAGGACTTCCTCAATTTTGATAACACTATCTATCATTTTGTCAAAACTTGGTGGTCCTTGAAATTGTATTGGGAAATTCATTTCAAGAACCAAGTTATTAATGAAGATATCCATCTTTTCATTTTCAGGTATTTTCCTAGCATATTGTGCAAATATTTTTCTCCATCTTTGTAGAAAACTCAAGAATTATTCTCCCATTTTCTATTTGGTGTTGCATAGATCCAACATTGTGACTATGTGTTGGATATTGTAGGAGTATTGTTGTATAAATTTTTGCACTAGCTCATCAAATGTTTTGATTCCTATGGGTAATTTGGAAAACCAATCCATAGCTTGCCCACTTAGGCTTCATGGAAATAGCCTCATGAGATATGTTTGTTCATGCATGAACTCCATACTAGTTGTGCAAAACTCCCTCACATGATCTTGAGGGTCGGAATCTCCCATGAATTTTTCATACTTTGGTATTGTGACATTCTTAGGAAATGGAATCATTTTGAGTCCCTTGTCAAAAGGGAAAGGACATATGTGTTCCAAGGAATATGATTTTTTTGGTTTGTCCTTTTCTTTTTTGAGTTCTTGGATTTATGTTCGTAAATCAGTTAGTTGCCTTGTTAGAATTGATACAAGACTAAGGTCTTCCTTTTGCTTGAGTTGACTCGCATCATGATCCTTTGGTAATTTCACACCTTGAGAAGCGAGTTCTAGGAAGTATTTTTCCTTGTTTTCATCCAAACTTCTTTCAAGGATTTTGTTGAATCGTTTGTTGTTTATAGCTTTTTGGTATTCTTTTTTGGTGGGATCTTTGCATCATCATCATCATCATATTGATATGTTTTACGGTATTGTATTTCTTCTTTTTATTTATCATGTTCTTCTTGGTTATCTTGGTCATGATATCTTTCATCCCATCGGTAATCATCCTGGTTGTTCATGTTTATTTTGTTTGGGTGTCATTGTATGAGTATTGCTTGGTGTAGTACCAAATAAGGGATTGATTCTTGAGGTCTCTCTTGTTTCAAAGGTGTGTAATTTTACTTCGTTTGCAAATGGGTTCCTTTCAAAATGGTAAGCTTTGTGCCTTGTAACAACCATGAAAACTAGATTGAGTGACCAATGAATGTCTTGTGTTTAAAAGTGGGTTTGATTGTTTGCAATGTCTGATTGTGGATCCAAGGATGCAAGAGTAGGTTTGAAATGTTGTTTTATGGATCCAATGTCAAAGGGTGTCAAAGTGCCCTATTTGTGAGTTGGGAACCAAAGTGCAAGTGGGTCTAATAGTGTAAAAGTTTCAGCATCAAAGGGTGTCAAAGTGCCCTATTTATGAGCTAAGAACTTAGTTGTAGCTGATTGGATAAACTGACTCCACTATTGGACAATGTAGATTTGGACCATGTAAGGTGACAAGATGCTCTCAAAGATGACTCTTTCTAGTTATCAGATGACTGTGTTTTGACAACAAGAACTTACTAATGAGCCAAATGGGTATCTGAAAATG
The DNA here is from genome assembly GCA_027943335.1 of Chamaecyparis obtusa. Classification (NCBI taxonomy): domain Eukaryota; kingdom Viridiplantae; phylum Streptophyta; class Pinopsida; order Cupressales; family Cupressaceae; genus Chamaecyparis; species Chamaecyparis obtusa. The sequence goes on along the minus strand of BSBK01002174.1, from coordinate 2,884,798 downwards.
TAAAAAAAATTCTTTTGGAAGGTATGGAAGTACTCTCTATCCTAGATTCGATCCTAAATAGTGACTGGTAAATAATTTGGAACCCCAGAAGTGACTCAGGAAATACCGTATGTGACTCAAGAAATGGGATGTGCACCAGATGCAACTCGAGAAATGGTGTGACCACCAGATGTGATCCAAGTTTGAACAGATGCGATCTGGGATGTGGGATACGACTCTGGAATATCGGATGTGATCTTATGATGATAGGAAATTTGCAGTTTTAGTGTTTCTCAGAAAATGGGTCATGTCTATCAGATTCCAATGACTGTCAAGTGTTTATGAATGCTTGTAAATGCTCTGTGCTTGTTCATTTGGGGAGGATTAACTAAATTTGTATTTAGAACACACCAAGAAAATGTATTAATCAGACACACCTAACCTTCCTTATACTAGGTAGAGATTGAAACCACTTGTTCACTGACTTAGGAACACACCCAAAGACTCCTCACAATATCATAGTCCAATAACACCCAATGGATATTGGAGGCCATATCCAATATCCAATAACACACTAGAGATATATGTACCTTGATGGGGGCTCGATATGGTGAATTTCTTGGGGTAATTACTATTTCCCTTGTACAAGTGATAACAACCTTTTGGGGGTGATCCAAGTAGCATCTAACATAAATATTTTAATAAAGGCATCCATTCACAACCATCTCCCATAGTCCCACAAGCAGGATTGAGGTTGTTAACCCTATGGGAACCTGAAAGTGTGTAGTCTTGCAAGCAAGATTGAAGCGGCTTCGCTCTACACAAAATCCAAGTCTATCATTGGGACTAATATCAATCTCCCAAGATAAGATAGATCATGTCTTCTGAGGCTTTAGCCTCAAGGAAGCATCAAATTTTATAGTGGGGTGGAAGAGTCGGCGTAAGACTTTTCCCCACTTGGGTCATTCCCGAGAGACTTTTTCCTCAACCGGAAGGACCTCTAAAGGTGTACAATAAAGAAAATAGATAAATGATAGTAAGCTCTAGATTTTTGATTCTCCATGAAGGAGATGAGCATAATCTGCTAACTTATACCATAAATCCCAAACATATCATGCATATTTAAGATTCAATTACTCCAATTTGATGCCAAATAACAAGCCAATGTTTGAGTTTCTGATTTTCCCTCAAGGGGAAAAGAGCATAATCCTCTAATTGGTTTGTAAATTGATCTCAAATTGTTTTAATGTTCCTAGAAAAACCAAGCATGAAGTTTTGTTTTGAATTTTCTTTAGAGGCAACCTACATGACAAGCATTAGTAGTCTTTTGATTTTGTCTTGGGAAAACATCATGCAAACCATTGTTAAGCTTTTCAAAATCACATACAAACATCAAATTTTCCCATTAGCATGTTAGCTTTTTAGAAATCCCAAAATCCAAAGATAATGCTTTAAGGGAAATTGAATATGCAATTGTTAGCATTCATTCCTTAATTTAACTCCAAGGTGTAAACCAACTTTTGAGTTTTTGATTTTCCCTCAAGGGGAAAAGAGCATAATCCTCTAATTGATTTACAAAGTGAAATTAAACTATATTTAAGTGTTCAAAAACAAATGCATTAAGTTCATTTTATCCTTTGAAAGCAAATTAAAACAATGGTTAGCATTTGGGTTTCTGTATTTTGACCTGCAAACCACAGTTAGGATGCCAAAAACTAGAGAAATCAACAAACAAACTTGTTAGGAGTCAGAAAACCCAATAATATAATTAAAATCCCCAGATGCGATCCTAGATTTTCCCCCATGCGATCCTATTTCCCAGAAATGACCCCATTTCCCAAATGCGATCCAGATCACCAAATGTGATCCTGAATTTAACCAAATGTGACCTTGTTGCCAGATGCGATCCGTGAATCTAGGATGTGATCCAGGAAATGATGTATGCAGATGTTCTTCCCAGATGCGATCCTTTGGTAAAAAAGACACGGCAAAAGTTAGTTTAAAATGCTAAAAAATTAGGAAATCTAGGGCTCTACCCCACGGTGGGCGTCATAAATGTGTGTGTCAGTTTGTGGCCTGCAACACAACACTTCAATAGGATAATAACATCACTTGCTAGAGAAAATAAGCATGTAATTGAAGAAACTAACAAGTAAAAGCATCCTATTGCTCTCTAGTTAGTGTGAGTATGAAATAAGGGGTTAATTGCTCTCAGATTTGACCCTTAAATAGTGACAATCTACACTAAAATGAGAGATTCAAGAGTAAATGCATGAAATCAAGCTAAATCTAGAAAATACTTCCAAATTAGGCATGAAACCATAAATTATTTCTATTTTAAACCAAATTGAAGTGTTCTCTAATTAGCTAAAGCATGAATCTAAGCATAAAAACATGAAAAACAACTATCAAATTAAGGCATTAGTAAGCAAATTCCCAAGTATGAGAGTTCAATAATCAAAGATGATGAAGCCTCAAAATTCAAGCATGTTGAAGAAGAAATAAGCTTTTGAAAATTCTCTTTTATAGAAGATTGAAGGAATTGAATGATTGAGAGGTATTTGTGAGGAGTGGTTGAGATGCATCTTGGCTTGATCCTTGATCCATGTGAGAGCCTCTTAATCATTAGAGTGTGTTTGTTGTGTTTGTTTGATTTAAGAGGTATTTATGAATTTCTTTTAATTAATAACTCTAGCCATGCATTTGGTGGGATTGAATTAATTAAATAGGCCTAGAGTTAATTGTCTTGATTTAGCTTGAAACCTTAGTGGTAAATGCTTGATTTAGGATTTGATGGATTTTATTGAATTTTTGGGATTTTATATTAATGATTGGGAATCAAATTAACATAATCAAGGTTATATGTCGAATTAAGGGCAAATAGGGCCTTAGGTTCTATTAGTCCAATTTTAGGTGAGTACAATTATCTTTGCATCCCAGAAGCTAAGACATTATATGTTAGCTCATACTACACATTTAACAACAAAGATTGATCCATTGAAGTACTTATTGAGCGAAGCTTCCCTCACACGTAGACTAGCAAAATGGGTAATGTTGCTGAGCGAATTTACATTGAATATGTTGAAAGAAAAGCTATCAAAGGACAAGTCATTGCAGATCAATTAGCTAAAGCTCCAATGTTTGATGACCAACCTCTACATATGGAATTTTCTGATTCTTCTATCACACACATATCCTCTAGAACATGGCACTTATTATTTGATGGATCCTATACACAATGGATTTGGAGTGGGTATATTATTCATAACACGACAAGGTTAATCCATTCTGAAAGCAGTCAGGATCAAGTTCCCTTGCACCAAAAACATAGTTGAATATGAAGCTTTGTTAAATAGCATGAAGATAGCAATTGAATGGAGAGTAACATAACTACACATTCATGGAGACTCACAACTGGTCATACACCAAGTCAATGATGTGTATCAAACAAAATATGATAAAATCATTCCATACAAGCGCATGGTAGATGATCAAAAGTAGTACTTCATAACAATCATATTTGAACAGATACCTAGAATGGAGAATAAGGTTTCTGACGCTATGGAAACACTATCATCTTTACCACAACAACCCAAACATGAACTACATTATGAGTTCCTGGTGGAAGCATTATCGTTTACCACCTATGATTGTCTAGAAACCCACATGATCTGCATTATTGTTGGTCATGATTCCTCCTGCTACAAAAAAATATGCTCCTACCTTCAAGACAAAATCATTCCCGACACCTTTAACCATCCTGAAAAATGCTACCTTGTCTGAAATGCATCATGGTATGTCATCATTGGTAACGATCTATACAAATAAAGTCTAGATGATACACTTCTTAGGTGTTTAGAATGTAAAGAGTCACAATGTGCATTAGAAGAAGTCCATGAAGGTATTTTTGGATCACATTCCAATGGTTTGACACTAGCTTGAAAACTCATTAGGGAAGGGTACTATTGGCCAAACATGGAAAATGATGTTGTGAAATATGCTAAGAGTTGTCAGAAATGCCAGGTACATGGTAACTTGATTCACATGCTAGGGAGAGATTTGATTCCCTTTACAATACAATGGCCTTTTCAACAATGGGTGTTTGATCTCATAGGGACTATTTATCCACATTCATCAAATGGTCACACCCATATCATCATAGCAATAGATTACTTCACAAAATGGGTGGAAGTAGTTCTATTGATACAAGCGACTGACAAACAAATCTCTATGTTCATTCTGAATTACATAATTTGTTGGTATGGTATCACACACTCCATCATCACAAACAATGGTGGCCAATTCAAGAACAAGGACCTAGATTCCTTATGCTCTAAATTCAAGATTATTCAACATTGGTCATCCATTTACTATCCACAAGGGAATGGACAAGTTAAAGCATCCAAAAAGAATTTATTGAAAATCCTACACCGTATAGTCAACAAGATAGGAAGAGACTGGCACCTCATGATAAATCTAGCTCTTTGGGCTTACAAAATAAGTATTAGAATTCCCACTGGGGCTACTCCTTTCACTTTAGTATATGGGGCTAAAGAGGTACTACCTATTGAGGTTCAAATCCCATCACTCAGAATCAGAATGTATGGTCTGGTAATCGATGATGATTACAAAGTGTCTAGGTTACAAGAGCTTGAACTACTAGATGATCGTAGACAAGATCTGTATGATAATCTTAGAGTATATCAGAAATACATGTTTAGAGGCTACAACAAGAAAGTCAAACACAAAGAATTTTAGGTTGGCGATCTAGTCTTGAGAGAAAATACTAAAAATCAATCCCATCGAGAACATAAAGGGAAGTTTGAACCCAACTGGTCGTGTTCCTTTGTTATCACTGCTACTTTTGGATCTAGAGCCTATCAAATCTCAATGGCTGAAGGAGAATAGCTCCGAGAACCAATCAATGTTCTCCATTTGAAGAAATTCTACACCTAAGACATTCAGTCTATGAAAATATCCTGAAAAAAAGTATAAAAATTGGAAAAAGTCCTAAAAAAATGATCATCCTAGTGAAAACCTAGCAATAGGTGCCTTGATGATTCACAAAAAAAATAAAAAATGGAAACTACAAATAAATTAAAAAATTAAAAAATACCAAAAAATTAAAAAAATTAAAAAATTAAAAAAAAAGAAGAAAAAGAAAAAGTGCCTCGGTGAAAACCTGGTAAACAGGCACCTTGGTAGCAAAATAGAATCTCTACCAAGATGGTGAAAACCTGGCAAACAAGCGCCACTTGTATCAAAACCCTCCATCTAGAAACACAATCTTGGTATTTCCCAACTTTCAGTCTACTTTAGTTTGTACATATCTCCTTGTTTTCTTTCGCATCCTATTTTCAATTAAGTCAGCCTGTGCACCAAACAACAAAAGTGTCTACATCGTATCAATGTTTCAAACTTGGGGGAAACCAATGTCTTATCCTACATACCTTAGTATACCTCAAATGAGTCATATCCATTCAAGGTCTTTCAAAGCTATATCCGAGTAAGTTTTTATGTCTCCCTACCAAAAAATGATTTTGCACCTAACAACACAAACAAACTACAATAAAAAACAAAAATAATCTTTAAGACATGCTTTAATCTTCTTGTATGCTAACTGATTCACATTAAGATTTTTTCATATTATGTTCTCTCGAGCTCCTCAATGATGTCCTTTCATAGGATTTAGAGAGTGATGACTAGGGGCATAATCTTTTCTTTGTCTTCTATTTGTAAGTGAACATCTAACTACTCTAGAAATTTTGGATTGAATTGGTGTCCACTATAAGTTCCTCCATCATGATTAGATGACCACGTGTAGCTCGACCATTAATACCCAAATGCTTCAAGGAAGTCAGATCTAACTTTGTATTTTTAAGTGATTTCTTATTTCTATTGTGAAACACAACATTACACAAGGACGTGGATGATAAAGGGTCACTGCGGGTAATTCACATTGGAATCATAATGATCTCCCTACTGCTTGGTGTGTTTGTACACAAGGCATATTTAGGTCATCACAATGTTTATGTTCTGATGCTTATACAAATTGCTAAATCAAAATGGACATGATATTCAGGTCACCATGGCTTTTGTGCCTTGGTGCTTATATCTAAATTTGATATTTCAAACTAAAAGTCCATATTCATATGTTCATGGTTGTCTTACCAGTGGACATTGTATTGACAATCCAATGTTACCTAAAAATATTTAGTGATGATAAAGACCGACATATGATTAGTGACTAAGTCCTAGGTCTGCATTTCATTTGCATTTTGTATTTTGCACTTTGCACTTTGCATTTACTCTGGTGGCATCTTTCTCATGATTTAAATTCAACATGGTGTTTGATATTATCCAAATTGTACTAAACACATCACAAAGGATTGAGTGTTGCATGAAGGTCCCTACACCTAATCTACAAGTAGTCGTCATTCTAGGTTACACCTCCTTTTTTATAATGACTGAGCACTTGAAATCTTCATGTACCTACAAAAATATTATGTGAATTTCTGCATAACATCTCATTTTCATAAACATTTCACATATTCATTGCATGCATGCATGTGCATTCATCGAACATAAATAAGGTCATAAATTTACATTTTTCATCTACCATCTATCATTGCATTTTACATTACATATTCATACATTCAAAAGTAAAAGAGAAATATTTTATACATTTTGCATCACATGATAAACATCATAAATCAAAATAACAAGTGCCATGAAGTCACAACCAATACGAATGATATATATATATATATATATATATATATATATATATATATATATATATATATATATATATATATATATAAAACTGTTGATATAGTACAAGGGGTGCATTGCGCATATACAAAAGAATGAGCTCCAATGAGCTATCAAGTATAATTAAAATGTCAAAAATGAGAATCAACATGAATCAACTGTCTGCCTGGTCCTCGACATCAGGCGCTTCTCCTCCTCCTACTGGTGCATCAGGCAGTGGCTCGACACATGGTGCTCTGGCTCCCTTAGATGCTAACATATACTGAGAGTAGGAGGTAACTCTTTGCCTAGGTGGCATGACATAAAAGTAAGCTGAAATGTAATAGGCAGCCCATCCCCTCTAGTGGATCACCTCGGCCTATAATCACCTGACCTCTGCATCCCACTCCCTCAATTGACAGTCATGCTCTCGTAGCTGGACCTCCAAGGATAGGCTATGGGATCTCTAGTCCCTGAGCTGGTGTCATACCCACTTGATAATGTCCTGAGGTATCTGCCTTAGCCCAGGATTTGCCTCCGCCACTACCTCCACCTCCTCCATAATTTCATCGCCACCACCACCTATGTCAGTCTACACCTTGCGGCATCAAACCTCAGCTCCTAAATCAAAATCTAGCACCTCCTGCACCTCATCCATGGGTGCATCCTGATGGGCACCTAGTACCTCCTCTACAATCGTAGTACTGCCAATCCTTCCTAAATTCCCACCCTCACCTCTAGATTGTCGATGCTGCAAAACTATCAATCTAGCCATTAGAACTATTTGTGGTATGGGGGGAGGCCTCATCTATCCTACCAATCTCAGTGGGATCCCTACAACTCTCGACATCAGTGGGATAGGCTGTGTCATTAGGATCTGAACCTCTTGTATCCTTTGTTCTTTTCCCATAGGGGCACCTGTAACATCTTTAGCCTCCTCCATCATGGGAATCAGCTCTGTCAGATCTAAGAATTGTCTAATGGGATGCTCTGCAATATATGTCATATAGGCATTAGTCACTCCTGTATTGGCTACCTAGGATCTATAGTCCCAGTCCCTACTTTGTAACCCACTATACTCCAAGATGAAAACTACATATGATAATTGGGTAGACCATCCCAGTCCGATCTCTCGTACCTATTGTGCATAGGCTGCAAACTCCTAGGGCTCATCCTAGATGAGGCCATATTGTCTCCATACCCTCATGATCAAAAAATGCTCAAGGATGTTGGTAGTGTGCCCTATCAAAATCTAGCTTTGGCAGAAGTAGTTGAAATGATCCCTTGCTGTCAACCACGCCTCTATCTGTAAGTATGGTTTGTAGACCACAATTGTCATGTCATCCAAAACTCGATGCTAGTACTCTATATGCCCCATCCTGACTTGTGTAATAAAATTGGAGTACCTATAAATAAGAGGCTCCTGGGCTTGCCTCTCATCGCCACAAATGGGCCTGCAGATGGGAATGTGCTCCCATGCCCAAATCTGAAGTACTATGGCTCCCGAAGAAAATGTCATACCCTCATGGTAGACAATCTCGTGCATCTCCGCGAACATGTAGGCTAATAAGCACTGCCCACATCTGTACTCTGTCGAGTGCACCATCAATCACTGAACCATCAGAGCCTATCCCATCAGTAGACCGTTCTGTTGATGGCCAAACATGATAATCTCATCGATCATCCCTGCGATGATACACTCAAGCCTATGTGTCTACCTATACCGCTGCACGAGTACCTCCCAAGAAATCTATTGAGAAATCTTCTCATCTACACCAAATAGTGTACAAAATGCCTATAAATCTACATTACCAAAACTCATATAGTCGAGGTGAGGGCCATGAAATAGAATCTGGTAGACATCCTCTAGAGTCACTGTGATCTCTCTTGTTGGGAGATGGAATGTCTGTGTCTCAGAATGAAAATGCTCTACGAGCATCATGATCAAGCTGTGGTTTACCCGAATGTCAGGCAAACTCATCAGGTACTCGAAACCACAAGAGGCCAGGTGAACCCTCATGGGATCAAGAAGTGCCAAACAAAGTCTCCGTGTAGTAGGGTTTAAATGTGGACATGGACATTAGGGTATGTAACCTAAAAAGCACAAAAAATCAGACGACCATAAGTAATTTGCTCAAAAATAAGGATATATGCATGCAAAATGAGAAAATAAGCATATCAATACATGCATTAAAGGCTATGGAATTCAGCTAGACAATTAAAAAATTTGAAAAATGAAAAATGCTCACTATTTTCCATATGACATTTCAGAAATTAAAAATGGTGCCAATTGTCATATGACAATATATAGCTACCCATACGACATTTGATGGGTATACGACATTCTACAAGATTTCGTACGACACTTAAGGGACCTGACAAAATGTCATACAACAGATGGGTGTCTCCCATACGACACTATACAAGCACAAACATGACAATTCATTTGACTTGAAATGTCATACGACTCCCCACAGGTTATCATACGACATCCCGTGAATCAAAATTTAAAAAATTGAAACAACGTGCTAAAAATCCTAAAAAGCAATAAAAACATGTCAAATTGAATTCACAAAGAGGCATAGAGGTCCACTTACCAGATTACCATACTATCTCGGTCTCTGGTACCGCCTATAGTGCTCGAAATGATGCGAAGACACTGGAACTTGTATTTTGCTCTCATAGGGCTCCACAAGGTTTCTAAAGTCAACCATTTGAAATGAATTGAAAATGACCCTTTTCGGCATTATATAGGTTTTGACCTAATTTTTTTAAGTGCTCTATTTTGCGTGAAAATTGCACCCCTAGCTAATTTCAATGTTCTGAACCCATTTTCAGGATCAAAATCTGAGATCATTTATGTTGTCAAAAACATAATTTAAAATTTTTGGACCCATGACGATCGACTGCTTGCAAAATCAACCTTCATTACGTCATAGAAATCAAGTAGTCATCTTAATTGATTATCTAACATCAACCATTTGAAATTTCAACTTGGTCAACTCATGGTCAAACCTAGTCAAATTTGGTCAAATGGACCCCTAAACGATGTAGAACGCATCCCCAGATGTGTACAACCATTTCTATAATTAATTACATTACTTCTAATCATTTCACGATGGCTTTCTCACCAGATTTTAATTTTAATCCCGAAGGGGGCATGGTATTTTATATCATTAATCATTTATCAAATCCATTCTTCAAATTTTCTTCAACAATCAAGACAATAATCACGTCTAATTGCTGACTCATCAAAGTCCTCGTGGCTTGGGGCACATCACTCGGGGCATATCAGATTCATCAAAATTCATATCAATCTAGTATTCTCTCTTAATCTTGTAGACTGTATCATCTCTTCGTAACCATCAATTTAGTTGTGTTATTTCCTTGATTCTTCGTAACTGAAGGGTTCAAACTTTGCATCCTTTTGATTCCTTTGGAAAATCAGGTTTGGAATCATGACAGTCAATTCTTCATAATCATAGGTTCAGAATCGGGTGTTTTATCACTTCTTCATAATCACTGGTTCGTTGTTGGTACCATTAACATCATCTCGATTCTTGGTCTATCAGGACCTGGATCAACATTTTCAAATCTCTCAATCAGTTTTTCTCAGAATCGGTTAATCTTTCAAGATCAGATTCTCCACCACATAACTGAGTCTAGATCTCATAAAAAATAGATTAATCTTTGAACCACTACGCTTTGCACAGTAATTCAAAGAGGGGCAAAATGTAATACCCCAAAAATGGGCTTCAGTTCCATTAACCTCCTACATCGACAAATTGATCAAAATTGACCTTAAAGTCCTAACCTAAGGCACATCTGCACATCAAATAATCGAAACCCTAATCGATCCTATCTCAATTCTACATCGGGGAATATTCCTAATTTACCCTAATTATTTCTAATTAAATATTATTTGGCGATAAATGATATTATTTTATTTATCCTAAAGTCAATTAATTGAATATGTTGAATATTTAATTAATTAAACTTAATTCTACCACTTAATTAATTTAATTTAATTTATTCCTAATTAATATTATTTTTATTTGACAATAAATCAAATTTCTAAAAATAATCGATTGAATATTTATTTAATTCATTAAATCAAGTTGTCAAATTTAATGATTTAATTTTGAATAAAGTTGGATTAAAATAATTGATTAACCCATAAATTAGTTATTTAATTGTTCAAATCAGTTAAGTTGAGAATAAAACACATGGAAATTTAAATAAATTCATGATTATCTATGCACAAATCAGAAAAGTAGTTAACTCAAAATCAACTATTAAATTCAATTTGTTAACTTTTTAAACTCAACATGTGATTGTGAGTTGAAAAGCATATTGGAGTGATCTGAACTTCTAATTCGAGTTAAAAAGATGATTTTGCATGATTTTGTGAGATAACTATTTCTAAATTCCTGATAACTCAATAATCAATCTGAGTTGATCAGGGAGAGATTTTTGGCTTTCCATGAGTTCTCAAAACCCTGGATTTCTATATAAATAGGCCTCAATCCTTTACAGATGACCTCAAATTTGGAGAATCTTTGCATGTGCAATCTGGAGAATTTGGAGATTGCGCAATTTTTGAGATTCTTGCTAACCATTGTTTTCATTTCATAGCATTCATAGCATTGCTAGATTAGATTTCAATCCATCTTTCAAACTTTTAGATCATTTTTACATAATTTTTATCATTATTGCATCAAAAATCCAAAAAAATAGATTAAATCTTCATTCATTTTCATAGCTTTCATCATTCAAATCCTTCATTTAAGTGTTGCATTGTCATTGATCTCAGTCAATTTCTAAGAATACCATACCCACATCTACTAGAAGATAGTAAATCGCCTGGTTAATGATATTTGTCCTTATTGCTTACTTTCAGATTATTAACCAATAATGTTTTACTGAAGTCTTGTGTCCATAAACATGTACAATTTTCACTCACACAGATTTGTGTCCACAAATAATTTTTTATGAAATATAATAAAAAATTTATTAAAAAATTAGAAAAAATATGAAATATGGACAATAGCTTCTGTATGTATGAAAAAATTGGTGAATTATTTTTTCAAAGAACAATTCTTTATTTTGTGCCCTACGGACCCATTTTATTAGAATAGACCAATTTTAATAAATCTATTTTTTGGAAAATATTTTTCAGCAAAATTAAAATCATAGAGAACACACCTCATTTAGAATTTCAAGACCTTTCCAAAAATGTAAATTTATTAAAGAAATATGTTGATTTGCCCAAAATTGATTTTTTATGAAATATGATGAAAAGTTATTAAAAAAATTCTAAATTTTGGACTCTAGTCTCCTTATATCAATGCAAACCTACAAAAAATAATTCATAAAAAAATTCCAAGCGGTTTGAAAGATATGGCCAAATTTAACGTTGAGTTCACCATTTGTAATCAGGTAATATGATCAATAGAAACTCGTAATAACATATAAAATCTCAACCACAAAGATGTTGTTAGAGCAATTAGTATTCCCAATATTCAAGAATGGATGTACAACAAACAATAAGCATAATCAATCAAATGTTATGAAATCAATCCAAAATATGAATGTGCAAACCATAAAATCATTCTTTGGTGTTCTCCTTCTCATGCAATGTGGGCTCTTATAATTGAGCTCAAGATCGTGCCAGCATAAGAATTCAAAGTAATTGTGGTTTTTTAAAATATGAGAAAAGTTTTTCTATTTATAAGATTTTAGGGATTTCAATCAAGAATGCATGATTGAAGGGCTGATTGACTCTGATTGAGGAGTTGAACTCAAAGTGAGTGAGAGTTCAACTAAGTTGATTGCTTGGTTTAACATGATTGATTAATTTGTTAGCAAATAGATTGGATAGATGACTTGAATGGATTGGTTTGGTAACATAATAAACCATTGAGTCAACTTTTTGCATGGATGATTCAACTGATTGCATGGATTAGAACACTGAATTGATGGAAGACTTAATTGATTGCATGGATTAGAAGACTGAATTGATGGAAGGCTTAACTGATTGTTGAGGGAGGAATTAACAATGTGGATTGAATAGTTAGGAGAGGGAATTGTGGAGTGAAAAGTTATGATTAAAAAACTAACTCAAAGTGAATGTGAGTTAGGACTTAGGATGATCATTACGATTTAGATAAATACAATATTATTTATTTGCACATGCGGAGATATTTTATAAATAAATACTTTTTTATTTATTTATGAGAGAAATTTTTAGTTGTAAATAAATAAATATTATTTATTTAATCATGAGATAGAATTTGATTTAATTATTATTGAAATACAATAATTAGGAGGGAACATTAATTAAATTTGGTTATTTAATTAATTGAATGACATAAGGAATAATTAAATAATGTTTAATTATTTAATTACTTTATAGATGAATAATTAATGAAATATTGTTTGGACGATTAATAATTAAGGTAATTAATTAAAATCTCTTAATTATAGAATTAAGAAAAAATGATTATTTTGATTTTAGAATATGGTAGAATAACACAATTAATTAAATAATAGATTATTTAATAATTTAAGAGGAATGTTGGTGAAATTGTCGCTTGTAGGCATGAGCCATTTTTAGGTGTCTACAACTACTAGGTGGGGAACATCTAGTAGACTGGTGCCTTTTAGTAATCATGTATATGGTTTATAAAATTATATGAAAATATAGTATATACTTAAAATTCTACAACCTAGTCTTGTGAGATGTAGCAGAGCTAAATCTAATCCCTTTGGTTGAGTACTTGTTGATTGGGTTGAATTTATTGTTGGAAACTACAATTGAAGCAATTGTTGTGTTGTCATTGATGTCAAACCTTAACTGGTAAGACTATTGATACATAGGAAAGTACTATATCTATTGTATTGTTGTGACGAAGGGAAAGAAAGGATGGTAACAATAGCACCTAAGGAAAGGTTGAGTTATCTTGATACTATAAAGTGTACTTGACTATGTTGTACAATGATGAGACAATGTATTGTTTATCTTAGTAAGATTGAAGACTAAACTGGTAGGCTTGACCGAGCAAAAATGGAGAAATCATGTTCAAGCCGAGTAATGTTAGTGTCGACTAAGTCAGTATATGCCGAGCAAAATTCTAGTGTCGACTGAACATCAGTTAATTGCCGAGAAAGATAGTATAAGCCGAGGAAACATTTTTAGTAATGACTGAGCTTTCTACATGAAGACCAAGTAGTTGATCACAGTATTGACTGAGCATCAGTATTTTTATATTTGAAGAGAATTCAGATTTGGAGTCGACATTGTTGAATTCTTGGATTATGTAAAACGTGTTGACTTTATTTATTGATTATTTGAAAGCATTGAATGTAATGAAAAACCTTTTATTGTAAATCTTTAAGAGATTTGAGATGTTTCTAGAAAAGGAGCCGAAGAACATAAAATGGGTAGATTCAATGAATCTGACCTAACCCTAAGATTTACGAAGGAGATTGAGCAGTAAAAGATGAGTTAACCTAATTGAGGGAGTATTACGGGAACCTAAGCATTAGGTATGTGTGTGCATGGGTGAAAAGAGGATGTTGGAAGATTAGTAGATGTTATTGACTGTATAATCAGAAAAGGCTGAAGGAGGAGTGTGGTGATTGCTTGAAGAAAAGTTCCAAGTAGATCAAAGATGGAAATGAAAAAGTTTCAAAGTCAGTAAACCAGCATTTGTGTACAAAATTGGATCTGATATTTGCAAAGTGAGTTGTATGTTTTTCAGATCAATATTGTTGCTACTTTCTAACCATTGTAATAGTCAAAATCCTTTTAACAGAGGTTGACCTAAGAGTCATATGTTTAAATCCTTTGAACAAGGTTGCATTCTAATGGAATGTATGTAAGTCTTATAACAAGGCTCACTTCTAACAAAGTGATTGGAATCCTTTAACCAGGTCACACCTAACAGTGTGTATTGTAACCTTTGATAGGGTTGGCTTTTAACCAAGCTCACTTTAGAAGAGTGAAAATAATAGTATCATGTTATAAAGTGGTTTTTCCTAGATTGGGTTTCCACTATAAATCCTAGTGTCAATGCTTGTGTGAATGTTTTGGTTTAAACATTTCTATGTTTTACAAGTTAGATACAACTGGGTAGTGGACTGCAATGTTATATGTTTCTATTATAGAATCAGTGATGACCGAGTTGGTTTTGGTTGTTAGATCTGATTTAAAGAAAAGTTTTTGAAGTTTGTTTTATACATCTGGACCTGAGAACAACTGATTCAACCCCCCCCCCTCTCTATTGTTCTAAATCATATTAACAATTGGTATCAGAGCTTCATTGCTTATTATTGGTGTTTACAGAAATCAAGTTTAAAGGGACTTGAAGCAAATGATCAGGATGTATAAGAAGGAGGTACCGAAGTTGAATAAGGAAAACTTCCCTGCATGGCAAAGCTTGATGAAGCTGCATCTAGCTAGTATTGGTGATTCTGCAAAGTACTACATTGAGAATGACTATGTCTCACCTGTCGCACCTTTGACTGTCGAAGAAATGAGAGCTAAGCAAGAACATAATTAGGCAATGCTAGAAATTGCATCTACCCTAAGCTATCTATAATTTGAGGACATTAAGGATTTCACAAGTGCTAAGGAGATGTGGGACACTCTTGCAAAGATCTATGGTGGTGACATAAATGTACTAAAAGCTAAGGCCGAGAGTCTCAGAGGTAAGTTTGATGAAATGAGAATGCAAGAAGGTGAGAACATTGCACAATATTGTGGTAGAATAAAAGAAGTTGTGAATGTTATTAGAGGAGCAAGTGGGACTATTGATGATGAAACTATAATTGGAAAAGTACTAAGAACTCTGCGTCTTATATATGCTATTAAATCTCAGCTATTCAGGAATCTAGATGTAACTTTGCAAATGTGTTTACTTTGGAAAGTTTGGTTGGCAAGCTGACTGCTTTTGAACTCTCTAACTATGATAACTTCACTGTTGGTAGTATTGGTAATGTTGAATATGCTTTTAAGTCACAATTAGTTCTAAACAAGCCAAAGAAAGAAAAAGAAAGATGCATCAGTGAAAGTGAAAGTGAAAGTGACACTTCTAATGAAGAACTTGAAGATCTAGAAGCTCTTATGGCTAGAAGACTGAGAAGGGGAAAAGAAAAATATAAAGGTAAACTCCCTATTATATGTTTTGCATGTAATAAAGTTGGTCATATAGCTACTAGATGTCTTGACAGGAATGATAAAGATGAAGAAAGAAAAAGTAAACACAAAGACATAAGAGATGACAGAAGCTACCAAAGGCACAAAGACTACAAATTAAGGAAAAGGTAAGAAATCTTGTTACATTGCTAAAGAAGAACTGACACTGATAGTGATGATTTTGAAATTGAGGTAGTCTATGTTGCAATGAAAGATGAATCTGATGAGGGTGAGAAAACTGCATTGATCTCCTATGTGAACAAGAATGACAAATGGATTATTGACAGTGATTGTTCACATCACATGACCGGTGACAAAAGTAAGTTTGAGACCTTACATCATTATAGAGGTAAAAGTGTAAAATTTGGTAATGATGCACCATGTCTTGTTAGAGGAAAAGGTTTGATTAAACTGACTGATAAGATCTCTTGTGAAAATGCATATTGGGTTGAAGGTCTAAATTATAATTTGCTAAGTGTTGCACAACTCAACAAAATTGGTTACCGAGTGGAATTTCATCACAAGAAAGCTAAAATATTTGATACTACTGGTGAACTGATCAGAAGTGGAGAATAGACTAGAGGTAATTTGTTCTATCTTGACCTATCTGAAGAAGCATGTATGGTTAAACAACTTGATGACATTTGGTTATGGCATAAGAGGCTATGTCATGTTAACTTTGATAATCTAGTAGAAATAAGTAAGAAGAAGAAAGTAAGAGGTCTACCTAGATTGAAGAAACCTGAGAATGTGATGTGCAAGGAATGTCAGTTAGGAAAAATGAGAAAGTCAAGTTTTAAGAGAAAACCCTTTACTTCTAAAAACATTTTAGATTTGGTTCATACTGACCTTTGTAGACCTATGGGTGTACAAAGTTACTGTGGTGCTAGATATTTTATCTTGTTTGTTGATGATCATACCAGGATGATGCATGTAATGTTTCTAAAAGAAAAATTTGACGTTTTTCAATTCTTTAAGTGGTATTTGGCTAAGGTTGAGAAGGAGACAGGTAGGAACTTGAAATGTCTTAGATCTGACCAAGGTGGAGAATTTACATCAAATGAATTCAATCTATTTTGCAATGAAAGAGGGATCAAAAGACAGATGTCTATACCTAGAACACCTCCACAGAATGGTATAGCAGAGAGAAGAAATAGATCTATCTTAGATTGTGCAAGGACATTGTTGATTGAAGAGAATGTGGCACAGAAATACTTGAAAGAAGCTATAAGTATAGCTGTCTACACTCTTAACTGGGTACAGATCAAGAAAGGTACAAATCTAACACCTTATGAATTATGGCATGGGCATGCACCGAGTGTTAAATACTTTAGAATCTTTGGAAGCAAGTGCTACATATTAAAAGACAATAGGAATGGAAAGTTTGATGCTAAAAGTGATGAAAGCATATTCCTAGGGTATTCCACAAAAAGTAAAGCTTATAAGTGTTTGAACTCTAACACTAACAAAATTGTGGAAAGTCTGAATGTCAAAGTTGATGAGTATGCAGAAAGAAATGAAGTTGATAGCAAAAGAGAACCAGAAGATTATAGATCTTTTGTGTATATTGAATAAGAAGAGGCAAGTAACAAACTTGCACCTAATGCCGAGTCTCGAGTAAGCAATGCTGAGCGACAGGAAGATGTTGCCGAGCATCAGGAAAATAGTGTCGAAAGAGAACAAGAACATGTCGAGCGACAAGATAATGCTGTCGAGTATTAGGAAGAGGTTGAAGAGCATTCAGAAGATGAATCTAACAATATTGTTGAGGAACTTGATGAAATAGAGGAGAGAAGAGCTGAACCTATTTTGGCAAAATATGTAAGAAGACATCACAAGCCTGAACAGATAATTCGAGACAAACATATTGGAATTCTGACCAAAAGTAAGACAAAGGATCCAACATGTTTACTGTGTGAATTTGAACCTAAGTCAACTAGAGAGGCATTAGAAAATGAAGACTGGATACAAGCAATTAATGAAGAAATAGACCAGATAGAGAAGAATGATACTTGGACTCTGGTGCCGAGACCTGAAAACAAAAATGTTATAGGAACAAAGTGGGTGTTTCGAAATAAGTTGAATGAAAAAGGTGAAATAACTAGGAACAAAGCTAGGCTAGTATGCAAAGGCTACACACAAGAAGAAGGAATAGATTATGGGGAGACATTTGCCCTTGTAGCTAGATTGGAAGGAGTAAGAACTCTTCTTGCATATGCTGCTTATAAAGATTTCAAGGTATATCAAATGGATGTCAAGTTTGCATTCTTAAATGGTATACTAGAAGAAGAAGTTTACATAGAACAACCATAAGGTTTTATTGATCCAAATAGAAGACACATGGTATGCAAACTGAACAAAGCACTGTGTGGATTAAAACAAGCTCCTAGAGCATGGTATGAGAGATTGCATAACTACTTGATATAGATTAGATTTTCAAGAACAAATGATACAAGCAATTTGTACATGAAAGATGAAGAAGGTAAAGGTATCCTGTTGGCAAAAATTTTTGTGGATGATATTATTTTTGGTGGACAAGATGCTTTGTGTAAAAGATTTTCAAATGAAATGCAAGCTAAATTTGAAATGAGCATGTTTGGTGAGATCAAATTCTTTGTTGGTTTACAAGTATATCAGATGAAGAAAGGAATTTTCATTACACAGTCTAAGTATGTTAATGAAATACTAAAATTTTTTGGGATGGAAGATTCTAGACCAGTGAGTACTCCTATGATTACTAGACAAAAGTTATCTAAGAATGATGATGCTACTGAAGCGAACTAGACTTTGTACAGATCCATGATTGGAAAATTATAGTATGTTGTACATAGTAGACCATATATTGCATTAGTTGTTGGGATTCTGGCAAGATTCTCTACCAATCCTAAGAAAACACACATGATGGCTGTGAAAAGAATTATGAGATACTTGAAAGGGACTGCTAACTATGGGCTATATTACAAGAAGGATGAAATATTTGAACTAAGAGTATATACAGATGCTGATTGGGCAGGAAATGTAGATGACAGAAAGAGTACTAGTGGTGGAGCTTTCTTTCTTGGACAAAGATTAGTCTCCTAGATGAGAAAGAAATAAAATTACATTTCCCAATCTACTGTTGAAGCCGAGTATGTTGTTGCTGTAGTAAATTGTTCAAATTTGGTATGGATAAAACAATTATTGGTAGGCATGAAAGAAGAAATCACTTAACCTGTTGTTATTTTCTATGACAACACAAGTGCTATCAACATTTCTAAGAATCCAGTGATGCATACTAAGACCAAGCATATAGCAATCAAGTATCACTACTTAAGAGAATTGGTACAAGATAAAGAAGTCTGAATGGAATATGTGAATACAAAGGAACAATTAGCAGACATATTCACTAAAGCTTTACCTAAAGAAGCACATGAGTATTTGAGAAGTCAATTAGGGGTCCTTCCCCTAACTGAGGCTGCCTAGTTAAGCTAGGAGCACTACATCAAATATGCTACAACAGAATATTTGATAGATTAATGCAAAAGATTGTCACACTTTAGGATTGGCCTAGAGTTGTGAAGAAGAGAAAAGACAAGGAATTAGTCATAAGCAAGATGACAGAGGGAGAAACATTGAGCTGCATAGATAATATCTACATCTGATGGATGTATGTTTTAGTTGTTGCTTTGGCATTTTTGTCAAAGAGGGAGATGAACTGAGATGATATAATAACACATGACACTGAAAAGAAAAGTAAGGAGATGATGAACTGAGATGAAAGATCAGGATAGAGGGAGATCTGGATATTTTTTATAGTCATAGAAGTGAGGCTAATAGATTCTGAATTAGAATGAAGCTAAGGATATTACAAATTTTTATTTTGATGGACATATAAGTTTTTGGATTGGTTGGTAATCCATGTGTTATTCAGGTGATATCATATGGTGGTGTTGCTATCAATGCCAAAGAGGGAGATTGTTGGAAATTGCAATTGAAGCAATTGTTGTGTTGTCATTGATGTAAACCTTAACTAGTAAGACTGTTGCTACATAGGAAAGTACTATATCTATTGTATTGTTGTGAAGAAAGGAAATAAAGGATGGTAACTGTTACCCAAATTTCCCTATCCCATACAAATTTGGCCATAGGCTGGGAGGTCCAGTATTTTGTAAACCATGTTGAAACCTCTAAGAAATTTTCATGGTTTCCATCTCCCCTTCTGGTCTCTGCAAATATTTTAGCTCTCTGGTCTGCAAGTCTTTCAATTTGAAATGTGACCATTAAACCCCAAAAACCCTAAACCCTTCAGCCTGTTATATTTCACCGTTACCTTTTTAGTCACTTAAGGGTTTCTTTTTCCATGTGCTCTTTATTTTCTAACTGTTCACGAGATCTCCCAGTCGGGAAACATATTCCCTTTTCATTCGGCGACTGAGCGACTATGTGTTCGCAAGATCTCTTATTCCTAGCAGTTAAGTCCTTGACATCCAGTGATCTGGCGAGCAGTTACTGTTATGTTTGGCAGTCTTAGTTCTAGAGTAGTTAAGATCTGAGAAAGATTGACGGCTATCATTATACCATTGGGTAAAGATGATGCCTTTTTAAGCATCACGGTATAGTGACGACCGTCGATCCTCTTCTTTAGCTTAGTGCTCCTATCAAGTGGGTCTTGTGCCAGATAGATCCGAGGGGGCAATCAACAACAAATAAAGGAGTGACACATGGCAGGGCTAGGCCTAGTTTATTAAAGTCCTAAGAGGGCTAATCTCTTTAATTAGATAGTTGTCGCATGTTCGCTAGGCTTAATCTTGTTCCTTGCGATCATGTGATGACCGTCGATCTTCCTTACAATGCAACACTTCTAATCCAGGTGGATATGTTGTCAGTCGGGGCCCACTCACCTGTAAACATGGTAGTTTATGATTCGACGTAAAGGTAAGTGAAGTGTCATAGTGGGGCCTATCTTTCCTGATGGTTAAGTTGTGGTATGATCTCACAGTTGTCGTTATATCACTTGGATAAGATGCATGAAGTTTAAGGCTGCAGTATAGCGACAACTATCCGATGAAAGATTAAGATGTCATGGGTCTGTGTTGCTAGGGGGTGTTGACATGCTCAATTCTTATTGGTTGTTGGGCAGAACAGTTGGCATTTGTCAGTGGGTCCGAATATCTTAAGTGAGGTGGCAATTGATGAAGATCTATGGTTGTCGTTTGATCGCAAGGAATCTTCTGAGCCCTTGCGATCATGCAACCACCATTCGATGAAATCTCAGTGGGTTGTGGGCCCGATGTGCTACGTATTGTTGAGGTGTTCATTTTTTATTGGCTTCTGACTGATGATGTGGCCATTTACTTTTCAAGGGGTTTGCGACTGTTTCAAAGTTGGTCTAGGCCATTCAATTTGCCGAGAAATGCTGATATCGATGGTCACATTTTAAATTTGATCAGTTGGTCATTGTTTTTCAAATTTAAATATCTTTCACAAGGTTTCTTGCTGGTTCGTTGCTGTTGGTCGAATACAAGGTCACGAGTAGCTCGGAATTGATGTTCTTAGGACAGTTGTAGTTGGGAGGATGATGAAGAAGATTTGGGCATCCGTCGCATGTGATTTCTCAGGTACCATGTTGGTGTTCTTGTGCTGAAGAAGCATTAAAAGGTTGGTGCCACCTATGGCCTTTTGTACTTCAAAATACAAATGTTTACCAGGATCAGATTTTGGGCATTCATGATAAGCCTGACTTGCAGAGATAAGGTCATGATTATGGCGTGAGGTTTTCAACTTGCAGAGGTGGACACGTAAGATATCTGATCGGCCATGATACTTTCAGAGATGCATTTATGATCAGATATGACAGAGTTAGGGTTTTTGATTATTTTATGAAAATCTATGTAACCCTAATTAGAGTTTTTTGCTCCTGCCTATGTGCAAAAAGGAGATGTATATATTAGTTTTTTGGAGCTTTTAGAGCTCAGAGTTTACATTTTGTAAAAGGATTTTTTCTCTTTCTAGGAGTTATTTGTGGCATTTGTTCTGCCCTATAGCTCTTACAGTTTGTAGTCTTTCATTGAAATCTTAGATTCAATAGAGGCTATCCGTGGCATTTGTTCTGCCCTCTGGTCTTTCCCTTGTCTGTATTTCTCTTATTGAGTATAATATATTAGCTTTGTTAGAGAAATCTTGGAGTTCCAGAGCCCTTCTTTCTTTCAGCTCATTTGTGTACTATTGTGTCTCATTTGATTTGAGTGAGTTTGTGGGTATACTTCAACCCCCTGTCATTCTGTCTCATTCCTATGCCCTTTTGCTGAAGAGAACATTTGCTTGCAGGTCATAGTCTGTGTCTTTTGTTCAAACCCCTATGTGAAACACTTATGCAAGCTTGTTTAGAAAGATTGTGTTCTATTAGATCTGAGAGCTTTCATGCTAGTTTGGTCAGTGTATTGTGTTCATTTCATTTCAGTGTATCACCTAGTAGGATAGTTTTCTTTTCAGTTATTTCCCTTTCATGCATTCCTTCTATCCCTTTTCCCCTCAAGAATTTACTTTCCTATCAAGAGAAAATTAAGGTGATTATCCAAGAGGAACCAGCCTAGAACTTGGAGGTCTCATCTCAGTTAGCATAGGTCCCACACCTGGAGATGATTCCCATGTTATACTAAGTTATCAAGACCAAGAGAGCTTGAAACTAGGGTGCAAACTTAGTGTATAATAGTAACAATAGCACCTAAGGAAAGGTTGAGTTATCTTAATACTACAAAGTGTATTTGACTATGTTGTACAATGATGAGACAATGTATTGTTTATCTTAGTAAGATTGAAGATTAAACTGGTAGGCTTGACCGAGCAAAAATGGAGAAATCATGTTCAAGATGAGTAATGTTAGTGTCAACCGAGTCAGTATATGTTGAGAAAAATTCTAGTGTTGACTGAACATCAGTTAATTGCTAAGAAAGACAATATAAGCTGAGGAAACATTTTTAGTAATGACCGAGCTTTCTACATGAAGATCGAGTAGTTGATCACAGTATTGACCGAGCATCAATATTTTTATATTTGAAGAGAATTTAGATTTGGAGCCGACATTGTTGAATTCTTGGATTATGTAAAATGTGTTGATTTTATTTATTGATTGTTTGAAAGCATTGAATGCACTGAAAAACATTTTATTGTAAATCTTTAAGAGATTTGAGATGTTTCTAGAAAAGGAGTCGAAGAACATAAAGCGGGTAGATTCAATGAATATGACCTAACCCTAAGATTTACGAAGGAGATTGAGCAACAAAAGATGAGTTAACCTAATTGAGGAAGTATTAAGGGAACCTAAGCATTAGGTATGTGTGTGCATGGGTGAAAAGAGGATGCTGGAAGATCAATAGATGTTATTGACTGTATAAGCAGAAAGGTTGAAGGAGGAGTGTGGTGATTGCTTGAAGAAAAGTTTTGAGCAGATTAGAGATGGAAATGGAAAAGTTTCAAAGTCAGTAAACCAACATTTGTGTACGGAATTGGATTTGATATTTGCAAAGTGAGTTGTATGTTTTTTAGATCAATACTGTTGCTACTTTCTAACCATTGTAACAGTCAAGATTCTTTTAACAGAGGTTGACCTAAGAGTCATATGTTTAAATCCTTTGAATAAGGTTGCATTCTAATGGAATGTATGTAAGTCCTATAACAAGGCTCACTTCTAATAGAGTGATTGGAATCCTTTAACCGGGTCACACCTAACAGTGTGTATTGTAACCTTTGATAGGGTTGGCTTTTAACCGAGCTCACTTTAGAAGAGTGAAAATAATAGTAGCATGTTAAAAAGTGGTTTTTCCCAGATTGGGTTTCCACTATAAATCCTAGTGTCAATGCTTGTGTGAATGTTTTGGTTTAAACATTTCTGTGTTTTACAAGTTAGATATAGCTAGGTAGTGGATTGCAATGTTATATGTTTCTATTATAGAATCAGTGATGACCAAGTTGGTTTTGGTTGTTAGATCTAATTTAAAGAAAAATTTTTGAAATTTGTTTTATACATCTGGACTTGAGAACAATTGATTCACCCCCCCTCTCTGTTGTTCTAAATCATATTAACATTTATGACTTCAGATTTTAGATCAAAGCATGCAAATGTTATCTATTGGACTGTATATAGTATTAAGTAAATAATAACCATGGTTATAAGAAAGGAGTAATCACAGAGTAATCTATATTCTTTGCTTTATATTTGAATTATATGATATAATCTAGAGTCCCTTTGAAAACTAACTAAAACAATAAATAGAGAAATATATCCTAGTAAAAATACGATAATGGTTTTCTTTAATGGCACTGATCCTACTACTAATTCTTTGATAAGGCTATTTAAAACTAGTAATATCTAGTAATACATAAATAATATGTACTGTGATGTAGCTTTTGGTTGAAATACATAATATCTTAGAACTTTGATCAATGTAGGTTGTTTATTTGGTTGATCCTAGATTCATAGGGTCTAAGGAAAATTATAAGAGCCCTGATTGTATTTTATCAGATGTTTTTAACCTTTGTAATATGCTTGCACAATAATTTATTATCTATTTTATTCAACAATAGTATTTGTAGAGAAAGGATGAAAGGTTGTTAAAAGGCATCTAAATACATGTAAGTAAGATAAGTATAATTCTTTGAAACTTTTTCATATGTTAGAAAATTGTAGAAGTACACAATAGGTATTATTGGAATAATGGTGTATAGGTAGGAGGTAAGATGGTACATGTAGGTATTCACAGGTATTAACTCTTTTGATACAGATTTTTAAGTTCATCTTCAAGCCAATTACCTTTTTTTTTAAAAAAAAGGAGAAGAAGAGAAGGGAAATATTTTAAAGATTCCAAAAGAAGTCTATGAAAGGGGGCATACAAATTCTATCCATGAGTTCAATGAAGTGCATAACATCATTAATGCAATTACAAAGAGGCTTCCAGAAAAGCATGAAGTAGATTCAGGTCAATACCACTTAGTTTCAAGATATCTTAAATTGTAGACTTGCTCATATAAAATGGGAGAATGCAAGAAAAAAGTGCTTCTAAGAGAAAATATTTTGAACCTCCTTAATAAACGTTATTCAAACAAGTCCCCTAGATAAAGGTGCAGTAACAATAGGTCCAAAGATAATAAAGACATTGAAAACTCTACCCTTTATAGCCCGACATCCACACTTCTCACTTGGTTATCTGACCTTTATGTGCAAGAGTTATTAAATAACAAGTAGAGGTTGGAAGTTTTAGAAGTCAAAGTAGGAAAGAGATCTAAAAATCCTTGTATTAACACTTGCAAATAAGTTGTTAGAAGAAAATAATAAGGTTTTGAAGGAACATGTGGATTTTTTGCAAGAAGCTATTTTGGTATGGAAGACTAAATAGAAAGAAATGAAGGTTTCCTTGCAAATTGTTGAATAACTTCTAATGGAAAAGAAAGACATTGAATTAAAAAGCATCTCATGTAGAAGAAAAAGTGGTTTATCAAGCAAACAACCATGGGAGGTTTTCCCCAAAAATCTAAAACTTGGACATAAGTCATTAACAAATTTACTAATTTGGAAGTAGAAGCAAACACCTAGATTAATAATATTCAAGATACAAAAATTAAAGAAAGGCAACTCAGAGAAATAAACATAATTGTCAAAGGGGTGAAAGATGATGGAAAAAATGAATGTGCTCTCATTCTTGTGACTTTGTAAAGACAAGATGCTTTTACAAGGACAAAAATTACAAGCATGACGAGTGAAAAACTTAATGATGAGAGAAATAGGCCCATAAAAATAATCTTGTCAAGTATGCATGACAAGCAAAGTCTCCTTAAGAAATAAACAACCCTGAGGGGCTCTCACTTTTTTCTATGAAGATTTGACTATTAAGTAATAAGAGGAAAGATGAGAGTAGATATCAAAGGTTAGATTAGCAAGGGGTGAAGAAAAAATGGCATGATTGTACAAATGAAAAGCTATTATTGCCTCTTTGGTGCATCATTCCTAATCAAAATAAAAAGTTGGTAGAAAATTCTTTAGTAGGAAATTATTGTAGCAAGGTCAAAATGGACAAATAAGGATGAAGACTTAACTTTGAGTCTTGTATGCCAAAACAAATAGCGATCAAGTTCTACCCAAGTTCTCTTAAGATTAGTTTAATGGAATTGTAGAGGTTTCCCTTGGAGGCAAGGACTTGGGTTAGGGCCTATTACAAAAGATAGAGATATTATTTGTCTCATAGAAATACATGAGCATGAAGGGTTTAAGACACCTTTGTTTGAAGGGTATTTAAAGAAGGTAGTGTAGAACAATGCAAAAGGGAATGATAAAGGACATGGGGATATTATGATCTTAGTGAGGGAAAAATAAAGTCATCTCATTCAGCTAGAAAGAGAACGCTCAAATAAACAATTCATTTGGTTTAACTATAACAAAATGGAAATCTCATTAGGATTGCGACATGCTATTTTGCTCCGCAATTTTTAAAAACTTACAGTGGGGGGCTTGACCACAAAGATTCCTTTCATCCTTAAAACAAGATATTGCAATGTATTCTTATCTAGGTGAAGTTCTTCTAGTGGGTGATTTCAATACTAGGACAACAAGCAAACAAGCTAGCATTCTTTGTTGTAAGGAAGATTGTAATACTATTTGGCCTCCATGAAAAAGTAATCATCAGTAGACAAGAGTCTCATAAGACAATAAAGGATACAATATTTTTGGGGAGAAACTCCTTCCTCTTTGTGGGACATTTAATTTAGTCATTTACAATGGTTTGGCTATATGGCATAAATTTGGTAATTTCACTTGTACTTCCTACATTGGCACAAGTGTAGTGGATTATGGGATTTGTTCACATAGTTAATGTGAGAAAATGAAGGAAGTTTCAATTGGTGAGCAAATCTAAGACTTAAATTCTGATCACACACCAAAATTTTTAAGTATCTCTTGGATTGAAAAGAAGCAACTTGGAACAAAAACTCAGTGATTTCAACACTTTTTATTAAAAGGCAAAATTCTTTTGACTCAAAAAAATTGTGATACATTCAAGATAATGATTGAGAGGTTTTTTTAAGGAGAAAATTTCACTACATTGCCTTCATAGTAAGACACTAACACACCTAATTCAAATAACACTTATTGAGTGCAAAAGGGAAAAAATAGAAAATTTAAAATTAATTGCTTTTTTTTATTAATGCTTGGTTTGATAAAGAATGCAAAAAAGAAAGAATTTTGAAAGAGTTAAAAAAGTTAAAAAAAAAGCCTACAAATAGATTTCAAGAAAGAAAAAAGTTGATTTCATGGTCACAAGGAGGGAAGAGCTAATCTTCCTTAGGAAAAATAACCCCAATTTATTTTGGAAAGAGCTACAACCAAGACAAAAGAAAACATAAAATAATATTATAGCTTCTCAATGGTTTGATTATGTAAAGAAGCTTTATGAGAAGGATTCTAAGGTTGAACCTCCCTCGTTGGTCAATACAACTTCTTAGCTTTTCACTACACAATAGATCAAGATGGGTATTGAGAAGTTAGGTGTTGGAAAAGTAAAAGACTTATTTGATCTTCAAGTAGAGTATCTAGAGTAGGGTATGAAAACTCTTGGATCTCACATTATAAAAGTATTTAACATCATTTAATAGTGGCTCTCTTTAGAGTGGGTAACTAGTCTTACAATTCATCTTTCCAAGAGCGGTGACATTAACAATCCCTCCAATTTTAGGACCATTATGATAAATCCTTTCTTTGCAAAGTTATTTGGACGTATGCTAGAAAGTAAAATTAGTAGGTGCGTGAAACACACAGATAAATGTGCTAAGGGAAAGAAAGATTCAAATCTATGCACTCGATGGTTAATCACAATATAACTTTGATGCACATCATTGAAAAATTCTGGGAGAAAAAGGAGGAAGCCTTTTTGTATTTTATAGATTTCAAAAAGGATTTTGACATGATCCCTAGAGCTTTGACCCAAGATGGAGGAACTCAGGGATCATATACATTTTAGATTAGTTGTTCATAGGATGTATGAAGATGTTAAATTAAAAATTAGAACTTTAGTTGACATCTCTAAAATTTTTAGGAGTGATAGAGGGGTCAAGCAAGGGTGCCTATTGTCCCCCACCCTTTTTTGGGTTCTATATTGACAAATTTGAAGAGTGGTTAAACTTACAAGGTGGCAATGGTGTGCATTAGGGCAAGTTTTCTATAAGGCTTCTTTTGTATGCAGATGACCTTATTGTTATATCTAAATTCACTCTTGGCTCGCAAGCACTCTTGGCTCACAAGAGCAATTACTTTTCCTTGAGTATTTTTGTAGAACAATGATGTTTTTCTCTAACAAAAGAAACATAACCAACATAAGTTTTACTTTGAAGGTAGTACTCTTGAAGACGTGGTAGATTATAAATACTTCATAATTGACTTCAACAAAAAAAATGGGAAGGTTGTAGAAAGAAGTGAACTTTAGGAGGTTGGAAAGTGTTTTAGGCTTTTCAAAATAGATGTAGAGAGACAAAGTTATGGAATTGGAAAACTACCCAAACTCTTTTTGGGCTTTTAGTGCTTCTAATTATGTTCTATGGTTGTGAATTGAAGACCAACAATGCCTGTGATCTATAGTGGAAGGAAATTGAGAAAATTTAAAAAATGCTTGATTACAAACAAGTTCAAAATCAAAAGTTTAGTCCCTTGTGATATCATGCTGAGTGAATTTGGGGTTGCTCCTATCAAAGCTCTTGCTATGGCGAGACTCATAAGATTTTTAAAAAAGAATTGAGTAAATGGAAGAGGGTAGATACCCCAAGGTTGTCTTCAATGACATGTGCAAAAGAAAGAAGACTTGGACGTGACAACACAACAAATGATTTAGTAAATGATATATTTACTTTAACACATGCCCCATAAATAGTAAAGAGATAAAAGCTTTTGATAAATTTGATAGGCGTTCTTGGGACAAATGGTTAAGAAGAAAGAACAAGTATTCTATTGAAGAGTTCAATCCCACTTATAATAATCATCAAAACCATACATACGGACCAATATCTCTTGGAGAGCCAAAATTCTCATTACCCAATTAAGAACTAACTCATCAATTTCGTTGTGAAACCAAATGTTGGAAAACACCCAAAGAAACATGGAAAGAAAGAGTGTAATTTTTACACTTTTGAAAAATTGAAAACATAAAAATATTTCATTTTAGAATGTGATGTCTTCAAAGACAACAAGAAACAATTTTGTAAGTATCTTAATATCCAACTTTTGAATTAATTTATTCAACTAAGAAAAAATTAAATAATTGAAAACACTCATCATCAACTTACATAGTTGAAATAATTGAAATAGTTGAAATGTTAGAGATATACTCGGTAAGATTGTGTGTTAATTTTTAGCATTAACATTTAGGATCAAACTCTATAATACTTTGCCTTATTAAACTCCCTCATAATGATACGTGGCACAATCTTACCAAAAAATATATCACTAACATTTCATAGATTGTAGAAATTTTATTGTTAATAGTTGAAATGCATAAATTCTTGAGGGGTGGCCCATAAGCTATTCTTTATTAGTGCTCTCATATGCTCCCGCATATTCTGCTTCAATGCCGAATAAAGATGGTATAATAAAATGAAGGCAACGGTATCAATTCCAAAAACGAAAAAGAGATTATACAAAACGGGTATAAATTCTGCAACATGGAGTGGCTTTGCTTCCAACGCGATATTGAATTCTCTGTTACCTTTGTAAAGATCAGAAATGGGGGACTACAGCAAGTTAGCCGATGAAGATGAGCTGAGTGGATATCTGTCTAGTGCCGTGGAGGCTGCGAGCATAGCTGGGAAGGTGGGTGGCAGGCTTGACTTGAAACACATTTGAACAAACAACGGAGATTGAATCTGATATAATTCTGCTTTTTACTGCAGATGATTTCCACAAATTTTTACAAAGATAAGACTGTCGAGCACAAAGGAAAGGTTTGTTAAGATTTCAACATTTAATCCGTCTATCAATTCGAAGTCTTTCTGGATTCTGGACACTGTTCCCAGTGCTATTTTCATTTTCATTCTAGTAGAAAGCCCATGGGGTTTATTGGACGCTACAATTGGGTTTTTTTCGCACGCTATATTGGTCAAAAAATTAAATATCTTCAATCAACATGTTCCATAACACGGGATTTTATGAAGTAAAACCTGTTAGGAAAATCAATGTACCTCAAAGTACGTGGTGTCTTTGTAGTGTGGCAAATTATGTGATGATCTATGTGGATTCAGCTGCCGAGCTTTGTTTTCATGGCTTCTTGCAAGGAGGATTATCCACTCTCCACATTGGAATTGACAATCTAGCTAACATCCTTGGCAATGCATTGCTTCTTTCTATCATGAGATTGTGAAATAAGTGGCAAAATCTTGGATCAGCTCCGACAATCCATTACTCTTGTGGATGGATAGATGATACTTATTTTTCAACCTTATTTCAGATCTATGGATAGAGCTACTCTGTGAGTAGCAGTTTACGGTGCCTAAAAGCGTCACTTAGAAACTGAGAAAAACAAAACAAAAAATAAACCAACCTAGTAATCTGTAAATGCAAGGCACAAGTTTTGCTGTTATGCCAACAGTCAAGAATCATGTTTTATGGCGATATTGATGTTTTCCTCTCATCCAGAAATTGTACAGTATCATCCAATCTCATTTATATTGATGCCTTGTGTTCTGCATTACATTAGAAAAGTAGCGTGCATGTATTTTACGTTTTCATCGAGTCAGTTTATTATTGATGAACTGCAACATACAGGGTTATTTTCTATTATACTTGCACATCTGAATGTATTATGATTCCAAAATTGATTTAGCTCTGATGAACTGCGGTATAGTAGGTTATAATTTATTTTCCATCCTAATTTTCACTCCTACACTTACTTGGTTTGAAAAATTCTTTTTACAGATCAAACCACCACAGTAAAGTATTTTACATTTATGGTTTGGGATTTAATGCGTCATTATTTTGGCAATTGATTTCCTGCTTCTCTAAAGCAGGTAGATTTGGTAACAGAAACTGACAAGGCATGTGAGGAGCTTGTTTTCAAGTTTCTTAAGGAAAAATACCCAGATCATAAGGTGGATTTTTAGTTCTGTGATTTTTTTGCTTTCCTTTTGTTTATTTGGTAAAGTGGCTAACAGGTGTGCTCAAGTTGTGCAGTTCATAGGTGAGGAAACTTCTGCAGTTTATGGTACATCTGAATTGACAGATGAACCAACCTGGATAATTGATCCCGTGGATGGAACAACAAATTTCGTTCACAGGTTAATTTTCAGATCTGTCCCGACTTAAAGCTTTTCATTGTTTTCTTAATACAATCTGTTATCTGCCTCCCAAGTCAGCACTATGTCATTATAAAGGGCAAAACTCAGCATGATTCACAAATAAAGGACAAAACCAATGCGGACAAAGTAAATGTATCCCGAGGTTTCTTTCACATCAAACAAACTGACAAAATTGAGAAGAATGTAGTGAATAACACAAGCAATTTCTTTCCCAAAGGCATGTGATGGAATAAAGGTTCCAGACCACACAAAAAGGCAACGACAATACTGCTTTGCCTTCATCACTTGCCAGTAATGTAGGAATTTGAGTCTTGAATGCATGATAACATTTTGATTTGTCCATTGTAGGACACCACAAAGAAGAACAGCATGCAATGTAAAACCTTTCTTTAAACTAGAAGGGGAAGCTTTCTTGTAGCTAAAACCAAAACTAAACCCTGTAACTGAAGGGCATAACCTTTAACTTTCAACAACATATGCAAGTTTAATCTCCAGGTTTTGAGCATGCATTGCAATCAAACTAAAGAAATTGCCTGTTTTTTCATTCTCGGGTTTGGACACAGTGCTAATCAGCACTTCTATACGGACAAGAAATTTTGTATCTTTTTGACAGATGTGAGTGACCTAATCTGTGGCAGATAACATGCAGCCCCTCTTTTTGGCTAAAAGTAGAGACCAAAATGAATAAGTACAACATAAGAGTTGAATTGAATTGAAAATAATAGACAAGACTTGATAAATTGACTAATGGAAAATGCCTACAAAGCTACAACATCAATATTAATGAAAAACAACAATACAAAACCTGCAACAGTAACTAATTTTAATTCAATTTACCAAATTAACACAAGAGACAAATTAGAAGCTTGAACAGTAATTCTAAGTTGCTGTTCTGGATTTGGGCTTGGGTATGGTTTGAAGTTTGGGTACATAACACAGTTGATTTTATCCCCTTGGATATGGGTACTGGTCCATATATACAGACACAAACATAATTGAAAATAGCAGTACTCATGAGTCACGAGGAATGAAAAATTGTAGCTTGGAGGCAAATTAGTGTTTTGGTCTCCTCTATTTGTGAAATGGGTGTAATTTGAATGGCTTTAGGCAAAATGTGTGAAATGTGAGTACTGTACAGCGAAATTAGGTTTAGTTAATTGTGTTTATGTTATAGATTTAAAAAAAAATAATCCCAAATCATGTATTTTTTCTGTGTCTGCTCGGGTTCAGCATATGGTCACCTAGGGTTCTAAAAGGATCCATAGTGTACTCAGGGCGCTTGATAGAACCATAGGTGAAGTGAGGCCAAACCTGGGCCAAAATTTGAACGCAAAACAAAATTTTGTGATTTAGGGCCTACTTTTGAAGAACCTAGTTGTTGTGTTGTATTTAAGAGGTCTATATAAGGCTTGGCCTCCTCATTTGTAAATTGCAAGGAATTAGTCATTAGATCATTAGAGCAAGTAGAAGTAGAGTAGGTGGAGGAGATAAGAGATTGTGTAATTTCCTTGACTAGGATTGGACTTGATTTACTGTAAAATTCCCAACTAGGGTTTGCATGGCGCTTGGGAATGGCCATTTGTAACGTTCCCTACTAGGAGGCTGCCAATTTACGGAACACATATGCATACCTATCTTGGGACTTCTCCCTCAAGGATTCGTGATATATGTACTTACCCCATCTTGGGAGTTTCCTCCTACATTGTGAGGCATTACTCCATCTCTCCCTAACAAAACCAACCTATCCTCTTAACGATATTAGTGAGTGATTAAGGAATAGGTTATGTATATATCATTAGTAACAGATATATATAACTGATATATAATTCTGATTTGATTATTAGTAACATATAATATCTATATATATATATATATATATATATATAATTCTGATTTCATTATTAGTAACATATGTATATATATATAATTCTGATATCATTATTAGTAACACACACATATATATATATATAATTCTGATTTCATTATTAGTAACATATATATATATATATATATATATATATATACATATAATTCTGATTTCATTATTAGTAACATATATATATATATATATAAAATTCTGATTTCATTATTAGTAACATATATATATATATATATAATTCTGATTTCATTATTAGTAACATATATATATATATATTAGGCCATATAATCGTTCTTTATCTCTAAATAGAATTTAGATATAATATTCTGTAATCAGTATTAACTCATTGATTGCTTGCCAGAAATACATATGATTCATTTCCTTTTTCATCTCTTCTTTCTGAAGAGTATCGAATATACTTTTATATTTTCTGATTCTTTCATTAGAAATAAATAATTATTTTCTGATCCTTTGGATCATCTCAATCCATGATCCAATTCCTTATTCATCTTTTGATGCTTGCTGAAGTAGGATTGGATGACTTCTTATATCCCACCAATTGGAGTGATGGGTTATGTCTCTAAAAGACATATCTAATGACTATTCATAATTTCTTCCTTACCTTAATACTAAAGGCACCACTTGATACATAACCGGTTAGTGATCTTATTAACAATGATTAGTTTTCTCTTCACTAAACGTTGTCTTGAATCATAATACTACTGTGCTGCCATTAATATATTGATTCTATTGGTAATTAGATCATCAATGAGTTGTCAAGGCTGGTCATCGTCGATGCTTGTCTATCAATTTCCCACGATAATAATGGATGGCCCGATATGATGGTCTTTGATACTACCTTTATTGCAGCGATAAGATAGGGTCTCCATTCAGGTTTGATATGGATTTATATATGATTGAATCATAAGAAATTCTTTCAATGTTCTTCCATAATAGAAGCTCTCTTATTGCCAAGTGAATTTTCAAAAAGTAAAAAAAAATGAAAATTAGAAAAATCCAAAAAAGAAATATCTCTCAATGGAGGGGCAAAACGTGTGGCCAAGATGACCATCAAATTGATGTCCTTCAGTTTTGTTAGGCTTTGAATGAACAGTTACACCCTCAAAGTTTGTCTCAATTTGCATTACCAGAGGGTGTAGAGTCCATAACACCACTCAACATGGTGATATGTATTGTTTGACATTATTGTCAAGGATGGAGTTAGCTTTACAATGGAAAATTTCCATTTTAGATATACATATACCATTAGTATTGGCAAGTCTAGAATCAGACTTTTATGGATTCAAGGAGATGATCAAGAAAGGATTAATCATTGAGAAAGATGTGCATAGAAAATACTTTTCTCCCTTATTGGTGTAGAATACACAATATGCATTGCATTTAGAATTCAGTTGTCCATCATGCCAGGATATCATCAATCAATCCAAGTGTGAATTGAGATGGTCCGGACAAGCAAGTATATGTAATGAAGAATTGTCAAAGGAATGCATTACAACATCATCCTGTAGTGGAGGAAATGCATTACAAAAAGGTAGCATGGTTGAGCCTATTAATCAAGTGGAGGATGATTTCTCAAGTGTTGCACCAAAAGAATAGCCCATTGAGGTAGAAGTCAAGGAAGCAATAAAAGATAGTCAAGCTAGCAAAATCGTGGAACATAATGATCAATATTTGGAAACGCTAGAGAATGGAGAGCTAGAAGTTGTTTCCATGAAGGAAGATCATCAAGGATTTGAAGTAGAAGACTTAGCACAAAAGGAGAAAGCAATTTCAATGCATTTCAAGAAAAGGAAATCTTTGATGAATGTTCATCCATGCCACAAAAGGAGGATCCAAATGAAGAATTTCAAGCCATCCTGAGAGAAGTAATTTCAAGCCTTGGAGATGAACAAGTTGACATGCAAGATAATGAGCAAGTTGTCATCATGGAAGAACAATTTGAAGTGGTACTACAATTGGATATTGCGTTTGAAGAAAAACTCGAGGAAGTGTTTTAAGATCAACCTATCAAAGATTCCTTAGTTTTTAAGGACATGCTTACAAAGATGCACAAGGATGCGTGGATTATGCAACATGAAGATAGACAGATAGGAGAGGTATTCCATGTACCTAAGTTCAAGATTGATCTTGCATTCTTCACTCATGAAGCTGATTCAAGAGGGATGATACATCATCAACTTCAACCTCCTAAAGTGGTAGATGGCAAACAAAATTTTCTATTTGAGGACAAAGCCCAACTGGTTGTTCCATACCACTAGTTTTGAAAGTTATGGATTTGATTATGGAAACTTAGGAAAAACGTCTTGTGTATGGATTAATCATGGACCTAATGGATTGCCTCAATTATTGATTTTGTACAACATATTTATTGAATTTGAATGTGAGGTGGTAAAAGCTTTCTCCGAGTACAATGATGAATTTGCTAGTCTACGAATCACCACTAATGCTTTGTTACCGTTGAACTTTCTAAGCAACCATGTTAGGTCATGTATATATGTAGGCCTTTTAAGTTTTATTCGCCCGAATGTTTTGTACATAGTTAGGGTAGGTTTCCTTTTCGTTTGGTTGTTTTGTTGAGCCTACTAGTTAATTTGTTTTCAGTCATTTGGCTCAAGATTGTTGAATGTGTCAAGTTGCTTAGTTGAGTAGTTGGTTGTAGTTTTCTTTAGGTTTTCCTAGAGTCATTTGATTCTAGTCTTTATTTTGGTTTCCTTAGTTTTCCTTAGTTTAGTTGTTGTGTAGTTCTAGTTTCCTTTTATAGGATCCTTATCTGTGAGAAAGGCGTTTGCTCAACATACATGGGCACTATTTCTATTTTATGTTCAAGTTTATTTCTTGGATAATTATTTATGAAGTGCTTTAGAATCCAAGGTTGTTCTTCTGTAGCTTTATTATTTGGTTATGATTTGTCCTCAATTTTGAAGAGATTCATCCATTGTGTCTTAACATCGAATCTTTCGATTACTATATTTTACACCCATAATTAATTGCTCTAATTCATTGAGGTTTCTTTAGGAGAAGTTATGGTGAGTGAAAAATCTTAAAATCTTACTTTAGCGCCACTGTAATTCTCAAAGCCTTTATGAGCTTCACTGCTTAAGAGCCAAAAGGAAAAATGTGAGAAAATAAAAGCAGTAAAAAAAAAGGGAAAAAGAGAAAAAAATGAAAAGAAATATAGAAGTATTTGACTTTGAGAATTTGCAATATCTCTATTGGGGCTATGGACGCTTGGTTGCTAGTATAGAAATGCTTGTGGGAATTATAGCAAGAACCTTGTCAGGGCTATGGATGCTTGATTGGCAGTGAGACAATACCCAGGATGCTTTTGGAGTAAGATAACTCATGCAACTTGCACGATGGATTCTAGGAGTTTCAATGGTCTTTTGAGATGGAATGAATACATTTGCACACACTTGGGTAGTTGAAGACAAAGTATTTTGATCTAATTTGTGATTATTCTTCCCTTTTGAGTATATGTCTTGTTCACTTGATGGGTTGGAAAGAATTTTTGAAGACTTTGGGGATGGAGTGAGTTTTTTATCTTTGAAATGGTAAGGAACATTTTTTTGAATTGGTGCTAGTGTTGTGTTGTAAACACTCATGCCCTATTGTAGATGGGAACTCCCTCTTTTTTCACTTGCTAGCTTAGTGTGTCGTAGGTGGTGTTAGGTTTGGTCTAGCCTAGCAATAGTTTGGGTCTCTTAGTCTCATAAGTTGTTGAGAAGTTTTGTCAAGTCCGGGAGGAATTGTGACCAATTCGCAAAGTGAAGTGTGAAGTTGAAAGGTTTGAATTGCTAAGTGTAAAAATTGTCAAATGGTGTGAAATCTCATCGAGATTGCAAAGTGATGTTTAAGTCTTGTCAAGGTTGGGGTTCAACGTCTCAAGTGTGAAATTTGAAGAATGCTAAAGTGGAAGTCAAAATTTAAATGGTTCAGTGAGGAAGAAGAATTTTTTTTCAAGTCCTTGATAAAAAATACAAGAAATTCAAGAAAGAACAAGTGAAAAGGAGAGAAATTGTTTCTCATGTCCAGCTCCAAGCTAGAAGTTGGACCTATAGTTTCACTCATTTCCGGCTCCCTTTAGGATTTCCAACCTCCTTGAGAGCCCATTTCCAACTTGTCTATGGGAATCTGAGCTCCCTTCTAGTGCATTTCCAGCTTAATCATGAATTCCCGCCCTAAAGACATAGAGGAAAATTTCAAGATTGAGAATGTTTGAGTTTTAAAACGAAGATGTCTTTGCAAGGAAGATCAAATTTTGGTTTAAACCATTTCCAGCTTAACTTCTAATTTCCGACCTAGTTCTTAAAGCATTTCTATTTCCCATCTTTGATTTCCACTCTTGATCTTAACCTTGATCTTCTTCTTATATTGATGAGTCACTTGAAGTTGTCTTTGCCTTGAATCTCCTTGTTGAGTCCTCTATTTTGTAATCATAGCCATGTTGATTCTTGGATTTCCAAAAGAAATCCAAGGATCGTGTAGCATCTTCCACTCATGAAGTAATTCGGTTTCTTGTCATTTCCTTTTTCAAACTTGATCCTTGAGTTAATTCTCTCCAACATATTGATGTCTTCCCTCTTCCTTGCAAACTTTGTGAAATCTCTCCTTTCTTCTTCATTCGACCATCATCTCCAAGTATCTTGCAGAAAAGCATTTGAAAATTAAAAGAAAAATGCTTTATAAGAAAATAATCATGAAAACATGCATCAATCTTTCAATTGAGAACTTGAAAGGAATCCAAATGCTATAATCAATTGGCAAATTTTAACTTTCAACATCCTAATTTGTTCAAACCCTTGCTATCATTTCATGCATCTTTCCTTCTTGCAACAACTAAATTTAGAAAATTTCTGAGTTTACTTCTGATTTTCTCACCTACAAATCTGATTAGAACTTGACATTCAGGTAAAATTCGCTCTTAAAGATAAACTTCTGCTCAGAATTGCTGGGTCTATAATAAATTCGCCTGTAAGACAGAGATTACCTTACAAGTTTGCATCTTCAGGTCTGTGCTTGAATTTTTCTCCTTTTACTTCTGATCTTTCTCAATAAATCTTCCCTTGATTGACCAAAATCACTACCACTAGCAGTTTGCCTTCAATCTGATTTACTTCCTCTCTTCAATGCTTAGGCAATTCTGGAATTCGCACCATACAGATCTGCTCTGCCTTTGATTTATTTTTGAATTGTGTTTGAATTGTGCTCTTGACTCTCTTTATATAGCACTTCAATTGATAGTCACACCCCTTGATGTATAGGGCCAACCTAGCTTTTGCAAATTTTTTTTTACCACATGAGCTGACCAAACTAATGTTTTTCCTTCAATACTGGGCACAATTTTGATGTGGACAAGGACAAATCCTTAATTTTTGAGCGGGATTTTGACATGTCGAGAGATAATTCTGAGCACATTTTCCATGTGTAAGGATTTTCCTCAACTAGGTGAGCACAAATTCCATATGTCTAAGGATTTTCCACTTGCTGGGTGGGATTTTAACTTGTCTAAGGATTTTTGCTATTCATTTTTCATCTCCATTTGATTAGGTCGGCCAGCCTTGTTTCTTGAGGTTTGTCTTGTTGAAAGAGGTATAATTGTAAGTTTGAGTTATCCAATCCAAAACTTAATTCACAATTTACTTTCTTCTGCTCTGATCTGCTCCTAATATGGGAGCAAATTCCTCGTGTCTAAGGATTTTCCACTTAAGGCGGGCACAATTTCCATAAGTGCAAGGATTTTCCTTAATTGCTGGGTGCATTTTAGAAGTATGTAAGGAAAATACCCTCCTAGCTGGGCGCAAATTAGACACTTGTGAGGAAAATCTCTTCATTTCTTGAGCAGGTTTGAGTCATCTTTAAGAATTTTTCTTCATTCTGGGCACCCTTTGGAGGTTTTTTAAGGAAAATGCAAAGTTACTGGGCACATTTGAGATGCCTTCAAGGAAAAATACCCAAGAGGTGGGCGGGAACTCTATAAGTGTAGGGAAAATAAACTCTTGCTGGGCATGATTTCCATAGTTGTGAGGATTTTCCTCATTTGCTGGGCGCAAATGAGAGGGTTGTAAGGATTTTTCTCCCTCTTGCAAGCGGAATCCTCATTTTTGTATTGATTTTTGCACTTCCAAGTTTGGATTAAGGATTTCTTGATTTGCTTTGGAACTCCCATTTTCATTTCTTTTCTTCCTTACTTTCTTTTCAAACCTTTTCTCTCACCTTGATCATATTCTTTACGGATTCATGGACTAGTTTGGGGCTGGATTCATATGATGCTATGGACATGTCTTTACACAAGGCCAGATTTGGGATGTCTTTATGGACAAGAGGTCGGAGATTCTCATATCCTAGGAACAATCCTTACTTTGCTGGGCGGAAATTCCCTTTGCACAAGGATTTTGAGATTGGATTCTAGCATATCTTAAGGACTTTCACAAGTAGACTTCAAATCTCTCAACCTCAAACAAGGACTTCTCTCCATTTTGTTTCAATATCTTAAGGATTTTCCTTTGTACTTTTCTCCATTTGTCAAGGTTGGAAATCCGACCTTGGCAAGGAATCTTCCTTGTTTTCCCATCATCATTTAGCAAATTTGATCTTTAAAATCCACAAGATTTGATTTCATATTTTCTTTTCTTTGCCCCATACCCTTCGTTCTAAAGCTTAATCTCTCACACTTCATCACAAAGAAGAGATATCTCTTGATACAACATTGTCCGTGTAGCTTTAATTAACTCTTTTGAGACTATCTACTCCTCGTGAATGATTGTGATGGATTATATTCACAAAATGCTTCATCTTCATGAGTTTTCTCTTTCGTGACCGCAAAGTTGTTGTGGAACTAAAATTAGCATAAGCAAACCACTAAACTAGCAGGCAAAAGAGGGGGTCCCCATTTGCAATGGGGCGATGTGTGAAAAGGTCACAACACAACTTCAATGAAAATGTGAGACAATTGTGACTCACAAAATGAAGAATGTCAAGGATTTGACTTGAAAGATGGACACATGAATACAAAAAAATTCATATGGGTACTACAACACATCACTTAAGTGAACAAATGGACATTGGCTTCAAGGATACATGGCACCTTTGAGGATAGTTTAATTGTTTTGAAGGAAACAACTTATAAGGAGTTCTTTCCTAATACCTTTGATCCATGCATGGTTAGTGCAGTTCAGGAGACTCAAAACAATTCACACAAAAACCCATAGTTTTGCTGAGTTGAAGGGATGGATTCACAATTGGTCACAACGATGCGGTTTGTGGGACTGGAAAAAGTGTTCCCACATTTTGGGGACTGTGAGTGACCATATTGAAATAATATGAAAAATAATATTTAAATGTTCAAAATTTAAATAAAGAAAAAGTAATTTCTAATAAACAAAAAATATATCTAGGATAAATTGGGCTTTGTTTCAATTGCTTTAATATGTCAAAGTTCATTTTCAAGAATTCCAATATATACTATGGTTGCCGCATTCTGTCATTAAATAGGATTACTTAATAACCAGATTTTTTAATTGATCAAATACAATTACCAAAGGCAGCTATGGCATTTTAGTTTCCATAATCATTTCTTTGTAACAAAATAATCATAAATTTTGAACAATATTAGTGCACAAGGGATCATGAAAGAGAGGTTATGACTTTGAATCCTAATATTATCATCGCAAAATTTTCAGTATGCCCGTTTGAATTTCCATTGAAAGCCGGAAACTTCAAATGCAGCTAATAGAAAGAAAAATTTTGCTCAACATTTTGATGCATTAAGCTACTAAATATATGCTGACAATTTGCCATTGACCCATGCATTCATTGTAGCCAAAAAATGAAGGGTCTGATGTCAGTAGTTACTGTTTTGGACTTTTTATGCATCAAAATAATGCAGGTTGTCTGGGGATGCCATGACATTCCAGGGACATTTGATGGATGTCATAACATCCCCTTGGCCATTTTGGGGATGTCAGGTCATCCCTGAATGCTTTGGAAATGGGAAACATCTATCTTTTTTCAAGAATTTTCTAGGGATGCCCAAGATTAGAAAAGGGAGGCATGGTGGGGGGTGGAAGTGCCGATGTCCAATCTTTTGGATGTGTCCAAGTGGAACATTACAAAAATCTTGAAACTCCATTGTACTGTCTCTCTAAAGATTAACAACTCTATAAAGTTTTACGATTGCCTTCACACCAGTAAAGGTGTCTTTCTAAAGTCATTGAGGCGATTTGCATATAGGGGTTACTGTTGGCATTAACTGGTGAGAATGTAACCGGTACATGGCAAACTGGTTTTGTCATTGATTGGCAAAGAAGTGTTGTCAGTTATGACTAGGAAGGTCCACAGTGTTGTTCAGTCAAGAACCAAGGACAAGTCAGGTAAAGCTGACAATAATAAGCGCAGGAAGACCGGTGACACGTAGTAATAAAGCTCTAACTGATCTTCAGAGCAACCGGCCATCGAGGAAGGTGCAACTGGTAACCGGTAACAGGAACTGAGGCACCAAGGATGCACCGGGTACAACTAAAGGAAGGTATGGTGATAGGGGAAGGTTCTTACCTGTGCACAACCTAGGGATATAAATCGATCAGTGAAGATTTCATCAAGATTGATGAATTGGGGAAAGTCACAGTCGACAAACGGTTGTATGACTCTTTGATCGGGATTTGTTGCACAAAATCCGGAAGACTTTGTGGTATCAAGACAATCGGTGGTAGGCGCAATTGAGGGTTTTAATGCCGGAGTTTGTGGCATTAAAACATGTAGAAAACTCTAGTGAAGGAAAGCTTTTGTCACGTGTTTGTCATTTCCTTCATAAAGTGGAAAAAGCATGGCATGCATCGGATGTTTCTTCAGTGAACTGAGACTCCACTGGGTGATGGATCCGAAGGTCATCTTTAAACAGGTTGTGCATGTAAAAAGCAAAAAGGGCAAGAAGTCTATATATTCCTCTGCCTGTGAAGAATACAGTTTGCCTTCATTCTGCCAAAGAAAAGAGTGAACCTGTAAGCTGAAAGAAGCGACAAAAAGGTGAAGAGAAGAAGAAGAGTGTGCAAGGAAGCACAACAAACAAGGAGAACATACCTGCAGTGATCGGTGATGATTCTCAATTGAAGAAGAACAACGATCTTATCAGGCTCAACAAAGCCATTCTTAAAAGATCAAAACCTCTATTGCTCTCTGACCATTGCAATAGCAAAATCCCAGTATTTTGGGTGGACATTAACAGGTCCCTTGTATTAAATCCCTTAACCGGTTGACATCTGTTTAGGTGTTCTAAGTCTTCTAACCATGCAGGTTCTAACAGGTCTCATTTTCTTAAATCCCTTAACCGGGTCGCATCTAACAGTGCGTTTGTAATCCTTTAACAAGGAAGGCTCCTTATAGGGCGCACTTCAGAAGAGTGCAAAATTTGTGAGGTTTCCTCACACCGTGGTTTTCTCCCGATTTGGGTTTCCATGTGATAAATTTG
This sequence comes from Chamaecyparis obtusa, assembly GCA_027943335.1. NCBI lineage: Eukaryota > Viridiplantae > Streptophyta > Pinopsida > Cupressales > Cupressaceae > Chamaecyparis > Chamaecyparis obtusa. The sequence goes on along the minus strand of BSBK01002174.1, from coordinate 2,842,201 downwards.
GTGTTGTTTACTGTTTGTTTGCTTGATTGCTTTTTTTGTGATAGAATCTATTCTACTTACAGTCTTGGCTAGAACATATCAGATTTAGTGCTAAAATTTTAGTGGGTGTTGATTCACCCCTCCCCTCTCAGCACTGGTTGGGACCTTTAATTGGTATTAGAGGCAAGATCCTTTTCTAAGATGCTTAACTGCAACAGGGAAAAATTCCAATAATGAGTAAGGAAGGACCAAAGTTTTCCAAGGAAAACTTCACCTTATGGTGCAGTAGAATGAAGCTGTACATGAAGACGACAGGAGATCAATACTGGAATCATGTAATCAATGATTACACTGAACCCACCGGTACCTTGATGCCTGATCAACAAAAGATCAGCACAGAACACACAACTGCAATGGATATGATAGCAAGTACGCTTCCTGATCATGTATATGCAGAGATTGAAAATCTGACTACTGCTTGCAAAATGTGGGCTAAGCTACAAACTGTGTATGGTGGTGACCCACATGTTCAAAGAGAAAAGGTAGAAAGCCTTAGAGGCAAATATGATGATATGAGGATGAATGAAGGAGAGGATATTGAGCATTACAACAATAGAATCAAAGAAGTGATGAACTCCATCAAAAGCGCTGGAGAAACACTGAGTGAGGAAGATGTGATAAGCAAAATACTGAGAACACTCATGCCACAATATGCTATCAAAATATCAGCCATATAGGAGCTCAGATCAGTGACCACGTCTCAAGTCACTCTTGACTCCCTAATCGGTAAGCTGATTGCATTTGAATTGAGTAATTTTGATAATAGCTTACCCATGCTAGAAGCTGCTTTTAAGTCCTTTGTTAATACGTCTTCCACCAAGAAAGGAAGAGAAGCCGGTAATAGTTCTACTAGTAAGGCTTGAAGTTTTGTTGAAAATCTTCTCTCTGAAGAGATGGAGCAAGATGAGTTTGAAGCACTCATCACAAGGAGATTTCCAAGAGGAAAAGGGAAGTACAAAGGTAAACTTCCACTAAAATGCTTTTCTTGTTATAAGATAGGACACATTGCTACAAGATGTCCAGACAATGAAAATAAAGAAAAGACCAACCGATTCAAGAACAAAGCTAATGAGTGCCACCTTGCTGAAGGAGTCATGGACAATGAATTTGAAGATTCTGAAGATGAAGAAATTGCCTTTGTTGCAATAAAAGAAGAAAGCCAAGTGATAAGTAAAATGACACTTATCTCAAGATCTCATCAGCATGATTGTTGATATTATGGCCTTTACGGCAAATATCGACCATCTTGGAGAAAGAGGAAATAATAAATATATTAGAAATATTTATTATAATAATAATAAATATGGGTGATATTTATTATTTATTGTTTATAAGATAATGCATATATATGTGGCAATATTAATAATAATAAATAAAGGTTATTTATTATTTATTAATTAAATACTTGGAGGGCCCAAGTCCGCCACCTTGGAGAGGTGGAGTTTAGCATTTTGAATCCATATATATGCATGGTCGATCCTTGAGAGAAAGATCATCAAAAACATAACATGATTCTCTCCCTTCTAGGATCGAATTCCTTATCTCATGTGCGAATTGGTCATGTATAGCTTTGAGCATATTTGGCAAAGTGCTGGAGTGAATTCATTAAGTGAATGCATTATGCTGGAGCGAATCCATATTGTTTTAGAACGAATTATCCTTGTGCGATCTTGGAGTATGATCCACATCAGCCATGGAGATCAATGAGCATATTTAGTGCGAGCTCATGATGTGAGCAGACTTGGCAAATAAGTGCGATGTATATAATCAGCAATGTGTGGTATATCAGCGATGTATATACATGATGTATATTAGGATCTGCGATATACTTGATCAACAATTGTCATACATTGATGCAATATATTGCAAGGACTTGCAATACATTGCATATGTGATGTAATACATTGAAGAATCTGTCATCATTAATGCAGATCGGATGTACCTAAAGGATTGTATATAGGACAGATTGGACAACTCTTATAGTATAGATCGAAGTAAGTCTAGGTGTTGTTTTCATTCAGATTTGAGTGCCAAATCAGATTCAAAGGACAGATTAAAGACAACCAAGGAACACGATTTTGAGGGCAGATTTGAAGGCATCATAAGGTCTCCAAATCCAGGTAACATCTCGCCTTGTGTTTATTATTCTATATCCTGTGCTTAGTGTTTGGAAGACCTCTATAGTTTGATCATTCTTTGATAAATCTGGAAAATACTAATAATGATGACTGGATCATTGACAGTGGATGCACTCACCACATGACTGGTGATAAGAACAAGTTCATCAGCCTAAAAGCTCAATGATGGTGGATCGGTAACCTTTGGTAACAATGCTCCCTGTGCTATCAAAGGTAAAGGCTCAATTGCACTTGGTAATGAAGCTGTATGTGAGGATGTGTACTGGGTGGAAGGACTCAAGTACAATCTAATGAGTGTAGCTCAATTAAATAACAAGGGATACCTGTTGGAGTTCGGGCAAGGTTCTTGTGTTGTCAGGAACCAATCAGGAGCTCATGTTGCTACCAGTAGACAGAGTAAAGGGAACTTGTTCTATCTAGACTCAATGGAGGGAGCTTGCCTCATAGCATCAGTAAAAGGAGAAACAAATAAAATCTGTCTTGTTATCAAAGAAGACAACAGTTGGTTGTGGCATAAGAGGCTCTGCCACATAAACTTTGATAGCATTGTCAAAGTAAGCAAGAAGTCAGTTAGAGGGCTTCTTGAGATTACAAAACCTGACAGAGGTATTTGTAAGGATTGTCAGTTAGGAAAATTGACAGGAATAAATTTCAGTAGTAAATCCTTTTCTGCTGAGAACGTTCTGGATCTTGTTCACACAGACCTATGTGGACCTATGAGGACACTCTTTCTTAGAGAAAAATATGAGGCCTTCCACATGTTCAAGATCTATAAGGCTCGAGTGGAGAAGGAAACCGGTAAAAGCTTGAAGTGTCTAAGGTCAGACAGAGGAGGTGAATATACCTCTCAAGAGTTCACTCAGTATTGTGAGGAACAGGGAATAAAGAGGCAGTTATCATCATCGAGAACCCCGCAACGAAATGGAGTCGCTGAAAGAAGAAATAGGACTCCAATTGATTGCGCAAGAACTCTTATGATTCGAAAGGATCTTCCCCATCACTTCTGGAGAGAAGCAATAAGCACAACGGTATATACACTGAACTGAGTTCAAGTAAAGAAAGGAACTGGTAAGACTCCCTACGCGTTGTGGTTTGGTCACACTCCCAGTGTAAGCTATTTTAGAATTTTTGGCAGCAACTGTTACATCAAAAGAGATGTTTACTCTGGTAAGTTTGAGCCAAAAAGTGATGTAGGCATTTTTCTAGGTTATTCCACCAAGAGCAAAGCCTATCGGTGTCTGAATAAGAGGACAAGAAAAATAATTGAAAGCATCAATGTAAAGATAGATGAATATTCAAAACCAAAGGAAATGATTAGTAATGATAAATCAGACAGTCACCTTGAACATGATGCTGAAAATCATTTAGATTTTAATGAAATGATCGCTGCTGATGAAGAAGAGTAGGTAAATAGACCCTTGGAGCAGGGTAATGTACTTGAGAACATAAGACCAACTCAAGATGATGAACAAGAAATTGTTTATGATTGTGTTGGAGATATTGTTCAATCGGAAGATATAGACTGGGAACATTGACCGGTTCTGCCAAGGTATGTCACATATCACTCCACTAACAACATTATTGGTGACAAACATGCAGATATTTTGACCAGGAGAAAGGCAAAGGAAAGTATTTGCTTACTTTCAAATATGGAGCCCAAAACCACTAGAGAGGCTCTGGAGGATGAAAACTGGGTCAAGGCAATGGAAGAAGAGATTGAGCAAATTGAGAAGAATGAAACATGGATTCTTATTCCTAGACCACATGACAAGAATGTCATTGGGACCAAGTGGGTCTATAGAAACAAATTGAAAGAAGGAAAGGAAATAAGAAACAAAGCAAGATTAGTCTGCAAAGGATATGCACAGGAGGCAGGTCTAGACTATGGTGAAAATTTTACACTTGTGGCTAGACTAGGAGTGAGAATCCTACTTGCTTATGCCGATCATAAAAAGTTCAAAGTATACCAGATGGATGTAAAGTTTGCATTCCTGAATGGTATATTGGAGGAGGAAGTTTACATAGAACAACCAGAAGGCTTTTCATCCACAGAGAAGAATGCTATGGTCTGTAAACTGAAAAAGACACTTTATGGGCTAAAACAAGCCCCAAGGGCTTGGTATGAAAGGTTACACTCATACCTCCTAACCATAGGATTCACAAGAACAGAAGATAACAACAATATGTATCTCAAGATTAGCAAAGAAGGGAACCGGATTGCTGAGATATTTGTGAACGACATCATCTTTGGAGGAGATGACAAAATGAGCAAAGATTTTGTTGAGGAGATGAAGAAGGAATTCAAAATGTCCATGATTGGAGCTATAAAGTTCTTCATTGGATTACAAGTCCATCAGCTCAAAGAAGGTATTTTTATTTCTCTATCCAAGTATGTCAAAGAAATTCTTAAAACCTTTGGATTAGAAGAATCCAGACCGGTTGGCATGCCAATGATAACTAACCTCAAGTTATCAAAGGAAGATGATGCAAAAGAAGTCAATGAGACATTGTATCGGTCTATGATTGGCAAGTTACAGTACATAGTGCATAGTAGACCAGACATTGCGCATGCAATAGGCATTGTAGCAAGATTCTCTGCTAGTCCAAAAGAGACACACTTAATAGCAGTAAAGAGAATTTTCAAATACCTGAAGGGCATTGAGGAGTATGGCCTATGGTTTCCTCACAAGGTAGGTTTCGAAATAAAAATATTCACTGATGCAGATTGGGCTGGTAATATTGATGACAGAAAGAGCACAAGTGGAGGTGAATTCTTTCTTGGAGAACGGATTGTGTCATGGATAAGTAAGAAACATAACTGCATTTCATAGTCCACAGCAGAAGCTGAGTATGTTGTTGCTGCAATCAATTGCACACAGGTGATCTGGATCAAACAGATATTGGAAGGAATCCAAGAACAGATACTTGAACCGATTGCAATTTATTGTGATAGTAATAGTGCAATAACTATATCTAAAAATCCTGTCATGCACTCCAAAACAAAGCACATTGCTATAAAGTATCACTATCTGAGAGAGCAGGTGCAAAATAAAGAAGTAAGATTGGAATATGTTCCCACAAAAGAATAGATTGCTGATATATTCACAAAGCCTTTACTGAAGAATACCTTTGAGTATCTCAGAGGTAAATTAGGGGTAGTGCCCCTTCCTGTTCTTCAGTAATAAGACACAGATGATCATCAATCCATTATGCTTCAACAAAGGATTCAGCCTCACCTTAACAAGATTGGTGACAAAGGACGACTACTCAAAGCGGGAGCAAGCTTCATAAAGGTGGTCATTTGACTAGCCTTTGGCATTACTATCAAAGGGGGAGATTATAACCGGTGAGAGATTCGGTAATGTCTTGCCATCAATGCCAAAGGGGGAGATTGTTGGCATTAACCGGTGAGAATGTAACCGGTACATGGCAAACTGGTTTTGTCATTGATTGGCAAAGAAGTGTTGTCAGTTATGACTAGGAAGGTCCACAGTGTTGTTTAGTCAGGAACCAAGGACAGGTCATGTAAAGCTGACAATAATAAGTGCAGGAAGACCGGTGACACAGTAATAAAGCTCTAACTGATCATCAGAGCAACCAGTCAGCGAGGAAGGTGCAACCGGTAACAGGAACCGAGGCACCAAGGATGCACTGGGTATAGCTAAAGGAAGGTATGGTGATAGGTGAAGGTTCTTACTTGTGCACAACCTAGGGATATAAATCGATCAGTGAAGATTTCATCAAGATTGATGAACCGGGGAAAGTCACAGTCGACAAACGGTTGTATGACTCTTTGACCGGGATTTGTTGCACAAAATCCGGAAGATTGTGTTATCAAGACAATTGGTGCTAGGCGCAATTGAGGGTTTTAATGTCGGAGTTTGTGGCATTAAAACATGTAGAAAACTCTAGTGAAGGAAAGCTTTTGTCACGCGTCTGTCATTTCCTTCATAAAGAGGAAAAAGCATGGCATGCATCGGATGTTTCCTTAGTGAACTGAGACTCCATTGGGTGATGGATCCGAAGGTGATCTTTAAATAGGTCGTGCATGTAAAAAGCAGAAAGGGCAAGAAGTCTATATATTCCTTTTCTTGTGAAAAATACAGTTTGCCTTCATTCTGCCAAAGAAAAGAGTGACCCTGTAAGTTGGAAGAAGCTATGAAAAGGTGAAGAGAAGAAGAAGAGTGTGCAAGGAAGCACAACAGCCAAGGAGAACATACATGGAGTGACTGGTGATGATTCTCAGTTGAAGAAGAACAACGATCTTATCAGGCTCAGCAAAGCCATTCTTAAAAGATCAAAACCTTTATTGCTCTTTGACCATTGCAATAGCAAAAACCCAGTATTTTGGGTGGACATTAATAGGTTCCTTGTTTTAAATCCCTTTACCGGGTGACATCTGTTTAGGCGTTCTAAGTCCTCTAACAAGGCAGGTTCTAATAGGCCTTATTTTCTAAAATTCCTTAACTGGGTCGCATCTAACAGTGCGTTTGTAATCCTTTAACAGGGAAGGTTCCTTACAGGGTGCACCTTAGAAGAGTGTAAAATTTGTGAGGTTTCCTCACACCATGGTTTTCTCCCGATTTGGGTTTCCATGTGATAAATCTGGTGTTGTTTACTGTTTTTTTTCTTGATTACTTTTTCTATGATAGAATCTGTTCTGCTTACAGTTTTGGCTAGATCATATCAGATTTAGTACTAAAATTTTAGTGGGTGCTGATTCACCCCTCCCCTCTCAGCATCGGTTGGGACCTTTAGTTACATGTACAAATCAACGATCATGATTATTGAGCAGTATATTAATCATAGAGATGCCCATGAAGGAAAAACATTTAAGGCACATTAGGAGGTATTAAATTATTAATGACATGAATGTCTATCTAAGATCAAGATCACTGATGCAAGCAGACCTTCCTTAATGCAATTTTTTTAAAAATGTTTATTTTATCTGCTTGGCTGATTGTTCATTCTGAAATTGATGGTTTATTTATGTACATGGTCCAATAGTGCCTTAGCAGCACCGAAGCCCTGTTGCATATCTGTCTCATTCCCATAACGAGTTTCTAGTCAGAAATTACAAATAAGGGTGAAATCATTTTTTCTATTTTCCTGACAAATCTTCTTCACAAGAGTCTCAAAAAATGTGAGTGCAAATCTTCTGGAAGATTTGTAAGATTTGCAATGCCTTACCAACTTTAAGATTATCGGTCTTTGAACCCAGACAGTAATGGAAAGAATGACAAGGAACAATGCATTGCTTGCGAAATATATAAAAGAAAGATGCACTTCAAAAGCTTGCCTCTTTGTTGGTTTCTTACATCTTGTTGATGTGATTTTTGTTCCACTACAACATGCAAAATCGAATACTTGGTACTCCGAGATGAAATATCAATTATCCAACTCTCTTGAATAAGGTCACTTCTCATGCTAAGCTTGCAAAGTAAGATCATGAAATGACTTCAAGGTTCCTTCAATTGTGGATACTCGCTCAATAAAATAATGTGATTTGCTGGTAATCACCTAGGGGACTTATGCTTGTTCATTCAATGGATATCAACTGCTTCTAAAGATTTGGCTTCACAATGTGCAATGAAATTATAGTTTTGACTTTCCAACTCCTGAACCCTCAATCTTGAACTTAAACTTAACTTCTACTTTTACTTCTAACTATGAATGAAAGGAAGTGTGGATGGACTTGGACTCTACTAGATGAAACTTTGCCAGTGACTCCACCCACCTAGTGCAAGCTTCTAAGGTATACTCAAATGGTTTTTAAATCAATATTTCCTCTTCAATCCCAACAATGAACTAAAGATTAGATATCAATTGAAGTTAAGTACTTTCACTAGCTCACCACACAAGGCAATCCTACCATCAGCAAGAGGCTAGCGGCCTAGTTTATATTCGAGTCAATCAAGTAAACATCCCCATTTTTTTTCATCCAACTAAACTACTTCAACATGAAATGAAATCTACTCCAACCGAGGGATTGAAGAAACAATGCAACACTTCAAAGAAATATGAGGTAATTCACCATGAAGACCAACAATGAATCATCAATCACTTTATTAGCATTATAGCAACAATTTGATCAAGTCTCTCCCTTAGCTAGCCTACCTCTACTTCTAGCTCTCTAATCTAATGCTTCTACCATCTAACCCCTCACAATGAGAAGGCCTTGGCCTTTTATAGTTGCTCAATTACAATGAAGGGCCAAGATCAATTCAAGATCAAGGGCCAAGATTAATCCCTATAAAACCTAATTAGGGTTCCCACCCATTGGCCAATGAGATTCAAGCACCCCAAAATGGACCAATAAGAAAATTACAATGCTCTTGAGAATCAATGAGAAAATTGTACACATGTCATAATATGATTGGATGTGCTTGAAACTGGAATCTTTTGATTGGTAGAAGACAACTAGGTGCCACCTCAACATCCTTATCCTATAGACTTGATCAATCCCTTGGAGATGGGAAAATATCTCTTGATACTCAACATTGCCAAGCCTTCCATGGTGATGGCATATCCCCAAATTGCTTCGTCGTTTCAAATATTCTTCATCTTCTTTCTTGGAATTTTTCTCATTGCTATGACTTGAATCACTTGCATCTTCGTCAGCTTGATTTTCATCTTTGTGAAAAATCGAAACTGGCTTCTTCCAAATCCACTTATTTTATTTAAAATATTTGCAGCACTTGCTCAATAAATCTTATAATTGCAATTTAATAATCAATCTTCACCAAAATCCAAAATAATCCAACCAAGACAAAATGACATTCTTTAATAATTTAATTGATTCTCATTTCTCATTACAAACAGAATATATAAGCATTTCAATTAATATAAAAAACTCAAAGGCACCTGGCAATCTGAAAATGCTTGTAATTTTGTAATGTCTTTCATAAAAACATACCTCAATTCTCTAATGCCTAAACTCTAGCTTGTACATTCACGACAAGATGTAATATCATGAGGTTGGCTTGCTATGTTGATGGTTTCAACAGAAATATTAATCTGACCCTGTTTTCCAATCACATGAGCAAACAATGAAGCTCCTCAAATTCCCAATTAAAAAACGCAGCCATGTAATTAATGTGGGTTTCCAAATTTTGTGAATTCAATCTCAATATAATTAATTCAGCATCTACAAGATCTCTGCCAATCTCTCAATCAATTATTAAACCTCAGCCATGAAACAATTCAGAATCCTTAAGAACAAATGATTCGCTTGTAGAAATAACTTCACCAAAAACCTGAACACCAATTTATTAATTGTAGCATCAGCAATTAATTAACAACAGATTTCCCAATAAAAACAACCTCAGCAAATTCGAATGCAATTACCAAATGAAGAAACACAGAACTCCTCCAAACAATTTCAAAACTCCAGCAGGAAGACAAATCAAACCCCAGAATGAATAAATTGATTTGCCTGCAAAACAAACTTATCATAAACCCAGTATACATCAGCCCTGGATTTAATTCAGAATCAACAGCTGGAAAATTCACCACCAATCTGTGATGGCTCAAATTGCCAGAAGAGGAATCAGTCCTCAAAACCTTAGCTGGTTTCTCATAGCCAAGAGACTTTATAAATTTTATCAAATCAACAATGAATGAATGAAAGTGCTTTTTCGAGTAGAATATATAGCTTTTTTGGAAAAAGCACAATTTCACTTTTTTCATTAAAAAGACTTTTAAATGACCTCTTCACTTTATAACATTAAAGTTATAAAGTATTAAAGTTATTGAATTAAAATAATTTAATTTAATAACGATAACTTTAAAAACCAAAAGCCTCTGAATTTTGCTGACTGAAACAAACTCATTTCCGACACTAGAGCCTCAAACACCAACTGCCTTGCCAGAAATAACCCATTGCCAAAAATAGCCAGTTGCTAAAAATAGACTTACTATAAATAGTAAGTCTCTCAAACTGGAGATTCCCTGAGACTCAATCTTGAAACATCTGACGCTTCGTGCAGACACCCTGCTAATCCAGGCCATACCCAAAATACCACTTACTAAAAATAGTAAGCCGACCAAATTGACCCGAACGAAGAGCAGATATGATAAACTAAACCTCCAGAATGGAGTCCCAACACTGGCTCCACAATCTGACCCCCTCTGAACGCGTGATTAAGCGAGCGTCGCCAAACCAAGCTAATCCCGAAGTTTGAAAAACGGGGACATTACAGTCCTCCCTTCCCAAGATGGCTTGTCCTCAAGCAATTAGGGAAAACAAGCCACATCACAATCCACCCGGATCCCAAGGATGGTCATGAGTAATGTCCCGATCCACCTCATACCCCTGTAAAGAAGTCAACAACATCAGCAGTACCAACACTAGCAACTGAAAAACTGCACTCAACACTTGAACTGATGATGTTGCAACATGATCGCCTCGTAGGAGAAACTCAACCGAGGGTAACTCACACGGAAGTAACTCAACCAACAGACTGGACTTTCTCCCAGTCTCGGAGCTAACCAAATCATCATACCAATCATCGAAAGGGTGCCCTGAAGAACTATGTGACTGATAGATGTCCTGAACGTGAGGATCGAATGTAAAGTTGTAAGCACTCCTCACCGTGTACACCTCTGTAAACCGTTCAGCTAGGCCTAACTGGCCTCCTGCGTAATCTACCTAATGATCAGGTGTACAAATCAGATCCCAAACATCATCATCATCATGATCGTACAACGCTTGTAAGGGATCATCACTAAGCTCAAACAACAAATTGTCATAAGTCATAACGACATCCACATCAAATAAGGGGTTGTTCACAAAGTGAACTGCTCCCATCTGCTGATCTGAGCTGAAAATCTGCGAACTGCAAGAGACATGATGTGTAATCTTCTCTACCTGAATGGACTCGTGTCTTTGAGAATCCTCACTATCTACAATAAGTCCCTGTAGACTATGATCCTGGGACCTATCATCATCCAATATTCGATACAATATACCAGACTTGCTGCAGCATGAATCATCCTCATACATAACATCAGTAGTGTCCACATCATCGATGCCAATATTACCAACCTGTAAAACCTCTGATATCTCATGCCGCTGCCAACGGGACTCATTGCTGTCATAGAAATCAGAATTAGAAGAACTTGCATTTAGCATGCAATCCTGAAAACTAACACTCACATCATGTGAGTCAAAACCCATAGTGATGTCCACGATATCCTCTACACTTACCCTGTCATCAACGCCATCAATAGGCTCAAACATAGGACCGCTGTCATAAAAATCAGAACCTATATTGTTGGTAACTTCATTGCTACTAGTAGATGTAGGGCTGCCATCACTGGTGGCTATCATGGCCTCAACATTCTCTTGATCATGAGCCCCTGTCTCATGGATATGATGAGACTCAAAGCAACTGGCCTCAAGCAAGTCTGTCATAGCCCCATCATCCCGATAAGAGCCTCTGGAATGCTCTCTCTTCTGTATCACGTACCTGTCAAAATTCAAATTCCTCTTAATTGCTTCTGGAAGAGCATTCCACTCTGCGAACTGTGCCACCATATCATCAACGAATGGTGTTGGCTCTGTCTCTTTACTAACTGCATCCAGCTCAGGCCTCAAGAAAGTAGGACGAAGAGGCCTATCATAAATACCTGTACAGTCACCTCTATAATCACGCCTGTTATCTACTCGTGACCTATGTGATCTAACTGAAACACTCCTCGCACCTCTGTCTCTAGCATGATCTCCTGGTAATGCGATGCGTTGTAGAGTGTCTAAAAGTTGTTGCAATGCATTTGCAACATGATGCTGACCTTCTGCTAAATTTCTAAAAGCATCTCTGGCTTCCTTGTCAACATCATTGCCAATATTATCTCTGTGCCTGTTGCCTACACGATCAACCTGTGGGCCCTGCTCATTTCCTTCTGGCGGGGGTGAAGCTCTACCCCTGCGGACATAATGCATGCCAGACACAAACTTGTATGCCATTGCTAAATCCTCATACCCTCCAGGCTGGCAAGATCAAAGCTCTGATACCACTGTGAAGAACCGAAATTGGCTTCTTCCAAATCCACTTATTTTATTTAAAATATTTGCAGCACTTGCTCAATAAATCTTATAATTGCAATTTAATAATCAATCTTCACCAAAATTCAAAATAATCCAACCAAGACAAAATGACATTCTTTAATAATTTAATTGATTCTCATTTCTCATTACAAACAAAATATTTAAGCATTTCAATTAATATAAAAAACTCAAAGGAACCTGGCAATCTGAAAATGCTTGTAATTTTGTAATGTCTTTCATAAAAACATACCTCAATTCTCTAATGCCTAAACTCCAGCCTGTACATTCACGGCAAGATGTAATATCATGAGGTTGGCTTGCTGTGTTGATGGTTTCAATAGAAATATTAATCTGACCCTGTTTTCCAGTCACGTGAGCAAACAATGAAGCTCCTCAAATTCCCAATTAAAAAACGCAGCCGTGTAATTAATGTGGGTTTCCAGATTTTGTAAATTCAATCTCAATATAATTAATTCAGCATCTGCAAGAGGATCTCTGCCAATCTCTCAATCAAAAATTAAACCTCAGCCATGAAACAATTCAGAATCCTTAAGAACAAATGATTTGCCTGTAGAAATAACTTCACCAAAAACCCGAACACCAATTTATTAATTGCAGCATCAACAATTAATTAACAACAGATTTCCCAATAAAAACAACCTCAGCAAATTCGAATGCAATTACCAAATGAAGAAACACAGAACTCCTCCAAACAATTTCAAAACTCCAGCAGGAAGACAAATCAAACCCCAGAATGAATAAATTGATTTGCCTGCAGAACAAACTTCTCATAAACCTAGTATACATCAGCCCTGGATTTAATTCAGAATCAGCAACTGGAAAATTCACCACCAATCTGTGATGGCTCAAATTGCGAGAAGAGGAATCAGTCCTCAAAACCCTAGCCGGTTTCTCACAGCCAAGAGACTTTATAAATTTTATCAAATCAACAATGAATGAATGAAAGTGCTTTTTTGAGTATAATATATAGCTTTTTCGGAAAAAGCACAATTTCACTTTTTTCATTAAAAAGGCTGGTAAATGACCTCTTCACTTTATAACATTAAAGTTATAAAGTATTAAAGTTATTAAATTAAAATAATTTAATTTAATAACGATAACTTTAAAAACCAAAAGCCTCTGAATTCTGTTGACTGAAACAAACTCATTTCCGACACCAGAGCCTCAAACACCAACTGCCTTGCCGGAAACAACCCATTGCCAAAAATAGCCAGTTGCTAAAAATAGACTTACTATAAATAGTAAGTCTCTCAAACTGGAGATTCCCTGAGACTCAATCCTGAAACATCTGACGCTTCGTGCAGACACCCTGCTAATCCAGGCCATACCCAAAATACCACTTACTAAAAATAGTAAGTCGACCAAATTGACCCGAACGAAGAGCAGATATGATAAACTAAACCTCCAGAATGGAGTCCCGACACTGGCTCCACAATCTGACCCCCTCTGAACGCCTGATTAGCTTGCGAGGGTCGCCAAACCAAGCTAATCCCGAAGTCTGAAAAACGGGGACATTACAATCTTGCCTTGAATCTGTCCTTTAATAACTTGACTTGAATCTTCTTCTCACTTGGAAGTACTCGAACTTGAGCTTTAAGTCCTTGAACATCTCCTTGCCTCCTCGTTCAACAATTTCCTTCCAAAACAAGAGAGAAAAGGTGTTAAGTTTATGAAATGACAATCAAACATGAAATAAATCTTAAAATCTTCACGAGATGAAAACACGTTAGTATTCAGCAAGAAAGGATTTTCAAAATAAGCATGATCCTATAGCCTGAAATCTGGAAACAACTAAGTCTTTCAATCCAAAACAAGACTAGATTTCACACTTACTACCCTCCTCATCTCAGATTTTGAAAGAGATTTGCCCAGAACTGTTGTTTTTGAAGAGGTTTTCTATCCATCTTTGTGTTGATCTGCTACCTCTCCGGTCAATCCACCACTTCTATGAGACAAGTTGCAGCCCCTTTGAGAATTTTGCTGTCTAATCCTATGAAGAAAATCACTGCCTCCAGATGATAAATTCGCTGCCTTACTTGCAGAGATGAAATTGTTTTGTTTTGTGTTGAAATGAATCAACAATACCTCCCTTATATAGGTGATTGAGATTTGAAAAGGCACAACATCTTATGCAGGCTGACTTGACTTTATTAAACCAATAGAAAGCATTTGAATTAATTTATTTTCAGCCCCCCTTAAGGCTGACCTGTGTTGAGGGAAGATAATAATTTTAAATAATTAATTCCCCTTTGACAAAAATCGTTGTCTAAAGAGTGCCTGGGCAAGCCTCTTATTTGGGAGGAATTTAAGGTGTCATGAGGATAAATATTCCTTGGAGGGTGGTGGAATCCGCCACCCTTAAAGGATTTTCCTTGATTTCAAATACTTTGAATTCGGAATGTTTCAGATTGACTTCAGCCCACAAATTTGATCTTACTTCTCCACCCTCAAGTCATGCGATCCTTTCCATGTTCCTTTAGTCTTGATTCTCTTCTACATTGCATAAATTGGAGAGTTTGAGTGTTTTCCAGCCCCATGAAGGTATGGTGGAAATTGAAGGAGTGAGGATTAATAGAATCCTAGGAGGTAGGCGGAATCCACCACCTCCCAAGGATTTTTCTTTTCTTTCAAACTTTCCTCATGTTCCATAAAGGTTATCCAAACATTCATCTCTGCCTTCCATGTGCTCACTTGATTTTGATTGTGGATTGAAATTGGGGAGAATGCATTGTTTAGATGAGGGGCAGAATTCTGCTATGTCAGAGGATTTTATCCTTGGGGGATGGCGGAATCAAGGAATTACTTTACTTTGCTCCTTCGAAACACTCCTTCCTCCAATCTCATTGCCATCCTTTTGCCATTTCAGATTTCGATCATCCTTAGGAGGCCAAAAGCATGTTTCATGATCATCCTAATAAGGGGGCGGAATTTAGGCTCCTAAGAGGAAACAAGATTCCTCATCAACCTCCGATTTCCCCTTAATTCTATCTCCCCTCAACATTCACCTCCTACTTGATGCTCTTTTCATTTTGATCAAATTGCTTCTTGGCATGCCCCTCAAACTCAAATTAGTCTTCATCTTTACATGGAGTGGAGATCATGTTCTTGAGAGAAATAAGCAATCCTCTTTGGGTGGTGGAACCCACCACCCTTGAGGAATTCTCCTCATCCACCCTTATTTTCTGCCAACTCATACTGCCCTCTAAAACGTGTTCAGTCATCTCCAATTTCTTATTTACTTGATCACCATGTAATTTGGGAGTAAATGGATCACATTCCAGCCTTGGATTCAAGGCAGAATTCTTAGTGGCGAGAGGAATTATGAAATTCCTTATCTCAGCTCAAATTCATGTTCAAAACTTAGTCCCATTGGTTCCCTCTTTTTCACCATTTGGATCAGGTTGTCATTGAGTTTGCATTTCATTCAAACTTAAGGTCTTGGTTTTGATCTCTTTCACTCCCAACATAAGGGGCAGAAATCTGGGCTCAGAGAGAAACTAAGGATTCCTCAAGTCATGCGGAATTCTGCCAGCCTTGAGGAATTTTCCTTATCATACTCTGCCTTTGTCACTCTTTGAAAACTCACAAAACTCCACTAGATCGCCTCTTCTCCTCCTTCGTCCTTCGTTCTCACCTTGCAAGAGAAGCTAGGGGATTGTGCTTGTTTTAGCCACTCTAAGTCTAGGCAGAAATTAGCCTATCAAGAGGATTAAGACTTCATCTCCTTCACTCTCAAACTCAGCCTTACCCTTAGTCTGATTTCACTTTCTCATCAACATTTGACCTTGACCTCTAAACTTATCAAAATTGCCCTAAGCTGACCCAAGAACCTGCTCATGCATTGAATTGGATGGTAAGCCAGGATTTCAGACCACACGTAGAGGGCAGAGTTTGAGGTAGGGAGAGGATAATGGAATCCTCAAAGCCTGGTGGAATCCGCCAGCCCCTGAGGACTTTTCCCTTTTTAATGTGCTTGCCCAGACTTAGTGACTTCAGCCCCTAAGGACTTAACCAAATTCTTTCCTCCCTCAAGTCACCTCAAGCCTAACAAAGTGAAGCTACAAAGGATGTCGTATCTATTGGTCACACTTGATCAAGCTTGGGCACTAACACTTCTAATCATCCACGCTCAAACTGTAATGTACCCTTTTGGGGCACATTATTTCGTGCTGCATCGTTAGCCATCTCATCATGATCCGGTGGGCTAATCGAGGCTTTATAGGGATCAGTGTGGTATTTGGCCTAGGTATTTCTAGTTACAGGCCAATCAGAGCAGTTTTCACAGGGCTTCCAGAGTACTTACTATTATAGTAAGTCGACAGAGTTTAGTTTTCTTGGCATTTCAGTATAGGATTTGGAGCGTCTCGACGAGAGCTTTCCGGCAAGCTATCACACGTCATCTTTTGAGTTCGTTTGGTCCTCCGTTTTAATGCTAGAAGATTCCTTACTTTATTATTATGTCACTCTATGACTTAACAGTTATATTTATCTAAAAGTGACCTAAAGTGGGAATATGAAGAGACAGAGTAGGGAAACTGAAGAGTCACAGCTGCAGCTTTAAAAGAAGGATTGGAGTCTCATTTGGATATGCTTAGTTTATGAATTTATTTCTCTTGGAGAATCCATGAAGCTTCAGCTTTCGGTTCTGAAACCTGAGGACGGAAACCTTCAGGCTTTCTCGGTGGATTGGACGGAAACCCAGTTCATCTCCGAGGTGGATTCACAACAGAGTTCACCATTGTATTTACAGGTTCTTGATCATCCAATCTTGCTGTTGCATTCTGTATTTCAGATTGGGTTATTTTTGTAGTTTCACTGTTATTGTATTGCTGTTGTATAATACGATAACATTTTCTATGGAGTTTATTGGAATATATTTGCCGGTTACTTCTGTTGAACCAATATTATATTGCATGCATGCTTTGTTTATATTTTTGACATATATTTGTGAGGTATTCGAAAAAAATATCCGTCTGGGATATTATAGTGGTATCGGAGCTAAAAATCTTGCCAGCCTGTGAGATTTCTATCTAGAAACAAAGCATACAGATTTCACATCCGAGCTCAAACATTTTGGTAAGAATAGTTCATTTGCAGCATCATTTGCAGAGAAAGTTATACATTTGAAAAGGTGGTTCGATTTTTTAAAGTCTGAGATTAAAGTGATAAGGAGTCATCTATTTAGCCACAATCCCTGCAGTTGTATAGTGAAGTTCGTTCAAGCTTAAACTAAGATCACATGGAAAACAAGAAGGTATTAGACGCAGCCCTTGGATGATTAGAGGTGGCCCGAGACTGGAACTACGAACTGCATTTTGGTTCCTTGGTGATAACCGCCTATAGTGGAGAGTGATTATGAGAGGGAAGCTGGACTGCGTGTGATGTTTTGCTAGCACCAACGCGTCTGCAAGGAGGGTCTAGTAATTGCATGAGGGGCGCATGCAGGGCCGAGACAGTTTGTTATTGGGCGCGCGCGCGCGAGTGGTGATCGCTCCATTCTGGTAGCTAGAGTAGTGTGCCAAGCGCGGGTTGTTTGAAGTATTTGATATTTGAAGGAGCCAGACTATAGGATATCGAACAATTTTCTGGTTGAAGCTCCCGTAGGAAGAGTCGAGATTATTCAATACAACACCACCTACAGCTACAACCTCGTAAAGTGTTTATCAAAGTTGGAAGAGAGAACTCACGAGTTGGTCTTGCACGAGTTCTATTTAGAGAGACTGGCGAATGCATTGGGGAGAGAAGTATTTCATCTGCATGATTGAGTGCATTGGACTGAGGCACGAACATTGGGACTGCCTATCTGGTCTCGTTCTTTAGTAACCCTGGTGTGTGTAGGGTCCCCAGCGTACTCATCTCAGGGAAGAAGGCGGAACTGCTAGACCCCGCACCAGACAAAGACACCTCCCATACGCGCGCAGCAGTGTCGGGTTGGAGACGCAACCAGACTGTAAGTGAATAATATTGGTGAGGTCGAATGAGTATTGGACGATAGGAAACGGCTTTGGTGGGAATAACACGAGAAAGTGGTGAACTGTGGCAACGTCATATTCAAACAACTGGACTTCTGGAGATGAGCGTTACACGGTTTGAGTATTTTTGCAGGAGTCAGCGAAATCTGAAGATATTATTATTTATGTGCCAATTCGAAACATTATTGACAAAATAACAGTGGGCCCGACTCATTTAGCGGCGTTTGAAAAATTATGGACTGCAATTTAAAACGGCACAAGGTAATATAATTGAAAATTATATTTGGCGCTGTTGGATAACGGTGCCTTTAAAAAAAATAATTATTGGAGTTATAATTTATCGGGCTAGAGCAAGTAGAGTAGGTGTCTTTGATTGGTGGAATCCTTTCTCTAAACCAACAAAAGATAAAAGTTTAGTCATTTTGGAAGACTGTAAACTTTGAATTAAGTCGCGTTGAGTGCCACGGTGGAATTTGGTTAAGGTGGCAGTTGAAGATTAGTTGGAACCGGCTTTAACTTGACAGTCCCAACCGGTGCTGAGAGGGGAGGGGTGAATCAGCACCTATAAAACTTTTAATACAAATCTGATGTAGTATACTATAACTGCAAGCAAAACAGATTCTAGCATAAAAAAAGCATCAAGCAATCAACTAATAAGCAACACCAGATTTATCACGTGGAAACCCAAATCGGGAGAAAACCACGGTGTGAGAAAACCTCACAAATTCTACACTCTTCTGAAGTGCGCCCTATTAGGAGCCTTCACTGTTAAAGGATTACAAATGCACTGTTAGATGCGACCCGGTTAAGGGATTTGATACAATAAGGCCTGTTAGAGCCTGCCTGGTTAGAGGACTTAGAACACTTGAACAGATGTCACCCGGTTAAGGGATTTAGTACAAGGGACCTGTTAATGTCCACCCAAAATATTGAGATATCCATTTGTAATTGTTAGAAAACAATAGAGGATTTGACCTTTTAGAAATGGCTTTGCATAGCCTGATAAGATCTCTGTTATACTCAACTGAGAAACATCACTGATCACCGCAGGTATGTTCTCCTTAGCTGTTGTGCTTCTCTGCACACTCTTCTCTCTTCTCCTTTTTCTTTACCTTAGCTTCTTCAACGTATAGGTTCACTCTTTACTTTGGTAGAATGAGGGAAAACTATATTCTCGTCAGGCAGAGGAATATATAGACTTCTTGCCCTAATTGCTTTTCTCATGCACGACCTGTTTAAAGATCACCTTTGGATCCATCACCCAATGGAGTATCAGTTCACTGAGGAAACATCCGATGCATGCTATGCTTTATTTGCTTTATGAAAGAAAACGACAGATGTGTGTCACAAGCTTTCCTTCACAAGAGATATCTCCATGATTTAATGCCACAAGTTACCCATCATCCCCAGACAGAGCCACTATTAGCCAAAATTTTCATGCCTTTGAGTTTTATTGAAAATGCCCTAGCTTGAGAAAATAGGTCCTTTTGTTCTTTGTAGGGTTTCATAGAATTTGCCTTGCTTAAATTGATAAAAACCCTACCCAAGGTCTAATTGCATGTTACTTTTCCATATCACTTAAGTTTCTTATTTAGCACGTGGTTATTGTTTCCCTTCATTCTCCAAGTCTCGGGAAGTCAAAAAGCTAAGTATAAAGATCCAGGGATTAAGCGACTGAATAATATTTTTATGGTTATCTCTTAATCTCCAAATCCCGGGCAATTAGTTGATTTTATCTAGCGACTTGGCGAAAATGCTTTCTCCAAGTCTCCCAGTACTTGCCGGTGATGTCTTAACCTTCAGCGATCTGGCACAGCGGTTTTCTCATTATCTCACAAGGTAGCAGTTAAGTCAAGAATCATTCGGAGATCAAGCAAACAAAGGAAATGAGTTTTAAGAAAGATAGTTATCTCTGAATTTCGTAATGTAACGGTGAAGTCTATTTTGATTCAGAGATTTGGCGAAGAGGTGAAAGACTTGACAGTTCGCAGTTATCTCCTGACCTCTCAATAATGATGGTTAGTCACTTAACATTCAGTGACTTAGTGATAAAGGTTTTCTCCAGATCTCTAGATAGTTGATAGTTAAGTGAGGCATTTGGCAATTCAGCGAAGGAGGGTTATCTCCAAATCTCATGAAGTTATAATGTAGTCTTATTTCATTTGGAGATTCAGCCATAAGTGACTTAACCTGTGAAGGTTATCTCCGAATCTCATAAAGGTTAATGCTAAGTTCGATAGATGTAAGAAAAGAGAAATCCAGCAGCAGTGTTATGTCTTTTGGGCCTAGTCAATAAGAAGTGCGAAACCCAACAGATAGAATAAAATCAATGGTTGTTGCGAAGCCGCTTGATCAAGTCAATTTACCGAAGTATGTCAGGCGGGTCTAGTTGGTAAGCAGTTCAAGATCCGGCTTCCATCTGCAGAAAGATTGAACGAAGGGAATGAAGCCTTGAAGGAAAGGTGCTCGAGGTTTACTGATAGAGGAAACACGCCTAGGCGACATGTGTCCTGGTGACGTCATTATCCTCGGGTTGAAGGATGGAAATGTTCAGTCTGATCTAAATGATCGTGTGGTGGCATGTTGCCTCAATGAAATGATGAACGATGGTTAGTGATCGCGGGATCATGCCTTGCCGCCACGTGTCCAGCCTGATGAGTCAATAAAGTGGTGGGTCCTCAGTGCTAGGTAATGTTGAGTTGCTCGTTTTTTATTGGTCGTCAAGGATGGTGATGTGGCCAGTCATTTTCAAAGGCTTTGTTGACTGTTTTGTTGAATTTCGTGAGCCACACAATGTGCCAAGAAAGACAAGGATCAACGGTTGTATTTTAAATTTGTCAATTAACCGTTGTGGCTGGATTTTTGAATTGTTTAAGGGTTTTTAACAGTTTTTGAGGGTTTATGACAAAGGGAAAGCAATCCAGATCAGGTCTAAAATGGAAATGTTCGGTCTTGGTTTCAGTAAATATATGCCTCCATTACATAAAGAAGATGGTAGCATCAAAAGTGTTGAGGAATGGAGAAATGACATGGATGAATTATTGACAGGGGCAAAATCCTTTCTAAATGAGGATGGTACTTTGAACATGGACAGGTTTAATCATGTCCTGGATGACATGTTCAAAGTAGAGACTGATTGCACATGGTTTGTATTTGACACCAAGGCCATAACAAACTCCGGGTGAGACAAGCAGATGAAACAGTTACAGAGTTAAGAGAGTACACTTGGCCAACAGAAGAGGAGGTTGCAGCATGGGATAAAAGCACAAAGCCTAAGAAAAAGAAGCTTGCAACTGTTGATTTGGAAACAATGGGGGAGGAATAGGCAACATCTGGCACCTGATCATTGAGCACAGGGAGGGTAGTTATCATGAAAAGGATAGTGTATGTTAGCCGGATGGCGGTCACTATCCATGTAACAACTTTTGAAGCTACGTTGAACACATGCAGACAAATGTGCCACCCGTTGAAGATTTGATATGATTGAGGAAGATACTCCTCCAGTTTACTCTCCATGTTTTGTAATGATTGTAACTGCTTTTGTCTTCTAGTGTTTTTCTTCTCCTAGCCATCCGAAGCTTGTTGCATCCTGTTTCTTCTAGGGATTCCAAGGTGGCTAGTGAGTGCTATATATAGGTAGTTGTTTTTTGTTAAGGATGGTGAAATTAGCAACTGAATAGAGAGAAAATTTTGATCTCCAGTTTTTGTTCTGGCATTTTGCCACTGATATTGAGAATTTTTAATAAAAATACACTGGAATTCCATCTCATATTTGTGAATGTCTTCTTGTTATGATCTCAAGTTCTTATATGTTAATGTTGCAAAGCAATTTAATGTATGGTTTACAAAGTAGATTGTGAAGCTATTTTTGAGTTCCTTTCAAGGGAGGGGTAATTCTTAGGAATAATTTTTAGAGAATTCATATTTCTTGCGAGAATTTGATGTCTGAGTATGAGAGAGGAATAATCTGCAAAGCACTTATTCTGGGTTTTGGGTGTGTTTGAGTCAAATTTTCTGTTAATGTATGTTGTATTTGACTCTATGCCCTAGAATAAGACACTTATCTGTTCTTAGGAAGCAGTTCTTCATCATCAATCAACTAATATATGATAAAATCTTTCAGTCAATATATCAAGGATACTAATGCATAGTATTTGTGTTAAATAAATACAAATAAGTTTACTGATTCCTTTTAAGAAGTGAATCCATTCGTAAACCCGCTTGAGCATTAAGGCTCGAAGTGTAGGAGGATCATTCTCTTGGTCCTTGTTAATTGGTCTTTTCTCTTAACAGATTTGGAGTGGGTTTTTTAAAGAGTCAAAGACAATTGAGTTGTCATACAAATTGTAAATCTGCAGGAAAAGAAAAAGGAGCCAACAGAAGTAAGCATGCATCTCAATGCAAGAATGCAATCATGATCACCATAAAGCCAATACATGCACATCATTGGGCCATCACAATCACATTACACATATAAAAATAGAACATAAAATAAGAATCCAAGGGCAATAAGCAGCAGATGAAACATCCAAAGGCACAATGCCAAAGCCAGAATCAGAATAAACACAACACAAAGCCATGAACGGGAGAGACACCACACCACTTGTCTACAACATCTTTATGTTTTCCTCTAACAATGGTCTTATGAAATTGTGTGGAGTTGGCATCATAAACCCTGCATTAGCGATAGTTAATGCATTTACTAATGCATCCCAATAAGGTCCGCTTGCCACATTAAATTATATATTACTCAAGTATGAAAAGTTTGCAGCTTCCATCCTTGCCTCATTGTTCTTCTTTGTCCAAGGAAATACCTTCAAGCAAAAGTTATGCACTTGGAACATTGCAAGGAATCCATAAATTAGGTGGGGAACTCTCCTTGGGAGTCGAGGAACATTGTACCTGCAGGGCAAGAAGAGATTCTTCAGATAATCTGAATACATCACAGATGCAACTGCTTCCCTTGCCCTCTTCCTTTTAATTTTCTTCTCATAACTAGAAAGTCAGACATTTATTTGTCTTCACTTTTTCCTCCACTGGGCAACACAATTGGACATCTTGACCAGCAATTCAAACAAGGTGGTATTTCAATTGATTGATATCTCTCATTTTAAACACAACAGTTGTAGGTTACCATACTCTTGATCACACGATGTGTCCCATTCTTCTTCTTTGTCAGTGTCTTGCATTTTACACTGTAGTTCCAGGGATTCAAAAAATTAAAAAAACTCAGCAGCATGACAACAGGTTTTTCATTCTTCTCAATTTGAAATTTGGAAAAAGAAAGGAAAAAAATAGAGAATAAAAAATACCTTTCCAAATACGCTGCAATTGTAAATAAATCCTTCAAATTACATGCATTCTCTATCAGTCAATAATCAATTGATGCTCTTGAGATTGCAATCATGAAGACAAATGTGAAAAACAAAACACAAGTCAGGCTTTCATGTATTTATGGCATGTTTCTTTTTGGTTGGATGAGTTTGAAGAGGAAACATGCCAAGTCTTACTGAGTTAAAAGCGAAGAATCACCAAGCAAATGTTTTTTTGCAGGACTCAGCATACAAATTGTGTGAGTTACCCCATCTGCAAATATACTTGCAAGTTTGATGATCACTGAGTTTTAGAAGTATGCTCTGATATTGATGAGCAATGCACTAAGAGAGTGTTTCAACCATCTATGACTGCCATGAAGATATGATGTTGTATTCCATGTGTATTTATGAAGCACTGATTTTCAGTAATAATTTATATATGTCACTTTTTTGTGACATTATATAGCGACTAAATTTATAATAGCCACATCTTTTTTGACATTCTTTATTTACGATTGCATACGTAACCTTTACTATAATCCTCTCTTGGAACAGTGATTTTCTCAGATGTAATCTCCTCCTTTTATTCCTTGTTGCTTGCCCTCCTCATCTACTGAGGGTTTTTGTAACTTTCTTCAATTGATACAATTTATATTTTATCAGAAAAAAACCTGTTTTCAAATCATTGTAACAAAAATGAGGTCAAAATGATCAGGAGGTGGAAAAATAGCACATATAGAAAATTTTGTCCTTTTATTGTTAAATAATTGTTAGCTCCATTTTTGGATATGCTCAAATGCATAAGCAATGACATAAACTTGTTGACAGGTTTCCATTTGTCTGCATTTCGATTGGGCTCACAATTGGAAAAGTTCCAACTGTAGGTGTTGTCTACAATCCAATAATTGATGAGGTAAGAGGTAATTTGTTTTGATATTATCATTGTTTCAGTTATCGCAGGAATCAAGGAAAACATTTTTAACCTGAATAAAGTTTTTTGTGCCACTAATAATGATAAGCTGACTAATTATTGAAAGCATGTTAATGGTGATTCAGTTTGGTGAATCCATGTGGGCAGAGACAATCCAAATGACATGAAAAATCTAAGACATCTTGATCTTACTGATGTAGAGACATTCCAAATGAATTGAAAAATCTAGGACAGACATCTTAATGATCAACGCTTTGTGGCTTTGAGTAGTTAATGCATCTACAAGGCTTAGGTTAAATCAATGGCTATGGAAGATTCTTTTTGACAATCTTGAAAACTTCAAATGGTTTTGTAGGGTGGACAAAAACTTATGAAATTAAATTAAAAATGAGAATTCGTTATCTAATTCTAGGAAAAATTATTTGTCAGCAGATAAATGTTTATTCTTTTTGTTAGAAAGAAATAAAATATACTAAAGCAAATGAACAAGGTATTTTCAAGCTTTGCAAATGAAATTTGTAAGAAAAACTTTAGACCATAAAATCCAATAAAAAATCTAGCATGGCTGAAAGATAGAAGATGTTGCTAACTGATATACAACTCTTCACACATGACATCATCTCTAACTTAATTAAACCCTATTTAAAATATAATACAAATAAATATTGGCAGCTATAGGTGTTTTCTATGAGCTTAGTTGAGATCTGGTTTGCAACTCGCAAGGAATTGTATCTCTTATTGCAATCAATGTCAATATCATGTGTAGAATAGGAAGGTAGATATGTATACAAGTTGTGGTGGTTATGAAGTACATGATTGGTATCTTTTCACAGATTGTACCCCTCAATGGAATCACTTGAGGATGTAGTGATCTCTTTCTAATTGTGTATCAGGCATAGATGCATTTATCGCCGACTTATCAGTGATAAAAGAACTTATCGCAATAAGTTCTGGGTGGTGATAAATTGCCACACTTTATTGCCAAAACTTATCGCCGATAAGTTGGTGATTTTTTTAAAAGAATCCTTCCAAGGTTTTGAAAGAGGATTTGCAAGGATTTAGATCAATTTTTCGCAAAATTGGGGTGGAAATGTCCCAAATTTGCAAAGACTTGCCCTCCAAATCTTATCCCAGCCTTGTAGTTCATCCAGTTGTGAGCGCAATTGGAGCATGTTCGAGGCCATCCACATGAAGAAGAGGAGCAAGTTAGCACAAAAATGTCTCAATGACCTTGTCTTTGTGCAATATAACCTTCAGTTACGCACAAGGAAGGTAGAGGAAACACCATCTGGTCCACTCGATTTGGATGATATAGTTCTTTACTGTTATTGGACATCATAGGAGCAACTTCTATTGTTCACAGAGGATGGGATCTACGATTTGAAGAGGTAGGCTATGGAGGAGGGTGGATTTGCAGTGGGATTGGACGACATTGAGGATGAGGAGGTTGAGGATTATGATTCATTGCTAGAGCCAGCACCATATACATCTAGGATGGACGTCAAGTCACAACTAGTTGTGTAGAGGGAGGAGACACAACCAGACTGGACTTCTAGGACTAGACCCCCTACCCCTCCCGTAGTTTTTACTAGAGCTGTTGGGAAGGGGAAGAGGAAGATGTAGACTATTTTGATGTTATACTTGTATTTACTCATGGTTTTACAAAGACACTTTGCTTTTTAATTTTGCTTCAGACTATCAGGCTATGAGCCATCAACATTCCACATGGGGATGCTATTTTGTACCCCATTTGCATTTAAATATATCTAGAGTCACCTTGTTTCTTTAGTCTACTCATTATAACTCATTAGACGCATCCTCATTGAATTTTGCAAAAAAAGTGAATTTCTAATTAAATTTAAGCAATTTTTTGCCGATAAGTTGCCTAGTAATCATTGATATTGGCCCTTGGCAATAAGTTGCCAATAACGATATTTTCAACTATGGTATCAGGCACTTTCTTAAGTGAATGTTCTTTTGTTGATATCCAATCCTTTATTAATAAAGGTTAAAACAACACAAAATATGATTATGCATTTATAATTGTTGTTTTGTAAATAATTAGTTGGTCCATGATAGTACAGGTGGATCAGTGTTGGATACAATGAATTTCATTCTCCATTTTGGGTGTTCAATAGGGTTAAGCTATAGTTTGCTAGGAAACAACAGTAAATAAATGGGTACTTGTAATGTCCCCTTCTTATCAGTGATCACATGAGAAGATTGATTAACCTATTTTCCACATCCCGATAGGCTAATTAGGATACAATGGGATGATTTTTTGGTCACGCCATTTATTTTGGTGGAGGAATAAAGAAAATAGAATTGATTTATGGAGATTAATATTATTAAAGTTACTTTATGTTATAAAATAACATTATTAAAGTAACTTTATAAGGAGAATAAAAAGTAAAGTGAGTTTTTATCCCACATTCAACGTGGAGGTTCACCAATGAGTTAAAAAGTCTTTATAAGGAGCCTTGTCCTTCTCCATTGGCATGTTATGTGATTATTTGTTATTTGATATTTCTCCATAGTTGCTGGTGCGACTGTGACAGCTATTTCTAAGGTCAAAACCCCTTCGGAAAACAAAGGTTGGACAGAAACTCAATCTTCTTTGTGAGGCGAATTTATTCAGAGTTCGCTACTGTTCTTATTTCAGAAGTTTGGATTCGAACTCAAAAGGCGAAGATGAGATAAGATTGGGAAAGATATTTTGGATTTCGAAGATAAAGTTTCCAAAATGCAAATTGGGAAAAGAATATGATTTTTAATTTTGAAGAGATATTAGATTTTCAAAAACTTGATTTTTCTGTTTATGAGGATTTTTGAATTTTAAGAATTTGATTTTCCTCATATTTTTTATTATCTGATTTTCAAAAATCTAAAATTGAATTAAAAATTCAATTTTTGAGAAATGTGGAATTAACATGAAATTGATTGAAATTAGCTTGAAATTAAATGCAATGAAATTAGTTGGAAATTGACATGAAATTAAATTAATTTGGACAATTGATT
Source organism: Chamaecyparis obtusa (assembly GCA_027943335.1). Lineage (NCBI taxonomy): Eukaryota > Viridiplantae > Streptophyta > Pinopsida > Cupressales > Cupressaceae > Chamaecyparis > Chamaecyparis obtusa. Next base: position 2,814,719 of record BSBK01002174.1, on the reverse strand, counting down.
TAATTTAGGAGGAATAATTAGTTAATTTGAATAATTAAATTCAAACTATAGGACTTAAGAAATTGAACTTAATTAACCAATCAAGATTAATTAATTAAGGTTGATTAATTAAACAATATTAATTATTTAATTAATTTTAGGGGAATGATTAAATGATGAAGAGATTGGTCTATAGAGGAATAAATGATGATTAATTAACGACTAAAGAGCCATTAACTAATAGGGGAATTATTAGCAATTTAATGTTAACTCACAAGCATGTCCATTTTTGGGTGTCTACATTTGCCCTTCTTTGATATAATGTGATTTTGAGCGTTGTGTCAAAGAATATCTGATCAGGATCCTGCCCTAGCATGCCCTGACAATAGCAGGTAGATTTATGCCCCCTCAAAAATTAAGAGAAAAACACTTCAGATGAGCATTAATTTGTTGACAATGTTGAATTTCTATATGATGATGATGATAATATATGCATTGATTATATGATGTTTTTGTACTCTTCTCATGGAAAATAGATTAATCATGTATGCAAGACCTACTAGGACATGTTTGAGCACTTGAATTAGGATTGACTATATTTGTTAGAAGAAAATTAAGAAGAAGAAAGACTTGGAAGAAAGAATTAGTTAGAAGAATTGACGAACTTATGCTATCAAGATTGATGTGTTGAGTCACTACCGAATATTTTCAACAATAGCATCATTGCACCTTATTTGAAAAGAAAGAGATACAAATGCACCTAGATATTGACTATATAGATACCGCTAAGATCTCTCTTTAAACAAGGAGATAGCAAACTGTAAAGAGCCTTGCTGGCTCTTTACTCAAACAATGCTAGAAGGTGATATTTATTTCTTTTATTTTGCAATTTTTAAAAAAGATTCTGATATATAGAGATGCAACTGAAATTCTGAAACATTATAAACACAATTCGAAATTCGAAATTCCAATTGTAGACGAATTTAATTCTGTGAACATACAAATATATTGTTGCCTGATTATTAAAATTTACAATTCAAAGTGCACCTTGCAAATTATTAATGGCGGCCAGCAAATGGTTCAAGTCCCAGCTCTCATGGTAGTGAAACGTGGCCTTCTAGGGGGTTGACACTGCACTTAAAATGCTGATGCAGCCTCTAAGAAAATTATCGCAGCTCTCTAGAATGGTGATGCAGCCAATGTTGTAATAATCGCAGCCCATAATATAAGGAACGTGGCTCAATTTAAACCTTTGTAGCCACCAGTAAATTAACGCAGCCTCCCACACTTGATCGCAGCTACCAATTGAATATGGCAGCCTCCCAAATTACCACGTGAACCTCAAGGAGAAAACACACCAGCACTTGGGTCATGTTTCTGACTGAAAATGCACAATATTGAACGAATTCGGTTTACAACAGCACCGAATTCGCAGCCCATGAGATCAGAATTATTCCACAGATGTTCAGAGCACAATTCACCACTATATCCAGTGATTCAAAGTGCAGAATAGGGGAGGAATCAGTCCTCTCAAATCCTAGTTGGAACACCCTTCAACTATTTCTCCAAATGATAAAAAGAAAAGCCAATAATGGATTGCTTTTCTGTTGACATAAACTTAGTTGTCATTGGTAAAGTCATTGGCAAACATCAATCCCACCAGAACACCAGTACACACACCGGCACTCATAATTGTGAACCGGTAGACTTAGCAAGAGAGCGGTGTACTTTAACTAGTCACTCTTATACCAGTCCAGGTTTGGACCAACCGGTTGTGGGATACCCACAGGGAATAGATGACTAACCGGATACAAGTTCTACACCGGTTAAATGCATGATAATCCAAATCGGATTATGCAGAGCGTTTTTAGTTAGACTAGAGTTAGCTTTTACAGTGGAACTCAAGTTAGCTTTGTTTTTTCTGCGAGCGTTTCGAGGTAAAGTCAGGATTAGTTTGCAAGCTTTTTAATCAAGGGTTTTGCATGCTTGATTTATGGGACAGTTTACAGCTTGGTGGAACTATGAGATGTATTTTTAATAAGACAATTTCTTATAAATACAGGTCGAAAGACATGAAAGATGTGTTGTTGAATATCAAGAGCATAGAGCGAAGGAGAGCAGAATCTTCTGAGAGGAAACATAGTCACAAAAGGTGAAAGGGAGAGAAAGATTCAACAGCCAAGCAGAGGAAAGGGTGAATAGGTATGATCTGAATCGACAAAGATAGTGTCATCATAAGATCATTTCTTTAAATTGTGAAGCATAATTAAAATCCCTCAATTAGGGTGAACCCTTACAGGTTCTTTGTATAAATCCCTTTACTGGGTAACATCTTTACTGGTGTTTTAAGTCCTCTGACAAGGCGACTCCAAACAGGGTCAAGATCCTAACAGGTTTTCTATCAAATCCCTTAACCGGGTAGCACTCTTACCAGTGCTTTGTAAGCCTCTAACGAGGTAGCTTTATTACTGCAATAGTGGAGTTTGTGGGTTTTGTCCCACCGTGGTTTTTTCCTTCTAACCAAAACAGGGTCAAGATCCTAACAGGTTTTCTATCAAATCCCTTAACCGGGTAGCACTCTTACCAGTGCTTTGTAAGTCTCTAACGAGGTAGCTTTATTACTGCAGTAGTGGAGTTTGTGGGTTTTGTCCCACCGTGGTTTTTTCCTTCTAACCAAGGGTTTCCACGTATAAATGATGTGTTGACTTGTGTATTCAATTTTTGTTTATGGGTGTTATAATATTCTTTTAATTTTTGTATTAGCAAGAATATCTGTTTGCTTAAAAGAAGAATTAGAAATTGAAATTTTGATTCACCCCTCTTAGTAACTGGTTAGGAATAAAAATTGGTATCAAAGGTTAGGTTCTTAGAGATATAAAGCTTAATTGTTTGAGAAAAGATCATGGAGGGTTACAGGTACCAAAAGCAGCTTGAGAAAGCCAATGACATGATAGCCTCTCTTGAGAATAGACTGAGGAGGTCTCTTGCCAAGAGGAAAGAGCTGGCTCTGCAACTGAGTGAGAGTCATGAAACCATTGAGGAACTCTCTGGGTAGAGTGGATTTGATAAAGCAGAAGAGGCGGTCTCTGATCTCATGGAGAAAAATCAGAATCTGACGGATCAAATCTCAAATCTGAAAAAGGGAGTAGGAAGGTCATGCTCTAAGGATGAGTGAACTCATCGAAGCCAAAAGAAAAGATGAGGATGAGAAGACCAGTGCCATAAAAGCACAATGAACTGCTGAAAGAGCAAGAAATCTGGTTGAAGATGCACTAAGAGAGAGTGATGCTCTCATATTGCAACTGCATGCAGATAGGCAACCCATAAATCAGGAGAATGCAATCATGCATGAGCATTTGCATGACAAAGACGAAGCATGCAAAAAGATGGTTGCTGAATTGGAACAACTGAAAACTCTTGAAGAGAGGAATGAGAAACTCAGAAGGTATAATGAAAGTTCTGAGAAGCTTGATGAGCAATTGAGAGCTCAAAGAAAGCACAAGGATCCCACAGGACTTGGGTGCATCGGTCAAAGCAACAATGAAACCAGTGAGTCCTCTGGAGACAAGCAAGGCAAGAAGGAAAAGAAGAAACTGACAGAAGACAAAGGTAAAAAGACCTTCAAACCCTCTTGCAAACATTGTGGCAAACCAGGTCATAAAACCAATGACTGCAGAAATGCACCGGTAAAACCATTTACTTCTAACAGCTACTGCAACAACTGTTACAAGTATGGTCACAAGACCTTTGAATGCAAGTCTCGCTCCAATAGTGTGTTCAGTGGAAGCAGGGGAAGCTTCAAGGGTTATTGCTATGCTTGCAATAAATTTGGACACAAAGCGGAAGTATGTAGGTCCAAAACCATGGCATTCAAATCCCCACTGAGACCGGTATTCCATAATAGGAATGTAACTCAGAGCACATCCAACTGTGCTACCTGTGGACCATCAGGGCATAGGAACTCTGATTGTCACTCACCCATGGACAGGAAAAGAAGGGTCAATCCATGGAGAGGAACCAGAATGGCTTGTTACAACTATAACAAGATTGGGCATCTGGCCAAGGAATGCAGGAATCGGCTGATGAACAAAGGCAAAGGTCCGACCATACCGGTCAAAAAGAAGTTGTCCCCCAACCAGAAGGATAACGTGAGTAAAGAGACCAACAGGGAAGTCAAGAAGACTTGGTCTATAGAGGGGACAAAGAGTTCCGTTGAGGAGAAATCCGAGGTAAGGTCATCATCTACTGATGGTGATATCTCTTCAGCAAATTAAGCCTAAGGGCTTAAGGGGAACAAGTAGCCAACCTACTGTTTCCGGAGGAAATGGTGAGTTATGATCTCACTCAGTCAAGAAGTGGAACCGGGAAGGAGTCACCGGTCTAACATGTGAACTGGACAGGTAAGAGTTGCTGACGTAGCAAGTTGGATATTGCAATCGAGGATATGTGAACAGGTAACGAGTCTGTGAACCGGTTGTCGAAAGAAAGTTTAGGTAAGGGTAATTAATACAATAACTGTTAACAAATGTTACCATTTGCTAATTACCGTTGCGACCTAAGTCTATAAAACCAAAAGCCAATTACTCATTTCACTTTACATTGCGATTTGTGATTATTATTTTCAAAGCTTGAGTAATCTTTTCTTGTTGTAATTTACGATCTTTGCTTAGCGAATTTCGTGAATTTTATCAAGAAGTTTCTTCTCATATTGGTCTAGTAAGATGGCATCTTCATCTTCCGTGGTGAGCCTAATAAGTGCAAATCAACTAGATAGACCAGTTTACGACATCATGGTGGTTCAAAACTGAGCGAATGATATGGCGGGAGCTCTATCATCTGTCCCTGAAGGTGTATTGTTAACTGAGGATGTAATGACATTCATCTAGAGCAAACAAGAGGAACTGGGTGAAACATTCATTTAGAGTGAATACCTTTCACTTTGTGAAGAAGGGAAGCTTCAATCAAAATATGCAAAGCTGGAATCACCGGGTTTGATCAACGGAGTAAAATATCCAACTGTGTTTCGAATGAATTGGATTAGACTAGTTTTGAGCAGGGTTCACGAACCAAGGATGTGGCTTGTGAAAGGCGTGGTTACACCGATCACAAAAGAAGACCTATGTAGGGTAACTGGTTATAATACCATAGGGGAAGCTCTAACCCTAAGGACAATAGCTAATGCAAAAGTCACACGGTTGATGAAGTCCAGATACGACAATCGAATGATGACTGTGAATGGTGTTGAAGACGATGGCGTTCAGTTTGCTACAATGGTTATCGGCTACAAGGTATATCAGTCGAGTAACCTGAATAGCATACCAGGAGGTGCGATACATGCTGCGCACAGGATTATGCACGACAATGCAAGATATGACATATGTGCTATGCTGAGGAGCCAAATCTTTGAAAACCTAAAGAAGCTCATCTTGGTCAAGAAGAAGTTTCTAAAGTATGAGACATTGCTGGTATGTTTGTTCTTCTATTACCAAAACTTCTTTCCAGGCATAAGCAAGGTTACATGGCTAGAAGATAAACTGGTGATGGTTCAGATAAATAAGTTAGCAAATAACTTGGGGAACCGGTTTAATAAGGTCACGACAGATTATTTTGAAGCCTTTCAGCTAAGAATGCACAATAGGGAAAGAATTCCCTCTACCATTGTAGAAGAATACAAGGAAGAGATGTGTTTTCTAGTGAGCACCGATCATTGCATTATCCAGGCTGTGGAGCCAAGGTCCGAGTACGCACCGAAGCTTGGTTATGAGATTACATCTAAGGTTGCAAAGGCATATGCTGATGCACTACAAGAAAGCAACTTAGATCTCTCAGCATATCGGTTTGGCACCTATGAAGAGATTCAATCTAATTTGAAGAAAAAGACATTTTCTAAGGAATCTAAGAAGGTGTATGTTAAAAGAACTCCCACTCCTAGGAAGGGGAAGCCAATGGCTGAAGAACCAAAGGTTCAAAGGAAGAAGACACAGCCAGCGTCCAGTGCACAAGGTGAGGAAATGGAGGAAACAAAAACTGAAGAAACCACTACTCTTCATAGAAAGAGAAAGACCAGGAAACCGGTAAAAGAGGATGCACCTAGAGGAAGGAAACCAACCATAGATGAAGTGGTTGAAGGAATAAAGGAAACAGGTGGATTGGGTGGAGTAGAGAAAATTGATTAGCCTGTTTTCCACATTTGGATAGGCTAATTAGGAGACAAAAAGGATGATTTGCTGGCCACGTCATTTATTCTGGTGGAGAAATAAAGAAAATAGAATATTGATTTATGGGGATTAATATTATTAAAGTTGCTTTATGTTATAAATTAACATTATTAAAGTAAAGTGACTTTATAAGGAGAAATAAAAAGTAAAGTGAGTTTTTATCCCACATTCAGCGTAGAGGTTCACCAATGAGTTAAGAAGTCTTTATAAGGAGCCTTGTCCTTCTCCATTGGCATGTTATGTGATTATTTGTTATTTGATATTTCTCCATAGTTGCTGGTGCGACTGTGACAGCTATTTCTAAGGTCAAAACCCCTTCGGAAAACAAAGGTTGGACAGAAACTCAATCTTCTTTGTGAGGCGAATTTATTCAGAGTTCGCTACTGTTCTTATTTCAGAAGTTTGGATTCAATAAATGGTACTGTTAAGTGGAATGGAAGCCATGTAAGATTTCCCAGTCAAGGAGCTACCTATTGAGCATACAAGAAGGGATTTTCTGTCCATTTCAAGAGTATTTCAGACCTTGGGATAAAGAGACAGCAGTGCATGAGATTTGTGATGAAAAACTTACAGTAGAGGGGCCATGGTAGAAGTAGACTCATTCACAAGACATTATCAGGCTCACTAAGACACTCGCACTTTCTATATTACAAATACTGCTGAGTATTGGTGTTTATCGTGTGAGCATGCAATATATTAAGAAGCCGTTTTGACAGGACAGTAACCATGATGTCATCTGGAATGGTGTTCGAACACAGCCCAAATGGAGTCTCTTGAGTATTGACAATTAATACACCCTGGTATGTATGGATGGCAAAGTTTGCAGTGTTGATTGCATTGACCTGGGGTTCTCATGGCAAGGCAAAGATTCATGGCATTGTCTGGGTATCACCAGGAGATCTCTGAATAGTCGTTCCTCCTTAAAGCACCGAATTAGTATTGCATAATTAAGGCAAGAAAATTGAGCTACTAGGTGCAAGCATAGCTGCTGTATTCTCTGCTATGATATACCATCTTTACTTCTCCATATGTATTGGCTGTAATGAAAGATATCTTGCATTTGGCCGCTTATATCAAAAGAAGATTTTGGTAAACAGTTGCATCATTTATCATACTATTTCATTGTGCATTGCCTAAAAGTTACATGTCATAGATACAAAACCTGAATCATTAAATTAGCAAACTGAGATTCATTGGATAGTATGCAAAGTGTTTGACATAATTACCATGGGAAATGAGTAACAGGTTCTGAATGTTATATTCACTCAAATGTTTGACAAAATTACTTTAGTAGTTGATTGTTAATTTCTGATCATAATTATTGGGGACAAGTGTTTGATGTAATGCCTCTGAGGAATCAATGAATATTTCTGAATGTTATGACCAGATAAGTGTTAGATTAAATGCCTGTCCAGTAGGCTTGTCTTTGTAACGGAAACTTGGAATCAGAATTAGTGAGAAGTCTTGTGTTTGAAATGAAATTTGGATTCAAAATCAGTGAGGATTCTTACAGTACCATGTCCCTATCTCTGTACTTGCAAATTCTGGTGACTACATTTATATGTAATATATGTACCCTTATTCATTGACTCATGTATTCTAATTTTCATGGTGGCGATGTCCTTGTATTAGTAGTGTACCCATCCACCAATGTCTCCACGTTATCATTTGCTAATCACAATAATTTATTATGAACTTGCATTGTTTGAGATTTTAAGGGAGGAAATGGGTCTTGGATAACTTAGTTAATGAGGCTTACACTAGTTCTTGACCAAATTAGTAAAGGGCACAGAAAACATATTAGTATGCATGAATACCTCAGAACAAGATATCTCTCAATTGTTTTTATAACTGGTTTAGGATACTATTTAATTTTGTATATATGTGCTTGTAGCTGTTTACAGCTGTACGTGGGAGGGGCGCCCATCTCAATGGACAGCCAATAAGTTGTGAGTAAAAATTCCCCATCAAAGGACTATTGAGATAATTTGTTACAAGCATGTCTACAATAATACTTCTTTGACATGGATATATTTTGGCTGTATTACTAAGTGTTAGCAGTTTATTTTGCTTTTCATTCTGAAATCGTATTTTCTTAAATCCTCAGCATCTTCCCAGTCTGAGATAGGGAATGCACTTCTTGCAGCTGAGGTAAGCTAGAATTTTTTGCCAATGTAATACCTAATTGTTGTTCTCAATATTTGTTGATATGGATAGAGGTTATCAAGTAGGTTTAGAGTTTCTTCCTTTCCATGGCTTTTATTCATATTGTTTATTTCTGCACATATTTATTACTTTTCATGATGCTTGCCTTCTCCTAATGAAACAAATTTATAAATCAACAACACATAGTTGTATCTCTTTCTGGTAAAAAGTGAATCATGTATTCAAGGATTGTTATGTAGATGAAGGCGATATACTGTATTTATCATTTCTTTAGATATTTTTAAAACTGTTCCAAGGAATGGTTTGGAACTTGCACAAATGGTGCCATCACAGTTAGGAGGCCAAGCAGAATGTGGTAGGAAGGCTATCACTTCTTCAGGCTTTTCATTCTTCTACTTCTCCATCCAATGATGGCTGATGGGTATTTGGATAAAAATGATGGGGTTTTGGCAGAGTTGTTTTTATTCTTGATGCTGCTGGTATTTTAAATTCATATGCTACTCCCACTTTTTTCTTTTCTTCCTTTTTTAAAAGCTTTGGGGCATTATGCAGTTGTTGAGAGGGTTTATGGCTTGTCTTTTTACAGCAATCCTTGAGTATTACATGCTGTATTTCTCTATTAAAAACAATAATTACTGGTTTCACATTGATATGTAGGAGATATTTTCCACTAGTAGTCAAATTGTGATATTGCTATCAGGATTCAACTGTGTAGTTTTTGAGTCAAACCCATTGACCCATGTTTCATGAGTGGTGGTTTACAAGAACCCATCACTCATGAGAATGAATGGAACACACAACATTCATGCATCTAGGTGATGCTCACAAAGGTGAAGCATCGGGACTTCCTAGGAGGTCACCCATCCCAGTACTACTCCAACTCAAGAATGCTTAACCATGGAGTTTCCTCCAAGGTTAAGCCCACCACCAAAAACTTGTTTTCCTTTATGGTTTCACATTATTAAAAACAACACATGCTTTACATTTTAGCATCTTTAATTGTCCATTGTATTTGCATTGTGGATTTTATTTTTCTTCTTTTACAGCTTGCTAGATTTGATCTTAGATGTAGTGATCCATAAGGACTAGGAAATCATAGCATGAATAGATCTTGGCAAATAGAAATATGAACATAAATATTGAATTCAGAATGCAAGCAGAGGAATTATTTATACTTTGGCGAAAATGCTCGCTTGCATAGGTGATGAAAATGTAATTGTCCTGTCGAATTCATTATATACTGTGGCGAACTTGTCCAAACAATGACACTCTTTTGGAACATAATGAATGCACATTTTCTTCTTTGTTGGAAGCTCTAAATTCATTTTTGTTGGAGCAAGCTGTGGACTTTGAAACGAATTGGCAACTTTTTGACTTTTCAAATTGAATAGGTGTCTCCTTGGGCTTGGGAAATCATCTTAGCATTACCAAAATGTTATGTAATGCTCTGCTAGGAAACCTAGGAGAAATTAACCTAAAAAATGTTACTAAGTTTACAGAATAATTTTTTTCTTAAGAGTTTACAATCAATAATGAAAACAATGCGGAAGCAATATAACATAAGATAATACATACTCATAAATACAACTCATGCGTAGATTTCAAATCGCAAGGAATCCTTGACATAGAATTACATACACATTAATTAATCTACTAAGTATAAAATCTCACATCCAAATGAATAACAAGTACATCAAGAAAGGTAAAATATACACGATAACCATACACATGCAAGTGTGGGGTCAGTAAAAACCATAAATATAAAAGACATCCTAGCATATACATAATCACCATGAAAATAACCAATGCACACATGAAAAGTGATCCAAAAGATTTTGGCATCAATACTGAAAAGTAAATTATAGGTGGGTACTACATGTTATGAATAAGAGTTTAGGGTATGTCTTGAGCATGAGAGTATTGATTGAGTATTGTCATGTTGGACTATTAGAAGCAAGTTTTGCAGTTTTTGAGTTTTAGGAGATAGACAAGGAGAGAGTAGAGGTGGCCATTCTTGCACCCAATTGTTCTATTCCTTCCATATTTAAGTAGTTTGGCATTTGCTACTACCAAAAGTTTGTTTTCCCTCATGGAGTTTCCAACATAAATTTAGTATTCTCTATGTTGTGTGAGTGTTTCATTTCCATTTTGCAAGTATTAGAAAAATAAAAAATTTACTCACATTATTTAAGCACTAGGGTTGTCACTACCAAAAGCTTGTTTTGCCTCATGGATATTCTAATATAAATTATTTGTGAGTGTGTGTTCTGTTTCCACTTCGTAACTATATTTTTTTATATTTCACTCACAATAATTGAGTACTAGCACATTTTCCACTACCAAAGGTTGTTTTCACTCATGGATTTTGTAATGCCCCTTTCTTGAATCACCTTATTGCTGTCCCAAATTTACAAATCCATAACAAAACAAGAGAAAAATATAGTTGGAGATATAATCTTTACTCAATAATAAGATGAGATTGTTACTGAGAGGGTTGGGGGGGTAAATCAGTAAATTCAATTTCTATTCTTTTTCTCTTAATTAAATATTCTTGTTAATACAGAAATCAAAAGAATATTATGACAATCATAAACAAAAATTAAATGCATAGGTCAATACAAAATTAATACATGGAAACCCTCGGTTAGAAGGAAAAAATCACGGTGGGATAGAACCATAGTTCCATGACTCGAACTCGCCCATGACTCGGTAGGGTCGACTCAACACGTGACTCGCCAATGACTTGGCAAAAAAAAAACCATAGATTTTTTACGATTTAAAACTTGTTTCACACACCCATTATTGAATAAAGCTTAAAAATACTATAACATCATCAAATAGAATCTAATTTGATCACATACATAAACATACATCCATCACATAAGTACAAACGTATATGCAGAATTATAAAATATAAAATTATAAATGTTGTCAAATGTATATAAAATCTATGAAATCCATGACATCAAATGTTCCCAAACATGTGTAAAGTTGTAAACAACAAAAACAAGTTTATGCTCAGGCTCTACGTTAGCCTCATCCTCAAAGTAGTCTATTTGCCTCCTACAAATGCATCTGAGGTAGGTCCTGGATGACTGACAAGCTATAGTCTCTGCTTGTGAGGTGCCACTTTGATCAACATCAGCTCCATAGGCAGCTGATCGTGCTCTATCCTCCTCTGCCATGGCCAGAGCCTCAGCCTCTCTGTTTGCTTGGTCAACCCACTCATGGTCCTTCTCAGTGAAGATAGGATCGGTAGACTTAGTGAGCCACTCAGACTCTAGCTCGATCTATGCTAGAGTGACCGGAGAGGAGTCAGTGTCCAAAATCTGTCTGGTCCTAAGACGGAGGTTGTAATGAACGAAGACAAGATTGTTCAACCTCTCCACAGACAGTCTATTATGCCTCTTCGAGTGGATGTGCTTGAACATGGACCAATTGCGCTCACATCTAGAAGCGCTGCATGGCTGACTCAAAATATGGATGACAAGTTTTTTAAGGTTTGGGGTTGTAGGCCCAAACATTTGCCACCATCTATCTGAAATAAGGAAAAGAAAAAAATCAATCTCATTTCCAACTTTAAGGATAGATTATAAAATCAAAATGCATGAACCATAAACTTAAGAATCTTAAGTTTTAGTTTAACATATATTTCTACTTGGCTGCAATGTTGTCCTAGCCTCTTTGCACATCTTGCTTCCAAAAATCACCCCTTGTTGATTATTATATGCATTTATCTCTTGCACTATAGATGTGCTACAAGTAGACATCATTTGCATCACTGTATATAGGCCACTAAGAACCTCCTCATCCGCCTTGAAGTTATCAAGGAAACGAAATGACAGATTGAGGAAATAAGGTGCTGCATGGATGGGCCTATGAAGCTGGTTTTGCCATCTCCTATAAATGATCTCCCAAATGGGGCCATACTTATCCTCAATTCTTGCATACTTGGATCTAATGGCCTCTTTGGCCCTATCCATGCCCTCATACATGTAGCCCATAGAGGGTTTCTCCCCATCAACAACTCGTAGGAGAACTACGAGGGGCTCAGTGACCTGTATATAATGTTAAAAAAAAATAGTTAAGTGACAAGTGTGCATTAAAAAAAATAAAAAATAAAATTGCAAACAAAACATAAATACTTTTACCTCCATGATCTCTTTACAAGGGGTCCAAAAACCTGGCTCATCAAAAATATAATTTTCCACTTCCCTACCCACAGTGGTCGTAGCATAGGATGAGGCAGTCCACTCCTCACCAACAAACATGCATCTCAAAGCAGACTTTGATGTCAACAAGGATTTTAGTGTGAGGAAATTGGAGGCAAATCTCGTGATACTAGGACGAGCCAACTCCCTTTTCCCCGTGTATTGCCTCATCATGCTAAGGACCAATGCATGATTGTAGATAAACTTGCAAATATTTTTGGCCTTATCAACACATGATTTGATCCATTCAATCTTGCCAATATCCTCTAACATGAGGTCAAGGCAATGGGCTGCACATGGAGACCAAAATTTTTTTGGGTGCCTCTCCATCAAAAGTTTACCTGTAGCAATTTTAAATTAATTAGAAATTTAGAAGTGTTAAGAAAATCTTAAATAAATTCATAGATGCCTCTCCATCAAAACTTAAAAAGTTATAAGTTTACTTACAGCAACATAACTTGCTGCATTATCCGTCACCACCTGTACCACATTTCCTTCTCCCACCTCAAGTTTAATTTCCTCAATAGCCGCACATAAGTATGTGGCATTCTTCACATGTGAGGAAGCATCAATAGACTTCAAGAACATGGTGGTTCCTGAATATAAAGAAAAATAATTATCAATTATCATGGATCAATCAAAAAATCAAAATCAAAATTAAATTATACAATCAAAATTAAAATCACCTCTACTGGAAACAAGAAAATTTAGGAGTCCTATTCATCCTATCCGTCCAACCATCTGTCATGATGGTGCAACCCTTTTGGCTCCAAGACTGTTTGTGGTCTTTTAGCTCAAGTTGCATATCATTAACCATTTCTAACAAGAGGGGGCCACTTAACTCAGCATCAGTAGGGGCTTTAAATCCTGCCCCACAGATGGTTATAGAATCTATCATGCTTTGCCAATAAGGAGACCTGTCACAAATAGATTACGATTAATCATTAGACACAGCATAGTTCAACTTCAAACTATAAAATTTAAAATTTAATTTTAAACTTAAAAAATCAAATAAAAGAGAATTACCTCGCTGCAAGAAATGGAATGTTGCAAAAGTACCAAAACTTGCAAATTTGTTTTCGAACAACATCATGGACCTTGTTGCAACCCATGCTCTCAAGCGAGGGCTGTGCACCAGGAGTAGTGCGTGGCACAAAATAACTATCCATTTTCAGATTCTAGGGCCAAGGGTAATAGTGCCACTAAAAGGAGTAACAGTAGAAGCACTAGCACTAGGACAAAAGGGAGGCATGGAAGAACCCTCTCCAACACAGCCTGCGGATGCAGGTGTGGATGAATGGGAGCCATTAACATTTATCTCTTCCCGTTGCCTCTTTTTAGTTTCCTTTTCTTTTGCTTTTTTCTCTAATCGGACATAACATAAATGAATTGCCTCGGGAGTTGCCCATGTACATGGGTCAACATCATTGCCAGGTATGCCGACAATATGGTATTTAAGCCTATTGATTCCAACATGAAAAATTTCTTTACAAAACGTGCATTTTGTTTGGTTTCTTTGTCTACCGGGAAACTCTTTGGTATATTTCCAACATGGACACTTTTGAGGCATTGGGAAGAATTAATGTTTTCAAAACTTGGAATGCGGCTGCAATAAAATTATAAAACTTAAAAAAAAAATTTAAAAGCAATGGAAAACCATAAATATATAAGAAAAAATCAACAAAATCTAGAAAATTTAACACTTACCTCTTTCAAATGAGTTGAGAAGTTTTGGAACAACTTCTTAGAGCTCCTTGATGCTCTCAATGCAAACCTATGCTTCCCCAATCCGATTTTGTGGACTCCTTGATGCTCTTCTTCCCAGCTGGTTGCAAACCTATGGCCTCTATTTTTTCTTCCTCTTTCTCTCTTTTCCTCTCTTCTTCTCCTAGAAAGCAACTACAATGCCTTTTAGGGCAAATAGCATAACACTTAAGGAAAGAAAAGTAACGAAAAGTCAATGAATTTTTATTTTTTTTAAAGCCCAACCGGGACTTGCCGCGGTGTGGGTCATAGACCACAGACCCGGTGGGTCATCGCATGACCCGCTGACTCAGCGAGTCATGCTAACCCGTCGGGTCACCTGGCTGGGTCATGATAACCCACTAGGGTTGGCTCGGCCCGCGGGTCAGCATAACTCGCGTGACCTGCGGCGAGTCAAGGAACTCTGGACAAAACCCACAAAACTCCACTACTGCAATAATAAAGTTTCCTTGTTAGAGACTTACAAAGCACTGGTGAGAGTGCTACCCGGTTAAGGGATTTAATAGAAGACCTGTTAGGATCTTGACCTTGTTAGGAGTCGCCTTATCGGAGGACTTAAACCACCAACAAAGATGTTACCCGTTAAAGGGATTTATACAATAGAACCTGTTAGGGTTCACCATGATTGAGGAATTTAAATATACTTCACAACTAAAGCAATAAGCTTATAATGACACTATATCTGTCGATTCAGATCATACTTATTCACTCTTTCCTCTGCTTGGCTGTTGAATCTTTCTCTCCCTTTCACCTTCTGTGACCCTGTTTCCTTTCAGAAGATTCTGCTCTCCTGCTCTCTTTCGTTCTATGCTCTTGATTTTCAACAACACTCTTCTCATGTCTTATAAGCTGTATTTATAAGAAATTATCTTATTTAAAAATACATCTAACAGTTTCGCCAAGCTGTAAGCTCTCCAAAAATCATGCATGCAAAACTCTTGATCAAAAAGATTGTAAACTAATCCTTAGTTTACCTTGAAATGCTTGCAGAAAAAACAAAGGTAACTCTAGTTCCACTGAAAAAGCTAACTCCAATTTAGCTGAAAAAACACTCCGCATAATCCGGTTTGGATTATCATGCACTTAACCGGTGTGTGATTTGTATCTGGTTAGTCATCTGTACCTTGTGTGTTTGCCAAGACCGGTTGGACAAAACCTAGACCAGTATAAGCGTGACCAGTTAAGGTACATTGCTTTCTTGCTCATGCTCATTCTACCTGGTTCACAATTATTAAACTATCATGAGTACCGGTGTTCCAGTGGGATTGATGTTTGCCAATGACAACTAACTTTATGTCAACAATCTTCCCCTTTGGCATTGGTGGCAAAACACTTCAACACATCACTTGTAGACTTCCCTTGTAGATCTGCTCATCTACCTGTAACATATTTCTGAATGAATCACAACACACTGTTACTATTATTTTCCCTATAGCTTCTCTTCTCTTTTCTCTACAGTTATATCTTCCCCTTTTTGCCTCCAAGGGACAAAGGGTTTTTACTCTTCATAATTGTATCTTGTTGAAGATATCTTTATAGATCTTCTTTGCAGAGTCTAGGAATGGTTTCCAGATACTTGTTACATGATCTAAAGTATTCTTTGTAGCTTGTAGTGAGACAATGAGACTTTCCATGTCTTCTATTGTCTTGTAATCAGGTTCACTGAGAAGTCTTTCTGTATTAGTTGTTGTTTTCTGCATCAAATCAATTGTAGGTGCAATGAATAAATGAAATCCAATAAGATCTTGGATTCTTTTATTGTTTTCTTCTGATGCCTTCCTCAGAGTGAGAGCTAAGCTTGTTAGCTCCCGACTGGACTCTATTGCAGAAGAGATCTTAGCAAAAAATTTTGGTGTTAATACCTTTATCTCTTTTGTTGTCCTTTTTGTTCTCTCAATTATATCCTTCACAAAGTCTTCAAAGTTTGAAGTTCTTGTGATCATACTTGCAGCTTCTTGAACTTGTTGTAGCTCACCGATGCTGTTAGCCATAGTGGCTTTAAGTTCTTCAACCTGTCTATGAAGAATATTTATCCTTTTCTTCTCATAATGATCAATAGCAACTATTTCTGGGTCAGTGACATCTTCCCCAATCGCTTGTGTCAGTACCTCCAATTGATCAATCACCGGTTTGTCTTCATCTATATTAGCATCTGGTACAAAATTGTACAAGATATTCTTTACACTTGTGAAAACCATATCCTATTTCCTCTTAGTGAGCTCCTTCAACTGCCTTGTCGACATTTTGCTTATGTCAACTACAGTGCCACTAGCTGGAGATGGGCTAACTTTGACTCTTTAAGATTCAGAATCTATTGCGAAAGATAGCTTTCTTTTTGATGTTGATGCACTCGGAACATCTACCGGTTCCTTCTGCCTTATTTCTTGTGCAGGTTCTTCTTTAGCAGGATTCTCTTCTTCTGTAACAGGCAACTCTTCTTTTTGAGGTATATCTTGCTGTAGTTCCTCCTCTGGATGCACCTCTTCTTTTGGATGCACTTCTTCTTCTGGATGTACTTCTTCCGGTGGCTGCTCTGTTTCTTGTTGTTGTTCTTCAACAACCTCTTGATCATTCAAAACAACTTTAGCTTTATCTGATTCATTGTCTGCAATCATCTTAGCTGATGACTCCCCCAGTACTTGATCTGTTGGTTTCACTGATGTATCTTGTACACCTATTTCAAATTCTTCACCTAGGTTAACTTGTTCACTGGCTGCGAATTGTTCACCAGTAACTTCATTTTCACCGGTTGTTCCTTGTTCACCTGTTGAAACTTGTTCACCAGTTGTGAACTGTTTAGGTGGAACCGTCTCCTTTTCTGGTTCATCTTGTGAGATATCCTGAGGACTTGTAGGCTTAAGTGTTTCATTAGAAACTTTTTCAACAATGCTTTACTCTTGTCCCTTCTTAAGAGTGTTGAAGTTATAATTCTTCCAAAATTCTAGTGTATCTTCATACACATCTTTATCTTGACCATTAACGATTTTGGCCACCTTGACCCTTATATCCAAGTTGAGTGACACAACTTCCAACAGAATTTTTATTGACTCATCGTCAAGATCTGGTTTAACTTTTGCCAAAGTTTCCCTTATGATTTTACTATTTTGAGCTAGACTGGTTCTCCATTTGGTTTGGTCATTAGCCTCTTATTCAATTCTGCAGGGATGTGGGGCCTATAGTCCCTAGGACTTCTGTTGAAATCTAGAAAGGTTTCTAACAAAGCAATCTCAATTTTCTCTTTATCGTCAGTGCCCAAAACAGTGAACTACTTTGCAACATTCTACACTTTACCAAAATCCATAATTTCATCAACTATGTTATCTAGGGTTAAGGTTCGAGCTTTACCTTTTTTTAGAGAAGCAAGGAGGGTTGGTGGAGTGAGATCACCACCTGTGTCTCCGGTTATGTCCACAATGATCGGTTCTGTTGCAGACTTTGCTTGGATCGGAGTCTCGACTCCCAGTATGCCCTTTCCCTTTCCAGTGACTTTTACTGGTGGCATTGCGGTCTTTTGGCATTCAGCTTCGGCTTAATGTTGCTACTTCATAACAGTTGACCATATGGCAACCCCCTTCATCATGAACTTTGTCCACTTCTCCAATCAAGATCTGACCAATTCTTTTCTTGATATTGAAACTCTGTTTGTATAGGTCAGCTTGATTAGTTGCCTCTTGCAGGCTAAGATGATTATGTACTTCCAGTAGAGCCCTTATCCTCAGCTTTCTTTCCTTATCTATGGAAGATTTCCATCTACCTTCAATTATCTCTTGTGGATCTTCAGGTATTGTTTTGTGAAGTCCAGTGGGTGTTAACTTCAACTTGTGAAGACTGTAAACTACAACTTCTTCTAGCTTCTCTTATCTTCTTCATTACCAAGCTCATATCTTCTTCCGACTGCACCCATTCCACTTGTTTCCTTTATTCCTTCAACCACTTCATCTATGGTTGGTTTTCTTCCTTTTGGTGCATCCTCCTTTACCGGTTTCCTGGTCTTTCTCTTTCTGAGATAAGTGGTGTTTCTTATGTTTTTGTTTCCTCTATTTCCTCACCTTGTGACGGTTCAGTGGACATTGGCTGTGTCTTCTTCTATTGAACTTTTGGTTCTGTTGGTTCCCAAAACCACAAATTGGAAATCCAAGAGCTTGCCAATTCTCCAATAGGATTCCAAATCAGTTTTGGCCAACGAATGGGAATGACCTTGATTCCCCTGCACTTCAGGCTTCGCTATACCTAGGTGGGTAAACCTTTACTTTGAACCCGATCACCTTGCTCAAAGCTTTTATATAGCGAATTTAGACTTGGTGAGTTGTCCGGTTGGCAAAGTCCTCAAAACTCGATCAATATAAAGTATTGTGAATGCTTGAAATGATTGAATGTTTTATATAATGTTTATTAATAATTGATAAAAATGCTTGCAAGAAGGAAGTATATAGATTTCTGACTTCAATTGATAACTCCAATAATTATATTCCAATATTTTTAATGACCAGTGCCTTAGTTTATTGGGGCAATAGAGTCACCTATTATGAAGATTATTATGTACAACTCTATGAGACAATATTTATTTTAAATATCATCAATTACCCCTGAGCTCCGCAACAGATACCTTTTATATGCAATTCTATGCTAGCCAAAAGGAATTTAACTTCTTAGGTGGGAAGTCCGATCAGCCAGAGACGCAGAACACTTTACATGTTTCACACTTTTCACACTATTCCCTGTTTGTTAAACACAGAATGCGGAAAATATCCAATGCAAAAATAAAGCCTTGTAAGAATAATTTAATAATCTCTTTATTGATCATAAAGGACAAATCAACATGTCAGTTGTAATCTCTTTGCTTCAAAAAATAAACAAAAAGACATTTTATTTTTATTTAAATATAATATTTGAATTTATATTAAAGCCATGCTTTAATATTTTACATTCCTCTTGCAAATGTTTTGACTCTCCTCTCTAAATATATCTTTCCTCAAATCTCTTCCTTGCGTCCTCTCTTAAAATGGACCTCTTATTTATTTGCTTTTATTTCAAATAAAAGGTGTGTCCCTTAATCAAAATAGACATCTACTCTATGTGTCTCTTCATTTAACTAAATATCTTTCCTTTAATATCCATGAAAATTAATCACCATCTATGTGATTATATCTGGCCAAATGTAAATGTGTTTTTGAATTAATTCATAGGCAATTCTTGATGGCACTTTTGGCATAACTGGAAACCCATGCTGAATATATAGTTCGTGTATTCAAGTATTTTTATTTTCCAAAGTGTTAAGGCATCCGATATTCAGAAGCTAGGCTTGCGTGGATGATGAAATGCCGGATTTTGTTTTGTTTCCACCATTGTACATATGTTCCTCATGGCATAGCCTGGGAATGAACTCTTTGTCAGCGAACACATTCATCCAAAGATGGGGCATATTCCAATCCGTTTCTATAATACAATTTGCATTCTGCATAAGACACAATTATCATGCATGATAACTATATAGCTATTGGCCAAATTGAACCGCTTGTATAAATAAAAAGTGACTCGAAAATATTAAATGGTTCTTGGTATGAAGGCTGGCAATTCGTATTAAATCTCCGCAATCTTCTCCTGGCATCGATCTCTTTGTCTCAGTATTTGTTATGACTCCCTAATGCTCAATGATTTTACGGTAATATCTCTTTGCATGGTTGGGTCTTCAATTTTGACCAAGTCACGTGTCTCCCATTTACATATCTCATAACTCGGCATGTCCTTCTCCTTCATGTTTGATACTTGGATCAAGATGAGGCCTGTATCTTAATCCACGCCACTCCCAATCTTCTAATGGTGATTGTGCTTTGCGTAATTTACACTGAAGGTGACTGGATGTTCCCCACATTCTGACATGCCTGGAGATCGTTAAGTGACTTCTGATTTCCCCGATCATTGGTCTGGATTTTCCTTCTGAGCATAGGACGTTGGCAGTTTTGCATCCATAAATTTGTTGTGTGATCAATCACAGGGTGTCCATAGATGATGATTACCGAATTGGGAGTCCACACTGGGCTATCGAATTGTGTCTTGATCCATTTCATGCTAGAATATACAGAGTTTACGAATCCATAGATGATAACTTATAAAAGATAATATGAATGTTGAAAATAGAAGTTTATGGGGAGTGATCAGAATGGAGGTCCTAGTTTGAAAATATTAGGACTCCATCAGTGCCTCTTGTTGGGGATATATGCCCCTTGTGGGCATAATGAGTATGCCAGCTATCTCTGGGTGAAAGTACACCATATTAAATTTGCAAAGTGAAGTTGGGTGGCCCCAAGCCCCTCTTAAAGTGAACACTTCTTCCTCCCTCTATCAAACACCTGATTTTGATCACATAACACTTTTAATCTTGCTGCATTACACACGTCATCCTTATGGACAATTCTCATCTCTTCATCAATGCGATCTTTGACATCCAATATATGTTCAACCCTTGAGAAGTCATCAGATCCACTACAATCCTTGCTGAATAGAAGATTTTGTTTAGTCATACAAACCTCTAGATTAGTCTTCTTTGTTTGGATACCTTCTTGTTCACAATCTGCCCCATCTCTACATTCTGGATATTTCTCCTCACAAAAAGGTTTTGAGAATAGCTTATCTTCAAGAAGTACAAACTCTCTCTCACCAAGAGTTTGATGAGGTGGGTTATTTTGAAAATTTTCAGAACTATGCTTCAACACATTCTTTTCATCATGTCTAGCTGATTCCATCTCATCTTCATATGTTTGATGTACTTCTGGATCATAGGATGAACTGAAAAATGTCGCACCTTTTGAATGCACATCATGAGTTTCATCAACTTCAAAATTAGGACTGCTATATTCATCATGATGTTGATAGATTTGATTGCATAGAAGATCCCCTTCAAACAATGGATTCAAGAACGTAGAAAAGTTGGACACATCTTCCTTTGTATCTTCTTCAAACAATGGGTTCAAGATCATAGAGAATTCAGGCATACATTCAAGAGAATTTTCATTTGGATCATCAAGTGTTTCATCAACAAGACTAATATCTTCATTGACATTATCTCCTAAAACTTCCTCTTGTTCATGCAGTTCTATTTCATCTCCACAATTTGATTCCTAGGAATTATCATTTCCTTCATCTAGTAGCTTTTGAATATGCGCTTGTCCGTCAACCTCCTTACCATGGTGGATTGGGAAAAAATTTGGACCATTCTTCTCAACGTGTCTTTGGTATTCTATGTCTAATAAGGCTGAAATCTCTTCCACGTTGTGTAATGTCCCCTTTTTGGGGTACATTATATTGTCTTGTGTCGTTAGCCTTTTTACCTTGGTCCGAAGGGCTAACCGTGGCGTGGCAGTGCTCCAGGAGTTAATTGGCCTAGGTGGTTTCAGTTCCAGGTCAATTGAAGCAGTTTCCACAGGTTTCCAGGGTACTTACTATTTATAGCAAGTTAGCAGGATTCAGAATTCTCGGCTTTTCAGTAGTGGACTTGGAGCATCTCACTGAGAGCTTTCTGGTGAGATATCACACATTAGCATCCGAGCTCATTTGGGCCTCTATTTTAATGCCGGAATATTCCTCTATTTATTATTTCACTTTATAACTCAATGGTCATTTTATTTAAAAAGTGACTTAAAGTGAAATTATAAAGAAACAAAATGGGAATATGAAGTGTCACAGTGGGGAAACCGAAGAGTCACAACTGCAGCCATAAGAGGAGCTTGAGAGTCTCATTGTTCATGCTTCAGTTTATGGATTTTTATCTCTCCTTGAGAATTCGAGAAGCTTCAACTATCGAATCTGAAATTTGAGGACGGAAACCTTCAGTATTTCTTGGTGGATTGGACGGAAACCCGATTCATCTCCGGTGCGGATTCACATCAGAGTTCGCCATTGCTTTATAGGTTCTTATCATCCAGTCTTACTGTTCTTTGCTATATTTCAAATTGGATATTGTAATTCTTGGTTATTGTATTGCTGATGTATAATACAAAACCATATTTCTGAGTTATTTCATGAGAATGTATTTGCTGGTTATATGAATATATCTGCTGGTTATTGTTATTGGTTCAACGGTTATTTGCATGTTCTATTGGTTTTCAAATCTGCATAAGATTTATTGGTAAAAATCAGTAAATGGCCGGTTAGGGTCATTTCAGTGGTATTAGAGCCTAGCATTCTGCCAGCCTATGAGGTTATTTCTTCAGTATCAGATTTGTAGAAATTCATTTTCAGAAGGTTTTCGAAGGGATTGTCTTTTCGAGTTGTGACATCAATTTTTAGGGAAATTTTTACATTGAACAAGTAGTTCAAACCTTAAATTTGATGGGTATGGAAGTTTGAAAATTAAGCAAAGAATTTGCTTGCTGGAACCAAATCGATTTCTGGAGATATATTTTCCAGAGACGGATATTATATATCCGTGTGAACAAGGAGTTAAGTTGTGCTGTTGTTTCCCAAGGATGTGCATTGTATTACCTTCCAGGTTGCAGATGCATAGTGTGAGCCTAAGTGTATTGTGATTGGTGTGGTCCTCTCATATTAGACATTGGCTAGTCTGGAAGATGTTGCTGGAAGGAGACCTGAGAGTTGCGGCTGGGAACGGGAAAGAGTTCACCAGCAGCTTGCGGTGTCGTGGAGTGATAGTTTGGGCGCCAACATTTAGAAGAAAGGCACAACTAAATACCACGTTGGCCACCAGACTCACGCGACATTACTGGAGGTTGCAGAAGTGGTTATTCAACTTAATGCAATTGTAGGCAGTCGAGAGTGTTTGTTATTCCCTCAGCCGGGCGTGGGAACTGCAGACATGGGAGATGAGTCTAAGCCGACAATGCCTCCCCACGCAATGGTGATAACATTTGCTAGCTGTTGACGCACCTGCTTGGGAGTGAGTCTATTGCAGTTAGGGTGTTTGCTTATACGCCATGCACACATTCTGGTGACTGCAGGAAATACACCGCATGAGGCCATTATCATTGCGGGCTCCATTGTGACTCACGTAGTTGCATGTTTATGCATGCCCCTTGAACATGTATAGCACGGAGCGCATAACAGTAAGCTCCTCACACCCTTGGGTGTAGAAGTGTGGTTCTTAGACTAAAACGACCGTATTGCAGAAGTTCGGAACCAGTGTTTTAAAACCGATTGTTTGTTGCAAGGACATCTAACACTGGTTAGAATTGGAGCTTTGTCCACATCAGCGCGCGGTTAGTATGGGATAAGTTTGGGGACCCTAGCACTCAGAAGAAAGTTGGTGGACAACCCGTCAGCTGAGACAAGATTCACGCAAAGACCTTGAGTCTACTGTAAAGTTGGAGGATCGCTTGGCGTGTTGGAAGCTGTTGCGACAGCTTGGGAAGGACCTTGAGTCCATGAGAAGTAGGAGGCTTCAATCGGAGATTCCCAGTTCGTATTCCTTAAGCTTGTGCGCAGAGACCAGACGTTCATGACTGCATTTAGAATTTGGTGCTAGAAAACTTGCCTAGTTGAATGAACTAGGTTACATATTTGGATTGCAATCTTTTCTTGTGTAAACTAAAAACGTATATCTCTATTGAAGCAAATACAAATAGCCAAGATTGTTCTTGATAACGAGACTCAGAATTGAATTTGGTCAACTAGGCATGGGTGTCTCAAATATATTGTTGGACTAAATTTGTATGCAAATTTGTAATACCTCGCAATTATTATTTCCTACAGGAACATTAGGCAAACTGTTTGACATAATTCCTCCATAACTGGATAGATGAATGAAAGAATCTGGTACAAACAGGGGAAGCTTCTTACATAACAGATTGCAAATTTTTTGTGAAGAATAGCAGGGAATCTTATAGTGGTATTGCCAAGAACAAATTCATCACAGAATTAAAAACAGTGAGTTATCCATGATCAGAATCGATAAACCTTACTGCACTTCTATAGCCATCACAAATCAGAAGTATCACGGTTATGACATTATCTCCTAGCTACAGTTGTTTGGTTGTGAGACAATAAACTAAATATATGCTCTCGCTTCTTCATTAGTAGCATTGAAAATAGTTTATTGTTGGAGTTACTTCTTGCATGATAGTGAATGTATTCTTGGAGTGAGATGTACAAAGAGCACACCCTTCAAACAATTGGAACATACAGACGACAACGGTGACTTGTGATAGAAATTGTATGTGCATTCATTATGAGAAAACCTTTCTCTGTCAGCCAGAGGTGATCAGAGAAAATTAAGTGTCAGGAACAGGGAACCACTTGATCATCTCAGTCAGAATAAATCAGAATTTTTATTGCAAAGGCAACACTTCATAGTTTCAGAAGTGATTCAATCCTTGTGTGAATCTTGGTAAAATTTAAATCATGGAATCCTCGGAAAGCCCAGTGTTCTCGCATGAATTCAATGGCACATTTTACGGTGTGCAGCTCAGAGACATTTGGAAGGAGATGGAGATAGGCAATGAATTATGTTGCCTGGGATGGCAACTGGAGGAGCAAAAATTACAAGCAACATGCTGGCCAAACTCAATGAAATAAATTCATATTTATCCAGGATAGATCAAGCTAATTGCAGGCTTTTTAATTGGGCCATGCATCCCACAATGGTTGCCTTAGTGCAACACAGATTTATGAGTCATCCACTTCAAGATGTTAGGCTTGCAGTCACCTCATGTCTCAGTGAGATCACTCGAATTATAGCCCCCATCATTCCTTACACTAAGCACATTTGGAGATAGGTGTTACAGCTGATTGTAGACAACTTAGATGGTCTGAGATATGATGGAGATTCCACTTTTGATAAGTAGGTAAAAATCTTGGAGATAGTGGCAAGCACTAGAGTCTTCAGTCACATGTTGAATCAAGGTTATGATAAAATGATTCAACAATTATTTCAATGTCTCCTGAATAATTACAGGGAGCGCCATCCAGATGGGGTAAAGACATGCATGAGGACTATCTTATCCTCGATCTTAGATGAGGACTATGACATATGCAAACAATTGCGATCTGAATTGTTGGCAATATGGAGAGGAGGAATAAGGTTCGCATCCATGGCATATGAACTCTCAGCTCAATTAATTAAGCTTCAGGCTGAAAGATTCATGAGATCATTGCCTGAAAATGAATGAGTCTCATTAGGCTTACAGGTTGCAGGATCTCCGGTGATAGGCCAGGACCTAGTGAGTTCAGGGCAGATTTGTTTGTTATGCCAGGAGGGCTGGTCATAGGGGCATGTTTGCAAGGTTGAACAAGGGGAAGATAGATGGCAGCCTAGTGATAGAAACATTACAGTTGAGACTACCCCATTTTTGGGACATAGTGGTGAGTATTCAGAACTCTACTTTGGTGATTTGATGGCGGAGTTTGATAACTCCATGGTTATAGGTTGTGGTAACTAGTTGGAGACCTTCAGTGATCCCGGTAATGAGGAATCATGTGACTTCTTTAGCAACACTTCACTTTTGCATCACACTGATATGGACCACCCATTTGGCAGTACATCTCGGGGTAACACTGATGAGAAGTGTCTTAAAGAGTCAGCTGAAAGTTAGTGATGATGCCATTATTGCAGCACTTGTCACCATGATAGAACTCACCAAATCATTGATGATTTGTACAGGACAACTCAAAGAGATAGAGGGCAAGACAACATAAGGATTGGATCCTATACTGCAGATTTATAGGGGGTCAGAACAGCATTTTAGGGTTGCAAATAAGAGTATTTGAGACTAGTTACAAACTGTGACCACCTGTTACAGGTTGTCGGGACATATGCTGAGCAGTTGAGGAATAAGGAGGTTGAGGTTGATAAGCTCAATAGGGAGCTTAGTGCTACTAGGGGCATGTTGGAGCATACCCGTATTGCTCTCCAGGAGGCAAGAAATCAGATTGTGGTCTCTAGCCAGTGCAGGGAGCAGGGTGACAGGGATAGGTCTGAATTCTTTTAGGAGGTGATTCAGGAGCTTGACAGCATACAACAGACCTATGACTTGGACAATTGTCCAAGAAGATCTTTGGGTCACAGAGAGTTTCTTGGTGAGTAAGACCACTTCCAGACGATGGATAACTCCTTGTTTGAGATGGGTGCCGAGTGGACATTTGACAATCCCCTCTTTGAGATAGATGAGGGAGATACTTCCTATTCCATGGATGAGGACGAGATTGATTGCAGGGTCTGGGACCCAGGTGCAGTTATCAGAGGTGAGCCTTGGTCACTAGGTTGGAGTAGCGGGATGAGCTCAGTTGATGAGCAGTGTGGTTTGTGTACCCGCAGTCCAAGAGAGGTAGTTCTATCTTGTGGCATGATGAGTGATATGTCTATTCTTACACTACCACTCGGTAATGATGTTGATCAGGTGGACTTATTCAGTACGGGGTTATCGAGCTTGGCATGTTGGTTATGCTGGTTGGTGTGAACTTTTCACACAATGGTATACATTGTATAACTCAAGGTATTGAGAGACAATTGTGGAACCCTTATGCTGATTTGGGGTTTCCAGTAGAGCTGTTCAGTGCATCGCATGTTGGCCTTATTGCATGGGATGCATTTGGTTTTCCATTCAGCCCACCTACTGAGGACCTTCTTTCCCAATTATTGGATAGGAGTGGGATGAGTGATTGGTTGAGCACGCTTCCCTGCTTGCAGGTAGAAGCCTTGCCTGACGGTTTTGACAATTTGCCTCTTCAGCGCAGTTTCTAGCTTAGGCTACAAATCAGAGGGGCATACTCGAGGTCGGTTTTCATTTTTGGAGCCGATCGGTATGAGATTTGGTTTTTCTTGACATATGACCGTAGAGGCGCGGGAGATCCCAGTTGGAGTGAGGTTCTCAGTTGGGTTGAGACCCTTCTTACAGATGATAGCAGCACAGGGCAGATTGGTTCCACAGATCCTGCAGAGATTTGGGATCCTAATATTATATGGGCTTCTGTTTGGTTATTGTATGAATGGCTTCACAGATTGGAGCATAATGACTGGGTCAGTTTCACACGTAGGTTGGTGGAGCCGCTTCCTTGAGGTTGGTTTGTGATCCGGGTATTTGATCTCAGCATGCAGATACTGATTGCTTGAGGGAAAGCAATCTCCGGGAAGGGATGATTGTAATGTCCCCTTTTTGGGGTACATTATATTGTGCCGTGTCCTTAGCCTTTTTACCTTAGTCCGGAGGGCTAACTGTGGCGTGGCAGTGCTCTAGGAGATAATTGGCCTAGGTGGTTTCAATTCCAGACCAATCAGAGCAGTTTCAGCAGGTTTCCAGGGTACTTACTATTTATAGTAAGTCAGCAGGATTTAGAATTCTCGGCTTTTCAGTAGTGGACTTGGAGTGTCTCACCGAGAGCTTTCCAATGAGCTATCACACGTCGGCATCCGAGCTCGTTTGGTCCTCCGTTTTAATGCTGGAAGATTCCTCACTTTATTTATTATTTCACTTTATAACTCAACGGTCATTTTATTTAAAAAGTGTCTTAAAGTGAAATTATAAAGAGATGAAATGGGAATATGAAAAGTCACAGTTGGGAAATTGAAGAGTCACAGCTGCAGCCATAAGAGGAGGTTGAGAGTCTCATTGTTCATGCTTTAGTTTATGGATTTTTATCTCTCCTTGAGAATTCGAGAAGCTTCAGCTATCGAATTTGAAATCTGAGGATGAAAACTTTTAGTATTTCTTGGTGGATTGGACGGAAACCCGATTCATCTCCGGTGCGGATTCACATCAGAGTTTGCCATTGCTTTACAGGTTCTTATCATCCAGTCTTACTGTTCTTTGCTGTATTTCAGATTGGATATTGTAATTCTTGGGTATTGATGTATAATACAAAACCATATTTCTGAGTTATTTCATAAGAATGTATTTGCTGGTTATATGAATATATCTGCTGGTTATTGTTATTGGCTCAACGGTTATTTGCATGTTCTATTGGTTTTCAAATCTGCATAAGATTTATTGGTAAAAATCATTAAATGGCTGGTTAGGGTCATTTCACGCTGAGAAGATCCTCTTCCTCATTTTCACATTCATTGATGTTTGATATCATACAAGTATCATCATGGAAAAGTCTTTCCTCTGACTGTCCAAAAAAGTCTTCTCCATTTAAATCTGAAACTTCACTTGACTCATATGTTATTTCAGTTCTGCACTCATTCTCCTCTGCAACCAATTCATTATTCATAAGTTTGAGACAAGTAAGAAACTGATGATCATATAAGAGACCTAGTTCTTGCATTCTGTTGAAAAGATCAGAGGATGGAAGTCTGCATTCTGAAGGTATTTCTTGACAGATATTAAACATCCTCATGAAGAATTGTACTGCAGATTCTTCTTCTTGTTTCTCTAAGTTCAAAAATGCGTCCAAAGGGGATATGTAATTTGGATCTTCTTCATCATCACTGAGATTGCCATCAAGCACAAGGCCTTGTTCAATTTGATCATAAGCCTCCTCTTCTCTGTCTTCATCATCTTCTTCTAATATTTGAAAAAGAAGCTTCAAATCAGGGTCATCTAGCGAGATTCCCAAATTTTTGACCTTTCTCATTAATTTTTTTCGTGAAGGCATAATTGTTACAGGTATCCTTTGATACATATTTACCATCCTCAAGAATAAGTGTGCAGAAGACTCGCCTTCAAATCTTTCCAAACTGAAAAATGCATTAAGTAGAGACACACTATGATCCTCCTCCATGCTACAGCTTTGGTCTCCATATCGTTCATAATACAAGTCATCCTCCTCAATTACATCATGAAATTCATATAAGAACCATTGTTCAAATTCCTTCCAAGATGAGACACTTTGTGTAGGTAGTGATTCATAAGCTTGCCTCGCATTGTCTTTTAGTGTCCTGACAAATAGCTTCATTACCTGATCCTCTGCACAAATTTCATAATCTTCTAAAAATATGTAAAATGCATCCAAATGTCGAAGTGTTGATTTATCCCATTCTCCATGGAACTTCAGTCCAAGTTTTGAAAGTTGTGGGGATAACTTGCTAGGTTCATAATCAAAATTGCTAAAATCCAATGGGCTAATGCCATTTGGAATAAAAGGCTTTCTTTGAAATGATTGATACATTTGAAATAAAACTATCAACCATCTCCTTCTAAGTCTTCTCCCTCAGCAGAGTTACCAACTGAAATCTTATTGAATAGTGTCCCCACCTCTTTCGAGGAATGTATTGATTTGTTGATCTTCTAGGTTCTTTCTTCCAGCAGAGTACGCTTCCAAACAAATGGATTCAATTGCTTTTTGAATCTGATTTGCGAAATTTGAAATTTTGGGTATCTTCACATTATATATTGTGAGCAACTCTCCCCAGCAGAGTTGCCAATCTGTTGGTTCCCAAAACCATAGATTGGAAATCCAAGAGTCTGCCAATTCTCCAATAGGATTCTAAATCAGTTTTGGCCAACGAATGGGAATGACCTTGATTCCCCTGCACTTCAGGCTTCGCCATACCTAGGCGGGTAAACCTTTACTTTGAACCTAATTACCTTGCTCAAAGCTTTTATATAGCGAATTTAGACTTGGTGAGTTCTCCGGTTGGCAAAGTCCTTAAAACTCGATCAATATAATGTATTGTGATTGCTTGAAATGAGTAAATGTTTTATATAATGTTTATTAATAATTGATAAAAATGCTTGCAAGAAGGAAGTATATAGATTTCTGACTTCAATTGATAACTCCAATAATTATATTCCAATGATCTTTAATGACTAGTGCCTTAGTTTATTGGGGCAACCGAGTCAACTATTATGAAGATTATTATGTACAATTCTATGAGGCAATATTTATTTTAAATATCATCAATTACCCCTAAGCTCCACAACATATACCTTTTATATGCAATTCTATGTTAGCCAAAAGGAATTTAACTTCTTAGGTGGGAAGTTCGATCAACCAAAGACGTGGAACACTTTACATGTTTCACACTTTTCACACTATTCCCTGTTTGTTAAACACAGAATGCGGAAAATATCCAATGCAAAAATAAAGTCTTGTCAGAATAATCCAATAATCGCTTTATTGATCATAAAGGACAAATCAACATGCCAGTTGTAATCTCTTTGCTTCAAAAAATAAACAAAAAGACATTTTATTTTTATTTAAATATAATATGTGAATTTATATTAAAGCCATGCTTTAATATTTTACATTCCTCTTGCAAATGTTTTAACTCTCTTCTCTAAATATATCTTTCTTCGAATCTCTTCCCCGCTTCCTCTCTTAAAATGGACCTCTTACATGCTTTTATTTCAAATAAAGGTGTCCCTTAATCAAAATCGACATCTACTCTACGTGTCTCTTCATTTAACTAAATATCTTTCCTTTAATATCCATGAAAATTAATCACCGTCTATGTGATTATATCTCGCCAAATGTAAGTGTGTATTTGAATTAATTCATAGGCGATTCCCGATGGCACTTTTGGCATAACTGGAAACGCACGCTGAATATATAGTTCATGTAGTCAAGTATTTTTATTTTCCAAAGTGTTAAGGCATCCGATATTCAAAAGTTAGGCTCGCGTGGATGATGAAATGCCGGATTTTGTTTTGCTTCCACCATTGTACATATGTTCCTCATGGCATAGCTTGGGACTGAACTCTCTGTCAGCGAACACATTCATCCAAAGATGGGGCATATTCCAATTCATTTTTATGATACAATTTGTATTCTGCATAAGACACAATTATCATGCATAATAACTATATAGCTATCGGCCAAATTGAACCGCTTGTATAAATAAAAAGCGACTCGAAAATATTAAACGGTTCTTGGTATGAAGGCTGACAATTCGTATTAAATCTCCGCAATCTTCTCTTGGCATCAATCTCTCTGTCTCAGTATTTGTTAGGACTTCCTAATGCTCAATGATTTTATGGTAATATCTCTTTGCATGGGTCTTCAATTTTGACCAAGTCGTGTGTCTCCCATTTACGTATCTCATAACTCGGCATGTCCTCCTTCATGTTTGATACTTGGATCAAGACGAGACCTGTATCTTAATCCACGCCATTCCCAATGTTCTAATGGTGATTGTGCTTTGCGTAATTTACACTGAAGGTGACTGGATGTTCCCCACATTTTGACATGCCTGGAGATCGTTAAGTGACTTCTGATTTTCCCGACCATTGGTTTGGATTTTCCTTCTGAGCATAGGACGTTGGTGTATGTGACTGAATGTGGGCTCCAAATCAGGCACAACACAACATGGTCATTATTCACTTGATAGAATTCGGGAGAGAGTATGAAGAACTCAATCCAAATTCCATGGTGAGGCGACCTGTTGCCTCCTATGTGAATGGGGTGTTTGAATACTTTCAGAACGAGAGCCAACAGCCGGGAGACCAATTCAACAATGGAGGATTTCCAAGAAGTAATAAAGATGAGCAAGATGAAATTAATCTAAAATGAAGTGCAATTTAATCTAAGAATGAGGATGCAATTAATCTAAGAGCTTGAAAATAAAGATGAGATGCAACTTAATCTAAGAACTTGAAACAAATATGATATTAAACTAAGAACAAATAAGCAAATTTAGTCTAAAATGTGATGCAAATATTATACTAATAATGAGATATTAATCTAATAAATGCAATAAAAAGCTTTGAAAACAATGAATCAAATGAGACTAAAAAAATGCCTATAGTGTAGATGCTCTCAAAAATTGCTCTCTCTAATGAAGAAAAAGAGCCCAAATAAATAGAAGAGCCAAGAGGAGGAGGAAGAGTTTCTTGATTCGAAACTCCCGACCCTTCATATCTCTTTTGGGACAAATAAGCATGAATTACTTTATTAAAAGAATGGAAAATGCCACATGAGGACCTTTCGAATATCTCAAATTATTAATTCAAGAAAAGGTGTCCATTCAAATAACAAGCAATTAATTAATTCCTTTTTTATGTGTATTAGCCAAAGGGGGTGGTTTGATTTAATTTAATTTAAAGCACATAAGACTTTACAATTAAATTAATGTATCATAGAGATAATTTAGCTAATAAAGTCAAAGAGACTTAGGAATTAATTTAGTATTTGATTATTGCAATTTATGGTCTTTGCAATTGACATCAAATCAAATTAAGTCAGGTAGGAGAGAGAAAATTGCCTAGGGAACTAGGACTTTGGTGATGTAAAATTGAGATAATGCACCAAAATTGATGAAATTAAATATGTGCCAATTTTGGGGTATTACATTTGCCCCTCTTTGAATTGATGTGCGAACAGCGCGTTGATTCAAAGAATAGTCTGAAGTGATAGATGACGAGAATTTCCGTAGTCCAAGTTAGATTGTGAAGACAACGGTTCTTGAGAGAGATGAGAATCGGGATTAGATTGCCCCAATGCCCCAGAGTGAGATTTAGATGCAGATTAGGACTGTCTCCAAAATCGGGGTTAGATTGCCCCAATACGAAGCTCAGCCCTCCGAGACCCAGGTTAGATTGCCTAGATAACGGTCTAAAAGAGATTTCGAGAGTCATCTCCAGAACAAAGATTGACTCCCAGGAATCGGGGTTAGATTGCCCCAATACCAATAGATTTCAAGAACCATCTCCAGAATGAAGAATGATCCTCGAGGATCCGAGTTAGATTGCTCGGATACCTAAGAGATAGATTTCTAGATGACAAGATGAGAGGTGTGAAGATGCCCCTAGCAATGAGGACTGATGATTCAAATCAGACTGATTCAAGAATAGATTCGACAAGATTCAAATGATGTAATCATCCTGCCCCCTCGGGAGCGAAATTGAAATATGACATGTCAGAAGGATGATAAACAACAAGAGATTGCAGAGAAAAAACAATTAGACTAGATTCGCGAAGCTGCAAAAGTGAATCGGAGCAAAGCAGAGGTCTTGTTGACCAAGTTTGACCATGGTTGACTAAATTTTGACTAGGGTTGACTTGATGAAAAGAAGCAAAGATTTGAGAACATGATGCAAAGATGAGGATTTGGCAAGGAGATGACACCAGAAGGCTGACTACACAAGCATCCGATCTAGGAGGAGTCCAATATTTAAAACACGATTTCGAGCCACTTAGAGATGTCAGATTTTGATTTCGATCCCAAAAAAGGATGCAGCCAAGATGAGACTGGGACAAAAGATGAGAACCTTTGATGAGCAGATCCAGAAGAAAGCAATCAAGAGAGCAACAAGAAAGCGCTCCAAATGCAAGCCTAGAATGTCTAAATGCAGGCCTAGGATGAACAAATGCAATCCTTCGGACTCGGCTGTTGGACTCATCGTATTTATCATCATTGAGTTCGTTTAAGCACAGGACAATTCGTTTAAGCACAGGACAATTGCAAGATGCCATACAATTCTCCCCAACATGAGAATATGAATATGACATAAGTCTTAAATTTGTCGGAATGAGGTGTAAGCATTAAGGCACAAGAAGCCAGAATGACCTGAACACCTATTCCTTTTAATTTAGCAAGTTAACATAAGCATCAAAGCATAAATGCTAGAATGACCTGAATGTTTCTTGTGAACAAACACACCAAACACGCGAGAGATCTTTCTTTTGCCAAAGAGTGCTCGTAGTGACCCCTATGTTCACTTAGCAAGACAAGCATTAGCAATTCCAAATGTAGCCATAGAAGTCACTCAGAACAAACAAGGAGAAGAACCAACCTCACCAAGGTGTTCATATAAAAGGAGTCGAGGTACGCATGGCCATCCAATACGAGATGGAGGCTCTTATAGACGGACACCCCTCTTATATAAATTCTTTGGATCATTGGAACTAAACCAACAAACAGAAAGCAAAAAAGAAAAGCAAACAAACAAGCACTCAAAGAAAACAAAGCTCAACATGCCTCAAAGGAACACACATTTAGTTTTAGTTTCAGTTTAAGTTTGTGTTCAAGCGGATTGAAGTCGAATCGGAAGCGAACAACATTCGAAGTCTCAACGGGATAGCGACAGCGGGCAGACACAGTGAGAATCACTGGTGACTATCGCGGGAGACTAAATCTCAAGAAGATATTGGGAAGCTAACGAAGTATCGGTAGGCAAACGTAGTGAGAACCACTGGTGACCGATACGAGAGAGATTCTTAAGGCGAGAAATCTTAGAGATACTAGCGAAACATCAGTAGGCAGACACAGTGAGAACCACTAGTGACTGATGTAAGGGAGAAATCCCGAAGAAGAGAGATCGAATGAAAGCTAGGTATCAGTAGGCAGGCACAGTGGGAACCACTGGCGACTGATACACAAGAGACTCTCAAGGAGAGAAATCTCAAAAGTAGCTAGGCATCAGCAGGCAGACACAGCGCGAAACACTGGTGACTGATGCACAAATGAGTCTTCCGAAAGTGATAGGACAATGCCCCCTAGACTAGGGAGATGCCCCCAAGTATGACCAGTTCCAATCCATGAAGAGTCGAGGAAAACTCAAAGACAAGCGCATGAGCTAGCAAACCAAAGCAAGAAACAAACTAAAGCAAGAAAGCGGGAAAACAAACTAAAGCAGGAAACTAAGAGCCAAGCGATGCTGAGATGAGGTGCAGCTTTAGGAAACAAGAGGTGCCTGTTTACCAGGTTTTCACCATCTTGACAGAGATTCTATTTTTGCTACCATGACGCCTGTTTACTAGGTTTTCATCAATGACACATTTTTCTCTTTTTCAATTTTTTTGTACTTTTCTCTTTTTTTCGATTTTTTTTACTTTTCTCTTTTTTTGATTTTTTTGTATTTTTCACATTTTCTATTTTTTTTGTATTTTTGAAATTTTCTATTTTTTTTTTTTTTTTGAAATTTTATATTTTTTTGGTATTATCAAGGCGCTTGTTTACCAGGTTTTCACCAGGATAATAGATACATCAAAGCGCCTATTTGCCAGGTTTTCACTACGATGATCATTTTTTAGGACATTTTGCAATTTTTAGGATTTTTTGCAATATATCAATTTTTAGAATTTTTTTAGGACCAATAAGTATGTACATGGGCACATAGAGAATGTCAGCTATAGAACTTCTTTAGATGAAGAGCGTTGATGGGCTCTTTGAGTTTCTCTCCTTCAGTGGTGATCTTTGGAAACATAGTCATTTGTAGTAGTAGCCAGCTGAGAAGTTGCAGAATCAGAACTAGATGTTGTAGCAGTAACAGGAGAGCCAACCAGTAGTGTCCAACTATCGAGAGATCCATAGTCAAGGAAAGATCACTTAAGTGAGACCCACAAATATCCTCATGGACACACCTTAACTCTTCGTCAGATTTCCCACGCTCTAAAGGCTTAGGGAGAGTACATTCTAGATTTCTCTTATTCATGTCATTAGCAATGAAGAGATGCTGATATGCACTTTGGGACAAGGCAAGATGGAGTGAAGAGTGTAAAGTATGAGAGGCAAGGGTGATGGAATGGAGGGAAACATGAGAATTTTGGAAGCTCGAATGACAACTTTGATTTTTTCTTTCTTTGGAATCCACATAGCTTTTGAATTTTTTCTTCTTTACTTTGAGGTGCTTTTGATGACAATGCCTATAGAATGGATTTCGAGATCCATTTTTTATTTTATTTTCTGGCTTTTGATTGTCTTCTTCTTTTTGAGGACCTTTGCGGTCTTTTGAACATCTTTGTTTCTTTCCTTTCTTCATAGTCACATGTCGATTAGATGGGACATGGTGACCTTGAGATATAAGTGGATTCTCATTATTTTTATTTTTATGTTGCACATCCAAGTTACTTCCAAAAGACTCGGGAATGGTGGATGAAAGAGGCTTATATGACTGGTTTAGGTGGAGAGATGGAGATGGAAGTGGACGGGCCACTTTTCTAGGAGATGAAGAGGGAAGAGAAATCGATGGGATGGGCTCAAGTGCAAATATATCAGTATCATCCTCATCATTCATGAATGCATCAGGTAGATCAAGAAAGTAATCTTCCATAGAGCGTTGTTGATTGTGAGTCATCTTAGAAGAGTCAAATAAGTTTGGAGGAATATTATGTGAGCCTAACCAAGATGGTCTATTCCAAGAGTTAGGTCCCCTTTCAGGTGGTAAGAGTGCACGAATAGGAACCATTTCAATTCTGGATCTACCAATATTCCATGAAGCTGTAACAGAATGGGGTCTTACATACCCATGATTTGTTGGAGCAGTAGAAGTATAACTTGGAGCAGATGGCCTAGGAGCCATAGGAATGATCTCCACAGGAGGGTGGAAAGGATCATCATCAATAGCTTGATCTGGAGGATCATAACTTTCTCCGCTTTCTGAGTTGTTAAGACTAGCATATAAGTGCATAGCATCAACTGGTATTTCTGTAGTAGCATCTGATATGGAGTCCCATTCAGCTAGAGACATAGTCGGAGGTATATTTTCTTCATCACTATCATCTGTCAAAGGAAATGTTTCTTCAACAACAGGATCTTGTTCAGTAGTAGGAGCAGCAGAGTAATCTGAAATAGGCATACCTTGGGGCATACCCAAGATAAGGGAAGCATCCAATAGTTTCTCCCAGTCAGTATGTGTATCATTGGAATCGGCAGTAGTAGGATTTTGTTCAACAGTAGAAGTGGTAGAACAATCTAGAATAGGCATACCTTGAGGCATACCAAAGATAAGGGAAGCATCCAACAGTTGCTCCCAATCAGTATGTGTGCCATTAGAGGCAGTGACATATTCAGTAGTAGCTGTAGTAGTAGAAATCTGTTTAGTAGAGTTTATAAAATCCTCCTGGTGAGGACCAAGATCATGTTCTTGAAGCACTTGAGAAGGTAGATAAGATTCTTTCTGGTAGTCTAAATCAGAATTTTGATCATTCAAAGGTCTTTCATATGTCATAGGTTGAATTTGTGTTTCTTCATTATCTGAATCCTTGCATGAGTGAAAGCTGTAGCTAGGTTGGTCAAGCTCATAGCTCTGATAGCTAATACCAAATCCGTCTTCAGAAGGTTCCTCATAGGAATGTGGAGATGGAGGGAGAGTTGTCAATGACAAGACGGACTCAATCTGATATTCCCCCATGCCAATATCTTTGATCTTCAGGGTCTTTTCTATTTCTTTTAGCTTGGCATCATAGAACTCAGTGGACTCTCTATTAGCAGGAACAAAGCTATCTGTCGTTTGGGTAAGCATCTTAGCAGAGCAAGTATTTAGGCTAGCACTATTGTCAATGAGGACGCGGGGGATACTCTTGGGGGCTATCATAACTTCAGTGTGCAGGAGAGCATTATGCGGGTGGCTGAGCAAGTGATCATCTTCCTCAAAGAATGATAAATAATGAGGCGAGGTCAAATGACCCACCATAGATTGAAACTGGTCGAGATTGAGATCTTTGGGGATGTTTGCCTTAGTGAGGGCTTTATCCATAGATAGTTTTGGTTTGGATGTCGAAGGTTCGGGACCTTTGAGAACAATCTTTGCATGAGATCGAGGGATAGCATTCGCACAAGCTGGAGATTTTGTGTAGTTATAAGAGGGAGGTGCAGAGCCTTGCAAGACAAAGGGAGTTTTGGGTTTAGGAGTATCCTCGCTCCCTGGAGCAATAATCATGGAACAATGAGAGAGCCAAGGTTTGTTTCTAGCAAATCGGGAAGGCGGTTGAGCTTCTGTCGTAGCCTTCTCAGTGACATTGACTATTTGCATGCTAGAGCTAAGATTAAAGACAGACTTTGAGGGTTTTGGCATCACATTGTCAACAACCCTGTCATTAATAACATCTATGTTTTTGTTGACAATCTTATCCTTATCCTTGTTTGAGGGAGAAGGTCCTTGCTTGTTATCTTTGTTCAAAGTCAATTCTCCCTTCTTGACCATAAATGCTTCTATCCTCACAGCCCACCTAATCATATTGTCAAAAGTGAGGGGACCTTGTAATCGTACTTGGTATCCAAAATTTGGGACAAGATTGTCCAAGAAGATTGTTGATATGAGTTTTGTACCACTACATAACATATAGCAATTGAAATACTTGATACAGCATACCAAACACTCAACCCTCTCTTGAAAAGTATATATGATACTCCAAGGTTCCTTACACCTGTGGATACTAACTCAGTTATAATGATGTGATTTGCTGGTAATCACTTCGGCGGGCTTACGTTGTTCACTTCAAGGATGTCAAATTCTCGCTATGATGATGATATGATTTGCAATGTATACTCAATTAGCTTTCTTCCTTTTATATCACTTCCAACTTTGCTCATCGAAAACTTCAACTACTAAACTACTGACTGCTTTACTACTACTCCTATAGAATGGAAAGATTGGCAAATGGACGGGGATCAAACCTAATGAAAGCTTGCCAGCGGCGTTACCTCCATTGGTGCAATGATTCTAAGGGAAACTCTTAGGATTTTCACACTAACACCTATCTTCCAACCCAACTTGAAGTACAAGTGGAAAGATGAAATGCAAGTAGAACTTGGGAGCAACTGACTAGATTACCACACAAGGCTCCTTGACAAGCCGCCAAGATGCTAGTGGCCTAGTATAAGATCCTCATCAAACATTCACCAACATCACCATTACAACTAATCATCTACTTCTATTCTTACTTTAACAACATGAAATGAAATCCTACTTTAATTTGAGAGATGAGAAGAACCATGCAAATACACCAAAATGATCATGTATATCCACCATGCAAGTCACAACAATGAATAGAGAACAATTTTGATAGTATTTTGGCAACAATTCTCCAACATAACTCTCTTTACAAATGAGAACAAATGACCTTATATAGAGGCTCAAAATTACAACAAGTGGCCAAGATTAAGAGGCAAAATCAAGGGCCAAGATTAAACCTTACAAACCCTAATTAGGGTTACCATATTTTAACCAATTACATGAGGGCACCAACTTTGTGGGCCAATGAGAAAATTACAATAATCTGTCAACTAATGAGAACATAGGACACTTGGCATGATTTGATTGCATGCACATGAAATTGCCACCTCATCAACCTTGTCTTATAAAGTTTATTAATCCTTGAGATGAGATGAAGCCTTGGATGCTTGACCTTGTCCTTAGAAATTTTCTCACCACCACTTGAACTTGCTTGTACTTGATGTCCTGACCTCGAAAGGGTGAGGTCTCCATGCACTTGGGGTAATCTTGCCTTGACCTTGGTGGCTTGCCTGGATGTGAATGTCGTGCAATTTAAGAGCCTTGCTCTTAGCCACCGCCTTGAAATCAAACTTGACCTTCTCAACCTTTCAATCACTTTCCTCTTTACTTCAATACTTTGCCATTTTTAACCTTCCTATTTGGATTTGATTCGCATGCATGCATTTTTGTTTCAATAACCTTGGGTTTTGGGGCACCTGCCCTCACCATATCTGCTTGATTGTTCCACAATCCACCCATCACTGAGTTCATCAACTGCTTTCATCAATGCTTTCCTCCTTGGTTAACCCTTGACTGCCTCCAACTGTTCGAACTGCCACAACCTTGCCCTTTTGGCATAAGTACTTGCCTCAACCATAGTGGTGCAATGCATCTCCCCAAGATTAGATTTGGTTCGAGTGGCAAAGCATCACTAGTAGTCTTGCACCCGAATTGAAGAAGTAGGACCCCATGTAGATTTGCCCCCTATTTTGTACTATTTACGTTGCAACTCTAAATTCATGCTAGTGATCCTAATCCAATCAATCTTTCCTTTACCATTTCCAATGTCTTTAATAAAATAAAACACCCAAGGATCAAACTGTGTACCTTTTGTAGAGCCTGGGATCCGGTTGAGAAGCACAATGAAGTTGCTGCACTCTGATTTGCAATCTGACTTTGTGAGCCTTGATGACTTGATGTAACCAATTCTGCTGTATCATGTCTGCTGCTGGGGTAGACTGAACACTTCCTTGTACAAATCCATACTATTTGATCCTCTTTGCTACAGGTGACTGGCTGTCTCTCAACCTCTCTCTTAATTGAATCATATCAAAGGTACCAATGTTGGTGTCTCCAACGCATTTCAATTTTGAGCGGAAGTTGGAATTGAGTATCATGACTTCCTTGTCTCCTATTTCAGCATTAATTCCTTTGGGTCGCTTGCTTGCATTAACATCAGCCATCCTAAACACTTATCACTCCCCGCCTTTTCTACAATGAATGTGGAACTACACTTATCACTCCAATCTTCGCCTAGGGGTGGAATACTACACTTATCACTCCCCGCCGTTACCTTAAGATGGGCTACACTTATCACTCCAAATCTTCCCCTAAAATGAAATGCAATGATGCAAACTACATTTATCACTCCCCACCTTTGCCTTAAGATGGACTACACTTATCACTCCAATCTTCGCCTAGGGGTGGAATACTACACTTATCACTCCCCGCCGTTACCTTAAGATGGGCTACACTTATCACTCCAAATCTTCCTCCTAAGATGAAATGCAATGATGAAATGCAAACAAGAACTTGAGGGAAAAAAGCCAATCAAGACAATCGAGTAATCAACTTAATATCCAAACACCTAACTCTACTTTTGAAATTAGTTTTCAACACCTAAACTAGCACCAATGAAATGAAAGCAATTAAAGAGAGGGGAAAAGATAGGCCACTCACCCAAGTACAAAGCTAGGAATCCCTCTTAATGCAATTGCCTTGGCTTGATTCACAAAATTTCTCTATCTCCACAAGTCTGAAAATATAGCCCCCAAATAGATCAAATCTTCCCTTCAATTGCCTCTCAAAATCTTGCAATGAGGCCTCTACCAATTTACTTCTCCTTCACTAACTAATCTGACCCTCTTTGAAATCAACAAGCTCCCAAATAGATCAAATCTTCCTTCAAACTATCCTCTTTAAAAATTCTGGAATATGAAGCTTCAAACAATCTATCCACCCTTTGATTAATCTGGAAATGATGTGCCAACTTGCCAAGCTTCTAAACCTCAAATTCTGGAAAATGAGATCACAACCACTGATTTTCGGATTTGCAATAATTCTGAAAAAAAATGCCCTTAGAATTTCGATTTTGGGATGCTAAAATGGATGGAAAGAGGTCTTCAAATCACCACTTGTATATCTCTGCTCTTTCCATGACTAAGAATGCTGATCTTGGGCCCTAAATCTGCCCTCAAACATCTTCAAATCTGCCTCTAAACACCCAGGCCTGCTACTAAAACAAGGACGCCCCCTATTCAATTCTGATTGCCTGCTACAACAGTGATCCCAGGGCTTGAATCTGCCCTACAAACTGCCCCCAAACAATGACATCCACCATCCAACTGAGATCGCTGCCCAGAATTGAAGAAGCCTGCCGCCAAATTTTGAAGAAAGAACGCTGCCAAAGTCTGATTTTCGGGTCTGGGACAAAATGCTAATATTCCGTCTCTAAAAGCCAGAATTTGGGAGCCTAGACATGTGAAATGAGGCCCTCTAAGGGTCTGAAATTAATCGTGACCTCTTTGCATTCGAAAATCTCTGCGAAACATGCTCCAAATCGTTGCCAAAGTGGTGAGAAAACAGCTGACAACACCCTCTAATTTTCGCTGTATAAGCAGAGCTGGAGAACCAAATTGTTGTGTTTGAAATGAAGGGAGATGCTCCCTTTTTATATCTCACGCTCTGCCCTAATTTCAGGGCCGACCCAGGCCTACAAGTTTCCAAAAAAAATAAAAATAAATTAAATGCTTATTGGGGCCTACTTGGCCTACAGGCCAAATAAATTTCGAAAAATTAAAAAAAACTTTCAAATTAACTTCGAAATTGCAAACTAGGGCTGGGCTATTTTGAAATTCAATGCCAATTTCGACTTTGCAAAATACAAACTCCCAAATCTTAATTAACATGCCTCCAATGAAATTTCGAAAATGTAAAAGGATTAGAAAATCGAAAATAACAATGCCATTTCCAGATTTCAAATTTTGTTTGCCCAATCAATTTGAGAGATAAAAAAAAATGTTCTTATTATTTGCAAATTGATCAAAGATAAAATATGCTTGTATTGCCCAATGAAAATTTAAGATTTGATGCATGGAATTTCGAATTTGAACATTCAGATTTTCGAAATTATCAACTCCAAATAGCAATTAAAACAAAAATCGAAAAACCATGTCTCCTATGCAAATTACCATGAAAACCTCATTATCTCAATTGCCCAAAAATTTCGAAATTGCAAGCATTTAAAAATTTGAAAATAATAGTGAGTCTCAGATTTAACTTGCTTATTGCCCAAAGAAGATTTGAATTTAGAAGTAAAAATCAAGGCAAATAACAAGAGATACATTTCAGATTGAAAACAAAGAGACTCATCCAAAAATCTCAAATTCGATTACAAGGCAAAACAAAATCCCAAAACAAATCTCAATGCAAGGCAAAAATTGATTTTCAAATTATCATCACGATCTTTGCAATTGAAATTCATCCTCACTCAAAAATCAAGCCATGTTTATCACTCCATCTTCAAAATTTCGAAACCATAGACGAGCCATGAATGCAAAGCAAACTATCAATGCCATCAGGATCTATGAATTATCAGCTCAAGTCAGGAGGCAAGATAAAGGCCCGAAGTTTAAAACGGGGGTCCCCAAGAATTTTGGGGCGATGGTGTGAGAACCTCACAACAAAGATATCAAGCTTTTCAGACTCAGGTAATTCATGCGGATACTTCGTGCATAGTTGTCTCCATCTCTGGAGAAATGTTAGGAGAGGCTCCCCTTGTCGTTGTTTCAAATTGAAAAGGTCCTGGATGTTGACCAAATATTGAATATTGTGGGATTGATCATAACTCTTGTCATTTTGAGACTGACCATGACCTTGGTCATTCTGAGATTGCTCATGAATTTTGTTGAATTTACCTCTCCTTGGGAAGTGGAATGGATCTCCCATATTGTTGGTAGTATTTTGAGAGATCGTGAAAGAGTCGATAGGTTCAAAAGAATCAATAGGTTCGATTTTAGAAAGTGACCCTTCAAAGTCTTGCTGGTCTTCAAACAATGGGTTATAACATTCTTGAAATAATAAGTCAGACTGTATTTGAAACAATGGATTGTAATGCTCTTGGAATGAGGAGGAATGTGAGGATCTCTCACAAAGTTCAGATTTCATAACAAATTCGGAATGACCTATGTCTTGATTACGAGGTTTACTTTGATCTTGATCAGCGTTCTGAATGGGATAAGTCTTGCCACTTTGAGTCGTGACAGTCATAGACGAAGATGTAACGAGCAAAGATTCGGGATAAAGCTAGACTCTGTCTCTAAGATAACGAAAAGGAGATAAATGGCTAGAACAGCCAAGATGCAAGATGAACCTGGTACGAATTGTCAAAAAGAGATGGCTAGAACAGCCGAGATAAGACAATCGCAACGCAAGGTACAAGAGCACAATGAGATAAGGTAGACTAATGAGAGACAATATGAGTCGAAGCAAAGATCGATCGATTCCTAACTTAGGACAACTAGTTTCTAACAGTGAACGACAGGAAAATAGAAAAACAGATCATGGACAAAAAGGCAGATTAGATTTATGTCATTGATCAAGCACGTAAGACAGCAATCAAGGAGTTCAAGCAAACAATCTTCAAGCAATGGGCAAGGGACAAAGCAACCTTGCGCATGAACAGGAATAGTGACATAGTATTTCTACTCCCTAAGGACTCTACTTGTGTATGTTCTTGAGAATGTTTTAGCAGGCACTTAAAACACAACAACATCCTAGCAAGTTGTCTACAAGGATATACATGGTTTTTCTAAAGGGAGTCCTCGATATATGCAAGGTACGTGAGGCACAAATCTGTAGATGAGAAGAATCCGAAATCACACAGCCGGGGGGAGACGGTAACCCAAATCTCCTCCTTCACTTCTCAAAGGTATAAAGTTCTTTGAGGCTTAGCCAAGAGTGAAATCTAACTCATTCCCAAGAGAGGTGTCTTTGGATTCACCTCCCGATATTTATACTCCGCCGGAACACGGGAGTTAAGGTCGTCCCTTGAGGTGATGAAATCCCCAAGCAGGCCTTCTAAAAAAATGAAAAGTAAGTAATTCTCTATCAAAAAGTATTGAAAAACACTAAAGGTGGAACACTTAATGCTTAAAGCAAATATGAGGTGAGTCCACAAGGTGGAACACTTAACACCCCACATAAGCTACAAACGAGTCCACAACCTAGAAAACAAGTGAGTTCCAAAAAGCACAAAAGGGTTGCCTAGTGGAACAATTAACGCTTCTTTCCTATAGACCCCTCCCCTTTAATGTGGCGCTAAGATTGCAACCACAGGGCGGAAATGAGGGGCCAGCGGATTAGCGAGTCCAATAACCCAAAATAGCAATCTAGAT
The DNA here is from genome assembly GCA_027943335.1 of Chamaecyparis obtusa. Taxonomy (NCBI): domain Eukaryota; kingdom Viridiplantae; phylum Streptophyta; class Pinopsida; order Cupressales; family Cupressaceae; genus Chamaecyparis; species Chamaecyparis obtusa. Next base: position 2,770,161 of record BSBK01002174.1, on the reverse strand, counting down.
CAATCACAAGTAATCTAAGACTGCTAATCAATACTACTCATAAGTGCAAGAGGGTTTGAATCATGGAATATTTAACTTTCCAAGTAAACATGAAGTGAGTCCACAAAGTGGTGCATTTAACTCTTCATGTAAAAAAGGAATGAATCCATGCCCTAAATTACTCAATGAGATTTTTGATATTGGAACCAAGAATTACTTAAGGTGTAAACACAAGCATTCACTTACACAAACTTGTCTGAAAGCAAATCTATTTTCATTCATTTCCCATTAAGAGCATCAATTAAAATGTGTTCTATGAAAGCATGTAAACACTCAAGCCAAACACATGAGAGGTTCAATTTTAATCCCAAAGTCCAAATGTTTTAGAGATTTTAAGAACTCACCTTAGGTCCAAAGATCTGCAATCTAGCATTTAGCACACATCCAAAAGTATAGAATCAAGACAAATCAATGACAAACTGTAAGATATGTAACATTGATGTCTTCAAGATAGTCTTTAAAGATTGATTTATTTGACCCATAAAATCACAATATTAAAATTTTTGGAAAGAATGAAGTTTTTAGCTAACATCAAGAACTACCATTTCCCAAAATTATAAGGTCTTATGATTCAATTTGGTTCCTCAACCATTAACCTTTTCAGACTGTAATTATTCTGTCATAAATCAGATTTAAAACATCAAACCCTGCCTAGGGAATCACATAGCTTTCTCAAAAAGAATCAAAATGAAACCAAACCAATTTCATATTAACTATTAATGAATCTAGTTTCCAAATATGTAAGTCATTTATTTTTCCCATTCATAAATCATTTTCTATGAATAAATCATTGCCTGCAACTCCAATACAGATTGTTAAAAACCAGTTTTCACTCAAATGCCCATAACTTTCACAAATCTGCATAAAAATGACTCAAACCAAAAGGAAATGAAAGCTAATTTACGTATCTTTCCAATGAATATTATTAGAGATCCTGATTCTTCACAATTTTTTCGTACCAGACGTTTCAATCTGACTGTATTAAGAGAATCTCAAATCTGCAAATACACACTTTCACGAAAATGATCATAACTTATTCATTTCTTTATAAAAATGAACCAAATAAAAAACATAAGAAAGATGATTCATCATTCTATCCATCCATTACTATATTACAAGTTTTTCAGGCTATATATGGCCGTACAAGGCTTGGAACCAACATTAAAATTGAAAAACTAATCAAGAATGAGGCCAGAAATTGATTTTCTGCCCCACGGTGGGCGCCAAAATGTATGTGACTGAATGTGGGCTCTAAATCAGGCACAACACAACATGGTCATTATTCACTTGATAGAATTTGGGAGAGAGTATGAAGAACTCAATCCAAATTCCATGGTGAGGCGACCTGTTGCCTCCTATGTGAATGGGGTGTTTGAATACTCTCAGATTGAGAGCCAACAGCCGGGAGACCAATTCAACAATGGAGGATTTCCAAGAAGTAATAAAGATGAGCAAGATGAAATTAATCTAAAATGAAGTGCAATTTAATCTAAGAATGAGGATGCAATTAATCTAAGAGCTTGAAAATAAAGATAAGATGCAACTTAATCTAAGAACTTGAAACAAATATGATATTAAACTAAGAACAAATAAGCAAATTTAGTCTAAAATGTGATGCAAATATTATACTAATAATGAGATATTAATCTAATAAATGCAATAAAAAACTTTGAAAACAATGAATCAAATGAGACTAAAAAAATGCCTATAGTGTAGATGCTCTCAAAAATTGCTCTCTCTAATGAAGAAAAAGAGCCCAAATAAATAGAAGAGCCAAGAGGAGGAAGAGTTTCTTGATTCGAAACTCCTGGCCCTTCATATCCCTTTTGGGACAAATAAGCATGAATTACTTTATTAAAAGAATGGAAAATGCCACATGAGGACCTTTCAAATATCTCAAATTATTAATTCAAGAAAAGGTGTCCATTCAAATAACAAGCAATTAATTAATTATTTTTTTATGTGTATTAGCCAAAGGGGGTGGTTTGATTTAATTTAATTTAAAGCACATAAGACTTTACAATTAAATTAATGTATCATAGAGATAATTTAGCTAATAAAGTCAAAGAGACTTAGGAATTAATTTAGTATTTGATTATTGCAATTTATGGTCTTTGCAATTGACATCAAATCAAATTAAGTCAGGTAGGAGAGAGAAAATTGCCTAGGGAACCAGGACTTTGGTGATGTAAAATTGAGATAATGCACCAAAATTGATGAAATTAAATATGTGCCAATTTTGGGGTATTACAGTTGGCAGTTTTGCATGCATAAATTTGTTGTGCGATCAATCATAGGGTGTCCGTAGTTGATGATTACCGAATTGGGAGTCCACACTGGGCTATCGAATTGTGTCTTGATCCATTTCATGCCAGAATATACAGAGTTTACTAATCCATAGATGATAACTTATAAAAGATAATATGAATGTTGAAAATAGAAGTTTATGGGGAGTGATCACAATGGAGGTCCTAATTTGCAAAAATTAGGACTCCATCAGGTTCTTTAGCAATTGGCTTCCTTTTCCTAGGTGTTGGAGTGCGTTTCACATAAACCTTCTTAGGTTCTTTAGAAGGCACCTTCTTCAAATTAGCTTGAATCTCCTCACAGGTGCCAAACTGGTATGCAGAGAGATCTAAGTTGCTTTCCTGTAGTGCATCAACATAAGCCTTGGCAATCTTAGATGTAATTTCGTACCGAAGTTCTAGTGCATACTCGGTCCTAGGCTCAACATCTTGAATAATGCAATGATCAGTGCTCACCAGAAAACACATCTCTTCCTTGTATTCTTCTACAATGGTTGAGGGAATTCTTTCCTTGTTGTGCATTCTTAATTGATAGGCTTCAAAATAATCAGTCATAACCTCATTAAACCGGTTCCCCAAGTTATTTACTATCTCCCCTATCAGAACCATTATCGGTTTATCTGCTAACTAGGTAACTTTGCCTATCCCTGGAAAGAAGGTTTGATAATAGAAAAACAAACATACTAGCAACGTCCCATAATTTAGAAACTTCTTTTTGACCAAACCGAGCTTCTTCAGGTTTTCAAAGATTTGGCTCCTCATCATAGCACAAATGTCATACCTTGCATTATCGTGCATTATTCTGTGTGGAGCATGAATTGCACCTCCAGGTATGCTATTTAGGTTACTCGACTGATATACTTTGTAGGCGATAACCGCAGCAACAAACTGAACACCATCGTCTTCAATATCATTCACAGTCATCATTCGATTGTCATATTTGGATTTAGTCAACCATGTGACTTCGACATTTGCTATTGTTCTCAGGGTTGGAGCTTTCTCTGCGGCATTGTACCCAGTTACCCTGTGTAAATCTTCTTTAGTAATAGGTGTAACCACGCCTTTTGCTAGCCACATCCTTGGTTCGTGAACCCTGTTAAGCACCAATCTAATCCAATTTGGTCGAAACACAGTTGGATATTTGACTCCGTTGATTAAACCTGATGCTTCCAGCTTAGTGTATTTTGCCTGAAGCTTTACATCTTCACATAGTGAGAGGTGTTCATTTTGAATAAACATTTCGCCCAGTTCCTCCTGTTTGCTATGGATGAAAGCAATTACATCCTCAGTTAGAAAAACATCATCAGGGATGATGATAGAGCTCCCGCCATATCATTCGCTCGATTTTGAACCTCCATGATATGATAAACAGATCTATTGAGTTGATTGGCATTGATGAGGCTCACCACAGAAGATGAAGATGCCATCTTGCTAGACCGATATTTGTAGAAAGTTCTTTATAAGATTAACGAAATTCGCACAGCAAAGATTGTAAATCACAGCAAGAAAAGATTACTCAAGCTATTCAAAACAATAATCACAAAACCCAATGTAAAGTGAAATGAGTAATCGGCTTTCCCTCTTATACACTTAGGTCGTAACGGTAATTAGCGAACGGTAACTTTTGTTAATGGCTATTGTATTAATTACCCTTACCTAACCTTTCTTTTGACAATCGGTTCACATACTCTTTACCTGTTTACAAATCCTCGGTTGTGACATCCACCTTGCTACGTTAGCAACTCTTACTTGTCTGGTTAATATGTTAGAGAGGTGACTCCTTCCCGGTTCCAGTTCCTGATTGAGTGAGATCACAACTTACCAGTTCCTCCAGGAACAGTAGCTTCGCTACTTGTTCCACTTAAGCCCTTTATCTTAATTTGCTGAAGAGATATCACCATCAACAGATGATGACTTTACCTCTGATTTTTCCTCAGCGGAACTCTTTGTCCCCTTTTTGGACCAAGTCTTCTTGACTTCCCTGTGGGTCTCTTTACTCACATTATCCTTCTGATTGGGGGACAACTTCTTCTTGACCTGTTTAGCCGGTCCTTTGCCTTTGTTCATTGACCAGTTCCTGCAGTCCTTGGCCAGATGCCCAATCTTGTTACAGTTGTAACAAGCCATTTCGGTTCCTCTCCATGGATTGACCCTTCTTTCCCTAGCCATGGGTGATTGACAATCAGAGTTCCTATGCCCTGATGGTCCACAAGTAGCACAGTTAGATGTGCTCCGGTTTACATTCCTATTATGGAATACTGGTCTCAGTGGAGATTTGAATGCCATTGTTTTGGACCTGCATTCTTCCACCTTGTGTCCAAATTTATTGTAGGCATAGCAATAATCCTTGAAGCTTCCCCTGCTTCCACTGGACACACTGTTGGAGCGAGACATGCATTCAAAGGTCCTGTGACCATGCTTGTAACAGTTGCTGCAGTAATAGTTAGAAGTAAATGGTTTCACCGGTGCATTTTTGCAGTCATTGGATTTATGACCTAGTTTGCCACAATGTTTGCAAGAGGGTTTGAAGACCTTTTTACCTTTGTCTTTTGTTGGTTTCTTCTTTTCCTTCTTGCCTTGTTTGTCTTGAGAGGACTCACCGATTTCATTAATGCTTTGACCGATGTACCCAAGTCCTGTGGGACCCTTGTGCTTCCTTTGAGCTCTCAGTTGCTCATCAAGCTTCTCAGGAGTTTCATTATACCTTTTGAATTTCTCATTCCTCTCTTCAAAAGTTTTCAGCTATTCCTTTAGTTGATTCAATTCAACAACCATCTTTTTGTATGCTTCATCTTTATCATGCAAGTGCTCATGTATGATTGCATTCTCCTGATTTATGCCCTGCATGTCCGCATGCAGTTGCAATATGAGAGCATCACTCTCTCTTAATGCATCTTCAACTAGATTTCTTGCTCTTTCAACAGTTAATTGTGCTTCTATGGCACTAGTCTTCTCATCCTCAGCTTTTCTTTTGGCTTCATTGAGTTTAGTCATCCTCAGAGCATGACCTTCCTGTTCCCTTTTTAAATTGGAGATTTGATCTGTTAGATTCAAATTCTTCTCCATGAGATTAGTGACCGCTTCTTCAGCTTCATCAGAGCCACTCTCTCCAGAGAGTTCCTCAATGGTTTCATGACTTTCACTTAGTTGTAGAGCCAACTCTTTTCTTTTGGCAAGAGACTTTCTCAGTCTATTCTCCAGAGAGGCAATCATTTCATTGGCTTCCTCCAACTGCTTCTGATACCTGTAACTCTCCATGATCTTTTCTCAAGCGATTAAGCTTACTATTTTTGAGAACCTAAGCTCTGATACCAATTGTTGTTCCAAACCGGTTACTAAGAGGGGGGGGTGTGAATCAGTAAATTCAATTTCTATTCTTTTTCTCGTAATTAAATATTCTTGTTAATACAAAAATTAAAAGAATATTATGACAATCATAAACAAAAATTAAATGCACAGGTTAACACTGAATTTATACATGGAAACCCTCGGTCAGAAGGAAAAAACCGCAGTGGGACAGAACCCATGAAACTCCACTACTGCAGTAATAAAGTTGCCTTGTTAGAGGCTTACAAAGCACTGGTGAGAGTGCTACCCGGTTAAGGGATTTAATAGAAGACCTGTCAGGATCTTGACCCTATTAGGAGTTGCCTTATCAGAGGACTTAAAACACCAACAAAGATGTTATTTGGTAAAGGGATTTATACAATAGAACCGGTTAGGGGTCATCCTATTTGAAGGATTTAAATATGCTTCACAACTAAAGCAATGATCTTATGATGACACTATATCTGTCGATTCACATCATACCTCTTCACTCTTTCTTTTGCTTGGCTGTTGAATCTTTATCTCCTTTTCACCTTCTGTGACTGTGTTTCCTTTCAGAAGATTCTACTCTCCCACTCTCTTTCGCTCCATGCTCTTGATTTTCAACAACACACTTCTCATGTCTTAAAACCCGTATTTATAAGAAATTATCTTATTTAAAAATACATCTCTAACAGTTCGGCCAAGCTGTAAGCTCTCCAAAAATCACGCATGCAAAACTCTTGATCAAAAAGCTTGCAAACTGATCCTTAGTTTACCTCAAAACGCTCGCAAAAAAAACAAAGCTAACTCTAGTTCTACTGAAAAAGGTAACTCCAGTTTAACTGAAAAAACTCTCTGCATAATTCGGTTCGGATTATCATGCACTTAACCGGTGTGTGATTTGTATCCGGTTAGTCATCTATACCTTGTGTGTTTGCCAAGATCGGCTGGACAAAATCTGGACCGGTACAAGCGTGACCGGTTAAGGCACACTGCTTTCTTGCTCATGCTCATTCTACTCGGTTCACAATTATTACACTATCATGAGTACCAATGTGTACCGGTGTTCCGGTGGGATTGATGTTTGCCAATGACAACTAACTTTATGTCAACAGAGATAAGCTTGATTTGGAAACCTGCAACTAGATTAGACAACAATATAGATATACATCATGAAATGCATCCAATTTTAGGGTTAGGAAATATATATTGACCTAGAAAACAAATTTCAATCATTATATGGGAACAACCACAACAAGGGTTGTGATGGAAGACATGATGAGGTGCCCCAAGGATCCTCTACTCTTGCCCCAAAAATAGGACCTTATCCTCTTTAGCCTCATGTGGTACTTAACCATTCTCATGAGTTGGTGTACCTAGTGAGGTCTTTATGGCATTCCCCTCCATCATGTCAACCTCTCACCTCTTATGATTATAAATCCCTTCTAGTTCACTTCAACCATTGATCCATGTGGGGATAGTAGGGGAGCTGCAATATGGTGCCCTTAAATTGACTCTCAAATCTAGGCCCAAGGGAAAGACCTTATCCTCCTTGGCTTCATACGTTCCTTAACCATCTTTATGAGGTGGCCTCATGGTCCTTAACCATCTTTATGAGGCTTCATACCTAGTGAGGGATCTTCCACCATTCCCCTTCCTTGCACTTCCTTCCCTCAACATGATCGATCATTGCAAAATTTCATATTGATAAAGGCAGACATTTAGATTCAGTCACTCATCAGTTGCATATAATCAAGTATAAATGTCATCTATATATATAATCATAACTGAATATGTATATCTATTCTTCCATAGCACACACTTAAGCAATTACAAATAAGTCTTTCTGCTATATTTCGATTGCCCTTGCTGTTTGTTTAATTCTCTCTGCTGTATATGTATTTTCTTTTGGTGTTAAATGAATGATTGATTGAATGAATTATTTGATGATTTGAGGTATTGGTTAGTTATGATTAAGTAATCGTGATCAGATGTTTGAAGAGTGACAATAGAATGAATGCCAATTTGATATATTTTTGGATGATGGTTGAATGAATGTTGATTTGATAGAGTAATGCTTGATTGCTGAATTGTATGTTTTCTTGATCCCAAGATGAAGTGATGATTGATGATTGTTTGCGTGATCTTGCTGTGTGATTGCTTGCTTATTTTTTTGAGGGATTAATGATTGATGGATGAAGGATGATGATTGATAAGTCCTTAAATGCTTGGAATTGAAATATCTTTTTATATCTCATTGGTGAAAGGGTCACTACCTTTCATAAGAATTGAGTCACCATTTTTCATTGTTGCCTTTGAGAATAATATATTATTCCCCACATTATGTCCTCAAATGAAACCATCTCCCCTTTATATCTTCCAATGAGGGGAGAGTCACACCTCTTTATCATGGCTGCCCTTTACAATGGTCAATCTTTTACAATTACCACCCTTTGTAAGAGTCACAAGCCTTCATCATTGCTACCCTTTGAGAGAGTTACAACCTTTCATAATTACCACCTTTTGGAAGAGTTGGAACCCTTCATCATTGCTGCCCTTTGAAGGAGTCACTTCCTTATATTCCTTTCTTCTCCCAATAATCCTTCTTTAATTCCTACACTCCCCTCTTTCTTTCTTCCTCCATATCTCATTTCAAATGAGCTATAATGTTCCCTTTTCTGGGACATTATAATTCTGTGTTGCCGGCTCACTTCGCCTAGGTTTCTGGGGCGAAAAGGTTCTTTACGGGGTTCAGTTCGAGATTTGGCCTAGACATTTCCAGTTTCAGACCCATCAGAGCAGTTTTGGCAGCTTGTTCGAATGCTTACTATTTTTAGTAAGTAAACAGAGCTCAGTATTCTTGGTATCTCAGTGTTGGTTTGGAAGCATCTCGTCGAGAGCTTTCCAACGAGCTATTGCATGTGCTTATCCGAGTTCATTTGGTCAGTTATTTTGATGCTCGATGATTATATGGTTTACTAACTAAGTGACTATTAAAGTTCATTTAACTTGTCACTTTATTTTAAAAAAAGGTACTATGTTCACTTAAGTGACTAAAGGACAAAAAAGGTGTTTTATCCCACATTGCCTAAAAGGGCGTGCATCACATTGGGAAAAGTGATAAAGGTACAACAGGCTCCACATGGGGAGATATGAAGAATATAATATTTCAAACAAATATTAATCTGGGAGTTGGAAATAGTGACTGGTTATCTCTTTGAGGACGCAAACCCTTGAAGAAATATTTGGAGGTTGGACGCAAACCTAGCCTTCTTACAGGTTCTATCTACATTGCCAATCTGACTGTTATTGCTGTTTATAAGATTGGAATTTGCTGGATTATTGTATGTTATTGTATTGCTGTTTTATAATACAGTAAAATTATGGGGCAACTATTTGTGTTAATTGCTGGTTTATTTATGTACTTCTGAATATTGAAGGAAATAAAATAGACTTTTCTGAGTTGCATATCTGCTGGTTACAAATTGATAAAGTTTTGGGATTTATATCAAACATTGGTTTACTGTCCGGTTTTAATTCTGCAAATTTTATATTACGGGTTTTAGTAAATATTCGGAAAGGGATATTTCAATGGTATCAGAGCCTAGCATTCTGCCAGCTTGTGAGGTTATATCTTTAGAATCAGATTTCCAGAAATTTATTTTCAGAAGTGTTTTGAAAAGTTTCCTGAATAGCAGCGTATGAGGTCTTTTCTTGATAAATCAAATCATACAGATGTTTTTAGTTGTATTTCCTGAGACTATATATCAGCTGTCTATGAAGTTTATGTGGTAAAAAGACACCTTCCATATTCAGCATTGTTCTCAAAATAAATAGGTGACAAAATCAGGAAACAAGTTCGTTAAGCATTGGTTTTGAGAGAATTCCGTCTAGTCAGTATCCGTTTACAGCTTTATCATTCTACACGATAGGACAGTGATTGTAGTACACAGTCTTCCTCCTGGTATCTCAGTGGTAGCCACACTTGGAAAGGGTGTTCGGCTGCAATTCTAAGACCGTCTGGTTAGCAAAGATTTAGTCTTTGGCTTCAACTTCTACATATAGCGTATACAACAGTGTATCCAAGGAACGAGCTGACTGTGTATTTGGTCAGTATAAATCCGCAAGAGCTCTAGTGTCCCACCAAGCCGAGCTACCAAGTGTGTTGCTCTGGCCAAGAAGTGTCGTCACCGCTCAAGGGACGAGTGTGCACAGAACAGTGTGTATCAAAGGAGGAGATACGCATGCACAGGTGTATCGTGGCGAGAAGTTTGTGCGATTGTTGGAGCGACGGCTATCTCTCACGCGAAGTTGAACAGACCGATTAGTCATAGTCGAAGCTAGGCACCGCATTCGAACTAGAACGGAAGAATTCCGCAAACCGCAAACTAGAGGAGGCCACCTCACCGTATTGCTTTATCGTGGGCCCCGAATATTGGTTGTAGAGGTAAGAAAAATCATTTCCGTCTATAGAGGAGGAATTAATAAGTTTCCAGCAGCCGCGTTGAGGATATGGTCTTCCGCATGTGTGCCCCATCATCTGGGCACTATTAAAGACATCGAACCTGGGCTGGAGGTAGCAAGGTGTGTAACGCCACAGACTGGAAGAGTGGGTGCGTTAGAAGAACCGTTACGGGAGTTTTCTGACAAGGCTAGTAACTATTCTTCACTGAGATTGGTGTTTGTGGGAAGCATCTATTGTAGTCGTCGTGTCTTTCCTTGATACAGATGCCTTTGCCATGTGTATCGTGACCAATATACGAGCGTGACTCTTCATGTTCATAACCGCAAATGAAACGCCCCATAAACTTTGGCAAAATGCGTTTTTGAAGAATTATATTAATACGTTGGTTGACGATGATTATAATATTTGCCATGAATATTAATATTTGCAGGCTCTTGGAATAAATATTAATGTTTTGGTGGGGCCGATTATTTACTAAGAGGCAGTAAAATTTTGAAGATTGATTTAAAAAATATATAATTGAGACCTTAAGTGTCGAAAGTCTCTTATTTCTGTTGGTGCCACGTAACTCTCCTGCAACGTCCAAATTTTATCATTGAGAGCAGCACGGGAATTGATATTTTCTCATATCGGGTGTTTTGAGGGTGATAGTAAGGCTCTTTTAGAGTGACGGGCTGTGTCACTAATTGCACTAGCAGCGGGTAAAATACAGTGTTGGGATATCTATTTGCAAGAGGAACAGTCATATTGTGTGCTGCCAAAGACATCCACCAGACCTTCCAAGTTTCCAGTACTGAGCTCACAGATTCGTTCTTACATGCACGTGGGGTGGTTGCCGATAAGGAAGGAATTTCAAAAAAAACTGAGAAAAACATAACAGCCAGCCTGTTGGAGAAGCATATTCATCAAAGTACACAGACAAGATACCCGAGATTTGTCTGTATGCTAAATGTTTGCAATAATGCCCTTGCATTATTAGTGAATGTCGAGATTGTTTGGATGAGCCGAAGTTAATGATTGTAGACTACTACTATTAATAATTCCAGACTGCTATCAGTTGCATCAGAATTTAAGTTTATTGTGAAAGCTTGAATCTCGCATGGACATATGGTTGGAGATTTAAATCTGGATTTTAGTGTTGCTAGGATAAATTGGTTGATGGAATTCGTCTCACAGATTGCCTGCACAGGAAGTGATAATCATAAATGCATTATGAGCAGTCTGTTCATCATTGCTGCTGAAGGGCTCGAAGCTGCGTAAATGATCTCTTTCGCTCATGACTATGGAGCCAGGTCTGGGAATAGTTCATGCAAATTTACAGCCTTAGCAGGAAGAGAGCAGAAATTTGTAGCAAATCAGAAATTTAGGAAATCTAAGACTGCTAAGACCAAGCATTGGTCTTAATAAGAAGTCAAAGGTCCCAACACATCAGACTTCAGAATCTTAAGAGAGAAGCTATGGGAAAGATGCACAATCTGGAAAAAGTAAAAAAAAAAAAGAGAGATCTTATTAAAGTACATAAGCAGTTAGCGCAAAATTTCCAATCCGACATGAGGACTGAAATAATGAGCATATATGATGAGTACAACAAATTCCCTCCACAGATTCAGAAAGAATTATCCTTCATGGAATATGTGGACTTTTAGCTAGAGCTGCAAAACAAGACGGATATGATAAGAAACAAATGCTATGATTTGGCTCGAGATCTCCTTGCAGAGGACAGTTACAGAAATTTGCAGAAGGAAGACATTAATCAACTCAATAGTAGTACTAAAAAAGAAGAGCAACCTTTGCATGAGAATATGCAAAATACTAATAATGGCACAAGTATAATAATAGGTAATTGGGAGACAGAAGTATCTTATGGAACTGTTTACACTAGTCCTTCTGATGAGCATGTTGATGGCCCATGTAGAAGAGTTGACCAATCTGCCAACGTTGGCAACTCCCCATCTTATTCAGACATGGAAAACACCAGCATCTTATTTGGTGACATGGAAATTAACTTGGATGAATTTTATGGTGAGACTAGGCTGGAAATTATGTCAATTCTTGAGGAGGAGCAAATGGACCGCAATGTTGGCAGGATAGATGATCTAGCACACGTTGAGTTAGAGGACATATCTGAAAATGTTGTCTCCCTAGGTGATGAAAAATCAGAAAATTCTATGGAGAACAGCCCACTTGTGTTCGAAGGAGATGGTCAAAAACCATTATCACTCCTTGACTTACTGGATATGCTTTTGGTCAAAGAGGACAAGCTTGTCCAAGTGTTGACGAGGATGGATGATTCTTCCAAATTGGTTGAGGATCTCATGCGGAAGATTGTGATAGAAGAGAGACATGGGAATGTATGTGGCGTCACAAGTCCTCTTTTACATACTATTTTTGAAACTTTGAAAATGATAAAATATGATTACTTGCAACTATTAATGGATAGAGATCTAGCAATAAAATTTGGGAAGGACAAGGAGAGTGAGGTAGATGAGCTATGCCTCCAATTGAGCTTAACACATTATTCCATCCACAAAGCTGAAAATCAAACAAGTGGGGCAGCCACTCATGAAGAGGATAACCGTGGTTCAAGGGCACAAGAAATCACACAAATCATTGAAGGAATTCATTAAGTGGGTAGATGTGAAGGCAAGCAATGTAATTCAATCACGTGTTCCCCGTCTGAGACTTTCTATGATGAGAAAAATTCTATGGACCAGCAAGTTGATGAGTTTGGAAATTCTGATTTTTATGACAGCAGCTGGACATTTTCACATGAGCACATGGTTAGTGATACAACAAGTGAGGATAATTCAGAGATTTCAATTAATGGTGAACCTTCCTTTTATGAAGGCTTTGACATAAGCGAGGGTACTTATGGTGGAGAAGGAAGTTCAGATTTATCCTTAGCATGCTCTAAGGGATTTTTCAGCTTACCCAGAGATTTATCACCCAGCTCTTATGAGATGGCCACGGCCTACTTGTTGATTGGTGATTTTACTTGTTGGTATATTCCAGCTATCTGTGATTTGCCTGCATATGTTAGTAGTGTATTCGCTGATTTTATTGGGCTTTCAGGGGTCAATGAGTTATTGGCAGATGAGCGGGGAGAACTTACATTACCCTACGTTCCACATGAGGTGTCTACATTTTTTATTCAGCAGCATATTGAAGACAGTGTTAGCATTCATGATGTTGGTGATTCACCAACCACTCTTTCCTTTACCCAAGATCATGTTGTTTGGGTGATCGGGGATCCAGGTGTTAATAGTATCTTACATCTGGTGGATTATGCTGTGTTGTTACACAGTTACTGGATTATGATCTGTGTGTTTCAGCCTTTTGACACATCAGAGTTTTAGAGATAAGGATTACTCTGTTTTCACCAGGGTGATATGGTGGTGGAGACAGATTGGCCGGATCTGTCATTGTCATCGATACAGATATTACAGGAGCTGGTCAGTGGTATCTCAGACAGCATACGAGTTCTCATTTGGGATCCAGGTGGAGCATCCCTATGTATTGCCTTTTATCAGGGAGCTAGGTGGAGAGTTTGGTTGCTATCATTTTGGGGTGGATATTGGTATATTGTTGAGCTTCCATCCTCACTTGACAGTAGAGACTCGCAGTGTCACTCATGGAGTGAGGCATTCATTCTGACTGAGGGTATTGGCACACAAGACAGCAGCACATGGTAGTTGGTGTCCCTTTTTGGTGAGACTTGGGATCCTGGCATTCAGTTATTTGGCACATTGATACCTATTGTACTATTTCACCATTCTGAGTTTGGGAAGATGCATACTGGGGGTACATCAGCTGAGGAGTAGAACCTCATTCTCGAGGCGAGTATGGGATCCTGGCATTTGGGTTCTGCAGGTATGAGCAGATTGCTTGAGGGCAAGCAATCTTTGAGAAGGGAGGCTTTGTAATGTCCCCTTTTCTGGGACATTATAATTCTGTGTTGCCGGCTCACTTCACCTAGGTTTCTAGGGCGAAAAGGTTCTTTACGGGGTTCAGTTCGAGATTTGGCCTAGACATTTCCAGTTTCAGACCCATTAGAGCAGTTTTGGCAGCTTGTTCGGATGCTTACTATTTTTAGTAAGTAAACAGAGCTCAGTATTCTTGGTATCTCAGTGTTGGTTTGGAAGCGTCTCGCTGAGAGCTTTCCAACGAGCTATTGCACGTGCTTATCCGAGCTCATTTGGTCAGTTATTTTGATGCCCGATGATTATATGGTTTACTGACTAAGTGACTATTAAAGTTCATTTAACTTGTCACTTTAATTTATAAAAAGGTACTATGTTCACTTAAGTGACTAAAGGACAAAAAAGGTGTTTTATCCCACATTGCCTAAAAGGGCGTGCATCACATTGAGAAAAGTGATAAAGGTACAACAGGCTCCACATGGGGAGATATGAAGAATATAATATTTAAAACAAATATTAATCTGGGAGCTGGAAATAGTGACTGGTTATCTCTTTGAGGACGCAAACCCTTGAAGAAATATTTGGAGGTTGGACGCAAACCTAGCCTTCTTACAGGTTCTATCTACATTGCCAATCTGACTGTTATTGCTGTTTATAAGATTGGAATTTGCTGGATTATTGTATGTTATTGTATTGCTGTTTTATAATACAGTAAAATTATGGGGCGACTATTTGTGTTAATTGCTGGTTTATTTATGTACTTCTGAATATTGAAGGAAATAAAATAGACTTTTTTGAGTTGCATATCTGCTGGTTACAAAGTGATAAAGTTTTGGGATTTATATCAAACATTGGTTTACTGTCCGGTTTTAATTCTGCAAATTTTATATTACGGGTTTTAGTAAATATCCGGAAAGGGATATTTCATGAGCTTTTCTCTCTTTTATATCTTATGTTGAGGGAGTCATTAATCTTCATTGTATATCACTTGACCTTTTATTAAACTTAATTGAATTCTAATTATATTATATTTTTATTTATTTATTTATTTATATTTTAATTTTATTATTGTTTATTTATTATTATATCCCATTTCAAAAAGGGGACATTATAGTTCACCCTTCCCAAAATTGCTTTTCCTCAAGAAATGCTAATTTTATCTAAATCCTTCAATGTGAATAGCTTCCGCTGCACAACCCTGATATTAACCAAAGCATTGAAGATTTGCAAGGTTTGCAATTTTAAGACGACTTTTGTCTCATTATTCTCAAAGAAGGAACAAGGTCATCTTGTAATAGCATCAAATTGATTTGGATTGATCTCACATTGGCACAATAGCATGAATCACATCTATGACCTCCAATGTAATAAATTCATATCTTTTTAGTTCACTCTAGTTATTCTCATATTCTTGATCAACTAAAAATATAAAGCCAAACATGGAGTTTATTCTCATATTCCATATTCAAGTAGGAGGGCATTTTCCACTACCAAAAGCTTGTTTTATCTCATGGAGTTTTGAGCATAAATTTAGTATTCTTGGTGTTGTGTGAGTGTTTCATTTCCATTTTGCAAGTATACAAAAAAATTACTCTAGTATTTAAGTACCTAGGGCATTTGCCACTACCCAAAACATGTTTTGCCTCTTGGATTTTCCAGCATAAATTATTGGTGTGCATGTGTTCCATTTCCATTTTGCAGGTATATTTTTTATATTTTACTCAATAATTGAGTAGTAGCACATTTTCCACTACCAAAAGCTTGTTTTCCCACGTGGATTTTCCAGCAGAAATTTTTGGTATTGTGTGAGTTTTCATTTCCATTTTGCTGTATATTTTTTGATTTTACTCATGATATTAAGTAGTAAGAAATTCTCCACTACCAAAAGCTTGATTTCTGGCATTGTTTTTCAGCCACAAATAATTGGTGTTGAGTGTTTCATTTCCATTTTGCATTCATATGTATATTTTCATTCTACTCATAATATTCATATATATCCCGTGAAGTATCCCATTTGCTTAACTAGAAATGTAAAATTTAAATTGTTATTATTGAAATCATTAAATTGAGTGGTTTTATGGATCACATTCCCACTTGAGAGTGACATAAAACAAAGCTCTCGATGAGGACTATAGAAAGGGGTTATAGCTTTTATCATTGAGATAAACATGATCTTATTTTTTATAATTGTTTTGTTTATTATGAATGTTGTGTTATTTGAACTTGATTCTTGCTTTTAGGCTAAATATATAGATATTTATGACTTTCATAATATTGTTTTACAAATGTACCTAGTACCAACCCTACTTTTTTTGTTGTACCCCTATACCTAAATCCATAGATGGAACACTCGTTGAGTAATCGCCGAGTGGTGATTACTCGCTGAGTTTTTTTGCTCTGCGAGTTTTCTAGCCAAAAACTCTTCTAGAAAACTTGCCGAGTTTTTTTGGAAAAACTCCTTGAGTTTTTTAAAAAAACTTGCCTGTGTGCCAATGCCAAGGTTTAAATGCCAAAAACAACATTTTTGTTCAAGGGCGGGAGGAAGTTCAGGGGCGGGAGGTTTTATACAAATATAACATAACATTTAAGTATAAGTTTCTTATAGTTTAAGTTATATTTGTATAAATACTTTCAGGATGTTTGAGATAAGTTCCAGCTTCATAGGAGTTAAGATGCAGATTCTGGATTTTGGGGGTTTTCAAAAAATTCCAGACTTAGCCAAATTTCAAGATTCAGCAAGGCTTCAATAGGGTTACCTCCCACAATCCATCATGGCTTTCTAAGGTCAAACTGAAGCTGGCAAAAGGATTCTCAAAGGGTTTTAACTCGTTTTATCACAAATCACTTGGTTTCAACCCCATCTCTATGACAGACTTAGCTTATCTCTCGGCCAAATCCTAGACAGACATCACTTCCCAACAAGCCAAAATCACTCAAACCTCATTTGCCAGACCTAGGGACTTGAAACCAGCCACCAACAAAGACTACCTGAGACCTAGTTATGAAGACTTTGACATTTGGCATTGATCAATGATCAAGCATCATAGATTCATACTATGAAATGACTTAGTTTAACAATTATGTATATTTCTCTTATTTTTTTGTATATATAATGCATAGGAGACACAATCACATGACTCACGCCCATCATAGGGTTCCTCTTCTAAGACTAGACCCTCTCCCTTATATGCTAGTAGAGCTGGGAAGAGGAAGATGTGATTGTAATGATGTATTTACTTCTATTTGTGTAGAAACTATTTACTATTTTTCTTCTAGCTATCAACATTGCGCATGAGAATGTGATTCTGTACCCACTTTGCATTTATATATATCTAAAGTCTACTTGTTTCCTTTGTGTTCTCATTAATTAACTCATTGGATGCAACTTTTCATCGAATTTAGCAAAAATAAAGTATTTTTAATTAAATTTAAGCTGTTTTTTAAGTTCCCGAGTTTTTCCCCAAGCTTTTTCAAAAACTGACCAAATGTTTCCTGAGTTTTTTTTTTTGGGCTTGGCAAGTTTTTGCCAAGTGAGAGTCTTCCATCTATGCCTAAATCAATAACTTAGCTAAAATATACTCAAAATTCAACAAACAAACTAATTACCATGATTTTGCCATTGGAGGAAACATTGGTGATATATGTATGTATGTATGTGTAATGGGCTGCCTAGTTTAGTCTGATATTTTTTTAAATTTTTTTATGTATGGCTTATGAGTCTGATATTGTTTTATCCAATCACTGAAAGCAAATACAGTAAAGAATTGCTGCATTGATATATTAATAAAGTCAATATCTCAGGAAATTTCACATTAGATATTTCCAAAATTTCTGATTTAGGTCTGAAGTACAAATTTATTTCTGAAACTGAATGCAATTCCAACTAAACGTGATTACAAAATAGTGTAAGACATACCCATCAAATCGCTATGCTGTCAATGATGATTTGCAGTTCATATAACAACATTATATGGTTTCCAGACCATAGACGTCTGCCTTATAATTCCAATCAGGTGTAGCTGAGAAGAGAGATACTGATCAGAGGTCTTTTCTTTGTCAAGATGCAGTTCTGAAACCTTGTAACTCCAATCGTTTCTCCTCCAATACCCAATGCTCAGCTTCCTCTTTGTTAGCAAATCAAATGGGATGTCTAGGCAAGAATACCACAGCTACAACAGTTTTGATATGGTGTGGCTAGTATGTGTAATTTCACAACAACAAACTCTTTCTATTTCCTCCTAAGATCGTCCTCCTACCCTTCACTGAATGCAAGCTTTACCCCAACAATTCATCACACAAATTTCTGATATAAAGTCAAATTCCTTAACCAACAAATAAGAATTCTTTATGTATAATATAATACCCTTGAATCACAGCCTCTTTTTCTGATAACAGAATTAAAATCTGAAACTACGAGTCCTTGGGTGTTGATACTCCTTGCAATGCACAGTGTTGTCAACTACAGATCATTCCCAACACTTCCATGAGCTCCCGGGAATCACCAAATCATCCCAATATTTTTGCAATAACAGCAATGAAGTCTTCCAGCAATATATGTAACAGTAGATTTGACTGTATGTAGCCAGCATAAAGAAAAACATCTACGCTATGAACAAATTTCTCAGCGATATAAATCAGACATTCATTTATCTGAAAGCTCTTCCAAATCGATGTAAAGTATCTCCAGCAATAGAAGATTATTCACAACAATATCTCTCAATTTCCAAAACAGTAATGCTCAGAATTGATCCCAGGAAGATTGATAAATCAGCCACACAATATGAAATGTGACAACCAAATAGATATTCAGATTTACCTTGAAATGAACACTCAAAGATCCTCCTGACAGTGTCTTCCAACAACAAAGAGAATGTTATTTATGAGAGTTTATGTCCTCACAAACCTTTGAAAAAGAACTTCCCCAATATTTTATAAATTTCATATATTTTCCAAGCATGCCGAAAGAGGGCATTTCCATCTCTTTAATAGCATTTTCTAAGAGCTTTTTTCACTCACCTGGACAATGTGAGATAAACAAAATCACCTTTTTGCCCTTCCTATAATTTCGGGATTTTTGCTTTTTCGCCCCCTTTTTTTTCATGGCTGCTTTTTCGATCCCTATTTTATTGTGATTGTTTTTTCTTTAATATTTCCATGCCATATAACATGATTTTCCTTCACTTAAGTCTCCACAAACTTTTTATTTATACTTCTAATGTATTATAGAATAAAGGGGGCCATTTAATTAAATATCTCCCATAAACTATAGACTATGCATTAATAAAGTTAAATAATTAAATTTAACTTTATACAATAACTTTATTAACACATAATAAAATATATCAATGATAAATAGATGAACCTATCGATATGAAACAATTTATCAACACCTCTGTCACTAGATGTCCAGATATGCCCATAATGACTTGCTATAAATAGTAAGTGTGCCCAAAACTGCCTCAGATCACCTCAAAATGAAGTGCAACTGAAACTGTCTAGGCCAAATGGCCTCTAAATCCCTTTCATGTCTTGGTTAGCCTACGGAATGAAGGGAAAATAGGCTAATGACAAACTCATACAACTTGTGCTAGAAAAGGGGACATTAAAATCCACTCTTCCCAAAGTTGCTTGTTCTTAAGCAATTCCAATGGTCCCCCATGATCACTATGCAGAACCATACTGAAATTGAGTATGATCCTAGGGTCCCAAGCCAACCTAGGAGATTTATAGCACCAACCGTTGAAAGCACTGTCGTGCTGGATGCCAACACAAGAAACCTCCCGACAACAACTAGTATGTAGAGCAATCAAATACTGTACTATTTTTGTCAACTCCTCAGGAAAGTGTTCTTAGATAAAACTAAACTGGAACACAATGAAAGTAAATCTCCATAAGCCGACATTGGCTTCCTCATCCTCAACCGTTGAACTACAAACCCAAGTGATCCCAGGGTTCCAAATCAACCTCAAAAGGGTACCACCATGCCGATGCTGCGCTACTCTGATATAATCATAAACTGAAACCCAACCATCATATGCAAGCATGTCACCCATGTATGTATCTGAATTTCTTATGTCATCAAGCATACTCAACATGAAATGAGGAATAGTTTTCAGCATAACTCTAAATGAAATCACACACATCTCTTCACAATTTTCAGCAGCAATAAGTCTGAAAAACTGATTTATACTCACTTCCCGAATGCCTTTGCTTGCTTGGATTGGTAAATTCTCTTCAACATCCAATTCCCAATTGTTGTAGAGATCATTATGTGCACTCAAATCTACACAACTAGTTGTTATCAACACTGCATGATCTGAAAATTCAATGATTAGCATCATAGGAGAACTTTTATACATTGAAATATGAGATGGAGGCCTAGGAACCAAATCTGAAAATTTATTCCCAATTAGTTGTAGGCTGCAAGAATATGGCACATTCAACAAATATAATTCTTTCTTATTGGTTAGAGAGAGAGCGCGATCATTTGCTAACCATTTAACTATCAATTCATTAATGTTTTGACTCCCATGTTCATTCAAACTTCTTGGTATATCCATACAAACAAAAATCTTGTATGCCTTGTGAGAAACTTGAAACAATGAAGACATCCTCATGCTTAGGCTTGTAATGTTGAGCATATGCAAAGTGATTTCCAAATCCATGTCAACCTGAAAATTCATATTTGACATCTTATGAAAAACAATACGTAAGGACTTTTGCTCACCATCAACAAATTGGGATTTGATACAAATTCTTTCATAGAATCTTCATAATGTTCAATCAATTCTTCTTCAAACATCGGTTGCTCATCAATGGTGGTTGTTCTTTCTAATTTGGCTGTCATAGAAGACTGATTTTCTGGTTGAGATTGTGCCAAACTCAGCTCTAAGTTAAGCTTTCCAATCTGATTTTCTGCTGTTTGTAGAGCCTCTTGAGTAGCTTCCAAGGTATCCTTAGTATCCACAAGCTCATAGGTGAGATTGTCAACTTCTTCTTTCCTATACAATGATTCTGAATAAATTTCTGCGAGATTAAGGAGGTGGTCTTGATCTGAAAGGAAGTGCAAATAATTTGATTTCATAGTCTCTACACGTTCTTTGATTACCTACAAATCAGCTTAGGTAGATTCATCTTTACCCCTTTTTTCTCTACTACCAAGTTGTCCCTTCCAAAGGTGACTTTGAACTAGCTTGTGCATGTCATCAAAATGTGTTAAGGCTGCAACTATCTTATCTTCATTGACCTTCAATTGGTTCTCTAGTTCGTGTGACTTAACAACATTAGATTCATATGTTGAAATAGCTGACTTACCTTGGGGGATTTGGCTCTCATAGAAAATTTATTCTATGATATCTTCTTCGCACTCTTGCTGATTTAGAACTAAGGCAGCATTAGAATCATGCATAGAATCACCATCATCAACATTTGGACCAATCTTTTCAAGTGGAGAAAGTGGGGCAGCAATTACACGAGTCATGGAATCACCAAAAGAGGCCATTACCTTTCCGAAATTGTCAAACATGATTTCTAAATCACCTACAAAGATGTTCATGCAACCATTGCCTGAAGCAAAAATTGACTCATCATATTGGCAACTATCTTCTTCGTTGCTGGACAAAACTTCCTCATCATCAGGAATATCTTCAATGGTAGATGCACATGGAGAATCAAATTCATCCTTAGGATCAACTTGTTCAAATGATCATTTAGAAGCAAACTTGTATTGGCAACCTGTTTTTCCTCTTCAAATGATGACAAGGGAGATTTGGAAGTCGATGGAATGTCTTCCAATGCCTTTTTACCCATGCATTGGTGATTAGGCTTCCAATCCTTATTGCAAGAGAAGCACAGATTTTGCCTCCTCAATTCATTCTTGCTCACTTTCAGAATTTGCTTACTGAAGAAGTCCTTTTCATTTGTTTCTGATTTCTTTTTAAAGATGGATCTAAATCAATCAGGATGCTCACGAAAGTACTGAAGATCTTCTAGCATCTCATCATAAGTCTTCGTCTTTATGATACCACTGTTGTTTGCTCCATTATTTCTGCCATTGTTGACATCAATATCCATTTGTCTAGCCATCATCAACATCAATAAGTCCATTTATTGATTCTTCTCCTGAGCCCTTTGTTCACCCATATTCCTTGTGACCTGTTCACCAATGCTTAAGTGTTCTTTTGGATGTCTCTGCCTTTTAGCCTTGTATTATGTAATGCTTTGTTTCTTTGCAAATTATTATGATGTGATAATGGTTATACACTCCAATTGGTCATGTCACTGTCTAATCATTCTGTACCCACCAGAATGACAGGATACACTGCTCTAATACTACTGTAATGGGCTGCCTTGTTTAGTCTGATATTTTTTAATTTTTTATGTATGGCTTATGAGTCTGATAATGTTTTATCCAATCGCAATATGAATGCAAATACAGTAAAGAATTGCAGCATTGATATATAATAAAGTCAATATCTCAGGAAATTTCGCATTAGATATTTGCAAAATTTCTGATTTAGGTCTGAACTACAAATTTATTTTTGAAACTGAATGCAATTCCAACTAAATGAGATTACAAAATAGTGTAAGACATACCCATCAAATCGCTATGCTGTCAATGATGATTTGCAATTCATATAACAACATTATATGGTTTCTAGACCCTAGACGTCTGCCTTCTAATTCCAATCAGGTGTAGCTGAGAAGAATGACACTCAACAGAGGTCTTGTCTTTGTCAAGATGCAGTTCTGAAACCTCGCAACCCCAATCGTTTCTCCTCCAACACCCAATGCTCAGCTTCCTCTTTGTTAGCAACTTAAATGGGATGGCTCGGCAAGAATACGACAGCTACAACAGTTCTGATATGGTGTGGTCAGTATGTGTAATTGCACAACAACAAACTCTTTCTATTTCCTCCTAAGATCGTCCTCCAACCTTGACTGAATGCAAGCTTTACCCCAACAATTCTTCACACAAATTTCTGATATAAAGTCAAATTTCATAACCAACAAATAAAAATTCTTTATGTATAATATAATACCCTTGAATCACAGCCTCTTTTTCTGATAACACAAATAAAATCTGAAACTATGAGGTCTTGGGTGTTCATACTCCTTGTAATGCACAGTGTTATCAACTATAGATCATTCCCAACACTTCCATGAGCTCCCGGGAATCATCAAATCATCCCAATATTTTCTGCAATAACAACAATGAAGTCTTCCAGCAATATATGTAACAACAGATTTGACTGTATGTAGCCAGCATAAAGAAAAACATCTACGCTATGAACAAATTTCTCAGCGATTTAAATCAGACATTCATTTATTTGAAAACTCTTCCAAATTGATGTAAAGTATCTCCAGCAATAGCAGATTAATCACAACAATATCTCTCAGTTTCCAAAAGACTAATGCTCAGAATCGATCCCCGGAAAATTGACAAATCACCCACACAATATGAAATGTGACAACCAAATAGATATTCAGATTTACCTTGAAATAAACACTCAAAGATCCTCCTCACTGTCTTCCAACAACAAAGAGAATGTTATTTATGAGGGTTTACGTCCTCACAAACCTTTGAATAAGAACTTCCCCAATATTTCGTAAATCTCATATACTTTTCAAGCATGCTGAAAGAGGGCATTTCCATCTCTTTTATAGCATTTTCTAAGAGTTTTTTTCACTTACCTTAACAATGTGGGATAAACAAAATCACTTTTTTTCCCTTTACTATAATTTTGGGATTTTTGCTTTTTCACCCCTATCTTTTCACGGCTGCTTTTTCGCCCCTATTTTTCACGGCTACTTTTTTGACCCTATTTTTCACGGCTGCTTTTTCGACCCCTATTTTATCGCGATTTCTTTTTCTTTAATATTTCCATGCCATATAACATGATTTTCCTTAACTTAAGTCCCCACTAAATTTAACTTTATACAATAACTTTATTAACGCATAATAAAATATATCGATGATAAATAGATGAACCTATCGATGTTAAACAATTTATCATTGACACCTTTGCCACGGGATGTCCAGATATGCCCATAATGACTTTCTATAAATAGTAAGTGTGCCCAAAATTGCCCCAGATCACCTTAGAATGAATTGCAACTTAAACTGTCTAGGCCAAATGGCCTCTAAGTCTCTTTCATGTCCTAGATAGCTTAAGGAACCAAGGAAAAATAGGCTAATGATAAACTCATACAACCTGTGCTAGAAAAAGGGACATTATAGTATGTATATGTGTGTGTGTATTTCCTTTGTAGTGCTTATAAAACTAAAGTATGTGTTGATTGGAGGGAGAAACATCCTATAGAAGTTGGAAGGGAAGAGAAAATAGTTGTTTGGCTTAGGAGCTTGACTTAGTCAAGCCTTTATTCACATGTTTCAACTCGAAGTAAATATAATAGTTTTTGGTGTATGATTCCAAGAGTACTGGTTTGTTGATGTGTGTGCTCAATATAGTGAAAGAAGCCTTGTAGCTTGCTAGATTGGTTTAGTGTGTGTAATGGTCATGTATGGAAGAAAAAGATGATGAAGAGACTCAAAGATGCTCCAAGGATTCGAATCAGGTTTCATTGTTGTGCTGACTAAGGAGTCTTTGCAATCTAAGCATGCCAATGGAGAAATATAGAAAACTTAGTGTGGGAGGATGTGGAGGTGAGAAGATAGCAAAAAGAGAGTAAGAAGCCTGAGTGAGTGTGAAAGAATGCCAAAGAGTAAACCCCGGAGATTTGGGGGTCGAATTGGCTAGGTTCATTAGCATGGATGCACTAGTGCCTTAGACACGATAGTGAGAACATAACGGAATGAGATCTTGGTAGTAGAAGGGGCCTTGTTTGGATTATTTGACAGACTTTTGAGGGGTTTTAGGCTTAGAAACAATTGAAATGATGCCTAATTACATCTATAGGTGATTAAAATGATTGTAAAATATAGAAGGTAATATGTAAGTATGCACTTTTTGATGACTATACCTTTGTTTAAAGACCCTCAATAAATAGGCTTATAGTTGTGTTTATATCATGCCAGGCATGAGATATTACTAAAACTAGTACTGGTGGAAGTGCCATTTGAAAAATGGTTCATAGATTTTGTAGGACCTATTCAACCCATAGTGTTGAGACTTAGTGACTCTGAACAAATCGAAGTTCAAATTAAGCTTGGTGAATCTATAGAAACTAATGATCTTGTTGGTACTTGTAAGACTCGGCTTTTAGACTTGGTCAAGTCTATGAAAAAATAGAAAAGCAACTTTAAATTTTGATTTTTTTAAATTTTTTTTGGTATATCAAATGCTTTTTAATGCTTGAGTTTTGCCAAGTTTTTTGAAGTTTTTGTGGAAATTCGAGTTTGAGTAAACAATTGATTACCTACTCTATTCTAGGTCTTAGTCTCAACACAATGATTCAACCTACAATGAAAAGACTTGAGCATGGTTCATCCTGTTTGGGATAGTATTTGATTAGATGGGCTGAAGCAATTCTTCCAATGCCTACATTGCTCAAATAACAGCCAAATTCATTTATGAGAATCATTACTAGGTTTTTTTTCCCACTAGGTATGAATAGTGCTCAAGGGAAGGTTTTGTTTACTCCTTTATTTGATAAGACTAGTGCTGATGGTCAATTTGACACATTAAACCAAAGTGAAATGAGGACCACAGCATTTCTCCTAGAAAGACGCCTGATTCTAGAAATCAATCATTTCCAAGATCTTGTATGATTGGTCAAGGCAATTGGAGTATCTAAGTGGATAATGTGACCTGTTTCTTCAAGGGGCTTGAGCTAGTAAAACATCAAAACTTGACAATTTGTGCATCCAACATATTAAATCTGTTTTACAGATAATAATATTTCAATCACTTCAATGAAATTGTTCCTATTTAAATATAACAATTTGTAAAAAGTAGATAAAAAGAGGGTTAAGGATTAAGAGATAAAATGAAAAATAAACAACCATCTTTTTACCTGTTTTCAATCCTTAACTCTAGAAGATTTGATTAAATTTAATTAACCTAGAAAGTTGTCATTAGTTTTACACCCAATCATTAACATCATAGATGCAAGATTCTATGGAATTTTGTGAAAAGTGGAAATAGAGGCATAAAATCATTATATTGATCACATATTTTTCATATTATTTCACAATTCCATCATGAATGATAAATCTTTAAAGCATTTTCATAAAACTTCACCAAATAATCCAAATACAAGAATATAAAGACAATGCATTACAACCTAAGTAGAGAATGATCATCAAACTAGGCATGACCTTTATTGATTGGAAATGACATGTAGTTACAACTTTTAGCAAAATGACTACATTGAAGATCCTTCTTGTGGTTTTCTCCTTCCAAATTTTTTTTAACCCTATAAAATGTGTGGCACACCTTTTATAGAGGTAAATTTTTACATTTTGTAGCTGAGAAGTCGGCTTAAGTCTTGCTGTTAATTTGAGTTGTAGGTCCCAAATCCTCGAGGTTGAATAGTCTTCCTAGTGTTAGGGGTGTCAAACATAAGAAGAAAATCACAAAGACTATATTTAGGTAGGTGGGCTGGACGTATTTCACTTCTAGCTTTGCTGAACCAAGCGGTTTCCTTAAGATGCTGTAATAAACATCACCACATTGAATAAACAATAACCTTGGTATAGGCCATACCCATTGCATAGTGCACCCTTATTTTGGTTCTCACTACATGCCTATATTCTAGTTTGCAATACTCAAGGTCAAATACCTTATTAGAGAAGATAATATGTCACATAAATGTTAGTAAATGTCTTTTATAATAACCCCATATGAAACTATAAGTATATACATTCAAACATTGTAGTTGGAACACACTAATTTTGATAAAACTAAAAAGTTGTTTATATTAAGTTGTTTTGAGTGTGCTAGGATGATGGAGAGAAGGACCTTTATCTAGTTGGGTAATAGTGTCTTTGAGTTTATGACTAAGATGTTATACTTATAACGGAAATGCAATGTGATACCTTATTTAAGATATCACAAAAGACTATGCCTTTCAAAATGCACAAGCAAGCTAGGTCTTACACATACATTTAGAAAAACAATGGTTAGTTGCAGAATATCAAATTAGTTTACGTAGTAATCCATGAACATGCTCATAAACTTCATTTATTGTTTTGAAAAATTGCCTTCCAAAGGCTTTGCAAGGATTTTATAGTGTTTTGGCTAGTCAATTAATTAGAAACAGATCCAAAAAAATGCACACTATACACGAAGAGACACTCAACTGAGGTTAATTCTGTCTTTAATCATTCAATTTTAAAAGGTTACAAATATTTTATTATAAATTTTGGAAAACCTAAGTTCAATGTTATTGGTTGGGCCCCTTCAGCTTATAGGTTCAGGTTTGATCACGAATATGGATCTGGGTTCGGCTCATAGTCTAGTCTATTTAGGGTCCTTAAAAAATACAGGGGGTTTGTCCTGAAAGAACCCATATGAACTGCTACAAGTTTTTGGGATATTGTCTTCTGTTGCTGTTCAATTTGCAATTTTCCCTCAGTAAATTGTTGTAATGCCATGGGAAGATTAAAAAAAGTAGACAAAAAAAATCAACTAATTGAAAATATTGTGCCCTAAATCGGCTAAAACCCTGAACACTATAGTTGTTCTCGTCCTCGCTAGGATTGCTTCATCTGTTCATAATCAAAGCAACCTTGTCACTTTCTCCCTGTGCTCCCTAGTTCGAGAATAGAAAGCATTTGTAAAAGGTTGCTCAACACTACCTAGGGACAGATAGGAGCACAAACAGATTAAAGGGAGAAAAAAGGAATTTTAATTAGGGTTATATACACAGTTTATATTAGAAATATTTTATCAATACAACTTTTAAATTAAAATAAATAAATTTTAATTGTAAATCTAATTTTTAGTTATATTTTTCATTAAGGCAAATAAACAGGGACAAAATAGACAAACTGAACGATGAAAAACCAATGAATCAGAGATCTCAATTATATTATGATAATTACAATTGCAATTACAATTCAACCATGATTCAAAGAACCTTGCACCTTGGTCTTCTAATGACTATCTGGGTTGGGAGTCGTGAAGTAATGATGTTGCTATGACTGATATAGAGATGTTAGTATGTTCGTAAATCAGATATCCACATGCTCAAGGTCCAAATGTCTAGTGATCGGATGTACTGATGTCTGTATCTATACTAGTCATGTTAGGATTCTGCTCTTCACATGGTGATAATGCAATCAACGGTATATCGCTTCTAAGGATCTGATCTATGTGGCAATATGTTATGTAAGGATGTTGCTATGAAATGGCAACAAATGTTGTGGCCTATGTTTCAACGATCTATAAGTAATGTTGTGAACTTGAATGTCCCTCATCTAATTTGTAAGTGCGATCTCTAAATGCTAGTATGATGTTGGTGCCGATAGTTGATTATTGGGAATGGTATGATCTAATAATTGTGATATGAAGTTATTGAAAACTGAATTATACTGAGAGGGGGAGGGGGTGAATCAGTATAAATATAGACTTTTAATGCTGAAAACTAAAACAGAGAACACGAAACAAGAGAGACAACACACGCAGATTATCTTGTGGAAACCCAAAGCGGGAAAAACCACAGCATCACTATCCAAAGGGCAACAACCCAGTTACAATCTGAGAGCTTCAACTCTCCTAATACCAGTCAGAACTGGCTCCAACCAGTTTATAAGGCTACAACCTTTTACAATGAAAATATCAGAATTCAACTCAATAGAAATCTCAATGTCTCCACAAAAATATGAAGACCCAGTTATCTGAAATAAACTCCCCTTATGCTGATAACCTTTCTGATATATATATTTTGACTTATCTGAAATTTATAAAGATAGAATCACCTCTTTCAATTTTCTGAGTACTCTCTCTAGATTCTGTGTACTGTCTTGACTGCTTCACTCAATTTTTTAACTTCCAAAGGTAAAAGAAGATACTAGTTTTAAAGACTGATAATCCACAACAGCTGCAACTGATATTCCACACCCCTTTTATTCAGGTTCTCCAACTCTAGCATGCAGTACAATACACAACAGCAGTTCTGTTCTAACAACAAAAAGGCTTGTATTTTTACTACCATTTTGAAGTTTGCGGTTGTCTAAGTTACACAGAAACATAACACTTTCCAAAACATTCCTTACAGTTTTTTAAGACTGTCTCAGTCGCATTCCCTTTTTAAATCTTACTGGTACTAATCTATGTCCAGTTCTTAACCCCTTTTTATTGTATCAAACTCAGAACACACAAAGGTATTACTGTTTAAACTGTTGTGTCCACTTGCTTTTACACTCCTGTCTACTATGTGCACCTATTCTCCAATTCTTCGATACTCAAACTACTGACTGCTAACGTGCCTCATATCCAGTCACTTCCTTTGTTTTTGTGTACTCTGTTCTCCTTGAAAACGGTCACAGGCCATACGATGTTCGTAGCTGGAAAACTTTCATCACGTCTCCTATCAAAAACATCTGAGAGTCATTCGTTTTTGAACAGCTCTTTTTCAATCACATCCGAAGAATACTAATCTTCTTCCCTGGTTTGACTGGGAATTTCTTTCAGTTTCTGATAGCACATTTTCGTCCCTCTCCAGTTTTTGTAACGCTTAGCTTTCTTTTCGCAAAACGCGCTTACAGCACGATGCACAAAAAAACGGTTCTTTTCTTCTTTTCCCGTTCACGCTATATTTCTCAGCACAAAAGTTAAAAACATTTCACTTCATATCCTCGATAGACTTTTTCCGGTACCCGCACAGACATGTTTTTAGGATGGCTCACGTTTTTTTTTATTGAAACCGTTCTCCACACCAATTCACTCGATAACTGGTACCAAGAAAACTGCAAGCATTTTTAACGCTAATTATCCTTTGATTGAAGTCGACAGATTTCCATAATCCAGGAGCCGTTTTTTTACACACGGCATGCACACAATCACCCACGGTTCATATTCCTTCATATCTGCACATGATGATAGTGAAAACATTCTTTAGCAAAAACATCTACAGATGTTTACTCTCTTTTTGATAACCAACAGCGGTCTGTTACAGCTGTCCTCTCTCACAGAAGACGTTTTTTGTTTTGCACAAACAAATATATCTTTGATGTTTTCGGGCATCTCTGTTTTTGTTTGATTTGATCACTAATCAGACAAAAAAATAAAAGACTCAACATCTGTATTCCAGCAACTGAATTTTGTTTTATCTAACACTCAGCACGGTATACTCAGTTGTCCCATGTCAACAGGTGTATGTAAACAAACATTCTCCAAGACACATGCTGAATGACATGAAGAGATTCAGAATTACGCACAGCACACATACTTGTCACAAACGCAAACATCAGATGACATAAAACTAACAGTTATTGCCTCTACATTGGTGCGATCTGAAATGGAATATTGATATCACTTACCACAATGAAATGTTGCCGCTGATTTTTGTATGTTGATCTATGTTCAATACGATCTCAATTATGTCTGGTGTTATCACAATGACAGTGTAGCTGTGATTTTTTATTATACGATGTAAATATGAAGTTATCGCTGCTATCTGATGGTTGTGATGTAGGATATGCAAGAACGATATTGAAGTGGTAATCTCTGAATAGTTGTGCTTATATGATTTCATTGTTGTTGATGTATAGTGATGCTGGTGTGAATGATGAACTTTGATCCAAAGCATGAACTGGAATCACCAAATGTCTTTGCTGATCCTGCAATGAAATTGGCAATCAATCCTATCAATCCAATTATGTCTCTAAGAGACTTAACCTATTTGGAGTGACAACAGACTAGGGAGGATGTCATACCTCTGAAACTGCATCACCCAATGAATTTCAAAAAGCAATATCAAAGAGAAATAACAAGCAAGTTGATTAATCATTATGTTGCACTAACAGTGCAGATATATGCATGAAGCTCTAGCAATGCAAATAAGGTTAGTGAACTAACCCAAGTGGGCACCCAAAATGCATAAAATAAAATAGGTCCTAGCTAGATAGGTAGCGCACAAGTGCGCCACCTCAAAATGGCCCCCCTTGCAAGGCTAACTAGCTCACAAGGACCATATGAGCTAATAGAAAATTAGATATAAGTCCGGGCTAAGGAGGGGATATGGCAACCTCCCCTTCCCAAAATTGCTTTCCCACAAGCAATTTCAAATTAGGATGCTCCAAAATTTTCTCACTCCTATGGGGTGTCCTCAATTGGCAAATCCTTTCACTTGACTAGATACTCCTTGATTGTACGAGATCTAAGCCTCCTCTCTCTGAAATTAATGACGTTGACGGGTTCCAATGCAAGCTTTCTCTCATCATCAAGTGGTGGAAGCACCTCTGAAACTGTAACTCATTGTCCAAAGAGCCTTCTTGAGGCAAGAGACATGAAATACATTATGTATCCTACTATCCTAATGGGAGTTCCGACTCATATGCTACCTTTCCAATCTGCCAAATCACCTTTTAGGGTCCGTAGAAGTGAGGCTTAAGCTATTCAGCTTCACTCCTATTCAAAGAAGACTACTTGTAGGGATGCATTTAGAGATAGACCAAATCCCATGACTCAAAACTATGCTCAACCTAGTACCAATTTGCATACATCTTCTGCTGATTTTGGTCTTCTTGTAGATTATGCTTGAGGAACCAAAAGATATCTAGACTCTCCTGTAGCCAATCCTTAGTCTTAGGCTCTCTATTATCCCAATGCCAAGTCCACAAATGAAGTGGCGAAATAGCCATAGAGTTCTTTGAAGGGCGACATCCCAATCGACATGTGGTAGGTAGTGTTTTAGTGGTGATCTCTAAGATGTAGCCAATGGATCCATGGCTTCTGCTACATTGCCAGGTAGTTCCTCAAGTAGCCCTCCACCCACTTATTAAGAATCTTAGTTTGTCCATTTGTCTAGGGGTGGTAACTAGTACTTGGAGTTAGCTCAGTGCCTCCCAACCTTAAAAGATCCATCTAGAAATCACTAAGGAACCTTCTATCTTGATCGTTGACTATGTTTCTCAGAAGGCCATGCAATTGAAAAATCTCCCAAAAGAACAATTCCACAATCTAAAGCACTCGAAACTTTGTAGGTATGGAAAAGAAGTGAGCATATTTGGTCAAATCATCAACCACCTTGTAAATGCAATCCTTTCCCTGCATTTTGGGAAGTCCTATGATGAAATCGATCAAAATGCTCTCCCAGTTCTAATCCAGAATGGGTAAAGGCTGAAGTAGCTCTACCAAAAAGGTATGCTTAGACTTGTTTTATTGGCATGTGGCATACGCCTTGATGAATGACACATCAACCTTGAGGCACTTTCATGAAGACCTCTCATGTATTTTTCCTATATGTCTTGATTTCATTCAAGATGTCCTGCTAGTGGTAACTCATGAACCTCCCTCAAGATCTTCAATTTTGATTCTAGAACCAAGAAATGAATCTGTCCATCCATTAATTGACAAGCGAAGATATTCTTGGAGTAATCCAACAAATGAACTCTCCAATCAATTGAAACCTGAGACAACTAGCATATGGCAGGTCTCCTGGATAAGGCATCGACAACCACATTCCTCTTCTCCTTCACACACTCAATGCCAAAATCATAGGCTTGTATCTTGCTTCTGCTACCACTCATTCAAATCCTTTTGCTCCAAGAAGCATCACAAGCTATTGTGGTCAGTCTTGTTGATGTGAGTTTTGTTCCAATTACACAACATGCAGGACTAAACACTCAATGCTTCAAGAAACATAGAGTATTAAACCTTCTCTTGAATAAAGTCATCTTCCATGCTAAGATTTGCAATGAAGATCATGGAATGAATTCGAGGTTCCTTACACCTGTAGATATCTAACTCAGTTGAAATGATGTGATTTGCTGGTTAATCACTTAGGCGGGCTTACGTAATTCATTCAAGGATGTCAACTTACTTGCACTTCTAAAGATCTGGCTTCACAATGTGCAATAAAAATATAACCATGATTTATATCACTTCCAACTTTGCTCTTCAACTCCTACTATCTAGACTACTTCTACTTCTAACTATGGATGGGAAGACTAATGGATGGACTAGGACTCCTACAAAATGGAGGCTTGCCTGCGACTTCAACTCCACCTAGTGCAAAGCTTCAAAGGATCTCAAATGGTTTTCATATCAACACCTTCCCCTCAATCCAACTTAGAGTACAAATCAAGGATCCAATGCCAATTGAACTTGAGCACAACCACTAGATTACCACACAAGGCACCCTCGCATCTACAAGGAGCTAGTGGCCTAGTTTTGTAGAGTCAACCAATCAAACATCCACCAATATCACCACACAATCCATCTAATTTTATTCTTACTTTAACAACTTTGAAATAAAATCCTATTTTAATTGTGGAAGTAGAAACCATGCAATAACACCAAGTGTTCCAACTCAATCACCATGCAAAGCACAACAATGATAAGAAGAGCAATTTTGGCATTACTTAAGCAACAATTTTCTTCAACCTTCCAACTACTTACAAATGAGAGCAAATGGCCTTATATAGAGGCTCAAGTACAATGAATGGCCAAGATTAAGAGGCAAATTATCTGAATTCAGGGGCCTAGATTACATCCCATAAACCCTAATTAGGGTTACCACCCCATCGGCCAATGAGAAGAGGACACCTCATTCAATGGACCAATGAAAAAAAATACAAAGGTGGCAACCAATGAAATGGCACCAAATGGTTAGCCAATTAGAATCACACA
Organism: Chamaecyparis obtusa; assembly: GCA_027943335.1. Taxonomy (NCBI): domain Eukaryota; kingdom Viridiplantae; phylum Streptophyta; class Pinopsida; order Cupressales; family Cupressaceae; genus Chamaecyparis; species Chamaecyparis obtusa. The sequence continues at coordinate 2,736,362 of BSBK01002174.1, read as the reverse complement.
CCTACCCAACCCAACAAGAAAGGAAAATTTGCCACTTGGGGCTTTCATCAAATGATCTTCTAAGATAGTCTTTCGTTTGTCCTTCATCTTCTTAGCCAAATCGATGAACTTGGCTAGCATGTTGTTGATCTCATCTAAGGAAGGGGAAGGGGTGCATCAAATCTTCCTCTCAGCCTCATCCATCATCTTCCTTGTCATCTCAAGTGTCTTCTCTTGCTTAGTTGAACCATCTCTAGTAGACTCAATGAGAAGCTTGAGGGATGAGAGAGCCTCCAAATCTTCTGCCCTGATGATGACTCCTCCAAAAGACCCCAACCTCTCTGCTAAAGTATTCATGTTCATATCCTCATCTTTAATTTCTTCAATGCCCAAGGCGACTCCTGCTACACCCAAGGTGTGTGATATCCTGCCATAGACTGTTGACCCGAGATGAGAAATCTCATTTCCAACTCCTTCCAACACTTCTAATCTATGAAGTAAGGTGAAATACCGATTTTGAATAATGCTCATTTCATCTGCCTTAATCACTTTGGCTTTCTCTAATAACTTATCTAAAGTGTTAATCACCGCCTGCAATTAGGGAATAGTCTTGTCCTTGACTGGGAGGAAGTCCCTCCAAATACCATCAAAGGCCTGGAACCTCACTCTAAGAGCTACAAATGCTTGGAATTGTTCCACAAAATATGGCAAGAAAACCAACCCATCCTGAATAATTCTGTCAACCCAAGATTGAGTCTCCTGTAGAGTGACCCTTGCATCCTCTATATCATCAGTGCTTCCTTGTGCCAATGCAAGTGGTGGCATCGTTGTATGATCTAACTGTTGGATTGGCCTTCATGCACCCTTATAACAATCCTTCAGACTTTGGATATCTGCCCTTAGTCTCTCATTCTCTTCCATTGCTTGATCTAATTTCTCCTTGAGAGAATTAATTGCATCATGGAGTTACTCAGTCAATTTCCTTCGTTGTAGTTCCCAATTCATGCTCAACTATGTTATACTCATGGGCCTGAATATCACCTATTGCCTTGTTCACCTTTGGAATTGCAACCTGAACCCTGCGAGTACCTGACTCTCCTCTGATAACTCTTGCCACTGTTCCTGCATGCTGGCTCTTTTTCTCTTTTACTTCTCTTTCTATCAACTCTTCAATGTTCCCAATAGGCCGAACAGGTGCAATCTTTCCTTTAGGCTTGAGAAGATCTCTCAACCACGATGGCACTGTACACTTTCCTAATTCTAAGTTTGGTTCCTCTTCCACAGGCACAACCTCATTAGTTCCTTTTGGTGCTTGACTTTCTTCTTCAACTGATAGGGCCTCCACATCAATCAATCCAACATTATCACTATCCATAGGAGAACTTCCCTTAGGCCGATTTTGAGTGAGGAGAGAATAATCTGATGTTATCTTACCGGTTACTGAGAGGGGGGGGTGAATCAGAAAATACTAAATCTTACTGTTTAAAACTTGCAAGCAGATTCTTGAATGCAAAGTAGAAAGTTAACAGTCATTCACAAGCATAAACCGAATCATACAGATCTACACAAATATTTGTATGTGGAAACCCTCAGTTAGAGAGAAAAAACCACGGTGAGACAGAGCTCACAACTTCACTAGTTCCAAATGAAGGCGACCTGTTAGGAGCTTACAAAGCATTGGTTAAGGTGCTACCCGGTTAAGGGATTTTACAAGAGATTTGTTAAGATCTAAACCCTGTTAGGAGCTGCCTGGTTATAGGACTTAGCACATCCACAAGATGTTACCTTGTTACGGGATTTTTACAACGAACCGATTAGGTCCACCCTAAAAGAGGGATTTGTATATAATGAAATATCTTTCAAAAATAGTGATCTATAATGACACTGATTGTCTGATTGGATCATACCTGTAGATTCCTTCCCCTGTTTGCCTGGCTGTTGATCTTCTTTTCTACCTTCACCTTTGTGCTTGTAGCACTCCTCAGAAGATATCTTTCCTCTGCTCTCTGCATTTATCACTTCTTAGCAACAACAACTTTCTTTGAGTCCTATATCTCAATATTTATACAAGAGTGATCCTCTTGACTCATAGAACCGCCGGGGAATAAACTTGACCATAAAATATGCAACGCAAGAAAGCTGTGCGTTGTGATCTTGAGTTTATCTTGAGATCATTCGTAGAACTTAAAGCTAACTCATGTTGAATGGTTAACTTCGCATTAGAATAATGAATGTCTCGCATAATCAGGCTCTTAACTCAAACTGTAACTCAAACTGTTCCACAAAAACTGGACCGGATTTTTCTATCAGTTAGACCGGTATGGTTTGTCGTGGGATGCTGAATAAGACCGATACTGAGTACTTGGTTCAGTCTACCGGTTTATCTAACTACTTAGTTGACCGGTGCATATACTCTGTGCTTTATCTACCGGTGTTATCTAAGTAATGCGGGCGACTGGTGATCTTCGACCGGTATGAATGGTTTTGATGAAATACACTAATGACAACCTATATTGCTAACAATCTTCCCCTTTGTCATTGGTGGCAAAATAGTCAAAAACCATTCATACAATAGTTGTTCAAACCTAGGTCAGTGAAATAGAATGGTGCCCTTACTTTCTTGCTTGATTGAATGCTCTGCTGCTCTGCTCCTGCTCGAAACTTTCCCTGACTGAGTCCTTTGGTTTTCATTAACTTCTCTTTGTATTTTTTTTCTTTACAAATAATATCTTCCCCTTTTTGCCTCCATAAGACAAAGGGTTATGTCTTCCTTCACATTTGAAGCTGTGTGAAGATATCCTTATATATGTGCTTTGCAGAGTGTAGAAACGGTGCCCATTGACCGGTTACATGTTCAATGTTTTGTTGGGCAGCCTTGAGAGATACAATGATGTTTTCCATATCATTGACAGTTTTGTAGTCCGGTTCATTGACCAGAACATCAGTTGAAGTAGCTGTCTGGTGCATGATATCAAGTGTTGGGGCCACAAACATCTGGAATCCAATGATGTCTTGAATTCTTTTGTTCTCTTCTTTTGTAGTCTTTTTGAGGACTAGAGTAAGACTAGCCATTTCTCTGCTTAATGTTGTGGCTGTTTTTGTCTTGATGTCAAATTGGTTGGACAAAGCTCTTATGTCTTCTGAAGTCTTTGTAGCTTTGTCAGTTAAGTCAGTCAAGAAGATCTCAAAATTTGAAGTTCTGCTTAACAAATTTTCTTCAACTTGTATCTATTGTTGAAGAACTTTTAGATTATTTAGCAGAATGGCTTTAATATTTGCAACTTGCTTGTGAAGAAGCTCCACTCTTTTCTGCGCATAGTGTTCAATAGCCACTGTTTCTGGATCAGTCAGATCTTCACTGATGGTTGCAGTCAGCACTTCCAACTGGTCGATGACCGGTTCATCTTCATCTATATCAGCATCCGGCACAAAGTTGTACAGGATATCTTTTACTTTGTTTAGAACCATATCCTGTTTTCTCTTAGTGAGCTCTTTCAGCTGCCTTGTTGACATTTTGTTGATGTTAACTATTGTATCAGTTGCTTTGCTCCTTTTTGCTTCAGATTCTCCAGAGGATGTGATCTTTCTTTTAGAGGAGCTTGCAAGAGTTTCTTGATCCTTTTCTCTACTCTGTTCTTGTGCCTTTGAGGCTTGCTCATGTTCTTTTACATCCTGTGGGTCTGTCTTGTTTCCCTCTTCTGGTCTGGCTTCTGATTGCTAAATGTGAATCTCAGGCATAACATCTTCTACTTGATGTGAGGGCTCTTGTGATGGGGCTTGTGTTTGCTGTTGTTCGTCAGTTGTATGAAGATCATCTGTAGTGATCCCTTCACCTTTTTGATCTGATCCATCAGTAGGAGGATTGACAGAAGTCTGTCCCAATTTAACCGGTTCACTAGAAGTGAACTTTTCTGTGAGGACTTCCTGCTCATCAGATATCGGAGTCTGAGTTGCTGTAAACTGAATAGGTGGATCAACAATTGTAGTGGTGTGATCCTGAGGACCTGTTTCTTCTAGGGTATTGAAATCATACTGCTCCCAGAAATTCAAGGTCTCTTTAAAGACATCATTTTCATAACCATCGAGAATCGTGGCAACTCTGTAATTCGTATCTAAATTCATAGATGCATCGCCTAAAAGAAGCATGATACTTTTATTACTCAAGCCAGGTCTAGCTTTCTCTAGTGCTTCTCTATGGATTTGTGAGTTTCTTTCCAAACCAGTTCTCCATTTTTCTTGAAGCTTGCCATTCAATTCAAGAGGAAACTTGCCTCTATAATCCCTGGGTGTTTTCATGAAGTTGAGAAGACTTTCAACAAGAGCTTCTTCTATTGCCTGTTTGTCTTCCTCAACTAACACGCTATACCATTTGGCTGCATTATCTATTTCTCCAAAATTGGTAATTTCAACTACAATGTCATTAACAGTTATGGTCCGAGCCTTACCTTTTTCTGGAGATACAAGAAGGGTAGGATTTGTTGGTTCATCGGTTATGTCAATGATGACCGGTTCGTCTACTCCAAGTACTCCTTTTCCTTTTTTGGTATCATGAACCGGTGGAGCTGTTGCCTTTTGGCGTGCTTCCTCTGCTTTTTGCTGTGTCTGAAGTAGGTTGCGCCAGATGGCTACTCCTTCAGTTTGGACTTTCTCGGTTTCTCCAATCAGCAAGAGGTGTGTTCTTTTCTTTATCAGGAAGTTCTGCTGGTGTAGTTCAGCTTGTTGGATCGCTTCTTCTAGAGTGAGATGATTTTGCACTTCTAGCAGAGCTTGAATCCTTAGCTCTTTTTCCTTTTCCATTGAAGCTTTCCACCTGCCTTGAAGGATGTTCAGCAGATCCCTAGGCAGTACCTTCTGAAGCTCAGTAGGGCTTAGATTGAACTTATGCAGGCATTCAACGATGGCATCTTCAATTTTTCTTCGGTCTTCATCATTTGCCAAAGTGTATCTTCTACTAACATTACCCATTCCTTCGGTTTCTTTCAGTCCTGTTATGAATTCATCTATCGTTGGTTTACCTTTTCTTGGTGGATCCACCTTTGCTTGCTTACCGTTCCTCTTCTTTCTTTCATTGAGCGGAACTGCATCCTCCGAATCGGTTTCTTCTTCTTGCTCCTATGTGTGTGGCTTCGGTTGAGCTTTTCTCTTTTGTGTTGTTGGTGGTGCAGTTTCAGGTTTCTTCTTTGGCGCAGGCGATCTTTTGACAGACATTTTTGATTGGCGCCTGCTTTAAATTCCTTTCTATTTCCTCACAGGTTCCAAACCGTTGAGCACTGGGATCCAGATGTGCTTTTTCCAAGGCCTCTACATACATTGTTGCAAACTTTGCTGTGATTTCGTATCCAAACTCAGGTGCTTACTCAGTTCTTGGTTCTACTGCTTGAATGATGCAGGAGTCAGTTTACACCAAAAAACATACCTCCTTTTTGTATTTTTCAACAATAGTGGATGGGATTCTTTCTCTAGCATGCATTTTTAGTTGAAATGCATTGAATTAATTGGTCATTTCGTTGTCAAACTGGTCTCCCATTTCGCTAGCTATGTCACTGATTTGCATCATGACCGGTCGATCTGTTGCCCACGTTACTTTTCCTTTACCGAGAAAGAAGTTAGAATATTAGAAGTGAAGACATACCAAGAGTGTTCCAAATTTCAGTGATTTCTTCTTGACGATGCCCAACTTCTTCATGTTTCCAAAGATTTGTCCTCTTAGCATTTCGCATATATCATATTGTGCATTGTCATGAACAATTCTGAAGGCTACATGTATGCCTCCACCCGGTATGCTGTTGAGGTTACTTGATTGATATACTTTGTAATCGATCATAGTTGATGCGAACCAAACAACTGGATCCTCAATGTCGGTTACGGTCATCAATCGCTTGTCGGATTTTGACTTTGTCAGGTTAGCCACCACTGCATTAGATATGGTTCTCCGAGTAAGCGCCTCTCCTTGATTGCAGAACCCAGTTACCCTGTAGAGATCTTCTTTCGTGATTGAAGTGCAGATTCCTCTCATAAGCCAAAATCCTAGATCATGCACTCGACTGACTACCATACGAATCCACTCAAGTTTGAAGATGACTGGATACAAGACTTCATTTATGATTCTCGATGATACCAGCTTTGCGTAGCCATTGGGATGATTACCATCAGGGCACAACAAGCGATACTCGTTCTATATGTACGTTTCTCCTAGCTCTTCTTGCTTAGCATGAATAAACGCAATTACATCTTCTGTTAGGAGCACTCCTTTAGGTATTGAGGAGAGCGCGCCAGCCATGTCTATCTCCCTATCTTGATTTGGCGAGATGTCAAAAGGATTACGCTCCGTTTGATTTGCAGGAATGAGCTTTGCCTCGTATGATGAGGATGCCATTGTTCTAACTTGGTTGCTAGTGATGATTAGATCGGTTTGATAGATAATCTTACTCAATGATCGAGTTGCAAGAATATTGCTCGAGCAGAGATTAGATAACATAAAATCGCAAGGTAAAAAGGAAAGACTTAACCTTCTTTTCTTTTATAGGAATAGGGCATAACGGTAATTACCAAACGGTAACTAGTTGTTAAACGGCTATAGTAATAAATGCCTTACCTAACCTTTCTTGACGCCTTTTCTAACCGGTAGTCTGACTTTTTCATTTAGGCATGTCCCGGTTGATCTCCTCATGTCCTTACGGTTTGTTTTGTAGCCTGAGTGAGATAGGACTCACCAGTTCTACCGGGAACGATAGTTGTACTATCGGTTTCCTCTAGGCCTTGAAGACTTAATTTGCAGAAGAAATATCACCATCTTGTGATGATGATTTTGCCTCCGTTGCCTCCTTGGCAGAATTCTTTGATTCCTTGACAAACCATATTTTCTTCACAACTTTCTTGGTTTCTTTGTCTTTGTTGTTTCTTTTATCAGAACTCAAGGTCTTCACCACCGGTCCGTCCGATCCTTTGTTTCTGTTCCTGTTCTGGTTCCGGCAGTCTTTAGCTAGGTGACCGACTTTGTTGCAGTAATGGTAGACTATACCGGTTGCTTTCCATGGATTCATCTCTCTTGGATTAGGTGGTTCGCTCCATGATTCTCTGTTGCAATGCATCTCTTTATTTGGATGTTTAGTTGCATTCCGGTTTCTACCCCTTTTTGAGAATATTGGTCTGGGTGATCTGAATGCCATAGTCTTTGATTTGCATTCTTCAGCCTTGTGTCCAAATTTGTTGTAGGCATAACGGTATCCTTTGAAGCTTCCCCTACTTGCGCTGGACACGGATAAGGGACTGGACAAGCACTCGTTGGTCTTGTGGCCCTTTTTGCAACAGTTTTTGCAGTAACTGTTCTTGGTTCTTACTGGTGCATTTCTATAGTCTTTAGTGTCATGATCTAGTTTTCCACTAGGCTTACAAGAGGTGTAAAAGCTTTTCCTACCTCTTTGTGCTAGTGTCTTCCTTTTGTTGACTCCACCGGTAAATCCGAGACTGGTGTGATCATTGTGCCTTTGTTGAGCATTGAGTTGCTCATTGAGCTTGACTGAGCTTTCATTGTATCTTCTTAGCATTTCATTCCTTCTTTCATGGACTTTCATTTGTTCCTTAAGTTGATATATCTGGATTGCCAGCTTCTTGCATGCTTCATCTCTAACCTGCTATGATTTATGCATATTGGCATTTTCCTGGGTGGCAATCAACAAGTCCTCTTGGAGTTGCATAAGGAGGAGTTCATTGGCTCTTGCAGCTTCCTCTGCCCGGTTCATTGCTTTTTCAGAAGCTGTTGATGTCTTGACTGCTGTGTTCCTTTCGCTTTCAGTTTTTCGTTTCTACTCAATCAGTTCAATCATTCTTAGAGCATTTAACTTTTGCTCCCTTTTGAGATCAGTAATCTGACCGGTTAGGATCTGATTCTTTTCCGTAAGCTCGGAGACTGCCTCCTTTGCCTCATCAGACCCACTCTGCCCAGAGAGTTCGTCGATGGTTTCATTGCTCTCATTTAGTTGCAGAGCCAGCTCCTTTCTCTTTGCAAGTGACTTCCTCAGTCTATTTTCCAGTGAGGCAATAATGTCATTGGCTTCCTCTAGCTGTTTCTGGTACCGGTAACCCTCCATGATCTTTTTCTCAAGTTGATAAACTTTTATTGTGTAGAGAACTTGGCTCTGATACCAATTGATGTTATCTTACCGGTTACTGAGAGTGGGGGGGGTGAATCAGAAAATACTAAATCTTACTGTTTAAAACTTGCAAGCAGATTCTTCAATGCAAAGTAGAAAGTTAACAGTCATTGACAAGCATAAACCGAATCACATAGATCTACACAAATATTTGTACGTGGAAACCCTCGGTTAGAGAGAAAAAACCACGGTGAGACAGAGCTCACAACTTCCCTAGTTCCAAATGAAGGCGCCCTGTTAGGAGCTTACAAAGCACTGGTTAAGGTGCTACCTGGTTAAGGGATTTTACAAGGGATCTGTTAAGATCTAAACCCTGTTAGGAGTTGCCTGGTTATAGGACTTAGCACATCCACAAGATGTTACCCTGTTAGGGGATTTTTACAACAAACCGATTAGGTCCACCCTAAAAGAGGGATTTGTATATGATGAAATATCTTTCAAAAACAGTGATCTATAATGACACTGATTGTCTGATTAGATCATACTTGTAGATTCCTTCCCCTGTTTGCCTGGCTGTTGATCTTCTTTTCTACCTTCACCTTTGTGCCTGTAGCACTCCTCAGAAGATATCTTTCCTCTACTCTCTGCGTTTATCACTTCTTAGCAACAACAACTTCCTTTGAGTCCTATATCTCAATATTTAGACAAGAGTGATCCTCTTGACTCATAGAACCGTTGGGGAATAAACTTGACCATAAAATATGCAACGCAAGAAAGCTGTGCGTTGCGATCTTGAGTTTATCTTGAGATCATCCGTAGAACTTAAAGCTAACTCATGTTGAACGGTTAACTTCGCATTAGAATATTGGATGTCTCGCATAATCAGGCTCTTAACTCAAACTGTAACTCAAACTGTTCCACAAAAACTGGACCGGATTTTTCTATCAATTAGACCGGTATCGGTTTGTCGTGGGATGTTGAATAAGACCGATACTGAGTACTTGGTTCAGTCTACCGGTTTATCTAACTACTTAGTTGACCGGCGCATATACTCTGTGCTTTATCTACCGGTGTTATCTAAGTAATGCGGGCGACCGGTGATCTTTGACCGGTGTGAATGGTTTTGATGAAATACACTAATGACAACCTATATTGCTAACATAATCAATGCTGTAGCTGTACCCCTTGGATGAACCTGAACTCACTTCAATTGATGTCCCCTTGTCTACATTTCCAGCAACCATGTCTTGAGCTGCAGTGACACTTTCTCTTGAGGGCACTGCACTCAAACCTTGCTTCTTGGCTGGTGGTTCCTCGAACTCCTTTTCCTTTCCTTTTGCACTTTCCATATCCTTTCTCTTTCTGTTACTCGTTTCTGCTTGCTGGCTGCCAAGTTCATCTTGCTGTCCAGTTGACTCTTTCGAAATCTCTTCCACTAACTTCATCTTTTCATAAGTGAGGTGAACTCTTCGCTTCTCCAATCGAGCCATCTTCCTGTTGTACCATTCCTTTGTGTATAAATCAACGGGCTTCATTATTGCTTCCAATGAAGGGTCTTGGTCACTTGTCCAATCAATGGGATCCAATTCACTTTGCTTTATGGATTTATAATCTGCTGTTAATGTCTTTTTATCTTCCTCCAGCTGATCTGGAATGCTAAGTCCTCTCCATCTATAACTTCTCATCATGTCCATTGTAAGTCTAGAGAAGGCTATTTTCCTTACTTCGTAGTCATCAGTTGCATTGGCCCAATAGTCCTCTAAATGATGAACATGCCTGTATGGATCTCCATATGCTGTTTTTACTAGCACATTTGGATCAAAGTTTTGCCTTGCATTATACCATGCCAAGTAGTAGTATTCCAATTTTGTCTCTGCTGCTACCAAAGTAATGGAGTTGTGGCAACTATTAGCTCCAATCATCAATGAAAAAGTAACTCCCAACTTGCCTTTGTGCTTTTGAATCTTGTCATAATGTGATAGTTGTCTAGCTACTTCCAACAACACTAATCTGTCAGGTGGGTATCTTGGAAGTCTCTTTGGGCAATAAGTATTTCTTGCTAATTTGATATATGTAAACTTTGGAAACTGAATGTACTCCCATACTTTTTCACCAACTTTTTTGCTTCGGGAGAGAGTCTCCTATGAGGTGCTTCTTGCAAAGTTCTCACTGTCTTTATGGCAAATGCATCATAGAATATTTTAAAGTCCTTAGTGTTGTGCAAATGTAATTGTGGATAGCACTCATGCACCAAGTATTGTCCAACCTTCTTCCCAGCTGTGCCCAAAGCTCTCAATCATGGCTGCTGGTACAAGCTTGCTATCATATAGATAAGGTAGGATCCCATGTAGAATACCTTTTGATCTTGCACTGTTCTCAACTATAGATCTAAGTTTTCACTTATGATCATGGGCCAATCAAACATTTTCTTATCACTCTCAATGCCCTCGATGAAGTAATACATCTGTTGATCCTAATCGGTGACTGTGAGGGGGGGTGATTCAGTCAACTCAACTTATTTATCTTTTTATCATGTTAAATTGAATACAACTACTATGTGATACTGAAAATGTAATGCATGCTTATGTAACTTGAACAGAAATCACATACATAAGATAACACATGATTTATACGAGGAAACCCTCGGTTAGAGGGAGAAAACCATGGTGGGCTAGAACCCACAATCTTCATTACTGCAGTAATAAAGTTGCCTTGTTAAAGGCATACAAAAGCACTTGTTAGAGTGCTATCCTTTGAAGCAATTTGCTATAGATCGGTTAAGATCTTGACCCTGTTAGGAGTCGCCTCGCTAGAGGACTTAAGAACATCAATCAAGATGTCACCCAGTTAAGGGATTTATACAATGGAACCTGTTAGGGTTCACCCTGATAAAGGGATTTTTACGAGCTTCACAAAATAAGAAAAATGATCTTCTGTGGACACTCAATCTGTCGTTTAGATCATACCTGTTCTATTCCTTGCTCGGCTTGGTTGTTCAATCTCTGTCGTTCAGTCTTGGTGATTGTATCCCTTCTCAGAAGACTCGGCTCTTTTGCTCTGCTTTCTCTCTGCACACTTGATTTCTTCAACCTCACCGCACTTATGCACGATGATCCTTATATTTAATGATCTTCATATTACATAATGGAATTGTGGCGCCAAGCTATAAGTCCTCCAAAAATGTCACTGTTCTAGAAAGCATTCCAAAAATATTGCATGCAAAACTCTAGTTCAAGCCAAAACACTCGCATACAAAACTCCAGTTCATCCCAAAATGCTCTGCAAAAACCGGATCAGATTCCCATTAAAGTCAGATATATAAGCACAGACCGGTAGGTCTAATACTGTTGCGCGGAAATCGGTGTGCTACTAGTTGAGTCACCTGCCTTTTGTGGTTTTCTATTAGACCGGTTGGACAAGAATTGTTATGACCGGTGCAATTACACTGGTTACTTAGCAAGTTTGATGGTTGTTGACTGGAACAACTACCGGTTCACCACTGCTTCTCAAACATAAAGACCGATGTGTTTGATGTTTGCCAATGATGACAACTAAGCATAAATGCCAACATCCATGTCTCGAATTGCCCACTTTGAGCTGTTCCCATGACTCTGTTCAACATCACCATTAGGTCACCATACTCTAGTTTGAAGTCCGATCTTGAGAACTTACGTAACCTTGCAAATGACTTCCTTGGCTCCTTCAACCATTCTCTACACAACAAGGAGGCATAAAAATCTGGATTATTGTTGTAATGCTTGGTTGCTTGATCTCTAGTCACCAAGATTCTATTGTTGTGATGTGGGATGTGGAATACTTCCTCAATAACAGGCTCACTTAGATTGGTAAGCACTTTCTTGTCCTCACCATAGCACACCGACTTGGATTGGTAGTCATAGTGGATGACACACTCCACGATCAATTTGGGACAAGGCAAGGTGGGAGGGAAAGCCATCGCTTGTATGATTCCATTCTTAAGCATCCTCTTTGCAAGTTGTGAAGAACTTCCAAGCAACTGATCCCTCATTTGTATCATGTTCACCGCCCCTAGGTTGATGTCACCAACCTTCTTCAACTTGGAGGGAAAGAGAGACTTAGGCATCATGTCCTCTAAGTCCTCCTTGAGTTGAGCTGCTCTTAGTGCTTTGGAGTTTGTGTCAACCATGCCCCCTACAAAGACCACAATCCACCAATTACTTCCCTTGAATATAAATTGTATATGATATTAAGTTAATTGAGTTAGATAATCATTGTTGTTTATTCAATTAACTTAGTCAATTTAACCTTTGCATTAATTCTAACTGAGTTTGTGAATTTGTTTGTTTCAATTATCTAAGTTAGCATGAATGTTCACTTTAAACCTTTGATTTGTATTGATTGTTCAATTGTTTCTCATTTGTTGTTCATTTGTCGTTCATTTTAAACTTTCCAACTAGTGATGTTGCAGTTGCTAATTAGATTAGATAGTTGTTTGTTGTTAGTTTGTAACCTGAAAGAAACAAAGCAACATCTATTCTAGGAAAGTGAAGAACCAACCACGAAGTTCACCACCTTGTGGGTGAACTTCAAACCAAAGAGGATCCCTCTCAAAAAGCAAAGTCCAAGTCCATTAATCCCATTACAATGGTGCTCGCATTGGCACACTTTAGCTTTTAAACTCAACGATTGAAAAATCTAAACTAGGACTAAGTAATCAAGGAAGTGGATCCAAGTAGGGTCCACAAATGCAAAGAGCTCTCTTCCAAATCACCGAGTCCAAGCTTCCAAATGTCCGAGCCCAAGCTCCCAAATTGAACCTGTGATTCCACATTTCAAATTAGTAATCTAATCAAGATGTAAATGTGTAAAAACAAAGAGTTAGCTGCCATGTCATAATGATCACATAATATATTTGATCCATGATACAACTAATACTACCCAATCCTCTAAAAGTTCAAATTTAGCTCGCCAAGATGCAAGAGGTCTCTGTCCAAATTGCAAGAGGCTGCCTCCCAAGTTGGCAAGGAAGACTTTTAAGTTGCCAACTTGATCAAATTAGTATATTTGCTGCCAATATGAAGAGGAGCTCACTGTTACAACTTGTTGATCTAGCTTCCCCAACTCGCAAGGTAAATCGCTCCCAAAGATAGGAAGAGCTCACAAAAAATTAGTGGTAGTTTGTTGTCTCCCAAAATCATATCTTTGCTGCCAAGAAGAGGTAAATCATGGTCCAAATAAAAAAGAAATCGTTGCCAAATAAAGAGGCAATTCATACTTAATATCAGAGCTAGATCGGTTTGAAAACAGAGATAATTCGCAGCCAGATGAGAGATAAATCACTGCCCCTCAAGCGGATATGAATCGCACATGTATTGGGTTAAATTCCAACCCAAAAGGAAGAAAAATCGCAGTCCATAATAGAGGCAATTCGCACACCAAAAGGCAGGATGAGAGGAAGTAATTCGATGCACTTGAGCTGCAGAAAATCTGTTTTAAACATGCCAAATGATATGAGCAGCGTTCATTATTTATATGTCTCCCAGCTGGTAGAATTCGCAGCCAATTAAAGAGGGATGACCTGCCCTTTTGGAGAAATAAACAAATTACTACAAGAGGCCGACCCTCTTTCCAATGTTTGAAACAAAGTTTAAATTAAAAAATGGGGCCCTTTTAATTTTGTTTTTTGCTATATCAATCCAGATTTGGTATCAGTTTTAAAACAAATGCCTGCCCCCCTTAATTTTTCGATTTTAACTTGGGGAAATTAAAAAATATAAATCCCAGCCCCCATGCTTGCATTGATTAATTTAAAATTATAAATTGGTCTCAAATTTTGATTTTTTTAAATCATGAATTGGTCCATTTGCATCGGAATTTTAAATTGTAAAATGGTTTTTTAAGTTGCATTGATTTTGTAAAATGCAAAATCGCCTTGATTTTAAATTATAAATTGGCCTCGATTTTTAGAATGGCATTGAATTTGCTTTGGGAAATTAAATATAAAATCCAGCCCATATTATCATTGAAAATAAAAAAACATTTAATGGGCCACTTTGAAAGGAAATTTGCCAAGCATAAGGATTTTGCCATTGAAATTGCCAAATTGCCAAGTTGATCTCTCCATCTTGCACAATCACCTCTACCAACTTGCAACACCACTTCTCCCAATTTGTAGTAACTTGCACAAGCCCACTTGCCAAATTGCAAAGACTTGCTTGCCAACTTGAAACCATTTTGTCTCCTTGCAAATTGTAATTTTCCTTAGCCAAAAATAATTTTCTCAATAATAATAATTCCACTTGGCTAAAAGAAAATCATTTTCTCATATTGATCTTACCATTTCGAAATGTTGACCTTCCATCAAGTTAATTGAAATTTTGCCAAGATGCAAAAGCACCCCTACCAACTTGCAGGAACATGCCTACCAACTTGCAGGAACCCTCTTACCAAACCGTGAAAAATGAACATTAAAATTGCAATTTTGACACTTAGAATTTAGATTTTTCAAAAATTATTTAATCAAAATTGAACGAATAAATTTCCCAAATTTATCTATCCATTTTTTACAATTTGCAAAATTTGACCAAATTTCCCGAAAATTTTCAAAGTCCACAAAATCCAAATTTCGCTCAAAATGTCAAACCAAGATTGCTTATAAATCGAATTGCCCAATCCATATCTTTAATTTGGATTAATAAGCTAGATCATTCCATTTAGGAAATCAAGTTATAAACTTGATGAAACTCAGTTTTTTATCGTTTTCAAATCCACCATTCATCCTCTTGAATGTAATATTCTCACTTCTTGACTCTTCAAATTCATTCCAAATTTCACCAAAATCCTCAAACTTCACCTTTAGTCCTTGATCTGAGAAAATTGCCCAAGCAAGTTTGAAAAGAGGGGGGTTCCCATAAATTGTGGGGCGATGGTGTGAAATCCTCACAAGTCCTAACCACAATTTTTGCCCCAACTAAATATTGCTTAAGCTTGGCTAATGCGCGCATGATACCGAGCATTTCCTTGTCGTAGATTGAGCACAATCTCCACATCTCCTTGAGATTCTGACTCTCAAATGCAATGGGACGAGGATTTTGCATTAACAATGCTCCAATGCCTTCCTCGAATGCATCACACTCGAGGACAAATGGTTGAGAGAAATCAGAAAATGCCAACATTGGACATGTACTCATAGTCACCTTCAACTTGTTGAAGGCCTGCTGCATCTCTTCAGTCCAACAGAGAGCACCCTTCTTTGTGAGGTTGGTCAATGGGGCTCCAAGCTATGAGAATCCCCTCATGAATCTCTTGTTGTAGCTACATAGACCAAAGAACCCTTGCAACTCCTTGAGTGTCCTCAAAGTTGGTCAATTTATAATCACTAGAATCTTCTCTTGGTGTACTTGCACTCCTCATGCGTTGTTGATATGACCCAAGTTTAAAATCTTTGTCATGTTGAACTGGCTCTTTGATTTCTTCGCAAACAATGATAGTAACTTCATGATCCCCAACCCTTGTCCAACTACCTCAAATGTTCTTATCAACCCTTGCTGTATATGAATATATCATTAAAGAACACCAACAGGAACTTTCGCAACTACCTGTTGAAGATGTGGTTCATGCTAGATTGGAAAGTAGCAAGCGCATTTTTCAAACTGAATGGGATGAGCAAAAACTCGTAGTGACTATAGTGGCATCAGGATGTTGTTTTTTGCACATCTTGCTGCCTTACTCGAATCTAGTTGTATCCACAACAAAGGTCAACCTTCAAGAAGTAGACTGCCCCATGAAGCTCATCCAACAACTCATCTATCCTTGGGATGTGGTATCGGTTTAGAGCCCAATATTCTATACACATCCTGAGAGTCTCATCCTTCTTCACCAATGCCACTAAAGATGAAAAGGGGCTTGAGCTAGACTTTATGTGTCTCATTTCAAGAAGCTCCTGATTCACATTCTTTATCTCATCCTTGAACTTCTTGGAGTGACAGTAAAGAGTTGCGTTGACTAGTTTTGCTCCTTACTCCAACTATATCATGTGGTGAAAGCCTTGGTTTGATGGTACCTCTGGGGGAATGTTGCTCAAAATCAAACTATGCTTTCCCAATGGTGACTGAATTTCATCAGTGTGGTAATGTGTATTCTGGCCAATCAAGGGTTTGGTTGAAACCAAGCATTACGTTGCCCACACTACATCATCGCGCTTGAAAATTGCCTCAATGCACTTGGCTGAGACCACTCTAGGACCTCCATTGGACATTCCTTGCAAAACCACTTTCTTTAAATCCACCTTGATTGAGAACTTCAACCGCTTGAAACTTTTTGTGTACTTGTCGAGAGTTTCCATCCACTAAATGCCCAAGATGACCTTCGTATCATCCAAGTCTACCACAAAGAAATCATGTGTGATTATGTAGTTCCCCACAGTGATGCTCAACTGTAGTACCGAATGCATGCAAGATAGTAATGAGCCTCTTGCTACCTTGTCTGTATGCTCAATTGTGTGTAATTGTCTCTTGCGATTGGGAAGGTATTGATGAAATTGAGCGTAGTCCCATTGTCAAGCATAACATCGACTCACTGCCATTAAAGAGTGCCATGTACTCAAAACACACTACATTGTGGAGTACCCAAGAGAGTAGGAATGGTACCTCCTTTCCTCACAAATGTAGCAATATTCTCCATATGAGGTGGCTCCTCATCATGTTCCTCAACCTCTTCCTCAGTTTTCGAAACAACCTTAATGTAATGGATCTTCCCTTATTAAGGCATCTATAACCCGACTTCCATGGTTCCTTGTAGTTGAAACCAAGCTTCCTCCTTAGGTCTTGATGGGTAACCTCATCCATCAGTGCCTTCTTGTGAAATGGTTTCTTGCCCTTGTCCTTCTACATTATTGGTGTCCTTGGGTATGCTTGATTCTTGGAGGTTGATGTAGACATGTTACGAGTTTTCTTGATTGCCTCTGTGAGTGTGCTAGGGCTTATGGCTTTGAACCAACCTCTCAAAGGATCCACAAGTCCATCCATGAAAAGTTCTATCAGTCTCCTCTTGGAAATGTCAGTCACGGAGGCAAAATGCCTCTCAAACTGGACAATATAGCTATCCATAGATCCTCCTTGCCTTAGTTGCCCCAACTCCTTGAAGTTGAGTTTTTGGTCTTTCCCATTGAATTTGTCAATGAGTCTCTGTAAAGTCAAGGTATGAACTGATTTGATCATGTCCTAGTATAACTATCCGATGGTGCCACCACTCGTGAGTGATGCTATCAAGGTGTTGCTATATACTTGATCGCTTCATCCTCGGGCATAGGGTTAAGCTGAAAATATGTGTCTACCTTTTGCACCCAAGCTCGTGTTGTTGATCTTTTGAATCCATTGAACAATATTCCACCTGAAATCATTATTGTAGTCTCTATTGCCTTTGGTGGGTAAATACCTCATCCTGAGGTCCATGTACTTGAGAGACATGTCCGGCTATAGTGCACCTTCAACCCAATCTTACTCGAATTGTTGCTCGGTCCTCAATAGGAAGGTTGACATCATTGGCCTTGAATTGGATCAATGTGTTTGTGTCCTCGTATTGACTGAATTGTCGCCACTGCCATATTTCTCTCCATTAACTCCATTCATTCTCACTTTTTACCAAACGATTGAGTCACCAATCTTTCGCTGTTCTCTTGCCAACTCTCCCAAACTAGCCACGACATGTGCATGCACATCTCTCATTCTATCCTAGGAGCTATGCCACCTTCTCCATTGCTAGACTATGTAATCGATACTCATTAATCTTAACCTAACAGCCTAGTAGGGTCAAGGATTTGACACCACTAAAATATCCCAAGCAAATAAACAGGGACAAAACAGGCAAATTGGACAATGATAAACCACCAAATCAAAGATCTTGATTATATTCCGACTATTACAATTCAGCTATGGCTCAAAGAGCCTTGCACCTTGGTCTTCTAATGATTATCTGTGTTGGGAGTCGTGGAGTAATGATGTCACTATGACTGATATAGAGATGTCAATATGTTTGGAAATCAGATATCTCTATGCTCGAGGTGCAAATGTCAGGTGATCGTGTATCTTCCCTCATAATGCTAGGAATTTTCTCTCTATCGGTGCTAATGCAATTAGCGGCTCATGTATGAGCATGATTTGTAGGTAGTAATGTTGTGAACTTGAATGTTCCCATCTGATAATTAAGTGCGATCTTTGAATGCAAGTACGATGTTGGTGCCAATCTCTGATTACTGTGAATGGTATGCAAGACTAATCTGATAGTTGCGATCCGAAGTTATTGCCTCTATGTTGGTGCGATCTGATATGGAATATGGATGTTGCCTGCTCACTACAATGAAATGTTGCCGCTGAGCTTTGTATGTTGATCTTTGTTTAATGTGATCTCAGTCATCATTGAACTAGTCACAGAGTACTCGGCGAGAAAGCAAATACTAGCGAGAAGTTAGAACTGGTGAGATTTTGGGGCTTTTACTCGCAAAGTTTTTGTAAAAACTTGCCAAGTCCGTGGAAATTTCTCGGTTGCGTTAGTAAAAAAGATTTCAACATCAAACAAAAGGTTTTATTTGGTTTTAATGGCTTCTTGTTTGCTGCTCAAGCCACAAAACACCCTTCCAAGGTATTGTAGATCATTTGCAAGGATTTAAGTGGATTTGAAGAGGATTTTGAAGCAAAATCGGATTCTCTTGTATGTTCTCAGATTGCTTTTTATTTATTTTTTTAAATCATTTTATCTCCTTTTTGTTGCATCTAGGCTAATATAAACTCAATATTGTTATTTCCTATGTACTCTAAATTGTTTTAGTGTAATGAACAAGATTTAACACCACTTTTTTGACAAATTTTTTGATTTTTTCACTGTTTTTTCAATAATCTCAACCTTTCCTAAAACTTTTAAGCCCTAACACTTTTTTCTTGTTTTTTCAAGTTTCAACTGTCTAAAATTATTTAAACTAATTTAGTTTGTTTGCTAATTTTTTATGAAAATATTAATTTGTGGTTTTAATTTGTGTAGGTTGATAATTTGATTGATAATGGCATATAGAGATTCTTCTACAACTGGGTCAACTTCAATGTTTGCCAGTGCCTTAGAAGACGCATGCCCATTTGGATACGTAGGCACACATCCTAAAGGGGCTAGAGATAAGGCTTGGAAGTATGTCTTTGAAGGATCAAAACATAATACCATGATTTGCATTAAATGTGAAAAACTAATTTATGGAGGCATACACTGCTTGAAATACCACCTTGCAGGCATCACGAAGCATGATGCAAGGGTCCATGCGAAGACCACATATGAAATAAAAAAAGAAATTAATGCCTTGCTTGCTGCCTAGAAGAGAAAAAATTGCAAAGGGAAAGGGCAAAACTAGCCATGAAAGCATGCATAGTTGAATCTCAAGGTGTTACAATGAACCTTGAAGAAGAAGCAACACTTGAGAGCATAGTGGGCTCTCTTCTTGGCCCACTTATCGGAAAATCCACCACCACCTTAGCCACCACTTCTCCTACTTCTAGTAGAGCACCAAGATCAGTGCTACAGGTGCATTCTATAGCTGATTATTTTGTGCACAAAAACACACCTGTAGCACAACCATCATTAGAGGGAAATGAGTGGAATAGGGAGGTGCATTAGCAAGTAGACATTGCTTGTGCATTTCTGATACTTCAATAACATCCCTTTCAATGTGGCAGAAAATCCATTTTGGCTTAATTTGGTTACTACAATGACTGTGGCAAGAAAAGGCCACAAGATGCCTTCTTGCGTTGACTTGAGTGGGAGGTTAGTTCAGTTGCTTTAGTTTTTAAATGCTTTTATTTTTTACTTTTAGTTTTGAATCTTGATAACTTAAGTTGATAAGTAGGAGATATTTTCCATAGCAAGTTGAATTGTGATATTGCTATCAGGATTCAACTATGTAGTTTTTGAGTCAAACTCATTAACCCATGTTTCATGAGTAGTGGTTCACGAGAACTCATCTCTCATGATAATGATTTTGAGTGGATCACCTCTGTGAGCATCACCTAGGAATTTGCAAATGGGGTTGCAAGCAAAGTGGGCTTAACCATGGAGGAAACTCCATATTTAAGCGCGCTTGAGTTAGAGTAGTACAAGGATGGGTGACCTCTTGGGAAGTCGCGTTGCTTCACCTTTGTGAGCTGATACCTTGGGTTTAGCAAATGGGGTTGCAAGCAAAGTGGGCTTAACCATAGAGGAAACTCTGTAGTTAAGCGTGCTTGAGATGGAGTAGTATTGGGATGAGTGACCTCCCAGGAAGTCTCGGTGCTTCACCTTTGTGAGCATCACCTAGGGTTTTGCAAATGGGGTGCAAGCAAAGTGGGCTTAACCATAGAGGAAACTCCGTAGTTAAGTGCACTCGAGATGGAGTATGGTGCTTCACCTCTGTGAGCATCACCTAGGGTTTTGCAAATGGGGTTGCAAGCAAAGTGGGCTTAACCATGGAGGAAACTTCATAGTTAAGCACGCTTGAGCTGGAGTAGTACTGGGATTGGTGACCTCTTGGGAAGTCTTGGTGCTTTGCCTCTGTGAGCATCACCTAGAGTTTTGCAAATGGGGTTGCAAGCAAAGTGGGCTTAACTATGTAGGAAACTCCGTAGTTAAGTGCACTTGAGATGTAGTACTAGGATGGGTGACCTCTCGGGAAGTCCCAGTGCTTCGCCTCAATGAGCATCGCCTGGGTTTTGCAAATGGGGTTGCAAGAAAAGTGGCCTTGACCATAGAGGAAACTTCGTATTCAAATGCGCTTGAGATGGAGTAGTATTGGATTGGTGGCCTCCTAAGAAGCCCTAGTGCTTCGCCTCTGTGAGCATCACCTAGGGTTTTGCAAATGGGGTTGCAAGAAAAGTGGGCTTTAGCATGGATGAAACTTCGTAGTTAAGCACACTTGAGCTGGAGTAGTACTGGGATGGGTGACCTCCTAGGAAGTCCTAGTGCTTCGCCTCTATGAGCATCAGTTAGGGTTTTGCAAATGGGATTGCAAGCAAAGTGGGCTTAACCATGGAGGAAACTCCGTAGTTAAGAACACTTGAGATGGAGTAGTACTAGGATGGGTCACCTCTCGGGAAGTCCCAGTTCTTCACCTCTGTGAGCATCACCTAGGGTTTTTCAAATGGGGTTGCAAGCAAAGTGGGCTTAACCGTGGAGGAAACTCCATAGTTAAGCGCACTTGAGATGGAGTAGTACAAGGATGAGTGACCTCTTGGGAAGTCTCGATGCTTCACCTTTATGAGCATCACCTAGATGCAATGAGTGACAAGTGTTATGTTCATTATCATGAGAGATGGGTTCCTTTGAACCACTACTCATGAAACATGGGTCAATGAGTTTGACTCAAAAACTGCACACTTGAATTCTAATAGCAATATCACAACTTATATTGATTTTTTATTTTTATAGTGTAGACTAAATTTACGTTCTTTTCTTTATTTAGAGAAATTACTAATTTTTGTTGAATTTAAGTTAATTTTTCATCAAAATTGTGTACTTAATGTTAATTTTACTTCGTACTTGTAGGTTGCTCGCTAATGTAGTTGCTAGGGAAAAACAATTGGTGGAAGAGAAAAGAATAGAATGCAAACAATTTGGCTACAACATTCTTTCCGATGGGTGGACAAATGGCAAAAATCGCAACATCATTAATTTTTTGGTTTCTTGCAAGAATAATGTGTTCTTGAAATCCGTGGATGCCTCCAATAAGGTGAAGACTGCTGAAACATTGGCTTTAGTGTTAGAGCACGTTGTCACGGAAGTGGGAATTGAAAATGTGGTGCAAATAATAACCGATAATGCAATAGCATATGTGGTAGCTTGTAGAATCTTCCAAGACAAATATAGTACACTTGTCTGGACACCTTGTGCAACACATGTCCTTGACCTTTTTTTGGAGGACATATGAAAGCTAGATTGGGTGACGCTAGTTGTACAAGATGCAAGGAAAATAAAAAAATACATTTACAATCACCTTTGGGTTCTTCCCTTGATGGGAGAACACACCCAATGGAAGGAGTTTGTAAGAGCAGGTGTCATAAGGTTTGCAACATTTTTTGTAACGTTGCAAAGTATTCTTAGTTCTTTGACGACTTTGAAGAATTTTTTTGTGAGTCAAGCATGGCTAGACTCAAGTTATTCAAAGAAGCCTGATAGAGAGAGTGTTGCATACATTGTCTTTGACAACCAATTTGCACAAAGAGCTATAGAGATTGTGAATGTAACTTGAAAATTTGAATATTTAATTATTTTGTATGAAGTCTTTCATTAACTTGTAACTTTAATGATTAATCTTTTTGTATTTTTCAATTGTAGGTTTCCAAGCCCTTGGTTACAGCTCTTCGCTTGGTAGATAGGGATCAAACCGCAATGGGGTATCCTTATGAGGCCATGGATAGGGCTAAGGAGTCTATCAAAAATTACCACAAGGGGGACAACTTCAAATTTGACCCCATATGGGAAAATTATTGATAGGAGTTGGAACAATCAGCTCCACCAACCCATTCATGCAGCTGGATACTTCCTCTACCCTCGTTTTCACTTCTCGCCATCCTATTCGGATCCCAATGGAAAGGTCATGGAGGGCCTCACTACATACATTCGGAGGATTATACCCGAGCTTAAGGTGCGAGACCTCATTGTGTCTGAATTGGACATTTACCAAAGTGTAAGGGGCAAGTTATTCTTTTTAGACTTGGCCAAGAGAGGAAGAACCACTCAAACCCTAGGTATAATATTTAGAATTTTGGAGTCTTTTACATGCATGATAAGTAGATAAAAATTAAAATATGTTTTCACCTTGCTTTCTAACCCTTCAATATTTTATTTTGCAGATGCATGGTGACAAAATTGGGGTGGAAATGCCCTAAATTTACAAAAAATTGCCCTCTGAATTGTATGCCAACCTTGTGTTCATCCAGTCATGAACGCAATTGGAGTTTGTTTGAGACCATCTACATGAAGAAGAGGAACACACTAGTTCAGAAACGCTTCAATAACCTTGTCTTTGTGCTATATAATCTTTGGTTGCATGTAAGGAAGGTAGAGAAAACACTAGCTGGTCCACTTGATTTGGATGATATAGATCCTTACAATGATTGGACATCACAAGAGCAGCCTCCATTATTTATAGAGGAGGAGATCTATGATTTGGAGAGGCGAGCTTTGGAGGAGGGGGGTGGATTAGGACGTGATGATATTGAGGAGGATGATGAGGAGTCATTGCCAGTGCCAACACCAACTACATCCAGGATGGAGGTCAAGTCAGAACTAGTTGTGCTGAGCGAGGAGGCACAACCATAGCGGACTCCTTAGACTAGACCCCCTACTGTCCTCTAGTTTTTACTAGAGGTGTTGAGAAGGGGAAGAGGAAGATGTAGATTGTTTTGATGTTGAATTTACTTATAGTTTTACCAAGACAATTTGCTATTTTAATTTTTCTTTAGATTATCAGGCAACCAACCATCAACATTCCACATTAGGATGCCATTTTGTATCCAATTTGCATTTAAATATATCTAGACTTATGTAATGTCCCTATTTTTCAGACTTCGGGAGTAGCTTGGTTTGATGACCCTCGCAGGCTAATCAGGTGATCAGAGGGGGTCAGATGTCAGAGCCAGTGTTGGGATTCCACTCTGGGGATTCGGTTTATCAGATCTGCTCTTCGTTCGGGTCATTTTGGTCGACTTACTATTTTTAGTAAGTGGTGTTTTGGGGTATGGCCAGGATTAGTAGGGTGTCTGCACGGAGTGTCGGATGTTCGGAATTGAGCTTCAGTGAATCTCCAGTTTGAGAGACTTACTATTTTTAGTAAGTCTATTTTTAGCAGCTAGCTATTTTTGGCAGTGGGTTATTTCCGACAGGGCAATTGGCGTTTGGGCTCTGGTGTCGGAAATGAGTCTATTTCAGTTAGCAGAATTCAATGGCTTGATTTTAAAGTTATCGTTATTAAATTAAAGTATTTTAATTTAATAATGTAAATACTTTATAACTTTATTGTTATAAAGTGAAATTATCTTTTTTAAGCCTTTTAAAAAAAAAATGAGAAATTGTGCTTTTTTCGAAAAAGCTACAAGTACAACTCGAAAAAGCACTTTCATTCACTGAATGATTTTTTGATATTTTGTTGTGAGAGAATTCTGCTTGGCTTTGGAAGCTAGGGTTTGAGCTCGGTCTTCAGCTTTTGGAGAGAGTTCTTCTGTGATTGTCGAGTTTGGTCTTCTTCCAGGAGAGAACTCGTTCTGGTATTGAATTAATTTCCAGTGTTGAGGTATACTGGATATTGGTGAAGTTTTTATTTATTCTACAGGCAAAATTGAATTATTCTCATGGATTCAATTTGTAATTGCTGAGGTTCTAAAATTGATTGGGATTTGTGCTGAAATATTTAATTCAAATTCTGATTGCAAATTGGATGGTGAGTTATTGAATTTTTTTGCCAAGGGAAGATTATTATTAAATTGATGAATTCTGAGAACTATCGAATAATGACATAGAAGGCGGGCCATTTTGAAGACACAACTGCGAGTTCTAGACTGAGCCACATTTGACAGTTCTGGGTGCGGAAGTTAATTCGGGAGACTCCAGCAAGGCTGCGGATGCTAATTTAGCATTGGTGGAATATGTTTAGACTGCGGAATAGGGGTTACGAGCCAGCAAATTACCTTGCCGCAGGGTTTGATTAATATTGCCAGGCGTGAATCCTTCATTGGCTCATTCCAGCAGCGCGGGTTTAGTATATTGTATTGGGTGCAATAAATATTAATGTTCACACTCCAGCAATCGCAATACTCAAGGAAGTTGCGTCAAGGCTAACAGCTGGTGAATAAACATCAAATAAAACGAAGGGAATAACAGGTGCCTCTATTGTTATTTAATTCATATCAAGTTTGTGAATTGCAATAAATTGTGATATGTGATATGAAACTTCAATTTTAATATTTATGGATAATATGAATTAATAATGAGAATTCTGGTTAAGTTAAAATATAATTTGTTGAAGCATTAGTTCAGAAATTGCCAAATTTCCTTTATAATTATATTTGCAAGGAAAAGAGCTACATCGGCTCTTCACAACTTAGCTTGTTTCTTTTATTTATTCATTTACCGACTCATGAGATTCATCTCCTCATTAAATTTTGAAAAAAAATTCATTTCTAATTAAATTTAAGCAATTTTTAAGTTGTCGAGTTTTTTTGCTGAGTTTCCTCCGAGTTATTGCTGAGTTTTCTTTTGGACCTTAGCTTGAAGTTGTCGAGTTCGAGTATTTCAACTATGATCTCATTTATGTTTGATGTTCTTGCAATGGTAATGTATTTATTCTTTTTTTATTATATGATGCAAAATGAAGTAATCATTGCAATCTAATTGTTGTGATCTAGGATATGCATGAATGATATCGAAGTGATTATTTCTGAATTGTTGTGCTTATATGATTTCTCCATTGCTTATGTATAATGATGTCGGTGTGAATGATGAACACCGATCCAAAGCATGAAATGAAAACTCCAAATATAATCATTGGTTCTACAATGAAATCGTCAATCAATCCTATCAATCCAATGAGGTCTCTAAGAGACTTCACCTAATTGGAGTGACAATAGACTGGGGAGGATGTCTCACCTTCGAAACTGCACTCATCCAATGAATTCTGAAAAGGAATATCAAACACAAATAACAAGCAAGTTGATCGCCGATTATTTTGCACTTACAATGCCTATATATGTATGAAGCTCAAGAAATGAAAATAAGGTTAGTCGGATAACTCAATTGGCCAGCCCAAATGCATAAAATGAAATAGGTCCTAACTAGGAGAGGTAGTGCACAAGTGCGCTACCTCAAAATGAGCCCCTTTGCAAGGCTAACTAGCTCGGGAAACTATTTGAGCTAATAGCAAATTAGATATAGGTCCAGCAGGCTAAGGATGGGACATGATACCCTCACTCTAGATTCAAGGGTTTTTGCCCTCCTGCTGCTTTTAATGGAGAAGTTCGAGTGGCCATGGATTTACCATTGACAGACAGAGAACTTTTGGGGGCCGAATTGGTGGTGGGAGGAAACTGAAGTGACATTTAGAGCGAAGACTTCACAAATGGAAAATTTGATAGGGGCTCTTCTGCTTCAAGAATCCTCTTCGTTTCTCCAAATGAGGACATGGTTAAAGCTCTGAAAACTGAAGAAAGTACGTTAAGAAACATGGCTATTTTCTTTGTTTGTCTAGATCCCAATGCTATTCTCTCTTATAAATTCTTTGATGATTGGATTACCTCTATTAAGGGCAAGAAAATAGGCATACATGGTCATTTCTATAGAATGATACAAAAATGTTTCTTCGTGGTCTATTCTAGAAACCATGGAATGCAAGTGAGTAATTATGAAGGATTTTTGGAATATAGGGAAAACCATGTTTAGGGCCATGCCATGGTCACCCAAAGGTAACCTAGAGGAAGTTGTAGCCCACTCTACTCCTAATTGGCTTTAAGTCAAAAGTGTTACTCTGCAACTTTTGAAATTCATCCCTAATTTTTAAAACCTTTTGGTAATGTTATGTAAATTGAAGAATCTAGGGTCACCCTCCCACACCTCAATGCTAGGGTTTTGATCTCCCTAGTCTTAGAAGTAGAAATTCCAAATATGGTCTCTATTCAATTTGATGATTAAAAGGTTAATTGATATATTGAAGTGCTTGGCTCTCTCAACGCCTATTTTATCTGCAAATGAAATGGGCATCTTTGAAAAGATTGCCCTAATGTTAAACAAAAACTAGTCGAGCCATGATCAAAACTAATGGAGTCAGGCTAATCCCCCAAATAATGATTAAAATTTGCAAAATAATTCTCCCATAAGCAATGAGGGTCAAAACCCTAAGTCCTTGTGCCATAATAGTAATTACAAAGGTATTTTGGAATATAGTGAAAACCATGTTTAGGGCCATGCCCTGGTTGCCCGAAGATTAGCTAGAGGAAGTTGTAGCCTGCTTTGCTTCTAATTGGGTTGAAGTAAAAAATGTTCCTCTACAAATTTTGAAATTCATTCCCCAAATTTATAAAACCTATTGGTAATAATGCAAATTGAAGAATCTAAGGTCACCCTCCCACACCTCAATGCTAGGGTTTTGATCTCCCTAGTCTTAGAAGCAGAAATTCCAAATATGGTCTCCATTCAATTTGAAGATTATAAGGTTAAAGTGATATTGAAGTGCTTGGATCTCTCAATGCCTATTTTCTCTATAAAAAATGGGCATCTTATAAAAGATTGCCCTAATACTAAACAAAAATCAGTCAGGCCATTGAAACCTAATGGAGTTGAGGGGAAAACTAGTAATCCCCTAAATATTGATAAAAATTTGCAAAATAATGCTCCCATAAGCAATAAGGCTCAAATCCCTAATCCCTATGCCCTAATAGTGAAATTCATAAAG
Source organism: Chamaecyparis obtusa (assembly GCA_027943335.1). NCBI lineage: Eukaryota > Viridiplantae > Streptophyta > Pinopsida > Cupressales > Cupressaceae > Chamaecyparis > Chamaecyparis obtusa. The sequence goes on along the minus strand of BSBK01002174.1, from coordinate 2,708,861 downwards.
ATGTGACTATGGATGAAATGGCTTAACACAAGCAAGTTGAGGATTTGTCCCTTGAAATTCCAAATTCTTGTAAGCACAAAGTTTTATTAGAAGATCCTCTATTTGATGGGGAATTGGAGATCATTCATGCTCAATGCTTTGCTTCTCCCTTGACGAACAAGAGGATATATGGTAATACAAATTTCTTTTCATTCTCTATCCCCGAGGGAGAAAATCTTGTCTCTATGGTCCCTTCGTCTATGTGTGATCACTCCCTAATTTGTACCATAGTCACATGTGATTTGGCCAATAACTTTTGCAATTTTCCTAGGGCCTCCACTCACAACCTTAATTTGACCCTGCTCAATGATAATGGCTGCTTGGATGGTATTAGGACCACCATTGCTATCTCTAAGGCCCTCAATAAGCGTAAATCTCCTTTGCAAGTATGGGATTCCCTCATGGAGGTGCAAAAGAATCTATTTCAAATTGTTGGGTAAAAGAAAGCCTTAGATAGAAACAAATCGGATAATTTGTTACATCAAAAGCTCCTGCTATTGGAAATCCAAGTGCAAGATTTCTGTCCACATAGGCAGTTGGAAACTAGGTTGATAAGAACTAGATCCCTACTTAAGGAGAATTCAGAACTATAAACTCCAAGGTCAAAAAGTTAGAGCCAGAATGAATTAGTTCCAGGAAGGAGATAGGGGTTCCAAGTATTTTTTAAACCTCGTCAATTATAACCCGTAGAGAACTTATAGGTCCTATTTTGAGCAATGGGGGAAGCTCTAATGATCCACAGTTCTTAAAGAAGGTTTCTTTGATTTTTTTCAATAATCTTTCTGCTTCTAACTCTAATACTAAAAGTGAGGAGGCAAAAATATCTGCATGAAAATGATCCCTAAGAATCTTAGTAAAGAGGATTCGACGATGTTAGATAAGGACTTATGAGTCACTGAGACTGAAAATACAATTAGATCCCTTGCCAACGAAAAATCTCCGAGCCTTGATAATCTAACTGCAAAATTTTACAAGGAAAATAGTGAATGGATAGGGTCTGAGCTTCTTGAGTTGTTCAGTGCAGCTTTCCTTAATAATTCTTTGCGGGGTAATATCAACAAAGGTATCTTTAAATTCATTCTTAAGGATGGAGAAAACCCTGGTAAAAAACAGGAGACCTATTACTTTGTTAAATGTTTCTTATAAAATCTTGGCCAAAACCCTTGCAAAAAGGTCAACAAAGATTTTTGGTAAAGTGGTTTCAGTTACTCAGACTAGTTTCATCAAGGGGAGATATGTTTTAGAGAACCTCATTACAAGTTGGGAAGGCATGCATTGGGCAAGACAAAGTGGGCACAACGTAGCTATGATCCTTTTAGATTTTGAAAAATCCTATGAGAGATTTAGATGACCTTTTGTGTTAGACATGCTTGATGCATCTCACTTTCCTCATAATTTTTGTAAGTGGATCAGTGTTCTGTTTAAAGAATCCTCCACTGTTATTGACATCAATGGAGATCTCTTAGAACCCATCACCCTTTAAAGATCCATCAGGAAAATGTGTCCTGTTGCCCTCTTGTTGTTTTCTATAATTGTTGATGCTTTCTACTATAGTCTCAGGTCAGATTTAATCTCCCCTCCAATCAAGGGTTTGAGGCTTCCTAATTAGGAGTAGCTTTTTAATGCCCTATTTGTAGATGACAATGCACTTTTTATTGAGCTTTTTGAACACAATTTTCATAATGCCCTGAAATGATTGGAAATCTTTTGTGAGGCCTCTAGGTCTAAATTGCTCCTCACAAAAACTTTTGTTATTGGTTGGTCCATGGATTCGCCTATGTGGTTGGCTAACAAAGGTTGGGGTTGGTCATACCCATACAATGTGGTTAGATACCTTGGCATACCATTTTCAATCTCTCCTTATATGTGGGACTGGGTTTTCAAGAAAGTAGATAAAAAGCATGTGAAATGGAAAACTAATCTTCTTTCCCTAGCAAGTAGAATGCAAGTGGTACAAAAAGTTATGACATCTCATGCCATATATCATCCTTCATCTTGGCTTTTTGCTAACTGTCAATTTAACAAGTTTCAAAAGATTTTAAGAGAATTCTTTTAGTTTAATGGTAAAGGTAACAAAAAGAGACGTAATGTCTCATTGACCTGGTGCTTCCTTCCAAAAAACCAGGAGGGTTTAGTGCTAAAGGACTTAAAAAATTAGGGCAATGCTCTCACCTCCAAGTGGATCTTTGAGGCTATTCATGGAAATGAGCCCTAGAAAATTTTGATTAGGAATAATTTAATGCTTTCCAAACCAAAAGGAGGTAAGCATTGGAGCCAATTGCACATTTAGTATATTCTCTTTGGATAGTTTGAGGTTAGGGCTCATGCCTCAGTGGTCTTCACCTCCTTATGGAAAGCTTGGGCACAAGTTAGACATTTGATTTAGAATGAGACAATAGTAAGATAGGTATCCTTTGCAGTTTTTTGGAAACAAATCTGTTTGGCAGAATTTGGTCTCAAGTGATAAGCCACTAGCTTTGACTCAGTTGTTTTGCTAAGTCTTGGGACTCTATGGGGATCAGTTTGTTGCAAGACATTGTGGTCAATAATAATATTGGGTACTTGGAGCAGTTGATAATGAAGTATGACTTGTAACTCAAAAAATAACTTAGTGGTAAAAAATGCTCTTCGTGAGGGCTTTCTTGCGAAAGCCTTAAGTTACTCAAAATCGCTTGATAGCACAATGTGACAAGATGGTATTCAATTTAATTCTGTCTCAGATTACAAGATATATAATATGCTTGTTGGCTTGGGAGATGTCTATACTAGGATTAATAAGATCTGGAGTTCATCTTGGCCAAATTCTAAATGGTAGAAAATCCTAAACCAGCTCTGGTTGAAATGTGTTAAACCATAGAAAACCTTCTTCAGATGGCTTCTTATTCTCAAAAAACTTGCTATTGATCATGTTTTCTTTTCCTGTGGGCTTTCTACTTGAGTTTGTGATTATTTTTATATGCTTGGAAGTTTTGTGCATCTTTTCTTTTACTACAAATTCTCTATTGCTATTTGGTCTTTGATGTTTGGTTACCTTGTGGATTGGAAAGATAGCTGGCTTTTCTTGGTTTGAAATTCTTGCTGGTTATTGTGAACGGTTTGATATGACCCTGAATTTCTTTTGGCTTGCTTTAACCAATGAAGTTTTCTGGTAGTTGTGGAAGAAGAGGAATGAAGATCTTTTACAGAGCAAAAGAAGGCACCTTGCTGATCTCAATAGTGAACTCACTTTCCTTATCAAGCATTGGAGATCCCTAAGGGCAGATTTTTTATTTTGTTGAGGGAGGGAGTTACCTCGTTCTACAAATCTGATGTTAAATTGGCTTATTTCTTCACTGCTGCTAAGAATAAGTTGAATAAAGAAGAGCTAGATTTGCTTCACTTCTACATGGCTGAGAGGAGGATTGCCAAGCTTGACGTATCTGCTACCGAGAAGAGAAAGAGACTGAACAACAACTGGGAAGTCATAGTGGACCCCAAGATTGTAGTGCATCCTTTAGGCACTTTTGAATGTGACAAAGTAGAATGCATCAATAATATTATTGGTCCATGGGGCTAGGTCCCTATTATTGCTAGTTTCTTATTGGTTTAAGTGATGTTTTGAACAATTTATCCCTTGTGTAAATGTAATGTTTTGCTAAACTCTTTCGGACTTCTGGTGATCAATCCTGATACTTAATGGGGGCAGATGCTCCTCCTAATGTATTGATGTTTTGATATACTCTTTAATATAAAAAAGTTTAACTTTATAAGTGTAACATTTTATTATAATATTATATAAGATAATATGAACTTCATTAATGTTGTATAAGACATAAATATTATTATATATTAAAGATATTTATATATTTTTATTTTTATATGCTTTTGTATGGACGAACACAACCCAAACTTCTTTAACTAAGCATGCAAACTGAACCGCCAAACCCGAACACAAATCCGCACTTGTACCAAGATTAGTAACTTAACCTAAATCATTGCACTACCAAAATCCCTTTAGAAGTACTGAAATTGAAATCCTAGGGCTACCTGTGAATATCACTATTCTGTAGTTCTACAATTCCAATCTTGCTTCCAAATGAAATCCCAATTGTTTTTTTTAATATAGTTGGGTTCTTTCCCTAGAAACCAACATTATAATAGTTTTCAAATCAACAACAAAGATAAATTCCCTCCAAGACTAATGCCCTGGATGTTGAGGAGATATTTGTTGAAGTAAATGCAGTAGCTAGTATATCGATTGCAATAATTGTGAGTAGATGGGAGTGGGTGGAGGACAAATGTGCCATTTCATTTGGCATTCAACATTTATTATCAGAATTTAATAGGCTTTCACTTTATTTTCTAGGCCCATCACACACTTCTCCTTTCTAAATATTTGTTAACAATTATTTTATGATGGTGTCTGTTTGCCGGAAAACATTATCTAGACATCAGTGTGGAGACCCCTAATATCTAACCGGAAATAAATGTCTGAAATAAGAGTCTGTGAATATAGAATGTAGTCTAGTGAAATTATCTAAGGGGCACATCCCCTATCATAGCTATAAGTAGATAGTAAGATCTATTCACCAAAAGTAGAGATAGATAAGGGATAGTATGCTGAGATAAAAAGAGATTAAAGAAATGTAATGTATATAATTAATTGCAAATTATGATCTATTGTGTATATATGGTATTTTATTAGTACTTGCCGATAGGCTAAGCAAGTACTATTGCATCCGTTTTTGAGTTTTTAGTGTTAACTAGTGATTAAATAAAATTGTTTAGACCAATTAGAATTTTTTAGATTTTTTATTTTGTAATAAATTTCATATTTTGTAATGTTAGATGCAATAGTTTTAACTTTATAATTTATAGAAATCATTTTTCTATCATTTGATTGGCTAAATCATTTGAAGTCTTATTACAGGAGTGAACCAATTAAAATTTACCACGTTTGTTATTTATTGTACACTTTATATTTAATATAATGAAAATGCATTGCTCCTTCCATATTGCATAGTTTCTGGAAACAATTTTTGTTTCTATCTTTAATTAGGATTTTCATTAATCTTTTTCTTTTCTATATTAATTGTATATTAAAATTTTTAAATTTTAAATTATATTACATGAGTTTATTTTAGTATATAACTCACTTTTTCTAATGTAAATAAAAATATTGTAAATATATGATATAATATAATATATATTTATTCTCATTTATATATATTTTTAAAATATTTTAAAATTTATTATATGTAAATTATGCATTAATAAATATTTAGGTAAACAAATGTGTGATATATTTTCCCTTACAAAATATTATAATTTAAATTAAACATAGTAAATAAATATTTTATTTTTTAATTAATTGGAAATGTTAAATAAAAATAATATATATTTCTATTATATAATCTTCTAAGATAAAATATTCTATATTATTATTATAATATAGATTATAATATGAATTAAAATTATAATATTATATTTATAATTATTATACATTCTAAATATATTATATTATAATTATAATTTATGTATAATATAATAATAGAATATTATATATACAATAATATTAATCATATGTAATAAAAAATATATATCAATAAAATAAAATTAGCACTATTGTTATATTTACAAATAAAATTAAAATTAAGGTTTAAATTCATTATAATTTGCAATCAATAATTGTTTATATAATTATAATTTTAAAAATTATTTATTACTACAATTATCATTATATAAAAAATTATAATTATATAATTATATAATTAATTAAAATATCTTATATATTATAATAAATTTATTCAAATTAAGATTAAATTTATATTAAAAATTAAAATTAAAATTAATTACTAAAGGCAAGTACTTGGCCACTATGTGGCACTTGTTTTGATTTACATTAGTTAAGGATCTGAAATATCTTTGTTTGTTGCCTTAATAGGATTGAGTTTGGGGTTGATGAATACTATAGTAGAAATATTTTGGGTACAAAAGTTCTGTCAGTGTCTGTATCCCCAACATTTCTTGCTAACATCGGTTTCATTGTTGGGACTCTGGTTTGGTCTTCTTGAGGTTTACCAGGAATATTTCAAAATTCTAAACCTTTTATTGGATCAAGAAACAAACTCAAGATGATGAAAAGGATATGATCAGTAAAATTTTTGTCTTCTTAACGTCTACCTTGTGAGAAGGGGTTGGATGCCAAGAGAATGGGAAATGGAAAGGGGAAAAAAGTCTAGAGAGACCTTTGAACGGATGTGACTATTAAAAATTTTTATTAGATAATTGTCATGGGAAATAATAAAGGAATAATGCAATACCAAATAAAAAATGCCCATGGCCAAAGGAGTCAAGCATAATTTAAGGGAAATTAAGGAGAAAATTGACGGAGAAAGGAAAAAAAAGAATGCACATCCCTAACGTAGAAGAAACAAGATAGAGGAAATGGAAAGAGAGATGCATAGAAGAATGGAGATGACTACAAAATCAAGGTTAGAACACACCATTGGGAATGCTCTTGAGCATGCGGATGTGGGTTCTCTTGAGCATGCCGATGTGAGTGCTACTGAAAGATAGGAAGAGGATGTAGGAAGAAGTAGGAAAAGACACCAAAGAAGATAGTTTTGTTACTAAAAGGAATTGGGAGGTTGTCAAGCAGTTTTATGAAAACAATGAATAATCAAAAACCCAAATGCTTGTCAACAAAGGAAAGTTATAACATAGAGGCTCCTACTCTATCGGAACTTCCCACAAATATTAAAGCCAAACCATATTTAGTTGATGTATCAATCAGCTAGCTGACATGTTTAAAGAGTTCTTAAACACTCTAACTAAAGTCCTATCCTTAAGTGATGAGTATTTAGAGAAAATGGTTAATAATAGTAAAAGTAGATTAAGGGAACAAGAAGAGAAGAAGAAAGAAGCTAATTTGAACATTAGTGAAGAGGTGTGGCCATAAATTAGTCAGATGTTATTTACAAATGGAAAGAGATGCTGTGAAAAGTCATAAAAGAGGAAGGAAAGTAGCGAGAGAAAACAAAAGCAAGAGAGAATTGGATATCCTTACCGAATCTGATGCAACATGATGTCATTCTTGTTGCTGCTTTAAAGAGTTTACCATATTTTATGGGTGAGGATCAAACCACTCCGATTCAACACATAAAAGATGTAGATAATCTTTGTGCCTTGCATCACATTACAGAGCACAATGTTGCAGTCAGGTTGTTGGCTGCCTCTTTCAAAGGAAAAGCTTCACAATGGTTTAGGAGGCTAGCAACGGGTTCTATCACTAATTGGGACCAGCTTGGTACTGAACTGTGCAGGTTTTTTGAAGACAGATCAGATCATTTGTCTTTGGTGGAGTAGTTGCCCACCATTAAGAGAGCCCCCTATGAGCAAATAACAGATTTTAACTTATGTTTCCAGAGGACGTGGGAGAAAATACCTCAAATGGTAAGACTCTTTGCTGATCACGCCTTTTTATATTATTTGAGGGCTTTCAATAGTGATATAGCAGTTATGATATAGTCCATGGGAGTTATTACGCTTCCAGGTGCTTATGATATGGCTAGGAGAGCTGAAAACAGCCTTATACAGGCCATAAAGATTGCCTTGAGAACTCCTATGCCAATTTTTCCAGTAGCTCCTATAGTTTAGTCGCTTATACCTTTGCAAGCAGTCTCTTTAGCTGTTATCTCGGCAGCACTAGCATTACCAACACCTATTACACAACCCAGTAACCAAGAAAGTACCCTTCCAACTCAATCTATAGATTTGCAAGAAATTAAGGGTATCTTACAAACATCTGGTAATGAAATTGTGAATATGAAAAAACAGTAAAATCAAGGTTATAAACCTTATCAACCCCCTTACCAACTGCCTTATCAGTAAAATCAGAATAATAGACCACCATCTTAGCCCAATTATCAGGATCAAAGGCAAAATTATAACACCAGGCAATATCAACCTTATAACCCCAATGTTGCCAGCTCTTCAAAAGAGCTTGTTCCAACCAAGAGCTTGTTCCATGTAATCAACCACATAATCAATATGCCTGTACAAATGGTATCATTAACCAGGCCTTAATGGCACAAAATAATCCAAGTTTAGAGGCAAGTACCTCTGACGGATCCTCTAGACAACAACAAGAAGGTCAACAACTAGAAGCAACACTTATTAATTGGCAGTTCGAAGATTTTTGTGGTATGAATCAGATCGGTACACCCATTGTAGACAATACAAATAAAAAGAGGGCACTAGGTGATAGGCAACAAGTTTTTGGCATATCTAATATTGAGAGTGTTTAGACTTTTCCAAAGGGACAACCTTTATTAACAAAGGAACAGCCTACGGTTTCGACACAACCGACGCAGCTAGCTTCTACTAATATTGAGAATGTTTCTACAAAGGTTCAGTCTAAGGTTAGTGCCCCTTCTTTTAACATTCTTGACAATATGAAGAAAATAAATGTGTCCATGTCTGTGTGGGATTCTTTGAGTATTGTGTAATGTCCCGTGTGCGGGTGGTGTGCCCCACAGCCATGTGTCTGGGGTCTGCGTAATTGGGGACCGATCCCCGCCCTCGGATGCTTCGGTGATGGAAGATGTTCCCCACACCCTTAACACCTTGGGTAGCCGCCCTTACCACCAGGCTAGTCTTTTGGTGTAGTGGTTGGGCCTTAGTGGTATCAGAGTCGAGGTTGCGAGGTCGAGACCTGGGAAGCGTGGTGGGCTGTAATGTCCCGTGTGCGGGTGGTGTGCCCCGCAGCCACGTGTCCGAGGTCTGCGTAATTGGGGGGCGGTCCTCCCCCTCGGATGCTCCGGTGATGGGAGATGTTCCCCACACCCTTAACACCTTGGGTAGCCGCCCTTATCACCAAGCCGGTCTTTTGGTGTAGTGGTTGGGCCTTAGCTGTAATATCCCAAATGGATATTTTTCTCGAATACCTCACAAATATATCTCACAAATATAAACAACACATGCATGCAATATAATATTGGTTCAACAAAAATAACCAGCCATATATTCTATTTAAATACCTCAGAAAATGTTATCGTATTATACAATAGCAATACAATAACAATGCAACTACAAATTAATCCAATCTGAAATACAGAATGCAAAAACAAGATTGGATAACCAAGAACCTGTAAATACAATGGTGAACTCTGTTGTGAATCCACCCCAGAGATGAACTAGGTTTCCGTCCAATCCAACGAGAAAGCTTGAAGGTTTCCGTCCTCAGGTTTCAGAACCGAAAGCTGAAGCTTCCTGGATTTTCCAAGAGAAATAATTTCATAAACTAAGCATGTCCAAATGAGACTCCAATCCTTCTTTTAAAGTTGTAACTGTGACTCTTCAGTTCCCCTTCTTTGTCTTTTCATATTCCCACTTTAAGGCACTTAAAATAAATATAACCATTAAGTCATAAAGTGACATAATAAATAAAGGAATCACCTGGCATTAAAACGGAGGACCAAACGAACTCGGAAGATGATGTGTGATAGCTTTCCAGAAACCTCTCGGCGAGACACTCCAAGTCCACTACTGAAATGCCAAGAAAACTGAACTCTGCCGACTTACTAAAAATAGTAAGTACCCTAGAAACCCTACGAAAATTGCTCTGATTGGCCTGAAACTGAAATCACCTAGGCCAAATACCATACTGATCCCCAAAAGCCTCGGTTAGCCCACCGGACCATGATGACATGGCTAATGACGTTGCACGAAATAATGTGCCCGAAAAGGGGGACATTGCATATTCCAAGTCAAAAGAACCTTTTGTAGTCAGCCTTATCAGACTTAAGTGTTTTTGATCAGCCTGATAGAGAGGAGCCTAAGGTTGTCTTGACTAATGTTAACGTAAATAAAAATGGGCAGCAGGTTTTGGCTGGTAAACCCTCGCCTTTTTATGTGTCTCTAATCATAGGAGACCATTTAGTCCACAATTGCATGATTGACTCGGGTGCAAGTAGCTCGGTAATGCCCAAACAAATAGTTGATAAGCTGGGAATCAAGTTTGAGCCACTTGAAAGGGGGGTTGTGCAATTGGATGGTGCTTTGGTCAATAATATAGGGGTCATTAGGAATCTTGCTTTGACCCTTCAGGCTTGTCCAAATTTTTCTATCCCACAAGATATTTATGTCATTGAGTTACCTCCCTACTTTGCCCTTCGCTTGTCAAGAGATTTTACCGCCAAAATCAGAGGTTACTTATCTTCAGATTGGTCCCATATGCTATTCAAAACCAGGTATGGCACCAAGGTTACCATAAAATTAGAACCCATTGCCAAAGATCATATTGAACCTTATTCCCCAAGTCCTATCAATGCTAACTTGCTTGTAAGTGAGCAAGAGGAGCAACTGGTTATTCAAGAAGGTAATACTCAAATAGAGTATATTCCAAATATTCTCCTTGATGAGTGGGCTTTCTGGAACACTTAGGGCATGCTGGTTTAGGCATGTACTTGATGGATGAGGCTGATTCATTCATGCCCAACCTAGAAAAAGTGCGGAAAAGCAGTTTGGGCAGCAAGGTAATGAGGTGTGGGAGTTATTTTTTGACAGTGCAAAGAATAATATTTGAGTTGGTGGAGGTTGCATGTTGATTTCCCCAAGTAATGAAAGGTATTATTCAGCTTTTCAGTTATGTTTTAATTGTTTCAATAATACTGCCGAGTATGAGGCTCTGATCCATGGATTGGAATGGGCAAGAACAATGGACATTGGCTGTTTAAAAGTATATGGGGACAATGAGTTGATAGTTAATCAAGTAAAAAACCTTAAGATTACCAAGAATGAGTTGCTTGAGTCTTACAAGCATAGGGTATGGGATCTTCTTGATGGTTTTGATGCTTTTTATAAGTAGAGGGTCCATATGAACTAGTGTTACAAGACTTAGGCTCGCCTCGGACTCGGCAAGATGGATTCGGGTTTGGACTCGGACTCGGCAAATTGAAAAACCCAAGAAAGTTAGAGATTTTTAAGGATTTAAATCTTTTTTCATGCATCATTCAATCAATTAACATCAAAGACACAATAACTGACATAAATAGAAGCTACTTTGCATACATAGACAAGTTTACATCGATCACATAAGTATACATGCAAAGCGAATTACTAAAGGAAATAAGTTAACTGTTAAACAACTTAAACTAGTTAATAAATAACACCATTACAAATCTGAAATATAATACTATAAATAGTGTCACTGTCAAAGACTCAAAAGTCTACAATATCATGGAATATGAAATCCATGGAATCAAAAGTTCAAAACATATGAAAATAAAAAGCCCTATGTCTTCCTGCGTATACGCCGAAGATAGGTCATGGAAGATTTTGCAGCCATCTTCTGTCCCTGTGTCTAAGGCTCAACCTCAATGGCATCCTCATCATCCTCACCATCCTCACCCTCCTCATAATCATCATCATCCTCAAATCCGTCACTGTCAGTATCAGCCTCAGGGTCCTCCACTGGGCTGAATTGGTATGCTGGATTAAGGAAGTGGGCAGCTGCATGTATAGGCCTATGAAGTAGATTGTGCCATCGTCGATCAATGATAGCTGCATGTATAGGCCTATGAAGTAGTTTATACAAAATTCCATATGCTTGAAATTTAACTAAGTCTGAATTTTTTTTTGAAATCTCAAAAATTAGAAGTTGCATCTTAACTCCTATGAAGCTGAAACCTATCTCAAACATCTTGAAAGGTACCTAATTTCTTTATACAAGTATAACTTAAAGTATAAGAAATTAAACTTATACTTATTAAACTTATACTTAAATGTTATTCTTGTATAAATAATCTAAATGTTATACTATGTTTATACTTGTACAAATAATCTAAATGTTATACTATGTTTATACCAAGTCCAGGCCACGGGACTTGGCGAGTCCTTTGAGTCCAAGGACTCGGCGAGTCCTACAGACTCGCCGAGGACTCGGCCAAGTCCTTGAGCCGGGTCACCTGGCCTTGATGAGTTTGGTTCGGCTCGGGACTCGCCGAGTCCTGCCAGGACTCGGCGAGTCTCGGAACACTATTATGAACACTTAGGGCATGCTGGTTTAGACATGTACTTGATGGATGAGGCTGATTCATTCATGCCCAACCTAGAAAAAGTGTGGAAAAACAGTTTGGGCAGCAAGGTAATGAGGTGTGAGAGTTATGTTTTGATGGTGCAAAGAATAATATTTGGGTTGGTGGAGGTTGCATGTTGATTTCCCCAAGTAATGAAAGGTATTATTCAGCTTTTCGGTTATGTTTTAATTGTTTCAATAATACTACCGAGTATGAGGCTCTGATCCATGGATTGGAATGGGCAAGAACAATGGACATTGGCTGTTTAAAGGTATATGGGGACAACGAGTTGATAGTTAATCAGGTAAAAAACCTTAAGATTACCAAGAATGAGTTGCTTGAGTCTTACAAGCATAGGGTATGGGATCTTCTTGATGGTTTTGATGCTCTTAATATGATTTCCATACCCAAAAATGAGAATAAACATGTTGATAGATTGGCTGCTATTGGTGTTGAGTTCGACATTCCGAAGGAGATTAGCAGCGAAAAAACCAATCAACGTGTTAGGGTCATCACTAGACTTGATGCACCTGATAACAACACACACTAGAAGGTCTTTGAGAATTACCAACAAATAGTCAATTTTTTAAGAGAAGCTGAATTCTCACATGCCAATCCAGAGAAGTTTCGGCATCAATATGATGGCCAAATCATTCAGCTGAAAAACAACAAAATACCAAAAGGTTTGGTCACCCTAGAATCAATTTTCAACACTGATGATGAGACCAGAAGGTCCAAGGCCAGCATGTAGGTTCAACATGAATGCTATGAGGAAGTTGAGGTATTTAAAGGAAAGATGCTCAAACTCGGTAAGGTATGTACACCAGAAGAACAACATTCATTTATTTAGCTTTTTCAGGAGTTTAGTGATGTTTTTGCATGTGAATATAGTGATTTGAAGGGGTTTGATCCCCAACTTGCTCAGCACACTATCAAGCTTGAACCTAATGCCAAACCATTTAGACAAAAATAGAGGCTTTTAAATCCAAAATTAGAGCCACTCATGAAGAAAGAGTTGAACAAACTTATTGAGAGCAGTATTATCTTCTATGTTAAGTACACTTCTTGGGTCTCAAACCTTGTACCAGTGTGGAAAAAGAATGGGGAGATAAGGTTGTGTGTTGATTTTCGAGACTTGAATAGAGCCTCATTAAAAGACCGTCACCCCTTGCCTTCAATTGAGAAGATCCTTCAAGTAGTTTCAGGATTTGAGAGGTTTTCCTTTTTAGATGGGTATTCTGGTTATAATCAGATTTTAGTGAGGGAGGAAGACCAGTTTAAGACAACTTTTACCACCAAGTGGGGTACCATGGCATACAAAAAGATACCCTTCGGTCTGTCCAACGCTGGGGCAACTTTTCAAAAGGCCATGGATATGGCTTTTGATGGTCTAATGTATAAAATTGTTTTAGTATACTTGGATGACATTACTGTCTTTTCCAAGGAATCAAAAGATGACTTAAAACATCTAAAACAATTTTTTGAAAGATGTAGAGAGTTTGGGATATCCCTTAATCCCAAATGTGTCTTTTTTGTGCATGAGGGCAGATTGCTTGGATATGTGGTTTCAAAACAGGGAATTGCCATTGACCCTAAAAGAATAACAACAATTTTGGCTCTTCCTTTGCCGGCACACAAAAAAGGTTTGCAAAGTTTCATTGCGGATAAACTTTGCTAGGAGGTTTATCCCAGACATTGCAGATTTGTTGAGTCCTTTGACAGCTATGCTTAGAGAAAATGTCCCTTACAGCTGGACTAAGGACGAAAAAAGGAGTTTTGAGCTGATTAAGGAGGCACTTGGAGCAACACCTACACTCATAAATCCTGATTTTTCTAGGGATTTTGTTTTTTACACTTATGGGGATATTGATTCTATTTCCGCTATGTTAGTACATCAAAATGATGAAGATTTGGAGCAGCCTGTGGCTTTCTTTAGTCAAGGGCTTAATGATTACGAGCTCAAATATTCCTTTGTAGAGAAACATGTGCTTGTTGTTATAAGGAGTTTGAAAAAATTTAAGCACATGTTGTCTAATAACATAATCACTCTAATGGTTTCTCATCCGAGTGTGAAAGAATTCCTTTTGAGTAAGGATTTAAGTGATAAGAGAGCCGGTTGGGTGACTAAGGTTATGGAATACGATGTGGAGATCAAGGTCACCAAGCTAATCAAAGGAAAGGGATTGTGTGAACAGCTTGTTGATGATGTAAGCAACAAAGGAAAACATGAACAAGAGGCTGTTATAGTTTTACAAGATGAAGAATAAGCAGTTCTAGCTCCAACCACTGATTGGGCACAACAATTGTTTCATTTTTTACAGACTGGTGAATGTCCACAGGGCTTAGACATAGCCAAAATAAGGTATTTTAGACTACAGTCCATTCCTTATGTTCTGCTGAATAATATTTTGTTTAGAAAGGACTTTAATGGCGCTCTCTTAAGATGCATTGGAGCTGATCAGGTTGACAAGGTACTGCATGAATTCCATGAGGGGTCAGGTGGAGGTCACTTTTCACCTAGAGCAACAGCTCTCAAGGTCATGAAAGGTGGTTATTATTGGCCTAGTCTATTCAAGGATGCACGCTTATGGGTTAGAAAATGCAAGGAGTGCACATTATTTGCTAGGAAATAGAGGTTGGCAGCTTTGCCTTTGCAGCCCATTCAGGTTGAACAACCCTTCATAAGGTGGGGGCTAGATTTCATTGGAGTTATAAACCCCCCATCTAGTGCTGGCTACAAGTGGGTCCTAACAACTACAGACTATTTCACTAAGTGGATTGAGGTAGTAGCACTTAAAGAAGCTAATGAAAGCGTTGTCTTGAATTTATATGAAGGGCTGGTTTTCAGGTTTGGAGTTCCTGAATCCATTATCTCTGATAATGCTTTGGCTTTTGTTGGTTTTAAAATTTCTGATTGGACTATACAAAATGGAATTTATCTAAACATGTCTTCAAACTACTACCCTCAACGCAATAGTCAAGCAGAATCTACTAACAAGAATTTGATTAGAATCATTAAGAGGACTATGGAGGGCAACCAGAGAGCATGACATACCTAGCTGAAATCAGCCTTGTGGGCTGATCGAATCACTCAAAAAAGGTCAACTGGTCAGTCACCTTTCAAACCGGTTTATGGGAAAGAGGCTAGATTGCCTATTTCATTGGAGCTTCCAGCTCTGGACTTGGCCAATCAGCTTGATATGTTGGATGAAGAATCAATGACTATAAAGTTAGCTCAACTTTCTGAGCTGGACGAGACCAGAGCTGAGGCCTTAAGGAAAATTGAGCACCATCAACCACAGATGAAAAGGTCTTTTGACAAAAGGGCATCTCCAAGAACTTTCCTAGAGGGCGACATAGTGCTGAAATGCGATGAACGTAAAAGAAAACCTGGAAATCACTCCAAGTTTGAAGCATTCTAGAGCGGGCCCTATATTATCTCAAAGTGTAAACGGCATAATGCTTTTCAGCTCTCATTTGGATGGCAACATTGAACGAATCCCAGTGAACGGGATTCATCTCAAGTATTGTTTCAGAGGTAGGATATATCCTTGTACATACTGGAGCAATTTGTAATTAGTAAATAAGTGTTGTGGCACAATAGTCTAGTCGCAGTTTTTATTTTCCCTAAGTGTTGGTCGTACATTGTAGATAGTCATTTTAGAAAAGAGATGGGTTTTTCAGAGGTTTTGTCAAATGGGAGTGACTTTGTGCCCAATGAATGGCCTAGGCAACTAGTCTTGATGGTTAGTAGGCAAACATACTGCAGATGTCGCCAAAATGTTATCAGTATTTCCCACGACTCATTTCAAATTCAGATGTCTATCTTGTAGCACGTGGGGTAAAATGCGACACCCATAAGGGTGGAGCCCAATGTGCTACAGGATCGTACACAGGAAACAGTCTATCGGATGGAGCCAGATGTCACTGGAGGATTACATAGAATTGTAGAAATGCAAGAGCCTTGCGTGCTATAGAAACCCGAATGAGTTGTAGCATGATGTTAATACAATTAGAGGTACAAGGCGTCACAGTTGGTCATCGACAGGAGTCCCCCCGATGACGACACTTAGGAAAAGACAAATGTGATCGGGATAGCATACCCCAATTGAGGAGCAAAACATTAGGCCAAGGATCCTTGTCGGTATAGGTTATGCTGATAGCATTAGATGAGTAAAAGGTAGAGCAACTTATTGGCATGACTTGTGCCAATATGCTCCATCGGCATAACACTCACCAGTGGCAAAGGCAATTTTTTGTTTTACCGATGTCCAATGAGTTTGTCTATAGGTCTTATACCAATGGACACCAAGGAATGGTGCATCGACATGAGCTTTGCTGATGAATTCATCGACACAACGTACAACGATTGAGGCAATAGGTGACCGTTGTGAAGTGACATCGCGTTGATTTGTACCAATATGCTCCATCGACATAACACTCACTAGCGGCAAAGGCAATTTTTTGTCTTACTAATAGCTGATGAGGTTATCAGCGAAACTTATGCCAATGAATATTTGAATAGAGGCGGTATGTCGGCGGAGGTTTGGCCGATGAAGGGCATCAGAATAGCTGGGCCCATCGGTATACCATTGTTTGCACTACCTCGACGCCCGATGAGTTTATCGGTAGGACTTACATTGATGTGCTCCATCGGCATGACTTGCATGGGCGGCAAAGGATTTTTTTTTGTCTTGTTGATAGCCTATGAGGCTATCGGTTGAGCTTTCACCGATGATGCCAAGGAACAATGACATCGGGGGGAGTTATGCCGATGGGCATTATCGGTATAGCAATGCTTAGCGGTGGAACAATTCTACACTATGCCGACCTTTGATTGGCCTATCGGCATCACTTATGCCGATGGAAACATGAAATGGAGAATTCGATAAGGAAGAGAGATTATTTACCGATGGTGCCAAAGAAGGATTTTTTTACGGGTTAATTAATGTCGATGGAGGGCCAGTTCGAGTTTCGACTAGGGCTAGGGATTTATTATGGTTTGATCGACATTGTTCTAGCAGTTAGGGTAGACTGTTATGCTACTTGTAAACACCATTTTTGGGTATACAACAGACACGGAGGCTTCTTCGGATTTACTTCATCAGGCACACATCCATGGTGGTGGCACTGTTCCAACTGTGAAATGATAGGGCGAAGAGATTATGATTGACTTAGGCAAAATGCAGTTGTGAGGTCAAAGGAAGTTATTGCATTTCAGAGGCCTTTTTGAGTTTTTTTCAGGGATACGATCGCATTTATAGAGGATCTTTATGGCAATATTGCGGGGGCATGACTTTTGGGCACCATTTTTGCCTCTTTATAGTTGTTTGAAGGCCTCAAGGATGGCCTATTTTTACTGCATCTGGCCCAGAAGTTATTGCTCATTTGTAATGCAATTGGATTTGAAAAAGCATAAGTATGAGCTGAGGGCTCATTTGTAAAATTTTTTTCCCTTTGGCTTGTTGTTTTTGTAACTTTTCCTAAGTTCTTGACAGAGGCAAAGTGGTTTTTGTAACCCATTTCAGACAGATTATACAGATTTGAAACACGTTTTAGCTGTAATTCTTAGCTCGTACCTTCTCTTTTTTCTGCACTTGTGTCTCTTTTATTGATGTCTTTTGCAGAAGTATAATCTTTGTAGGTTGTGGGTTGTGCTTAATCAATTTTGAACTGTGAGGAATTTATCCTCCTTTTGGGAACTGTTGTTTAGCCTTCTTATAAATTATTGTTGCAAATATTGTGTTATTGAGTTGTGTAGGGGAGCTTTTTATTACCGGTTCTGTTGTGTGTTGGTTATCTGTTGAGTCTCAAAGATTCAATTTTGGTGCATCACCTTTTAGGAGTTAAATTTCATTTTTATGCATCCTTCTACTCCTTTCCTTTGCAAAGAGTCTTTAGTTTAGGATAGTTTTAGGTGAAGTACTATAAGAACCAACTTTCTCTGGAGGTTAGCTTCCAATATTTGAGCCCACAATCATGGAATCTTTCCCATGTTCACCAGTAGGCGTGAGTTTACTCAGTAGGGGTGCACTATTTAGGTGACAACAATCCCCTCTTTGAAAATGCCTAGCCACAAGCATTCTTAGTTCACTATTTCCTTTATTAGTTTGGTAGTTGAAGCATCGTCTAATACTAACATCATTCTTTCTTAGGACCTCCATATAGAAAAGAGTAGATGTGGACTTTTGGTATAAGTTGTTGAGCATGTGCCACTGAATATTCATTGGATGCCTTCTTTGAACCTTTTGAAATGTTTGATTGATGTGGTTAATGTAGATGCTTCTTTGATTATAAAGGGCCTTGCTATTTCATGCAATGTATTATTGGACTCTTGTTGGTGTGATCCTTTAAGAGATCTGAGGGAACTTGAGTTTTCCTTATGAGAAACCACACGCAAGCTTTCATTAGGTAACCCATGTAAACATATTTTTAACCACTTACCTTGAATTTAAAGGTAGGGTTTTGAAATTTTTCTTGACACTCCCAATCTCATTTAGTAATTGAATTTCGAGGATCATGTTGATTCTCGCTAATTCAGTTATGTGGAAATTGACGGTGAGTATATACTCTCCCATGGTAATCTCCAACTTTGGGGTTATGGTTTTGCACTCCAAGATTGTTCCATTAGCCAATTTGACATCAAAAAATTCTTTTCTATAGACCGAAATGTCTTGAGATGTAACAAGGGTATTGTTATGAAATTGTGGGTAGACCCACTATAAAGGAGAATGATTATATGTTTTCCTTGCACGATTCCTTTCACTCAAAGGGTGTCTTTGTTGGATCCATACAATGTTGCTAAAGTACCACTTTTCTTTGTGCACGAAGGTGGCTCGACATTACTATCTGAATCACTTTCTTCACTATTGATGTCATCATCATCATCATCTTCACTATCTGGTCTCACTTCAATGAAGTCAATTCATCCTCTGCCTATCCACAGGTGTCTAGGTGCCCACGGTTCCTTACAAGCAAAACATAACTTTTTACTTCTTAGCTCTTGCCTTGTTTCCTCATCCATCTTAAATCTTCTTTGTGTCTCTTTGTTTTTGAAGAGGTTATTTTGTTCCTTGTGTTTTGAGAATTCCTTTTGTGCAGTCTTACTCTTAGTGGTACTAGGGTCCATATCCCTTCACTTTTGTATAGCCTCTTGTAGGGTACTTGGGTTTAGTGCATTGACTCACACTTTGAGAGGGTCCATCAAACCATCCATTGATCCAGTCTGCTTGATCTGAGCGAGCTCTTTGAAATGTAGTTCAGGATGATCAAGCCTCTCTATGAGTCATTCCACAAACTCCACATAAGATGTGATCTTGGCATGCCTCATGGTGGTCATCCCATGATACCACCATTCATGTGCTACTCCATCTAAATGTAGTGTTGCATAATTTATGGCTTCTTCCTTGGTCATAGTGTTTAATTGAAAATGGGTGTCTATCTTTTGTATCCATGATCTAGTTGTGGTTTTCTTGGATCCCGCGATGTAGGATGCTTAATTTGCCCACTTTCCTTTTAAGCTTGAAATGACCATCTTTGTTACCTCTTTGTGGTAAATGTTTCATCCTTTGGTCCATATATTTTTTTAAAGTGTAATGAAATAAATTGCAAAATATAAGATATCAAATAAAATATGCTTCAAATAATTGATAATAATATGCCACTTCAAGGGGGCAACCTCCTTATCCACTTCAAGGGGGATACCTCCAATAATCTTCAATAAGAATTCAATACTCAATATGTTAAAAATAAGGCAAAATACCTCCTATTTATACCCTCTTATGCCCAAAAGACACTATGGCCGACCTAAATATGAATATATAAGTGTAAGTCTAACCCAACTAACTAAATAACAATGTAATAATGATAATATGACAAAATTAGGAGTTAAGGTAGCCATACTCTGGGATTAAGGGCATTGCATGTCACCCTTCTTTAGACAAGCATAGTCCTCAATGCTAAGTAAGGATTCTTCTGAATAAACTCTTTGTCATGTCCCCTTTCTAGCGACATGATATTTTCAGTAGATTTGCCTATCATGGACTCTCGTAGGCAGATGATTTTGGTGAGAGAGTCGTCTTGATGATTATTTGGAGATTGGTTGGTTATATTTGCTCTTGGAGAGGTGTTTTGGAGCTTATTTTTATTATTATGTGTTATGCGGGGCCCACATGTTATAATTTTATGTTGAGATTGCACTTTTTATTTTATAAAGTTATTTTATTATAAAAGTGCATTATAATGGGATTTTATAATGGATGCTTCTAGAAGTTCTTAGTAACTTCTTAGAAAAGTGAATAAATAGAGGGCTTGGGCATTCATTTGGACAAGCTGATTTGAGGATTCTTCTACTTCTTCCATTTTGGAGCAATTTGTAGTCATCTTGGTTTGCAAATTTTCATTAGATCTTTGGGAACAATAACTCCCTTGGATTTGCATAACTGAGGAAGTGAGATATCTTCTGAAGGGTTGCTCATTGGAGATGGTATTTAGCCATCTCATGCTAGATTAATCTAAGGATTGATTTTTGAGGGTTTGAAATTGATTGAATAAGGGTCTGGAATTCATCATTTCATTGGAGAATCAGTTTGGTTAAGTTTGGAGGACTTTCAGTGCATTTTTTGAGAAGACTATACCAGGGCCTGGGTCACAAGTTTTTGCTCATATCTCTTAAACTATTCAGAGATTAATTTTATGCTTTTGAGGGATGATCAAACAACCCTAGGCACCCCTGTTTTGGGTATTTTCGGCAGTCAATAAAAAGGAGTGAATTTTGTACAGGTGCTGTACTGTACGGCCTGGTATGGCCTGTACCAGAACAGGCACAGCAGCTGCAATTTGGATCAGTTCCGGTGCAGATTTGGGGTGACTTCATCAGCGTTTTTTCATCATCTGTTGTCAACATTCAATACGGCATTTCTAGGTTCTTTCATGTATTTTGGATGTGGTTATTGTATAAAAATTGCATATGATCAGTCACTATGGTAACAGTCCAGTATATGTTATAATCAGTCACTGTTACTCATCATTTGTAATTGAATTGTCATCATTGCATTGTAATCAGATTTTTGAAGTTGGTCATTGCATTAATAAGAGAGTCTATCATTGTTGACATAATTCATTGTAAGGTGCCAAGTGATTGAAATTTCTGAATATTGTTGTTGGTACTGTTCTTGTTCATTGTATTACATTACATTGGCATTGTTATATCAATTGTACTTGGTGGATTTGTCGCTCAACAACTGTAACCTTGAAACACTACATTTCAAACAAACAATTCAGTTGCATGCCAAGTGTTTGACGAATTGTCACAGTTCAGCATTGGGGGTTTTTTAGTGGCCTTTATAGTAAGGGTCATTACACTCTTCACCTTCCAATGTGGCAATTTCAACTAGTAGCTTCTTCCATTGAATGAGATATTCTTTGAGTGTTCTCGAGCTTAGCTTCTTTGTATGTGTTTGGAGAATGAATTCTAGTTCCAATATGATCCTTCCTTCTTTATCGAGCTCTGGTAATATTGTTTGTCTAGGCGTGTTGTTCCCTATTACTTTAAAAAAAAAAATAAACATGAAAAACTGGATGCATCTTTGTTGTTGTTGGTAATTCCAACTTGTAGGCAAGACTACCCTTCTTTTGCATGATCTAGTGTGGACCATAGTATTTCGGTGAAAACTTATTATTCTTTGTTTGTTGCTTTAATGATATTTTCTTATAGGGTTGCAAACTCAATAATACCCAATCTCCTACTTCAAAGCTTCTTTTTCTACGACGTTGATTTGCTTGCTGCTTCATTCAATTTTGTGCCATGGTCAAATTCTCCTTTAGTCCAGAAAGTACTTGTTTTTGATGAAGCAAATGGTCCTCCACACCTTGAACTTTCGATAGAACCCACAATGATGATGTGATGGAAGGAGGATGATATCCATATAATGCCATAAAAGGAGACATTCTTTATGAGGTATGGAAGGAAGTTCTATACTACCATTTTGCTAGAGGCAACCAATCTACCCATTGTGATTGTTTATCTGAAGTGAAACAACGTAGATATCCCTCCAAACATTTATTAACAATGTTATTTTGTCTATCAGATTGAGGATGATTGTAATAACTTTGAGCTAATTGATTTCCCAAACATGAAATAAAATCTGTCCAAAAGTTACTTGTGAAGATAAGATCACAGTCACTAACAATAACCTTAGGTGTATCATGTAGCTTTTGTATATTCTCCAAAAATGCCTTTGCCACTGTACTTGTTGTAAAAGGAAGTGATATTGCAATAAAATGAGCATATTTAGATGTGATGGAAGGAGGATGATATCCATATAATGCCATAAAAGGAGACATTCTTTATGAGGTATGGCAGGAAGTTCTATACTGCCATTTTGCTAGAGGCAACCAATCTACCCATTGTGATTGTTTATCTGAAGTGAAACAACGTAGATATCCCTCCAAACATTTATTAACAATGTTATTTTGTCTATCAGATTGAGGATGATTGTAATAACTTTGAGCTAATCGATTTCCCAAACATGAAATAAAATCTGTCCAAAAGTTACTTGTGAAGATAAGATCACAGTCACTAACAATGACCTTAGGTGTATCATGTAGCTTCTGTATATTCTCCAAAAATGCCTTTGCCACTGTACTTGTTGTAAAAGGAAGTGATATTGCAATAAAATGAGCATATTTAGATGTGATGGAAGGAGGATGATATCCATATAATGCCATAAAAGGAGGCATTCTTTATGAGGTATGGAAGGAAGTTCTATACTACCATTTTGCTAGAGGCAACCAATCTACCCATTGTGATTGTTTATCTGAAGTGAAACAATGTAGATATCCCTCCAAACATTTATTAACAACGTTATTTTGTCTATCAGATTGAGGATGATTGTAATAACTTTGAGCTAATCGATTTCCCAAACATGAAATAAAATCTGTCCAAAAGTTACTTGTGAAGATAAGATCATAGTCACTAACAATAACCTTAGGTGTATCATGTAGCTTTTGTATATTCTCCAAAAATGCCTTTGCCACTGTACTTGTTGTAAAAGGAAGTGATATTGCAATAAAATGAGCATATTTAGTGAGGTGATCCACCAATGCCATAATGAAATCTTTTCCTTTAGATCTTTGGAGACCTGTAATGAAATCCATAGAGACCTCTTCCCAATGCTAGCTAGGAATTGGTAAGTGGTGCAAGAGCTCAGGTGTTTTAATTGTCTCCCCTTTATTTCTTTGATACAAACCAAACATTCAGCAACAAATTTTTGCGCATCCCCTTTTAGTCCTTCCCAAAAGAAGTCTTTCTTGACTCAATGATATGTCTTCAAAAATCCTGGATGACCACCTATTGGAGACTCGTGAAGTTCTATGAGAATCTTTTGTTTGAGAGTGGAGTTCTTGCATTAGTCTAATTTCTCTTTATACCACAAAGCATCTCCCTTCCAACAAAACTTATCTTATCTACTTGGATCACTCTATAACTATTGAATGAGATTGCTAGTAGTAACATCATTTTTTCACTCACATTTAGCTTCTTCTACCCAATTTGCTTGCGATATTGAAATTAAAGCTTCATCTTTTTCATCTTTCCTAGATAATGCATTAGCCACAGTATTTGCTTTTCCTTTCTTGTATATGATCTCAAAGTCATAGCTCAACATCTTAGTCACCCATTTTTGTTGCTCTTCATAAGATAATCTCTGTTTCAAAAAAATATTGAAGGCTATCATGATATGTCTTAACTTTGAAGTGTCTTCCCATTAGATATGGCCTCCATTTTTTGACTGCATAAAGAGTAGTTAACATCTCATAAATAGGCTTGATTTGATTCTTACCCTTTAATTGACGACTTTCAAAAGCAATGGGTCGATCATCTTGCATGAGAACTACTCTGTTGTGTTGCAAACACAAACACCCCATTGCAAATGGGGACTCGTAGTTTTTGCTAGGGTAGTGTGTAGGTGTCTTAGTTTTAGTCTTTGGCTATGTTACCCCAGGTTTTTGGAACAGGGGGACGAGGGGATGGAGAAACGGGTTTTCGGGACAGATTTTTTTTCCTAGACCAGGAGACGGTAGTGGGGATGACTATATAAAAAGGGAAAATTTTAAAATATATAGGGAAATTTTAAATATTCATATGAAAACATGGATAAAGCATGCTTATATTATAGAACCTCAACATATAACATTTGTGTTAAATAATTTAAATTGAGAGTTCACATGAGAGTGGAAGTCACAAATTATCAAAACTCAAACATTATTTAAATTAATTTTATGGGACAGCCAAGGGACGGGTTTCTGAGTTTCCAAGATGTCCCTGTTTCCGAGACAAGTCAAATTATGCCGGAAACACGTCCCCGGGTAACACTAGTCTTTGGTCTCTTGCTTGTGCTAAATGTCAAGTTTTGGGGTTTTTCATCAAATTCAGAGGTGTCGTCAAGTCTATTTCTAATGTCTTGACTAGGAAGAGTGGATAGGGCACCCTCATAGTGTTGTGGCCAAGTGTTGGTCTTCAACTTAGTGCCAACTTATTTGGATGAATTTTCTGATGCTATGAATGGGTTCAGACATGTTAAAGGAGAAAGAATGCAAAATTGCATTCTAACAACTTTCTAATTTTTGAAATTTGTTTTTTCAAAGTGCTTTTTTGCTTTTTCTATTTTTAGAAAGTGTCGTTTTTAGCATTTCTAGGTCAATTTGTGAATGTCTATTTTTAGAAAGTTGCTTTTTGCTTTTTTCTGGAAACTTCTTTTTATTCGAAGAAACGCCAGTATTAGAGTTTGGGAAAATAGACGAAATAGCTAAGAAGAGCTTCCTCAAAGGAATTTGAATCAGTCAACTGGTCAAATCGACATGTCAATAAAGAAAAATTTCCTCAACAAGTTCTTGAAAACCCTAAGTGTTGAAAATTGATGTGAGAAATTGAAGAGGTACCAAGAAGTTCTTTCCTGAACAAGTGCTTAAAAAGTGTTGGAAGTTAATACGAGAAAGATGAAAGTTAAAGAAAACATAGGTTCAAACTTTCTAAGAGGTCAAGAAAAAAACAAATAAAAGCAAAGCCAAATCACACCTTGTGTTGCTTTGACAAATTTGGGCAAGTTTTAAGTTTTTCTCTTGCTTTAATGACACATCGACCTCTTGAAGATAAATTTCTGACTAGATAAAAGCAAAGATGAGATTGCTTATTGGGAGAAAGACAATAAAGCATTTTTTAAAATTTTTTTTTTTTGCAAAAAAAGAAAATAAAGCAGCAAGTCAACCCTTGCAAGGAAAGCACACATCATCTATAAAAGGACATTGATAGAGTGTGAAATTCATTTCAACACAAGTCATCTTACAGGTTAGTGGAAGAAAGTTCTCAGCTCAAAATCGCAACAGAGAAGAAGAAATAATCAGTTCAAAATCGCAGAAGGAAGGGAACCAAAGAGCTTTTCAAGATTAATTCATCAATTACTTGCAGAATTTTGATTTTTTTAAAACCCTCCTTAAAGTTTGCAGCGATAATAACCAGTTCTAAATCACAAATTTTTGTCTGATTTTTCTCCAAGTTTTCATAGAAAGAGGGTAATTAAATTTTTGAAATCAGATTTTAGAAATGTTATCTGCAGATTTCATTGAATTTCCAGTCTTAACACATTACTTTCTGATTTTCGAAGGTTAAAATGCTTAAAATTCATCAATAAAAATCAGAGTAGGAGCGTTTTCTTCTTCCTTAAAAATGTTTTTGCAGCCTTTAAATGTTACTAATTACGAATTTCATATAGGTACTATGTCTGCACCAAGAAATAATGGAGCTGCAATTAGGAAAGAACAAATTAAGGAGGTGCTTCAAGGATTCTATCTTGAATCCCAGTTCTCATCTAAATGGAAAAAGATTGGAGACACTAATCTCAAGCAATTCAACATTGTTTAGTATAAGAAAAGACTGTTTGAAACAGCTAGTAGAATGCCTTCATCCATAGAAAACAATAAAAACAAATGTGGACTTCATCAAACTGTGGGCTTTCCACCAGTAGTTTACTGCATTGAGCCGATGGTTGAATGTGCTACAAGGTACAATCCACAAACAAGATCCATCAAGACCATCAACGGAATAACCTTGGCTTACTTCACTGAAGATTTGGTTAGGGAGGTGTTTGGCATTCATTTCCATCAAAAGATGTTGAATAGAACTCAAGAAGAATCATGAGCTATGTTTGATCAGGCACAAAACACCTGTAAGGAGATAATCAGCACCAGTTGGATGGAGGTACACAACAAGCATCATTCCAGGGTACCCAAGAGAGTTGTTTGCAATGACTTCAAAGGGGAGTACAGTGACATGATTCATATGCTGAACAGGGTCGTGGGTACCGCCTCAAGGTGCATTCTTTGAGGTGTGGATGTTCTCATACATAGAAGAGATTGTATTTGGAGTTGAAATAATAAATTGGGATAAGTTGATAAGTGATAAAACATTGATGTCCAATTGAGAAAGTTGGAAAGAATGAGGGCCTTAAACATGAGTTCCTACAGGGTATCCTTGCTCGATACACTAGATATAGAGGATTGATATGCAAAGGCAATGTGGGTCTTAGGAGCAACCAATTCAAAGCCTATGACTGCTATCCTCAATTGCAGCTGCACTATGAAGACAATTACAAGATAACCATTGGTGTCTTTCTTAAGTACATCACCCGATTACTTCAAGGAGTAATTCAAAAGAGGTGTTTATAGCCGAACATGGACCTCTAATCCAGCCATATACACAACATAGTCATTGCTCACAAAGCGAATTACGAAAATGAGTATGAATTACCCATTTCACAATTTCATAGTTAATCGACCTATTGCCTCCTAATTAGTTGGGGTGTTTGAATTACTCTCAGATTGGAGAGCCAACAACCATAGACCAAACTAAGACGGAGGATTTAAAAGCTTGAAATGATCAAAATTGCAATAAATTAAGCTATACGAGAATGCAAGTTAAACTAAGAATGAAAGTGCAGATTAAGCTAAGAAAACTTGAAATGAGATATGAGAATTGATCTAAAACATATAAGCAAACTAATTAATATGCAAATGCAATTAAACTAGAATGAGAAATTAATCTAATTATTCAATAACAAAGCTTGAAAGCATGAAAATTGAGACTAAAATTGACTATAGTTTGGATACTCTCACAATTGCCTCCTCAAAATGAAGAAAAGGAGCTCATAATATAGAAAAGTCAGGAGAGAGGATGAAGAGTTTCTTGGAAAGAAACGGCCGACTCTTCATCTTTATGGTGAGACAAATATTGATGAATTATTTAATTAAAAGAATGAATATTGCCACATGGGTGGCTTTTCGAGTAATTTTGAATTAATAAATCCAAATAAAGATGTCCATTCAAATAACCAAATATTATTTAATTTCATGATGTGTATTAGCTAAAGGGGGTGGAATTAATTTAATTTAAAGCACTTAGGATTTTAGAATTAAATTAATTAATCATAGGGATTATTTAGCCAATAAAGTTGAATATTTAGAATTAAATATAGTGTACGATTAATGCAAAATTAGGGTTTTCTGCATTTGACACCAAGTCAAATAAAGTCAACTAGGAGACAGAATTGCTTAGTACAATAGGACTTTAATGATGTAGAAATTCGAAGGAATGCACCAAAATTGATTAAAATTGTGAGGTGCCAATTTTGGGGTATTACAAGAGGTTATCCAAGGAGGCTATGGCATTGATTGAAAAATATGGATCATGGTTCATTCAATTTCCTACCTCCACCTACATAAGGATCCATGACTTTGTAGAAACTCCATACGAACTTCAGATTCAATGCATTTGTGGATAAAGAGCAAAGCAAAGGGAATTGCATCTTGGAGTATGGTTCTATGGATTAGCTCGCTAGGTGTCAGCGTTATCTATATTCCAAGTGGCTCTTCCTCCTTGTGCCATGTGTCAGCAATAAAGAATCTAATCATTCAATAGTTGTGATTTTGTAATCAACCCTAGTTACGGTTTTATCTTGTAATCTTGGCTGTTGATCTTGGATCAATCTGGACCGTTGGTTTCTTTATTGGTGCCTATATAAACCCTTCTCATTTTGTTTGTTAGGGGAGATTCTGGAGAAATTGTTGCAGCAATACTTATTAAGAAATAAGCAAAGTTCATTGAAGTTTGGTGGATATTTGTTCTCTCTCTTACTCCATTAGATACTTACACTTAGACTAAGTAATGGAGATTTATATAGGATATCAATTGCTATTTCAGATGTAATTACAATATAGGTATGCAAAATGATATGGGTACTAATATGTTAATAGCACTGTCTGATACAAATATGAAATATGGTATGAATATGATAACTTTATCACTTATAGTGATAATAGGATAATGCTATTTCTGATTTAAACGATATGACTATGCAATCGATTAGTATTGATTGCAGCAATGGTTTGCTGTATTTGTTATGAAAATTTGAATATGCAAAGTGTAATATCACTATGAGCGATATGTTGCTGTTTCAGATTCCGACTTAGATGCTTGCAACTTCAAATTCTGATGCTGTTTCTGATCAGCTTTCTATACATGGCACATGCAATCAAGATGCCGTCTCTGATCTATAATGTGTAACTTGCAACTGATATTTCAAAAGCAGTTGCTTTTATCGAGCAGACCCAATAAGGATTAAATAAAAGAGATAAACTTCCAATGACGATTTGAATGATCGACCCCAAACTCATTATGTACCTTGAATTACCAAATGGTTGCATATTGAGAGTTATGTCTCTTCTTTGATCCACATCCTTTCTCGAGAGATCATATCTCTTCATAACCAATATGCATTTCTGTTGATAGTTAATCGATCATCTAAGTTAATCGCACCTTCCAGGTTATCATCACATCCGTTTATCAATCTCATAACTGGTGATCATCTACAATCATATAACAGATTATCTCTAAAACAAATAACTTAACAGATGTCTTTTAATCAGTTATAATTGATAATCATAGTACCAATTTAAAATTGATATGTATATGTTAATTGGTTCCTTCTAACTATTTGACTAATCCATATCGATTCATCTCTTTATTGCTCTCTTAACGATGATCAAGTTGTCTCAAGATCTCGATGTTACTATCCTTCATATGGATCTCCGATCGACTTAGTCAACTTCGTAAACGTCTACCATTCATACTGTTTACGCGCTAGTAATAGATATTGTCTTTGATCGATAAACTTTCAGGTTCCATGGCTGATCAGATATGATTAATGTGTGTTATCATGGTGCCAATTCTATCCTCTTCTCTCTAATATGGTCAATCATAATAACATGCATATCTTGTAATATATTATGGATCAATGTACATGAATACTTGTTCACCTTCTTACTTGCAAACATTTATCAACAACTAGATATGTTATCGATCTATGCATTCTAAGAATGATTGATGAACTTGTATTGGCTTTCGTTCTTCACTAGTAAGTCATTCATTGACTTCCATAACATGCAATTTATATATTTATCTTTTATTCTTTGATATCAATGGTCCTTCAAAGGTCGATGGTTGATGATTGTAAGAGTTGATCTGCTGTCATGTCTTCATCTCTGTGGATATTGACAATTAATGCTTGCTGCCCACAGTTTTGCCTCCATGGTTGCCATATATGTTGCTGTAGGTGTTTCTGCAAATGCTAACTGATCTTTACACTGATAACGATGTCTTGAACGTTATCACTGATTGCTTCATTGATTGTCCTATCTCAGTGGTTGATCAATACATCATGGAGTGCTTGATGATAATTGAAGATATAGACTTGACAGAATGATTATTGGTCTTCTTGAAGATGATCATCATTTGGATTCAATCCTTTTTTCCTCCTAATATAACTTGGAAACCATCTTATTTTCAAGACTTCACGATTTCCTAATCTCTTATTCTACTATTAACATATAAGCACAGCTACTTCTAACTATTTCTACTAGTTCCTAATTGCTATTGGAGTTCAAGGACTGCCACTTCTTGTCCACAAAAGTACATTAATTCTTTAGTGTGATTGGCTCAAGAATGGGGACATTACAGCCTCCTATTATAGGCTTGGATGTTGTTGACACTATTGGTAGTATTGATTTATAACTCTTTTCAAATGATTTATTTTGTCTCTCCCACGTCACTTTCTTGGTATTAGAAAGGTTTGTAGACTAGTCTAATGCCGCTTTTTGTAGTGTGGCTGGAAAACACATTAACCAAAATATTTGGTTGGTTTGTCTGTTTTCCATCCATATAGTACTATAGTTTCTGCAGTGTCTTAGAGAATCTACATATCCATCAGTAACATTTGGTAGGTTTTGTGTTTCATCATTAGGACTTGATAGAGGAGTCACCATTGTTTGATGTTACTGTAGTGCTTGAAATATTCTCCTCAAGATGTTGTCTTCAGGTAATTCCTTTGCTCCTTGGGCACTTTTTGAATTGCCCAAATCCTCAACATCTCTTACAAAGATCTTGGTAGTTCCACATTCAAACTCTCTCCAACCTTCAATTTTGGGCATCTTAGGATTGGGTTTTTCTTCAGAGAGCAATTCTTTGATGCGCTGGAGATTGCTCCCATATGTTTCCTAATCTTCATTTGTCAACAAGTCTTCCTACTTAGTTTCATTCTTGGGGTATTTAGTTATTTCCTTCAATTGAACTTAGTATTTAAGATTGATACATGGTTCTGGAGGGGAAGATGTGTATCTATCTCCACCTATTATTCTTTGTATGGTTTTCATAGTAGGTTTAATATTTCGATGTCTTTGCTTCAATTTATGGCTCCAAGTTACATTTGACTCTTGCTTCCACTTTGAGTCGGGTTTCGGCTTTGAATTTGCTACTTCTTGTAATAGTTGTGTTCATTCTCTTTACTCCACAAGCCTTAAAGATATCTGATCTCTTGGTCTTGACCATGTTGTGGTCTCTTCTAGCCTTTGTTGGGATCTAATGGCAGTAATGGGTTACATCAGACCCATTATCTTTAAGGCAGTGGAACTAATGTTTACTCTTTTATCCAATAAAACTACTACAAGCATAAATGAAGATATATAATAATGAATACAAGATATGGTAACAGAATTATATCTTTTTTCATATGAAGTTCTTTTGTAGAATTAGACCAAATATATCAGTCAAGGATCAGACTATTTTCGTCGACTATGCAAAGCCTACTTAGAGAACTTGACAGTTGCCAAACAAAAAACAATTGTTAACATCTACTAAAAATTGACTCCTAATAACTACCCAGAAACTTTCAAGTGAATAATACATTGTTGGTTAAAACCATTTACAAAACATAACAATGTTATTTTACACTAACTACAGATTTTGCAAGTGAAACCATTCAAGAACTTCTGCAACACTTCATGAACATCCGCAATAGGAGCATGCCCATCATCCACAAACAAGCGGTACTTTAGAGGCTTTTATCAAAGTTTGGAGAAGGTACTTTTTTAAATATATTGTGGTCCAACACATTGCAATGGAATATATAATGCCAAATTTAGGTATGGCAATGAAGAGCACACGGTTATACTGCGAGAAGGGAAAGGGAGGGTGCGGGGGGAGGGCGAGGTGCGTGAATCAGTATAACAATGATTTTTATTAATTTAAACTTGTTGGCACCAACCTCTACATTCACTTCATGAGCACCAACTCACTAGAGGCACCAACCTCTTATGCTAAGTTTCCAACTTGATTGTGCTGCTTCTACAATGGGTGATGGATGATTTTGAACTTCACCAAATGTGCTATATTCTTCCTCTTGTATTGTCTTTGAATCTGCCCCAATTTTACTCCACTCACTCTCTTCTCAAGATCTTACCTTCTTTAATATCTTAATATCTTCATGAAAGGATGCAACTCTTCAAAAAGGTACAACCATTTGAATGGACATGCCTTCTCACAAATCAGTTTTAATTATATTTGCAATTAATCTTCTTATAGAACGCCTTGGAGTATATCTAAAATATACTTTATACAACTCTCACTCATTTGCCAAACAAAAGTATTGTATATATACCTTCACACTTTGTTGAAGAGAGACATCACTCTTCACTAAGGACACACCTCCAGAAGAGGCATCCTTTACAAACTAATATTCTCCTGATTATAAGCATGTTTTAAAGTCATCTTTAATTTCTGTTTCATTTGTTAATACTCTTTAAACATATTTGCACCCTATTTTGGATCAATATTTATTAGTCTATTCCTTAACAAGTCGCTGACTTTTAAAGCAATTACTTTTATTGTTTTGTCCTTCTCTTGATTGCTGCTGTGTATAAACTGTAAATCTGCTTGTTCAAGTTATCCAAGTAGCCACAATGGTCTAGACATCAACATCTCTTGTAAACTTGCTCATGAAGACATGGATGAAGCTTACTGTCAACTTATTCACTGTCTTATGCATCTTTGAATCGATATGAAATCTTTGTCTTTATGAATCTATATAAACTCGTAATCTGATTTCCTTGACGTAGATGTTGTTTGATGACAACTATCAACTCTTGACTTCAATGACATATTTTAATAGGTAATGGGTTTGAGGGTCAATGAAGAAGAGTCAACTAAGGAAAGGTTGATAGAATTTAAGAAACTGGATGAAAAACAATTGTTTACAACATATTGCCAGATGCAAGAAAATGGCAGCAGAAGGATTGATTGGCAAGATAAGAACTGGAAGTTTAAATTGTTTGTGCTAGGAGATAAAGTTCTATATTACATCAACCTAGGAAATTAAAGATGAGATGGCTAATACTTAGGACCATAAATTTTTTATGCTATTTTAATTCAACAGCTAAGTTGAAACCATTGAGTAGAGATGAATTGGATATTTGAAGGATGGATATGTAAAATGACAAGGTTGAAACCCTATATCATATAGAAATGAATGAATTGAAAAAGAAATAAGAGAGGAAACATGCAGTTTTGTAGTGAGGAAACGTTGTGGGGCAGGAGAAATTTTGTCAAATAATAGCCCATAATGAAAATGAGAAGGCATATTGATTTAAAGTTTAGAGTGCTCAAGATAGATGACTGATTGATAAGATCAAATTGAGTGGGAAGGGTGGGGATATTCAAGAAGCATTCCACAAAAGTGTACTGCTTAGATCCACAAGGGTTATTTTCTAAGATTTTGTTCAGGGTATCATTATTATACCATGAAGATATCCAGAATTATGCTCTTTTCAAGCTGGGGGAATTCCAGGAGAAATTAGCCATGCATTGATGTAGCGGTTATGATTGGAGATGATGCAGCAAAACCTTGATAGGGAGCTATAGAGTATAAACCCAACTGCGACATAATTAGGAGCATGCAACTAGATGCTAGGTCATTGATTTTGGTGTTCGTGCTTGCATACAAAATCATCAAAATCTTACTAATCCGACAGTGTGATGTATTTGGATAGACCCTACCAAATCACATCACAGGCCATTCATGCAGTTATAGGGCTGATTAACTAAGCAATTGATACAAAGAAATGAGACCATAGAGGAGCTGTAAATGTCAAACTTGCATCTATAATGGGCTCCCCATAGAACCAACGTGGCCTCTTCATCAGCCAAACCATGGATATTAGGGTTTAATATACTACTAAGGCTATTGTACCGATGGTGTACTACACCAACAAAGAGGATTTCACCATCTTTAAAGCATTTAGTTAGCCTGGGATATGATTCATGGCTCATAATAAAATATCTGTGAATCACTCAAGGGCTAATTGCTGGAGAACCTCACCAAGATTAAGACAGGTAATTGTGAATTCTGCTATGGGAGCTCACTAATGTACTTAATCCTTTATAAATGAACTACCGGAAAGGTAAGGGAAGATTGTATGAAAAGAAGATAGATTGGCAAGGAAAAAATCAAAAACCATATTGAAAACTCTGGGAATGTTATAGATCCCCTGTTCTGGTACTAATTTTTTGCCTTGCCCAGTCTTAGATTGTAGCAAATAAGATTGTCCTATTTTTTGCAGAGATGCATCAGCAGCAACTCCTTTACTGCAATCAATGCTTGATAACAGCAATAGATACTTTTACATAATTCTTTTTTAAAATATAGGTATGCTAGTTTAATATCAATGCGCTTATTGTTTGCATGGCCTTCCTTTGGTAGTTCCTTACTGACATGATTATTCACAAGATGTATATTGTACTCTGCATTAGCAATTTGTTTTTCTTTCTTCCCCATCATTCATACTGTGTGTCAACATCTTTGCCTTTGTCAAAAATCTTCAGAGATAGAAAAGGGACTGCTCTTTTTGATTCTTCCTTAGCTATCTTCTTCCTTAGTCTATTTGATTCTGATAGGAAAGGGACTGCTCTTTTTGATGAAGTTCAGAAGAGGTTGATTTTCAAGACGAATCTTTTAAATTGAACTGTGCTTTCTTTTACCTTAACAATGATTGAAAATTTGTAGGAGCCTCTTGATCGACCTGCATTTAGCATGTAAAATTTGAATTTTGCTGCAAACATTTCACTCTTAAAGAAAATGATTAAAACAATCAGAAATATCATTGTTTGTTTGGAGCTTCAGATGTTACATAGCTGCCTTTTAAATCAATACTTGGTAGTTTAATAAAAGATAGTATTCCGTGACATGCAGGTGGGTGTAGCCCGAGATAAGGAAACTGTTGATGCAACTACCGAGCGAATTAATGGGCTATTATTCAAGGTTACTACTTGCTCAAGATTGCATGGCTTGAATTCAGGAATCACATTACTACTGTTTAAAAAAAAGGAATCGAAATACCCTCATCTTTACAGAATGCTTTTAGTTTGGATTCACTCTCAAAAGCCCAGGATTTTCAATACCAATCTGAGTGCTCACATTACACCATGTTTCATGATTCGTTTTTTGTTTTGCAGGTACGATCCCTGCGGATGACTGGGTCCTGTGCTCTCAACCTCTGCGGAATTGCATGTGGAAGGCTTGATATATACTACGAGTTAGGTTTTGGAGGTCCCTGGTATGTTAAAAATACTTGCACAGCATTTCTAAATATTAGAAGATGATTTTCTTTACTAATTTTTTTTTGATGTTGTTGCTTTTGGTTTTGATTGTGTATATGAATATTTTGGATGACTTGATCCATCATCAGAATAGTAGAATGTTTATGAAGATAATACATTTAATAGAAACAGTTTTTTTTAAATTCTTTGTTAGGGATGTTGCTGCAGGAGTTGTGATCATTCAGGAGGCTGGCGGCTGTGTGTTTGACCCGTAAGTACATTTTTATCATTGACAGTCTCAGGAACAAGATTAGGATTTTGATCGTGCTACTTCACTTGTAATTGTTTCACTGAAATTGCAGATCAGGAGGTGAGGTCAACATCATGACACAGAAAATTGCTGCCTCAAATGGATTTTTGAAACACGCATTTGTAAACGAGTTGAACGAATTAGGTTTATGAAAAAGATTTTATCAAAATCTACATTGATATCATGTCAAGTGACAGGAGATGATCTAGAATAGAAATATTACTTAGATGATCTAGAATAGAAATATTATTATTTGCTGAACCATTTTCCCATTTGTTTATTTGAAAAATGAGATAAACATATGTAGACACTCCCCATGGGGACAAAGGGAAATGTCCACATCCATTAAAGGCTACAAGATTCTACTTCGACAGCTAAAAAGACAACAATTAACATTTATACTATTTATTGTGGTTCATATTAAATAGATATAAAATTAATAAATAGAAATTACATGATTATTTTGTTGTCTTTATGTAAATGAAAAATATTTTAATATTAATTAATACATGTAAGAAAATTATATTGTTTGCATAAAATATTTATGTTTAATAGATGAAAATGACTCCAACACAATCAAGAATAATACTATAGAGTGTGGAAACTTGATATCATTAAATTATTTATATTAACTAAATTAAATAATTATATTAAACAGCTAGTTTATATTTTAGAGTTGAGATTAATTACAAATTATAATATTAAAAATTATATAAGTTAATTCCTATGCTTATTTTGAAATTTACTTATTGTGTTCTATGTTAGTAATTCATTTGTCAAAGTATTAGAATTTTATGACTTTCTTAAAAAAATATTAGAATTTGTAAATTGATTGTTTATTGATCAAGCTCACTTATGTGATTAGAGAGTTGATTTTTGCGAGTGGCACTTGAATTATGTGTATATCTAAACTATAACTTGTGGATTTAAATTGAGAAAATGTATATTGTTGTAATTTGTTGCCTTGGTTTTTTATGTTTGAATTTTTGTAAGGATTGATAATGCTTAGGAACATGTTTCAAGAATTTGTTGAATTGTGAGGGTCAACTTCTTCTTAGTCAAATCCCTAGTTGGATTGATTCAACAATGAACCAAGATTGAGGACATCAAACAAGCAACGATGGACTTAGGATGCCACGCTCTAATAAATGTTGCTAGAATGCTCTCATAAATGATTTGTCAATAAACTCTTTTAAGTTCCTAGAATACCAAGCCTTTGGTGAAATGGTGGGGCTTCTTTCCTATAGAGAAAGTCCCCATGGGGTCACTCTCTACCATGGTTTTTCAATGGAGAGTTGTTGACCTTGACCCTTGGTGAAATAGTGGGGCTTCTTGCTTGTAGAGGTTACAACCAAGGGTCAAAATGTTAACAAATATAGAGAGCGAGAAAATAAACGGGGGTGGGATTTAAAATTTGGATGCAATAGATAAGGATGAAGTTGATGATGTCGAAACATATCAGTGTGGTTTTATGGCAGATTGGATGGAAATGGAGACCCCTAAAGTTCGTACCATATCTCTTTGGAAGGGCTCTTTATGGATGTGATTGGATTGGGACTCTTGCTTTGGCTTTGTGGTTATGTTTGTGCATGCACCCATCCTTATTTGCAATTTGGCTATTTTTGCCTAGGAGGTCATGATTTGGTATGGTTGTGGTTATGTTTTCCTCTCAAGATTTGTGGCTTGGTTTCTTTTGGCGAGGCTAAGCGTGAATGAAGGGGTTTCGCCCCTTTTCCTTTAGATTTGTCATGGATTTATTTTTGCTAAAGGTTCCCTTTGCTATGGAGGTTCTTCACTCCTTGTGCATAGTTTTTTCTATGACTAGCTTA
This sequence comes from Chamaecyparis obtusa, assembly GCA_027943335.1. Taxonomy (NCBI): domain Eukaryota; kingdom Viridiplantae; phylum Streptophyta; class Pinopsida; order Cupressales; family Cupressaceae; genus Chamaecyparis; species Chamaecyparis obtusa. Next base: position 2,671,649 of record BSBK01002174.1, on the reverse strand, counting down.
GTGTTGTTCATGTTGTTCTTTTCTAACGGGTCTCACCTAGCTTGGGTTAAGCATTCTTTCATTTGGTGGAGGTTTTCTTTTTGTTTTAGAAAATATTTTCAATGCTAACAGTTTTTCTATGGATGCTACTCTGGCCATGCCTAGGCTTTGTTGGTTTGTACAAAGGGATGGTCTTCTGTTGCCGCTGAGGACTATGTGGCCATTGTCTTCTTTAGTTTTTTAGACTATTGTTGTGTCTAATTGTTGTTGATCTTGGACAATTCTTGGAGTTTTCAACATTGGGGTTTGGTTGTGATGGAAGTTGTTGACTTTTTAGGGTTACCTTTTGCCTTTTCGTTGGTCAATCCATTTTAGCTAATGAAAGTGGTTTTGTTTTTTCTTATGGTCAATCATTTGTTGATAGTTTTCAAGGACTCATTCTAGTTTATTATTATTTTTGGTTAAGATTCGATGCATGTTTTGGGGTTGTGCTCATCCATGTTGTGGAGGGGTGTGTCTTGTTGGCCACAAGTAGAGCTTGGCACATTTCATTTGCTTCTTCATATTTCGTGGGCCTTATGGAGGTGGAAGCGTCCCCTGTGGAGGTGGGACTTGCTTTGTGAAAGACTATGTTTGTAACATTATGTGATCTCTTCTTTTTTGTTATTTTTTGTAAGTGAGGTGGATTTGCTGTGAGCTCCCCAATATGATGGTCTCCTTCTCTTCTCTTATTGAGGTGGGATCATTTTCTATTGACGTGAAAAGGAGTTTTGCAGAGGTGGGGTGCGGATTCTCTATTGGGGTGATGTTGTTCTCTACTACTAGTTGGTTTTGGGTACTTTTTGGTATTCAATATGAAGGTTTCAAGAGCCCTTCCAAATCCCTTGTAAGTGTGCCCCACTCAGTGGGTTGCCATAATGTGTTAATATCATGTGACTGGTCTTTTGTCTACTGTTAGTGGTCATTTTTGGCCCTTGCATTGTAAGTGGTCAATCACCACTCTTTGTTCTCTAAGAGGTCTTTATAAGGAAGGTAGGTAAATTTATTGACAATATGCCCTTTGCGGCCTTGACTTGTAGTAGCCATCACCTTTATTAATGTATTGTCTATTTCTTGACAGCCCTTGGGTTGTGGTTGTCTAAGGATCAACCCCCTTGCTAGGTTCCTGAAGTTAATAAAAAACAAGCCTTAATGCTTTCAAATGAGCAAGTGACTATTCTTAAATAAACTACTAATCACACAAATCAATAAAATGTGTGTTAAGTTGGATAGTGAAGTGGTCAACAATTTTTTAATTAGTTTAATGTTGAATTTTGAACATTCAACATTAATATTTGTATGTGTTGAAGTGACTTTGGTCAAGTCCACCTTGTGGGCATGACCTAGAGTGAAAAATGTGGGATTTAGGAATTGAGAGTGAAATTATGGAGCTTGGGATATAGTAATACCATGAACTGAATTTGTAAAGGAATGTGCTACTTGTAGATAGTTATTATATTATATTTGTAAGCATTGAAGTGATTAATCAAGTCTACACATATGGATATGATTTAGAGTGATAAATAAGATATTTAGGGATTGAGAATGGAATTATGAGGATTGGGATATAGTATTATCATGTGTTAGAATGTGAAGTTGATGTTTATGTTGTTGTCATTGATGTCAACATATCCGATGATTTGGTTGTTTCTCTATATCAGTTGATGTGTACCAATATCCTTGGCGTATCAATAAAGGCGTTCACCGAAGGATGTTCTTTAAATGTTTATAATTATCTATTTTGGTGGTGGTTCTATTTCGTGTGCAACATGTGGTGGATCGATTATTTGGGTTTGGTCCTATATGGAGCGTGTTCGTTATGTTTTCTTCCTAGAAGCTACTATAATGTGTTGATCATACTCGTTGGTACCAAAAGTCTTGGAGATAGTGTAGCATGTTGATATGAATGAGGTATGTTGTATTGAGCGAGATGGTCCATGTTTCATTCATTACCACTGCATGAATGTTTCAGTGTGACCTATTTCAAATTGGTATAGGCTGACTTGGTTGATGACATCAAGCAGTATAAGAAGAGTGATATTTTCAGTTGTTCGTGTGGCTTGTGTTATGCTGGTATGCGAAGTGAATGTGAATCTAACAAGAGAAAATTTGTGTGTTTATTGATCGTGTGGATGCAATCGATGACATACTGATATATCATTTTTGTATTGCAAAGTATCGGTGACAATGATCGCAGTGGTAGATTCAATCTCATTTCTTATATTCTAGTAGTGAGCCTATTTGTATTGGTAGTGAGCCTTATTCTAACGACAATTAGCCATATTCATACTTCAGGGTAGTTATCCTAACCAATAGTGAGCCAACCAATAGTGAGTCAAACTACAGTGAGAAAACCGATAGTGAGCCTTTGTAAAAGTCACCATAATTGGTGTTTCATTTCATGAGAATTATATTCTCTATAGTTTTTCCCAATTTGGGTTTCCTAGTAAATTCTAGTGTTCTTTGTGTTGGTGGTTTTTCTTTTTCATGTTTACATTTGTTATAATTGCTTGATGTGGTTACTGGTAGAACAAAAGTTAATATAGATAGAATAGTTGTTATCATTTATATGGTTTGCGGGCTTACTGACATAGTAAATTTTTTATAAAGAGTTCGTGAATAACTGATTCAGCCCCCCTCCCTCTCAATTACTCATCTTGTTCAACAATTGGTATCAGACCTTGGTTCCTCGGTATAGAGAGCTTAACCGCTTGAGGCATATCTGATGGCACACAAATTGAACATTCCTATGTTTGATGGATCCAACTACAGCTCATGGAAAGTGTAAATGAGAGGATATATGATTTCTATTAGTTACTCTACTTGGAAGCATGTGGAGGCAAAGTATGTGTTCCCTCAAAATGGCCTTAAGACTCTAGATAAAATCACAACATATTCGGAGAATGAAAAAGAAAGATAATCTATTACTAGTGCTTTATCATAAATGAATTAGCTAAGGTTATTTTTTTGAAGACTGTGAAGTATGGAAAATTTTGAAAAGAGATTTATGAAGGAAATGATAGGGTTAAGTTATCTAAGAAACTAACAACTAAATGTTACTATGAAAATCTAAGAATGGAAGAAGGTGAAGACATTAGAAGCTACTTTCAAAGAGTTGAGAATGCGGTTAATGAAGTGAAGAATCAAGGAGGCAAAATTACTAATGAAGATTTTATGGAAAAGATCTCGATGACATTACCAGATAGCTACTCTAACAAGATCTCATCTATAGAGGAGGTTCATGATCCAAAAAGCTTTACTAAAAAGCAGTTGTTTGGCACTCTGACTACATTTGAGTCGAGGAAGTTTGGAAAGGAGAAGAGCAACTTTGAAATGACATTCAAGGCAACTAAATTAGAGGAAGATCCTGACGGTGATGATGAATCAAATGAATTTGAAGCTATCTTATCAAGGAGACTGAAGAAAGGTACCAACAAGTACAAAGGTATGTTACCTCTAAAATTTCTTAGATGTGGAAAGATTGGTCATTTGGCTATGAGATGCCCAGAGAAAGGTCCTAGACTGAAGTTTAAGAAGTTCAATAAGAAGGCTTACTATGTTAATGAAGATGCTAGTATTTTGGTTGATGAGTTAGAAGCAGAAGATTTTTTGTTTTATGCCAAAGAAGATGAAAAACAAGAAATTGATATTTCTAATATTTATGCTGAAATTGATGATAATGTTTAGACTACCTTGTATGTTAGAAAGAAAAAAATGAATGGTTAATTAATAGAGGTTGTTTTAATCATATGACTAGTGACAAGAGTAAATTTGTAATACTCCACAAGTATGATGGTGATCTTATTATATTTGGTGATGATAAGGTAGCATAAATTGTTGGTAGAGACTCTATTACTTTTGATGGAAAGAATAACACTGACAATGCTTATTTTGTGAAGGGTTTGAGTCACAATCTTTTGAGTGTCGAACAGATGTGTGAAAATGGATTCAGAAGAGATCTAGAGTAGTTATTTTAGTTGGAAAAAGGATTGGAAGAAACATGTGCCAGCTTGAAGGATGTACAAAAGTATGTTTACTATTTGAGACCAATGACAGTTAGCTTTGGCACCATAGGATATGCCACATCAATTTTGACAATTTGGTAAGAATAAGTTCACGTGCAGTAAGAGACTTACCTAGATTATGTAGACCAAACAATGCTATATGTAAGGGATGTTAACAAGGAATGCAAAGGAGAGACTCATTCAAGGAAAAAGACTATTCATCTATCAGTTTACTAGATCTAGTGCACACTAACCTATGTGATCCTACCAGAACAAAGAGTTTTCAAGGTGAGAGATACTTTATACTCTTTATTGATGATTATTCACGGTTGATTTAGGTTGCATCTCTAAGAGAAATTAGAAGCATTTGAGAAGTTCAAGATATTCAAGGGTAGAGTTGAAAATGAATGTGGTAGAAATTAAATGTTTGAGATTTAGAAAAGGAGGAGAGTTTACTTTTGATGTGTTTGAAAGTTTTTGTGAAAAACATGGTATTAAGAGACAATTTTCAGTGGCTAGAACACCACAACATAATGGTGTAGTGGAAAGGATGAATCAAACAATTCAAGAAGTAGAAAGGACTATGTTGAAGGAAGAAAGTTTATTGAAGAGTAGTACATACGACATACACACTAAACAGAGTTCTATACCGAAAGAAGTATGATAAAATATCATATGAATTATGGCATGGAAGAGAACCTATAGTTAAGAAAACAAAATCTTTAGAAGAAGGTGTCACATTTGGAAAGATGAAGACAATCTTGGAAAATTTGATAGAAACTCTGATGAATGTATATTTTTGGGATATTCTACAAAGAGCAAAGCATACTAGTGTTACAATAAAACACTAAATAATATTGTGGAAAGTGCAGATGTGAAGGTTGATGAAGATTTTTATAAGACTCCCGAGAAACACATTGAATATGAATCAGACATAGAGGATAAAGGAAAGGAAGAAAAAGAAGAAGAGATGGTGTTGGTTCTAGCATCTACAACTAAGAAACCAAACAAGGTATGTACAAAAAAATTATTCTGAGAATCAATATTATTAATGATAAAAATAGAGGAGTTATTACTAGAAGTAGATCAATACAAGATCATGCTTTGTTGTGTTTACTTTCAAAAGTTGAGACTAAATCTGTAGAAGAAGCATGTAATGATAAAAATTGGGTTAAAAAAATGAAGGAAGAACTTGATTAGATTGAGAAGAATTAGACTTGGGAACTTTTTCCCAGATCGACTGATAAAATTTTGATTGGTATAAAATGGGTTTACCAAAACAAGCTAAATGAGAATGGTAAAGTAACCATAAACAAGTCAAGGATAGTATGCAAAGGTTATACTCAAATTCAATGAATTGAATTTGATGAGACTTATGCTCCTGTTGCCCAGATGGAGGTGATCTGGATATTTCTGGCTTTTGTAGCATATAAAGATTTCAAGGTTTATTAGATGGATGCAGGGTCAACATTTTTGAACGAAGAACTGAAGGAAGAATTTTAAATTGAGCAAATGGAAGGGTTTGGTTCAAAAAATGATCTAGATGTAGTATACAGATTGAAGAAGGCATCATGAGCCTAGTATGGAAGATTGGACAAGTATTTGATTAGTCAAGGATTCCATAAAGTTTTTACAGATAATAACTTGTATTCAAAAATTTATTCGGATTATATTTTGATTGTTGTTGTGTATTGTAATGATATCAATTTTGGAGGAAAATATGACTTGTGCAGGAGATTTGCAGAGGAGATGCAAAAATATTTTAAGATGTCCATGATTAGTGAGTTGAATTTATTTCTTGGATTGAAAGTAAATTATTGTAATAAACACATTTTTATTTCTTAGTCCAAGTATGTCAAGGAATTGTTGAAGAAGTTTGGTTTGGATAATTCTAAGCCATTATGTACTCCTATTATTGTCGGTTGTAAGTTGAATAAAGAGGATGATTCACTGAAGATATATGCAAGTAAGTATAGATCAATGATCAAAGGATTATTGTACCTAACTACTACTAGACCAGATGTTATGTATGCAATATGCTTTGCAACCATATTTTAGTAAGAACTGAAAGAGTCACATATTATGACAGTAAAGGGGATTTTTAGATATATGAAAGGAACATAAGAGATTGGATTATGGTATCCAAAGGGTACAAATTTCACACTGAAAGCTTACACAAATGCAGATTGGACAAGATGTTTGGATAACTAAAGAAATATCAGTGGTGGAGCTTACTTTTTTGTCTCCCGATTAGTTACTTGGTCAAGCAAGAAGCATGATTCTATAAATTTATCAACTCCTAAATCAGAATACATTGCATCATCCTCATGTTGTACACATGTATTATGGATGAAATAGACCTTGAAGGATATAGTTGTAACTTTTTATGAGCCAACAATGAGTGCTATAAATATTTCAAGGAATCTAGTGAATCATTCCAGAATAAAGCATATATCTATCATATATCACTACTTGAGAGAGAAGGTGTTGGAAGGTGAAGTAAAGATTGAGTATGTACCTACAAAGGAGAATATATTTGAAATATTTACAAAACCTTGGTGCAAGGATACTTTTGAGTATCTCAAGAGGAATTTGGGCATTCTACCCCTTCCTAGTGTTCACTAAATGCACCACTATGTGCATTGGTCTAGTAAATTGCATGCTTATTCTTTTCTGTATCAATACTTGTGGCTTCCTCTTAGGTGAGTAGAGTGAGTTACTAAGTGAGAGTTTTGGCCCTTTTTCATTGTTGTCAAAGGGGGATAAGAATTGAAATGGAGAAGAACAAAAAACTTTGATGTTGATATCTTTTGACAGTAAGTTATTTGCTTTGTTATTGATGAATGTTACCATTAATGAAAAAGGGGGAGATAGTTAAAATGTGAATTTGATGTTGTTCAAATTTTTGTCATTAATGGTTGTCATTGATGTCAACATATTCAATGATTTGGTTGTTTTTATATATCGATTGATGTGTACCAATATCCTTGGCATATCAGTAAATGTGTTCATTGAAGGATGTACTTTATATATTTATCATTATTTGTTTCAGTAGTAGTTTTATTTCATGTGAAACATATGGTTGATCAATTATTTGTGTTCGACCCTATCTAGAGCATGTTCGTCATGTTTCGGTCACAATATCCATCCTGTAACATGTTGGTCATACCCATTGGTACCGAAAGTCTTGGAGAAGGTGTAGTGTGTTGATATACATGAGGCATGTTTTATTGAGTGAGGTTGTCGACATTTCATTCCTTAGTATAGTGAGACCAATTTCAAATCAGTTTGGGCCGATTTCATTAATGGCATAAAGAAGTATAAGAAGAGTGATATTTTCAGTTGTTCATGTGGCTTGTGTGATGTCGATATGCGAAGTGAGTGTGAATTTGACAAGAGAAGATCTTTGTGTTTAATAATTGTGTGGATACAATTTGCAATAGATTGATATACTATTTCTATATTGCAGAGTATTGGTGATGGTGATCTCAGTGGTGGATTCAATCTCATTTATTTATTCTAGTAGTGAGCCTATGTGTATTGGTAGTGAGCCTTATTGTACTAGTAGTTATCCATATTCATACTTTGGGATAGTTAGCTCGATTGATAGTGAACCTTTATAAAAATCACCATAACTGGTGTTTCATTTCATGATAAATAACTTCTCTATGGTTTTTCCTAGTTTGGCTTTCCACGTAAATTTTGGTGTTCTTTATGTTGGTGGTTTTATGCTTTCATGTTTACATCTATTATAGTTGCTTGATGTGGTTACTACTAGAACATAAATTAATATAAATCTAAGAGTCATTATCATTTATGTGGTTTTTGGGCTTATTGACATAGTAAAACTTTTATAAAGTGTTTGTAAATAACTGATTCATCCCTCCTCGGTTATTCGACCTGTTCAACATCATGAACCAAATTCATAAAAGAATGTGATCTAGAGTGGAAAATAGGATATTTAGGAACTGAGAATGCAACCATGGAGATTGAGATATAGTATTATCATGAGATGAATTCATAAAATAATGTGCTACTTGTAAGATAATTATTTCTTTTGATACACTATAATTAAAGTGGATCGAAACCATAAAATAAATAAACATTATATGCTTTTTTACATTACAATTTTATCTCATTTTTGTGTACATTTAAACAACTAGACATATGCTTGTCATAGTAAAACAAGTAATCATCATGTAAATTAAATTTCTTAAATGACCAAAAGAGAGAGATTTGTGTAATGTCTAAAAATATTTAGTTTACCGAGGAAGCACATCTAAAAGGGGAAGAATGAACATCATGAATAAAATATTGTCCAAGAGCAATAACAAAGTAGCATGAGATAAATCATTTAAGAATGATAATGAGTATGACATGAATCTAAGAATTGATTTAGCTCTATCAAACAGTATACTACCAAATGCATGTATCGAAGTGTCACTATCATGCTTTCAATAATCATAAAGATAAGAATGATCTACTATGGTGAATTGGCCCAAAATAAATTTTTCTTTGTTTAGCATGTAGGCATCAAAAGATGCATAAATGAGCCCAAACCTGAATTAATTTAATCACATAAAAGGTAGGACTAACAACTAAATTAGAGACATTAATTTAGACACATGAACAAACAATTTAAGATAAGGACTAGATATAGAAATATGAAAAGGGGTATTAATAAACATAGATTAAATTGGTGTAATTCTAAAAAATGTTTAGAATGATTTTAGGAATCTTTCTAGAGATTTATAAGCCATTCAACTCAAGTGATCTCTATAGAAATTTGAAAATGAAGAGTAATTGATGAACCTATATTCAATTTTTGCAAGAGAAATTTGAAGGAAAATTTGATGTTCTTAGGTGATGAGATAGCCAAAATAAATGGAACCTCTCGAACGAGGTGATATGGAAACCATGACGAATAATTTGACCTAAATAGAGTAGTCTAAAAGTGATATATTGGATTAAGATAGATAAAAATGTAGGTATGAAAAATTTACGGATATGAGCTCAAGTGTAGAATGGTCTTGATTTGATTGATGATGACTTTGGATTTGACTTGGATAATCTAATGGGATTCTCACCTAGATGAAATATAATATGGAGGATGTGAACAATGTGGGAGTAATAGAATCATAAAGAGGAAATAAGATTGGTTCGCTAAAGGAGAGTTTGATGGATCAACTAATAACATTCAAAGATATTTCCTCTAGATAATGTCAAAGAGGCAAATTCACTCAGAGATAAGAGCATATATTCCAAAACATAGGGAGTATCTGCTCGAATAGGGAATCATCGATAAGACAAATACTAGGCATATCTACCAAATCACAACCCAAACCCATTGGATGAGGGCAAAAAAATATTCCTCCTATTAGGAGGCAAATCCATTGGATAATGACTAATCATGAGTACTCACAATCAAAATGTAAAATATTCTAGCATAATTGGCATATCCACCCAACTAATTATCATATCTAATGGAATAAAGTGTATATTAAAAAAAGGAGGTAACAATTCTACTAGGTTGTGAAATCCTAGGTATAATATTACTTGTTGAAATCTCAAATCTATCTAATTATAAGGAAAATTCACCAAAGTATAATGTGTATCCACCCAAGTAATTGACATATCTGCCAAACAAGTTATAAAATCTGTAATAACTTAGAGCATATCTTACAAAAATAAGGGGTATCTTCTATAAAATAGGAAATATTTGAGGGAATGTTAGGTGCATCTACTAAAGAAAGGAGAAATTTTACTGGACTGAAGTGTTAGGTACAACTTGTTTTGTCCATTTAGAGGTCAAATATGCTTAATTATAAGGAATATCTACCTAAGTATGAGGCATATCTATGCAAGTAACATGCATATCCACCAAATTAGTTAGCTAATCCACAAGAACTTAAAGCATATCTGCCAAACAAAAAGGAAAATTTTCTAGACAACAAGGAAAATCTAGGGAATTAACTGACAAATTTTCCCGAGTTAGAAAATCCATTGAACAAGCATGCAAGAATGTTGAATGGAAGAATAATGACTACACTAAGTATGTTCAAATCTTAAAAAGAATGGTACACATCCTCTTAACCTCAATGCATATAAGCTATAATAGGATTTAACTAACTCTAAGCTAAATTGACTTATCTTGGAAAAAGATTGTATGATGCAATTACAACAAGAACAAGAATGGTGTGTCTGACATGGATTGAAGTATATAGAGCCTCTATTAGCCCAAGATGATAACATATAACTAGTTTCAACAAGAAGACACCTTCAAGAATTTATGACCCTTGTTTTAAAATCAATTCCTTTCTTTGGTGGTCCAGTAAGTACATGAGTTAAATTTTAGGGGTGTTTCACAAGTGAAAATGGCTTTTTGATAAAGCTAAGTCAAGAACAACACCTAAAGTTAGCACATTGGTTAATAAAAAATATCATATAGCATTTTGGAAAATCAATGAACTGAGATAATTTACTAAAGAGGAAATTAGATCCACAAAGAGAGGAAAATATGACAAATCATAGTTCAAATTTGCTAATTTTAGGCATATATAACCTATTAATATGATTTAGAACAACAGAGAGGGGGGGTGAATCAGTTGTTCTCAGGTCCTGATGTATAAAATAACTTCAAAAACTTTTCCTTAAATTAGAACAAGCAACCAAAACAAACTCGGTCATCACTTATTCAATAATAGAAACATATAACACTACAGTTCACTACCCAGCTATAACTAACTTGTAAAACATAGAAAAGTTCAAACCAAAACATTCACACAAGTATTGACACTAGGATTTATAGTCGAAACCCAATATGGGAAAAACCACTTTGTAACATGCTACTATTATTTTCACTCTTCTGAAGTGAGCTCGGTTAAAAGCCAACCCTGTCAAAGGTTATAATACACACTGTCAGGTGTGACCCGGTTAAAGGATTTCAATCACCCTATTAAAAGTGAGCCTAGTTACAAGACTTACATACACTCCATTAGAATGAAACCTTTTTCAAAAGATTTAACATATGACTATTAGGTCAACCTCTGTTAAAAGGATTTTGACTGTTACAATGGTTAGAAAGTAGCAGTAGTATTGATCTGAAAAACATACAACTTACTTTGCAAATATCAGATCCAATTCCATACATAAATGCTGGTGTACTGACTTTGAAACTTTTCCATTTCCATCTCTGATCTACTCAGAACTTTTCTTCAAGCAATCACCACACTCCTTCAGCCTTTTCGCTTATACAGTCAATAAAACTTACTGTTCTTCTAGCATCTCCTTCACCCATGCCTTGTTCATACCTACTGTTTAGGTTCCCTTAATACTTTTCTCTATTAGGTTAACTTATCTTTTGTCGCTTAATCTCCTTTGTAGATCTTAGGGTTAGGTCAGATTCATTGAATCTACCTGCTTCATGTTCTTCATCTCCTCTTCTAGAATCATCTCAAATCTCATAAAGATTTACAATAAAACATTTTACAAAGCATTAAATGCTTCCATACAATTAATAAATAAAGTCAACACGTTTTACATAATCCAAGAATTCAACAATGTTGGCTCCAAATCTGAATTCTCTTCAAATATAAAAGTGCTGATGCTCGGTCAATACTATGATCATCCACTCGGTCTTCATGTAAAATGCTCAGTCACTACTAAAACTGTTTCCTTACATATACTGTCTTCATCGGCAATTAATTGATACTTGGTCAACACTAGATTTTTGCTCAGCATACACTAACTCGGTCGACACTAACATAACTCAGCTTAAACATGATTTCTTCATTTTTGCTCGGTTAAGCCTACCAGTTTAGTTCTCAATCTTATTAAGATAAATAATACATTGTCCCATCATTGTACAACATAGTCAAGTACACTTCACAGTATCAAGATAACTCAACCTTTCCCTAGGTGCTATTATCACCATCCTTTCTTTCCCTTCTCACAATAGATATAGTACTTTCCTAAGTAGCAACAGTCTTACCAGTTAAGGTTTGACATCAATGACAATACAACAATTGCTTCAATTGCAGTTTCCAACAATCTCCCTCTTTGGCATTGATGGCAACACCATATGATATCACCTGAATAACATATGGATTACCAACCAATCCAAAAAAAAACTTATATGTTCATCAGAGAAAATGTATAATATCCTTAGCTTCATTCTGATTCAAAATCTGTAAATCTCACTTCTATGACTGTCAGAAGTATATGGATCTTCCTCTATCCTGATCTTTCATTTCTGTTCAACATCCCTACTCTTTAGTTCATGTGTTATAATGTCATTTCAGTTCAATCTCCCTCTTTGACAAAAATGCCAAAGCAACAACTAAAACTGACATCGAACAAATGTAGATATATCTGTGCAGCTCAGTGTTTCTCCCTCTATCAACTTGCTTATGATTGATGTGTTGTCTTTGCTTCTTCTTCACAGCTCTAGGGCAGTCCTAAAGTGTGACAATCTTCTGCATCAATTTGTCAATTATTCTACTGTAGCATATTTGATGCAGTGCTCCTAGCTTGACTAGGCAGCCTCAGTTAGGGGAAGGACTCCTAATTGAATTCTCAAGTACTCATTAGCTTCTTTAGGTAAAGCTTTAGTGAATATGTCTGCCAATTGTTCTTTTGTATTCACATATTCCATTCGAACTTCATTGTCTTGTACCAATTCCCTCAAATAGTGATACTTGATTGCTATATGCTTGGTCTTAGTGTGCATCACTGGATTCTTAGAAATATTGATGGCACTTGTGTTGTCACAGAAAATAACAATAGGTTCAGTGATTTCTTCTTTCATGCCTACCAACAACTATTTTATCCATATTAAATTTGAACAGTTTACTGTAGCAGCAACATAGTCAGTTTCAGCAGTAGATTGGGAAATGCAATTTTGTTTCTTGCTAGTCTAGGAGACTAATCTCTGTCCAAGAAAGAAAGCTCCACCACTAGTGTTCTTTCTGTCATCTACATTTCTTGCCCAATCAGCATCAGTGTATACTCTAAGTTCAAATTTGTCATTCTTCTTGTAATATAACCCATAGTCAGTAGTTCCTTTCAAGTATCTCATGATTCTTTTCACCGCCATCATGTGCATTTCCTTAGGATTGGCAGAGAATCTTGCCACAATCCCAACAGCTAGTGCAATATCTGGTCTACTATGTACAACATACTGCAATTTTCCAATCATAGATCTGTACAAAGTTTGGTTAACTTCTGCAGCATCATCATTCTTAGATAACTTTTGTCTAGTAACCATAGGAGTTCCTACTGGTCTAGCATCTTCCATTCCAAAAATTTTTAGTATTTCATTAACATACTTAGACTGTGTAATGAAAATTCCTTTCTTCATCTGATATACTTGTAAACCAACAAAGAATTTGATCTCACCAAACATACTCATTTCAAATTTAGTTTGCATTTCTTTTGAAAAAATTTTACACAATGCATCTTGTCCACCAAAAATAATGTCATCAACAAAATTTTTGGCCAATAGAATACCTTTGCCTTCTTCATCCTTCAAGTATAGATTGCTTGTGTCATTTGTTCTTGAAAATCCAATTTGCATCAGATAGTTATGCAACCTCTCATACCATGCTCTAGGAACTTGTTTCAATCCATATAAAGCTTTGTTCAGTTTGCATACCATGTGTCTTCTGTTTGGATCAATAAAACCTTCTGCCTATTCTATGTAAACTTCTTCTTCCAGTACACCATTTAAAAATGCAGACTTGACATCCATTTGATATACCTTGAAATCTTTATAAGGAACATATGCAAGTAGAGTTCTTACTCCTTCCAATCTAGCTACAGGGGCAAATGTCTCCCCATAATCTATTCCTTCTTCTTGTGCGTAGCCTTTGCATACTAGCCTAGCTTTGTTCCTTGTGATTTCACCTTTTTCATTCAACTTGTTTTGAAAGACCCACTTTGTTCCTATAACATTCTTATCTGTAGGTCTCGGCACCAGCGTCCAGGTTTCATTCTTCTCAATCTGGTCAATTTCTTCATTCATTGCTTGTATCCAGTCTTCATTTTCTAATGCCTCTTTGGTTGTCTTAGGTTCAAACACACATAGTAAGCATGTTGGATCCATGGTTTTGCTTCTAGTCTGAATTCCAATGTCTTTATCTCCAATTATCTGTTCAGGCTTGTGATGTCTTCTTACATATTTTGCCAAAATAGGTTCAACATTTTTCTCCTCTATTTCATCAGGTTCCCCAACAAGATTGTCAAATTCAGCCTCTGAATGCTCGACAACCTCTTCTTGATACTTGACAACATTGTCTTGTAGCATGACATGTTCTTGTTCTCTCTCGACACTATTTTTATGATGCTCAACAATCATTTCCTATCGCTTGACATTGCTTGCCCGAGACTTGGCATCAGGTGCAAGTCTGTTACCTGCCTCTTCTATTTCCTCAATGTACACAAAAGATCTGTAATCTTCTGGTTCTCTTTTGCTGTCGGCTTCATTTCTTTTAGCATACTCATCAATTTTTACATTCACACTTTCCACAATTTTGTTAGTGTTAGAGTTCAAACACTTATAAGATTTACTTTTTGTGGAGTAGCCTAGGAATATGCCTTCATCACTCTTGGAATCAAACTTTCCATTCCTATTGTCTTTCAATAAGTAACACTTGCTTCCAAATATTCTAAAGTATTTAAAACTCGATGCATGCCCATACCATAATTCATAGGGTGTCAGATTTGTACCTTTCTTGATCTGTACCCAGTTAAGAGTGTAAATAGCTGTACTTATAGCTTCTTTCCAATATTTTTGTGCCACATTCTTTTCAATCAATAATGTCCTTACACAGTCTAAAATAGATCTGTTCCTTCTTTCTACTATACCATTATGTGGAGGTGTCTTTGGTGCAGACATCTATCTTTTGATTCCTCTATCATTGCAAAATGGATTGAATTCATTTGATGTAAATTCTCCACCTCGGTTAGATCTAAGACATTTTAGGTTCCTACCTGTCTCCTTCTCAACTTTTTCCAAATACCACTTAAAAAATTGAAAAGCATCAGATTTTTCTTTTAGAAACATTACATTCATCATCCTAGCATGATCATCAACAAACAAGATAAAGTATCTAGCTCCATAGTAACTTTGTATACCCATAGGTCCATAAAGGTCAGTATGAACCAAATCTAAAATGTGTTCAGAAGTAAAGGTTTTTCTCTTGAAACTTGACTTAGTCAGTTTTCCTAACTGGCATTCTTTGCACATCACATTCTTAGGTTTCTTCAATCTAGGTAGGCCTCTTACTTTATTCTTCTTACTTATCTCTACCAGATTGTCAAAATTAACATGACATAGCCTCTTATGCCATAACCAAATGTCATCAAGTTGTGCAATCATACATATTTCTTTCGATAGGTCAAGATAGAACAAATTACCTCTAGTCTTCTCACCACTTCCAATCAGTTCACCAGTAGCATCAAATATCTTAACTTTCTTGTGATGAAATTCCACTCGGTAACCAGTTCTATTGAGCTGAGCAACACTTAGCAAATTATAATTCAAACCTTCAACCCAATAAGCATTTTCACAAGAGATTTTATCAGTCAGTTTAATCAATCCTTTTCCTCTAACAGGACATGGTGCATCATTACCAAATGTTACACTTTTACCTTTATAATGATGTAGGTTCTCAAACTTACTTTTGTCACCAGTCATGTGATGTGAACAACCACTGTCTATAATCTATTTGTCATTATTGTTCACATAGGAAATCAATGCAATTTTCTCATCCTCATCAGATTCATCTTTAATTGCAACATAGACTACCTCAATTTCAAAATCATTACTATTAGTGTCAGTCTCTTCTTCAACAATGTAACAAGATTTCTTACCTTTTCCTTTGTAGTCTTTGTACCTTCGGTAGACTTTGTCATCTCTTTTGTCTTTGTGTCTGCTATTTCTTTCTTCATCTTTATCCTTCCTGTCAAGACATCTAGCAGCTATATGACCGACTTTATTACATGCAAAACATATAATAGGGAGTTTACCTTTATATTTTCCTTTTCCTCTCCTCAGTCTTCTAGCCATAAGAGCTTCTAGATCTTCAAGATCTTCATCAGTAATGTCACTGTCACTTTCACTTTCGCTTTCACTTTCACTAGTGCATCTTTCTTTTTCTTTCTTCAGCTTATTCAGAACTAACTATGACTTAAAAGAAGATTCAACATTTCCAATACTAAAAATAGTGAAATTATCATAGTTAGACAGTTCAAAAGCAGTCAGTTTGCCAATCAAACCTTCCAAGGTAAGCACATCAGTAGAGTTACATCTAGATTCCTGAATAGCTGAGATCTTAATAGCATATATAGGATGCAGGGTTCTTAGCACTTTTCCAATTATGGTCTCATCATCAATAGTTCCATTTGCTCCTTTAATAGAATTCACAACTTCTTTTATTCTACCACAATATTGTGCAATGTTTTCATCTTCATTCATTCTCATTTCATCAAACTTACATCTAAGACTCTCGGCTTTGGCTTTCAGCACATATAGATCACCACCATAGATCTTTGCAAGAGTGTCCCACATATCTTTAACAGTTGTGCAGTCCTTAATATCCTCAAATTCTAGATAGCTTAGGGAAGATGCAATTTCCAGCATTGCCTGATTATGTTCTTTCTTAGCTCTCATTTCCTCGGTAGTCAAAGGTACAATAGGTGTGACATAGTCATGCTCAATGTAGTATTTTTCAGAATCATCAATACTAGCCAGATGTAGCTTCATCAAGCTTTGCCATGTAGGGAAGTTATCTTTGTTCAGCTTCGATACCTCCTTCTTATACATCTTGATCATTTGCTTCAAGTCCCTTTAAAATTGTTTTCTATAGACACCAATAAGCAACATAGCTATGATACCAATTGTTAATATGATTTAGAACAACAAAGAGGGGGGGTGAATCAGTTGTTTTGAGGTCCTGATGTATAAAATAACTTCAAAAAATTTTCCTTAAATTAGATCAAGAAACCAAAACAAACTCGGTCATCACTGATTCAATAATAGAAACATATAACACTACAGTTCACTACCCAGCTATAACTAACTTGTAAAACACAAAAATGTTCAAACCAAAACATTCACACAAGTATTGACACTAGGATTTATAGTGGAAACCCAATATGGGAAAAACCACTTTGTAACATGCTACTATTATTTTCACTCTTCTAAAGTGAGCTTGGTTAAAATCCAACCCTGTCAAAGGTTACAATACACACTGTCAGGTGTGACCTGATTAAAGGATTTCAATCAAACTATTAAAAGTGAGCCTATTTATAGGACTTACATACACTCCATTAGAATGCAACCTTGTTCAAAGGATTTAACATATGACTATTAGGTCAACCTCTGTTAAAAGGATTTTGACTATTACAATGGTTAGAAAGTAGCAGTAGTATTGATCTGAAAAACATACAACTTACTTTGCAAATATCAAATCCAATTCCATACATAAATGTTGGTTTACTGACTTTGAAACTTTTCCATTTCCATCTCTGATCTGCTCAGATCTTTTCTTCAAGCAATCACCATACTCCTTTAGCCTTTTCACTTATATAGTCAATAAAACTTACTGTTCTTCTAGCATCTCCTTCACCCATGCCTTGTTCATACCTACTGTTTAGGTTCCCTTAATACTTTTCTCTATTAGGTTAACTTATCTTTTTCCGCTTAATCTCCTTCGTAGATCTTAGGGTTAGGTCAGATTCATTGAATCTACCCACTTCATGTTCTTCATCTCCTCTTCTAGAATCATCTCAAATCTCATAAAGATTTACAATAAAATGTTTTACAAAGCATTAAATGCTTCCATACAATTAATAAATAAAGTCAACACATTTTACATAATCCAAGAATTCAACAATGTCGGCTCCAAATCTGAATTCTCTTCAAATATAAAAGTGCTAATGCTTGGTCAATACTGTGATCATCCACTCGGTCTTCATGTAAAATGCTCGGTCACTACTAAAACTATTTCCTTGGCATATACTGTCTTCGTTGGTAATTAACTAATACTTGGTCAACGCTAGATATTTTCTTAGCATACACTAACTCGGTCGACACTAACATAACTCGGCTTAAACATGATTTCTTCATTTTTGCTTGGTTAAGCCTACCAGTTTAGTCCTCAATATTACTAAGATAAACAATACGTTGTCCCATCATTGTACAACATAGTCAAGTACACTTTGCAGTATCAAGATAACTCAACCTTTCCCTAGGTGCTATTGTTACCATCCTTTCTTTCCCTTCTCACAATAGATATAGTACTTTCCTAAGTAGCAATAGTCTTACCAGTTAAGGTTTGACATCAATGACAATACAACAATTGCTTCAATTGCAATTTCCAACATAACCGACTACATAGAGTATCTACTAAAGTTAATCCAATAAGGGAGGGGAATATTCCACAAATGAGAAGCATATCTGAGAAAATAGATGTGTATTCAGGAAACCAAATACAATCTACCAAATGAGGAAATGAGTGAAAATACAAAAAAAACCTTTGAGTAGGATAATATCTATGAAATAAGAATCATATCCAATAAATAGAAGTGTAAATTCAAGAACCATTAGTGTATCTAGGAAACTTGAAGCATGTCTAACAAATGATGAAATTATTTTCAACAACACAAAAATTTTACGTATAGGTAGTTTCGGTGGATATGCACAATCATATCCTCAAGATTTATTTCTATCAAAATAAATCATGTATCTACTTAGGCACATAACACATGTAGTGATGACAAAGAATATGCACTGGATTGTAAAATGTACCTGCACAAAAATATGGTGAATTTGTCATTCTAGGGATGAATTTTTGGGATATTTTGCAAGCCCATCTAGTGGAGAGTGTAAATTTCTTGAGGCATATCCAATGAATCACTTGCCAATTTTGAGTAATTTAAAAAAGTGCTATAAACACCAAAATTTGTTAGTTTGAACTTATGATGTGGATTCCACTCGGCATGCCAGTATGTGTGCAATGAAATATGTTTCAAATAGAAAGCAAGTAATGATAAAAAGAACTAAAAATAAAAATACAAAGCAGTATAAAAGATTAAACAAAAGAAAACTAAAAATAATAACAACTGCAAGCCCAAATATAAAATCACAGTCTCCTTGATGCAATAGTTTGTCTAAGATAGTAGTGTTGTATGTGTGCTCTCAAATCTGACAACATAACTGCATGAGATTTCTCCATAGTTTCTCAATCTTACAAGCATATGATGATGTGATGTGAAAAATAGTGATCAATGGCAGGCCATCCAAATTCACACATATTGGAATACAAAACCCTTAAAAAAGTGAACCTGATTTGCAAAACTAGTGAATGAATAAGAAATGAATAAACTAACCTTGAAACTGAGGGAGAAGAAGTGAGCTTTAGATTTGGAGAAACCTGTAGGAAAACTATTTGAATCTCAAACCATTTAGGATCTAGAACCTTCAAACCTGTAAATCTTGACTATGAAAATTGAAGAGCCCCAGGACAATGCTAACTTGGGATCCAATTAGACCTAGACCTAGAAGCATAAAAGTTGAATTTTGTGAAGGATAAGTCCTTGGTTTTGAAAATTTGAGAATCCAAATCTACAACTTTGTTACCTATTCCCACACACAAGAAAGTAAGGGGAAATTTTTGTGGAGAGGGGCTTGTCTTAGTCAAGCCCATGTATATGAATTAAACTTGAAGTGAAATAGATGTAAATATAGGAATTCTAACATGTAGTAGAGATTAGATCTAAGAAATAGAGTATATCATACCATGTAAATGCAATTGTACTTAGAATGTGATCAATAATGTTGATGCAATAGCTTTGATTCAACACAAAAACCAAAAATGAAATCATGTAAGACAAAACCTCATGTAGTAGATTTTGGAATTTTCCACAAATGTTGACTTGAGGAAGAAGAATACTTGATGGATGAATGTAGATATCCCTCCTTGATTGCAAAACTCTTTTTCTTGACCTCCAATGGGGAAAAGAGAAAGATCTATTGAAGGATGACTTGAATGCTTGAAAAATGGCTTCAATAGATGCTTAAATGTGTTGAGTGCACAATAATTTTCTTGATAATGCTTGCATGAAGTATTGATCACATCAATTGTGGATGTGAAAATGATAGGAAGAAGCCCCCTTTTATACTCATTTTGGGGCTTAAATTTCACAAAGCCTACCTAGATTAAACACCCAAAGGAAACACCCTTGCATTGGGCCTAGAGCCATAAAAATTGAATGCCCTAAGGACAAGGTTGATTTTGACCTAGTCCTTAGGACATGGCCGACTTTGACCTAGCCCCATGAAGGATAAAAATGGCTCAAGATTTTGGAAGTGCGGAGGGTTTAATCAAGTGGTAAATAAGTGCAAATCCTAAAATATGGCATTATATGAAAAGGACTTAGGTAGGAAATGAAGTAATTAATTGGATGGAAAAATGGGAAATAAAGCACAGAAATTAGAGACAACCTTGAGTTTAGGAAAAGAGGACCTTAATTTGAAGTATGTATGCAATTAGGTGCACTGTGAGGTCCTACCATAAAGAACACACTAAAGTGGGCTAAAAATGGTCCCAAAATAAACACTAATGAAGTAAATAATTGTTAGGATTGTACATTTAGCCCCCACTTTAGCAAGACTATGAGACAAGCTCATGCTCACAGTAAAGGAAGAGAAAGAAGAAATGGAGAATGATGAGAGAGATGATCATGGAAAATTTAAAAGAGATAAGACATCACTAAGTTTAACAATGCAAGTCCCCAAACCAAGTATCCTAACTCCACATCCATGCACAAGAGAAAAAATAATAAAGAAAAAAGAAAATAGAAAATAAAAGATAAAAAAACAAAAAAAGGGGTTAGTACTAAAAAAAAACTCCAAATAAACTAGTGAAAGAGGCCTCGACTAGAAATGCCTCACCCATTAATATCATGTCTGGAAAGCTATTGCAAGAACAAAAGTGATCACATAGGAAGACAAGAGAATCACCAAAGACAATACCATCTCCATGGTCTAGCCTACTAAAATAACCATGGCAACAGAGAGAGAGAGAGAGAGAGAGAGAGAGAGAGAGAGGTGACTAACTAATTATCCCAATAAGATTGTATGTCTTACTATGAACCACAAAAAGTGTGACCACCATGCCGAGTAAGATTTTATGTCTTACTATGGACCATACAAAAGATAAGATTGAAAGTTCTATCAGGTTTGTGTTCCATGCTAGTCAATTCTATCTTTAAAAAATTATTCCTACTGGTGACTTTGTGTGTGTGTGTTGAACCCTCATGCATGGATGTTAGTATCTATCGTATTCATGAAGATTATTTGTATGTGTCCTTCATGGATGGATGTTAGTATCTATTGCATCCATGAAGATTGCTTGTATTTGCCTCGGCTTTGGAAATGCTGATTTTTGTGCATAATGTACAAGGGAGGTCGTATGTATGCTCCCCTCCTTATGATGGCTACATAGTAGACATTATAAGGAAGAAAATCAAGGATACCTACTTACAACAACAAGGAGATATCCTTAAATCAATATGTTTATTCCATAAACTTAGGTAAGAGTGGAGACTCTTATGAGCAAAGAAAATAGATGATCATGAAAGGATATTCCGCTTGTGAGAAAAGACCCTTGAAAGGAAAAGATCTTGTCAACAAGACATCTACCTTCAAGAGGAGTTCTTGAAAAGAGATAACATCTTCAAGACAAAGAGGGGAAGGAGAACAATAATGTACTCATTTTCCCCCGGGTTAGCAGGTGAAATAGGAATTGTTGATGAAGGATGACAAACTTTCAAGTGCATAGTGAGGGAAGTTGTTTATAATGAACATATTTTTGAAAATATCCAAGAGGTTATGATCAAGGATGCACACCTCTTGTTTAAGGGAGAATCCTGAATCAAAAGGAAGAATTATTTATAAGAAAATAATGTCACATGATAAAAAAAAATGCCACTATACTGAGGAAAGTAGATCCTTAGAAAAAATAGGTAAAATGAATGTACAAACAACCTTTCCCCCAAAGTATGAAGGAAAGATAAAATATATAATACACCCTTAATGATAGTTACTTCATAAGAGATACACAATGCCATGCAAAATAAGCTCTAATAGACATATTAAAGCTAGAAAAAATATCACATATAAAGTAAACAAGTCATCAAGGAAAAAAGGATGAGGATGATGATGATTATTGAATGATAAACATGTTCTTTGAGACATGGATTGATAAGAAAATACATTAGGATCTTGTGTGAAACAAAGAATCTAATTGCAAAAGAATGTACCATCATAAAATATTACAAATCCATAGAGATGAAAGTGAAAGAGAATAATAATGCTACCTTATGTGTACCCAGTGGTCAACCTAATTATGCAAGATACTAATCTCATGAAGGAGAAAGATCCTTGGAAACAAGTCCATACATGGGAGGAAATCATAGTATAAAATATACAAGCCACAAAGAGATAAAGGATCATTTGAAAGAGAAAAATAAGGAATAGAAGAGAAAGAAAATATACATCCTAAGTGATAGTTCTTTAATAATAGACATGTATATTTGAGCAAACATAAGGTTGCAAATCATGATGAAAATCCTTTTGTAAAACAAAAAAATCCTTGCAAGAAAGTATATCATATTATAAAAGGCATAATATCATAACATATAGTGAATGGAAAAGGGAAACACATATCAATCTCCCTAAGTGATTTCTTATGTACAAAGGACATGCACATGCAAGAAAACATAAGGTTGCACCTTAGGATGTTAATATCCTTATGTAAAACAACAAATGCATGCTAGAAAGGACATCATTGCTTAAAAGAAACATGCTAGAAAAGGGATAAAATGAATTTCTAAAATAAAGAAGAAAATAATGATGACCTCTTGCCCTCTAGTTGATAGAGATAGAGGGAAAATTCCTATTATGATGCCCTCAAGCTCATTTCACAAAAAAAGTTTTTCATAATGGAGAGGAAAATAATAGGAAAAAGAATGGCTAATGTCTCCTTTGGATATGAAGAGATTGCATGATATTCATATTATATGAAGAAGACACATATGAATCAAGTCGTAGATAAAATGTCTAAATTCAAAACAATTACAAAGAGAATTCATACTAGAATAATGAAAAGAGCATGAAAATTCACCATTAGGAGTATGTGGGTTTTCACAGAATCTATAAGGGAAACATATCCTAGAGTGATACTTGATATTTAGACAATTTTTTCTAGCCAATACTTAATGGTCATTATAAGGTGAAGGATCGTGAGATGGTGTTGGCAAGAAAATATCCAAAGGTAGTCTTGGCTGAGAGACAAGGTTAACTTGAGGATTATATTCTCTTTAGGAGGATTAGGAGGAGCCCAAGAGCTATGGTCACTAAATCCTTGATCATGTTCAGAAGATTATGAAGTAGACTAAAGAGAAATGTGGATGGTTTTTATAGGAATACCTATCCATATTATTCTTAATTTGGGAGGAAGGAGGGTTATCCATTACGTTTGGAGAGAAATCATCCAAAAAATGTCTAACATCTAAGTCATGAATAATTATTTGAATATTTTGATAATAATCATCAACATTATTTTCCATAGGATCAGTACGAGATATATTTTGAGGGATGATATTAAGGAGATTAGCATTAGGGTCATTAACAAAGTCCCTTATGTTATCTATATATTACATGAATTTAGTTAAATGTGAAAAAGAATCATACATGAAATATTGATAATATTTTTTAAATATGTCTTATAATGAAGAGATATATTAGTTAACCTCATTATGCTATATGCAACAACACCGTGAAGGAATATAAATGTAAAAAAATGCAAAAAGGTAATGATATAAGGAATTTAACATCAATCCAATTTTGAGAGTTTCATGTTAACAAACACAAATCTAGATCTCAAAATAGGAAAGTGCAAAAGAAAATCCAATAATGTGAATTACACAAAGAAGTTTTAGACACTAAATAAAAAATTAGAATGCATGAAAGTGGTGTGTTTACCAAAATGTGATGTGGAAAATGGTGATCAATGTTAGGCCACCTAAATTCACACATACATTGGAATACAAAACCCTTAACAAAGTGAACCCAATTTGCAACACCAAAGGAGTAAGAGTGTGAATTTGTGATCTACACAATATAGGGTCTTGTTGATTCCTAAAGATGACAATGATATGTAAAACTGATAAATGACTAATAAATGAATAGAATTACCTTGAAATCGAGAGAGAACAAGTGAGCTTCAAATTTGGAAAAACTTGTCAAAAAATTATCAGAATCTGAAATTGTTCTAGATCTAGAACCCTAAGACTTGTAACTCCCAAATGTAAAAATTGTAGATCTCCAGGACAATTCCGACTTGGGATCCAATTTGACCTAGTCCTAGAAGCATGAAAGTTATTGAATTATGTGAAGGATTAGTCCCTAGTTCCAAAAATCCGAGAATCTGGATTTGAAACTTCATTACTTGATCCCACACATAAGAAAGAAGGGATTTTTTTTGTGGGGAGGGGCTTTCCTCAATCAAGCCCCTATATAGGAATTAACCTTGAATTAAAATAAATATAAATACAAGATTTTTGACATGTAGTAGAGACTAGATATAAGAAATAGAGTATTTCATACCATGTCAATGCAATTGTACTTAGTGTTGGCATTATGATGGATTTTTGGGTTGAGATGAAGAGTATTGATGTTTATGATTTTTTCATTGATGGGAACTCGACAACTACCATAATTGATGTATATTTTTTAGATACCGATGGAATGGATGGATATGTAAAAGAATAATTTGCCAAGTGTTTTGATCAGTGATCAAGAAGATACTGACAAAGAATGTTTTATGTGGCGGTCAAGTTAGATGACACTTTGTAAAGTGAAATTGTTCCTAGTGGTTTACCAAGGTCAGATCTCTACAATTATATAACCATAACCGATAATTCAATGTTTTGAGTGAGTTATTATTTTGGTGAGATGACAAGTGTGAACAGGTTGTGTTACCGACTGGTTCCTGATGATCAAATGATCAAG
Source organism: Chamaecyparis obtusa (assembly GCA_027943335.1). NCBI lineage: Eukaryota > Viridiplantae > Streptophyta > Pinopsida > Cupressales > Cupressaceae > Chamaecyparis > Chamaecyparis obtusa. Next base: position 2,646,551 of record BSBK01002174.1, on the reverse strand, counting down.
GCGATGGTTTTTTGGATTGAAATGTCAATATGTTTTTGGTAAAAGATTTTGGACCAACATGTTAGGTATGATTGGCATAGTTTTCCATGAGTTACGTCAATGTTGTGGACCGAATTGTAATTTTTTTTCAAGTCTTAGCTGACTTAAGAACAACAATATATAGGTGAACTAAATCACATGATTTAGGGTTGTGATCATCAATTTGGTTGTTGCAGTTAGAGATAGAGGTAGGATAGTGTGCTAGAGTTCAAATATTTCATTGGATATGACATGCAAGTAGTGTCATTCACTGATAAGCTATTTGAGTTCATTTCTCAAGGCTAACTTGATAGGTTAGCAAATTAAATCCTTTAACAAGGTGGACTTTAACTTTTCTTTTATATAAATCATTTAACAAGGTGGACTTTAACTTTTCTTTTATATAAATCCTTTAACAAGGTGACTTCTTAACTAGAGTTCTAAATGTTGGAATTGTTATAGTCTATGATGTTGGCATTCATTTTCTTTGTCATTGATGTCAACATATGTTTCAGTAAGGGAATCCATAAGTTGCAGACATACTGGATAGACAAGTTATAGGGAATTGTATAGATAATGTATGATGACTTGGCTCCTGCAAGCTAAGATTTGTGTAGAACAACATTTTTACTATTCACGGTTATGTTCACATATGTTTATATTCTCATTTGATCAAGTTATAGATGAATTGGCGAAGACTGGTTACAGGGCTAGTGATTGAGAAACTCACAAAGTTGGTCTTAGTATTTGCAGTATAACTTTAGTATGGAAATGGATTAAACCTTGCAAGCTTGGGGAACGTCAGAGGAAACATGGGAGAGTCTAGTCTATGATTAAAAAGTACTAGTGTGATTGGTTACATCATTTTTGGTGTGTACTCTAGCGAAGATTTATTTGGAAGCCAAACTAGGATTAGTAGTGTGTTATAAAATAATTACGCATGGATTAATGTTGTGGCCAACTTCATGATTTGTAATTTATGTAATAGTGTTAAGGATGTCATGTGTATCCTCACATGGGTATATGTAAAATTTTGTTTATAGGAGAGGTCCTATAATGGTCGACCCAGGAATTATGTTTGTAACCTATATATAAGGAAGTCTTTCCTTGTAGTTTCTAGAGAGAGGAAGATATGGATTATTGTGAAATATTTTGAATCACAAGGAATGCTAATGTAGAGTAGAGAATTGTGCATCAAAGCACAAGGTTGGAACTATCTTGGTAGTGGATGTACTGGAAACCAGTTCACATATTCATGATGATATTTCTTCAAATATAGGATAGTGAGTCCTAAAGGTGGTTGTAACCTTCTCTTGTATTTCAATAAGTGACCTGTTGTAAACCTTTAACAATTTTTTGACTCCTAATAGGGTATATCCTTTAACAAGGAATGTAATATTGTAATAATAAGCTCCTAATAGGGCTAGAGCTATTAATCGAGTTACTATACTCATAGTACTAATTTGTGGACATCATCCCCAATGAGGTTTTTCCCTTTATGGGGTTTTCCCTAAAAAGAAATTGGTGTTATAGTGGTATGGTTATCTTACATTCAATTGAGCATAAAGTTATAATTGGGATTAAGTTTAATAAGTTTGGAATCAACTAATTCAACCCCCCTCTTAGTTGATTAAGACATTTTTATTCTAACAATTGGTATTGGAGCTATTGGTCCTCAGATAGAAAGCTTAACCGCTTGAGGAAAAAGATCCAAGATGTATTGATTCAAAAAGGAGAGTCCCAAGTTTGATGCAAAAATTTTGATGCATGTAAGGAAAATATGAAGACATATTTGTTCTATTTGGGGTTGGATTACTGGCTAATAACTAAGAAATATGTCATACTCAAGGCTGAAGAAGATTTGGAAGACCCTAAGACAACTGATGAAGAAAATAAACTATTTTAGTACAACATGATAGCTAGAGAAGAATTGATAAGTGCATTATCAGAAGGAGAATTTTCTGAGATCTAAGATCTAGATAGAGCACATGATATATGGGAAATATTGATAGCATTGTATGAAGGAGATACATATACTAAAGAAGCCAAACTATAGAATTAGAGAGAAAGGACGGAATCACCTTAGATGAAAGAAGATGAGAAAATGAGGATGTTTTTTTAGAGGGTTAATGAGTGTGTGATAGGAATTAAGAACAATGGAGGAACCTATACTGAAGAAGAAGTCATTGCAAAGATACTGAGATCTTTGACACCAACTTACAAAACAAAAGTGCATGCTATAAAAGAGATCATTCCATTAAAAAATAATTTCACAAGAGAGATGTTAGTGTCCAAGATAAAAACATTTGAGACCATAGAGATTAAGGAGGCCTTACCAAAGGTAGAGAAAACATTCAAGGAAACTATACACGGAGACCAAGATGCAAGATCAAGTCTTGCAAGTTCTAGCAGAACAAGAAAATACAACAAAGAACTAGGAAAATATGTTGAACAGTGGGAGAAAATTGAAAATATAGAAAATAGTGTGGATGAAAATATCTTAGGCCATGATTGCAAGAAGAGAAAGGAAAGGTCAAGGTATGCTTGAAGTAAAACTACCTCTAAAGTTCTTTAATTGCAATAAGGTTGGTCATTTTTATTCTAGATGTCCAACTAGGGTTTCTAAGCATAAACCTAAGTATGGGAGATACATGAATGATAAAGAATGCTACTATGTTAATGATGGTGTATTTGATGATGATGATGATATAAATTATATACTTAGATTTGTGGAAATCAAAGAGGAAGAACCTATCCTCGAAGGAAAATAAACTATTTTAGTACAACATGATAGCTAGAGAAGAATTGATAAGTGCATTATCAGAAGGAGAATTTTCTAAGATCTAAGATCTAGATAGAGCACATGATATATGGGAAATATTGATAGCATTGTATGAAGGAGATACATATACTAAAGAAGCCAAACTATAGAATTAGAGAGAAAGGATGGAATCACTATAGATGAAAGAAGATGAGAAAATGAGGATGTTTTTTCAGAGGGTTAATGAGTGTGTGATAGGAATTAAGAATAATGGAGGAACCTATACTGAAGAAGAAGTCATTGCAAAGATACTGAGATCTTTGACACCAACTTACAAAACAAAAGTGCTTGCTATAAAAGAGATCATTCCATTAAAAAATAATTTCACAAGAGAGATGTTAGTGTCCAAGATAAAAACATTTGAGACCATAGAGATTAAGGAGGCCTTACCAAAGGTAGAGAAAACATTCAAGGAAACTGTACACAGAGACCAAGATGCAAGATCAAGTCTTGTAGGTTCTAGCAGAACAAGAAAATACAACAAAGAACTAGGAAAATATGTTGAACAGTGGGAGAAAATTGAAAATATAGAAAATAGTGTGGATGAAAATATCTTAGGCCATGATTGCAAGAAGAGAAAGGAAAGGTCAAGGTATGCTTGAAGTAAAACTACCTCTAAAGTTCTTTAATTGCAATAAGGTTGGTCATTTTTATTCTAGATGTCCAACTAGGGTTTCTAAGCATAAACCTAAGTATGGGAGATACATGAATGATAAAGAATGCTACTATGCTAATGATTGTGTATCTGATGATGATGATGATATAAATTATATACTTAGATTTGTGGAAATCAAAGAGGAAGAACCTATCCTCGAAGAAAAAGTATTAGTATCTCATGTTGAGAAGAGAGTTGAATGGATCATAGATAGTGGGTGTTCACAACACATGACAGGGGATAAGGAAAGAATTATTAATCTAAAGAAATATGATGGTGGTATTGTCAGACTTGGTTACAATACTCCTAAGATGATTTATGGAAAAAGGATCTATCACTTTGGATGGTAAAACTAATACTAATGATGTTTTGTTTGTTAATGGTTTAAAACATAATCTATTGAGTGTTGGCCAATTTGAAGACAAAGGTTATCATTTATAATTCAAGGATGGAAATTGTACAATCAAAAGTGCTAAAGGAGATTCGATTGCATCTGGTACAAATAAAAAGGTAATGTCTTTCAGTTGAACCCTACAAAGGTAAGTTGTTTTGTTGCTAAATTTGATGACAGTTGGTTGTGGCACAAAAGGCTTTTCCACATAAACTTTGATAATATTGTAAAGGAAAGTAACATCAATGCTATCAAAGATTTACCTAAGATTGTGAAGCTAACTAACACAACATGCAAAGAATGTGTAATGGGAAAATAAATAAGGGGTAGCTTTTGTAGAAAGGCCTTTTTAACTAGAAACAAGTTGGATTTGATCTATACAAACCTATGTGGACCTACTCAGACCAAGTCATACTTTGGAGACATGTATTTCATACTCTTTATTGATGATTATTCTAAGATGATGTGGGTAGTATTTATTAGATAGAAATCAGAGGCTTTCAAGAAATTCAAGTTCTTCATAGAAAAAGTAGAAACAAAGATAGGTTTAAGGATCAAATACTTGAGATCAGATAGAGGCGGTGAATTCACATCAGGTGAATTTAATACTTTCCATGAAGAACATGGTATATTGAGGAAGTCATCTATAACTAGGACACCATAGCAGAATGATGTATCTGAGAGAACAAATAGGCCATTTCTTGATGCCGCGAGGACTATGTTAATTAAAGGAAGAGTTGCAAACATGCATTGGAGAGAGGCAGTCAACACCATAATGTATACAATGAATAGAGTTCACATCATAGATGGTACTGGTAAGACACCCTATGAGTTACATGTTAGATAACTAAGAGAGGGGTGAATCAGTTAACTCCAGTTACCCCACAATCCCAAACACTCTCTGATTTATAAAACAAATCTTTCAAACAATTTAAAAAACTTGGTAAAACTTTGTTTATGCCTTTCTGTTCATTAACTGAATACTAGTAAATTAACTAGTGTATATACCAATCAAATCAATAATTATTATGTGTAAAGAAAAATAAAAAATCATCACATCCATACACATATAACAATTTATTTTTAATGTGGAAACCTTGTTAGGGGAAAAACCACCTGGGAATGGTACCCAAAAATAATTTCACTCTTCTGAAGTGAGCTTGGTTAAGATCCAACCTTGTTAAAGGTTACAATAACACACTCTAAGGTGTGACCTTGTTAGAGGATTTATCACTAAAAGTTCTCTGTGACCAAACATTCACTATGGGGTCAACATGAAAACAATCAACATTCATTGAATGTCATAATGAAATATAAAGACTATTAAGTCCCACTCAGTTAAGAGATTTATCTATAGCAATAGTTAGAATGCAACAATATATGATCTGATTCAAATAAAACTTTCTTTGCAGATTTTCAGATCTATGCTAAGCTCAAAGTACCTTTGGCCATCATAATAATTTTTAATTTCCTTGTATCCTCCAACTTTGTTCTGTTCAGTTAATTTCTTTCTCTGACGGTCAATGTTGTCTACAAAATTTCTCGATTCTTTATTTAACCTATTTGACTAGCTTTGCATGAATGCAATATTCTCACGTGTATTCCAGAATTAATTATGAATCTCTTGTCTCCTTTTATAGACATGATAGAACATTTTATCTCATCCATAGATTTTGCCTCTTAATTTTCACCATTGATTTTTCTGTTTCAACCTTCCTCAGAATTTTTGTTTTGTAACACGTTTCATTCTCCATCATCTGATCATCCTTGAATTTTTTCATTCATTTGATCATCATAAAAAACTTTATATTTAACCTTAGAATCATCTATATTTGTCCAGCTTATCATCTCTAGTCGGAAGTCATATGTTCCATTTATTTCTTTCACTCGGTCAATACCATGATGTGTCAGTGAATTTTTACTTGGTTAATACTATACTTGGTACACACTACACTTGTTCAATGTACACTATTTTTAACTTGGTGTATACTAAGTTCTTCTTTTACCGACCACATAAACTTGTACATTTTTAATCTTCAATTCATAATAGAATTATGTAATACAATAAAATCACTAACATAATGTCATAGAATCATCAATAAGTTACCCAATGAATACCATATCCATATCTTTCTCATACATCTCCTCTTCAATTTAATATCTCATTCCTTCACCATTATTTCCTTCTTCAAATGTTTGTAACTATCATGATAAGTACAGTCAAAACTAGTTGACATCAATAACAATATAATAACTAATTTAATGTGTCACATATACCTTTGTATCTCAATGATCATTAATCTCTCCCTTTTAAGTATCCAATCAGCTGTCAATCTCTCCTTAAGATATTCAATTAATTATAGTCTATTAATCTCTCCCTTTGGCATTGATGGAAACACAATATAAAATATGCCATAGAATACCAAACATCTATCTACAACTCTGTATATATGATGTGACTCGGTAAGATATCCCTAGCTTATGTATTTAATATGATTAATCACTACACAACATCAATGCCTCTTCCTGCATGTAATCTCTCTTATTCTCTATTCCTTGTTTCATGCAATCAATCTCCCTGTAGATAGATATCTCATGTGATCTCTCTCCTTTTAGATATTTTTTGAATATTTCATGCAATCTCTCTTTCTCAAGTAGTTATACTTAATAGATAAGTTATTTTTCTTTTCATGCATCACTAGATTATTATAAATATTAACAACACTTGTGTTATCACAATAAATTATCACTGGATCAGTGATCTCCTTATTCATACCTTCCAATAGTTGCTTTATCCATGCTATATTTTAACAATTAGAAGCAACAACAACATATTATGCTTCTATAGTAGATTGATAAATGCATCCTTGTTTCTTACTTATCCAAGTTATCAATCTTTTACCTAAAAATAATGCTCCACCAATAGTGCTTTTTCTATCATCAATGTTTCCAATCCAATCAACATCAGTATAAACTTTAAGTTCAAAATTTCCTTCCTTTTTTACCATAGTCCATAATTTTTGGTATTCTTCAAGTATCTCAAAATTCTTTTCACAACAGTCGTGTGATTCTTTAAGATTAGCAGAGAATCTAGCTACAATCCTAACTGCATGTGCAATATCTAGTCTACTATACACAACATACATCAATTTTCCAATCATTCATCTATACAAGGTTTGATTAACCTCAGTTGACTTGTCAACCCTTTTTAGCTTTCATCTGATGAGAATAGGTATATGGAATGGTTTTGAATCTTCCATTCAGAATGTCTTCAAGACTTCTTTGATGTATTTGGATTGTGCAATGTATATGCCTTCATTCTATTTTAGTATTTGCAATCCAAGAATTTTTTTTATCTCACCAAACATTGACATCTCAAATTCTTTCCTCATTTCACTAGCAAAAGATTTTCATAGTTTATCATATCCTCCAAGTATAATATCATCAACAAATATTTCAATGATAAAAATCTTGTCATCACTTTCACATTTAAAATAAAAATTGTTATTGTCACTTGTTCTAACAAATCCAATTCTTATGAGATAGGAATGTAGTCTTTCATACCATGCTCTCGGTGCTTGCGTCAATCCATATAATGGTTTTTGCAACTTACATACCATGTTCCTTTGATTAGAATCAACAAAACCTTCAGGTTGTTCAATATATACCTCTTCCTCAAGTATCCCATTTATAAATGCAGATTTGACATCCATCTGATATACCTTAAATATTTTTTAAGCAACATACGCTAGTAGTATTCTTACTCCTTCAAGTCTAGCAATGGGTGCAAAATTTTATCCATAGTCAATTCCTTCTTCTTGTGCATAACCTTTGCAAACTAGTCTTGCTTTGTTCCTGGTTACATCTCCATTCTCATTCAATTTGTTTTTGAATATCCATTTGGTTCCAATCACATTTTTGTCTTTCAGTCTCGGTACCAATGTCCATGTATTATTTTTATGTATTTTCTCAATCTCTTCATTCACAACCTTAATCCATTCATCATTTTCCAATGCATCTCTAATATTTTTAGGCTCAAATTCACAAATTAAGCATGTGTTGTTTCTTAACTTACTTCATGTCATCATTCCTACTCTTTTATCTCCAATTATCTGATCTTGCAGATGGTGTCTTCTCACATATTTTTCAAGTACAGGTTCAGATCTATGATCTTGAATGTGTTCTCCACTCAGTGCATGATCATGATTCTCATCAGTAACTATTTTTTGATGTTCGATCTGTAAAGACTATTGCTCGGTAGCATTATTTTGTTGCTCGGTAATGCCAGACTATTTCTTGGGTATAGTTTTAGGTTCTTCAATATAAACAAATCTACCATAATCTTCTGCTTCCTTTTTTATTTCTTCATCATTCTTTTCTTTAAACTCGTCAAATCTCACATTTTCACTTTCAATAATCTTGTTAGTAGCTTTGTTCAAACATTTATAAGCCTTTATTTTAGTAGAATATCCTAGAAATATCAAATTTCCTATTTCTATCATATTTTAGAATGTAACATCTACTTCCAAATATTCTGAAATAACTCACATTAGGTGTGTAACCATACAATAATTCATAAGGTTTCTTGTTTGATTCTTTCTTCAGTTGAACTTAGTTCAATGTGTAACCAGCAGTACTAACAACTTCTCTCCAGTATATTTGTGCAACATCTTTTTCAATCATCAGTGCTCTAGCACAATCAATAATTGATTTATTCCTCCTTTCAACAATACCATTATGTTGGGGTGTTCTCAGTGCAAATACTTGTCTCTTAATTCCATGCTCATTACCAAAATTAGTGAACTCATCTGAAATAAATTCACCACCTCTATCTGACCTTAAGAATTTTAGTTCCTTACCACTTTCTTTTTCCACTTTTTCTTTATACCATTCAAACATTTTGAAAGCTTTTGATTTTTCTTTTAATAACATGACAGTCATCATCCTAGAGTAATCATCAACAAATAAGATAAAATATGTGTCTCCATAATAACTCTAAGTTCTCATTGGACCATATAAGTCATTATGAACTAACTCCAAAATAGTATTATATGAGTAATGTTTTATCTCTAAACTAGATTTTGACATCTTAACGATTTGACATTATTTGCGCATTACATGGTCAGGTTTAGATAATCTTGATAAACCTCTAACTCTCCCTTTCTTACTAATCTTAATCATGTTGTCAAAGTTCATATGACATAACCTTTTGTTCCATTACCATACATCTTCATTTGCATCAAATAAACACAAAGTTTCAACATTGTCTAGATAGAATAGGTTACCTTTTGATTGTTCACTAGTACCGACCAACTTTCTAGTCTCATCATAGATTTTCATCTTTCTATTCTCAAATGAAACTTGGTGACCAGTATTATTCAGTTGTGCTACACTCAACAGATTATAGTTAAGTCCTTTCACCCAATATGCATTCTCACATCTGATCTTATTATTCAACAATATAGATTGTTTTCCTTTTACTTGACAAGGTGTATCATTTTCCATTTTCATAGATCCACCATTATAATGTTCAAGATATTCAAATTTTTCTTCATCACCAGTCATATGATGTGTACAACCACTATCAATAAACCAAGTATCGTTCTTTCTAACTTTAGAAATAAGTGTTGTTTCAACATACCTTTCTTCTTCTTCATAATCTTCCTTCAATGCCACAAATACCACTTCTATGTCTTCATCAGTTTCAAACTTGGTGTCATCATCTTCATCTTCAAATAGGTAACATGCCTTCTTGGCTTTATCTTTTTAGTCTCAGTTTTCTTTGTTGCCTCTTGGTCATTTGATTCTACGATCTTGGTAATCTCTTTTGTCATTCTTCCTTTCATATGATCTTTCATTTTTTTTCTCATCTTCTTTATTTTTAGGGCATCTTGTAGCAATATGACCAATCTCTTTGCATTTAAAACATACCAAGGGTAATTTACCTTTATATCTTCCTTTGCCTTTTTGTAGTCTATTATCCATTAATGCTTCAAGTTCATCAAGTTCATCTTCTTCACTTTCACTTTCACTTTCATTTCTTATCTTATGTTTGTTGCTTGATCTTCCAATTTTTAGAGATGACATAAATGTAGATTCTACCTTAGGTAACACACTATTGTCATATTTATTAAGCTCAAATGTAGTCAATCTACTGATCAAACTATCAAGTGAAATATTATTACCAGGAGCTGCTCTCATTTCAAGAATTGCAGATACTCTAATAGCATAGGCATGTAACAATGTTCTGAGAATTTTACTTACCATAGTACCTTCATCAATAGTTCCACCTACTCCTTGGATAGAATTCACAACTTCCTTGACTCAGTTTCTATACTGAGTGATATTTTCACCTTATCTAATTTTCATATCATCAAACTTTCCTCTTAGGCTTTCAAATTTTTCCTAGAGCACATTCACATCTCCTCCATGAGCTAGTGTAAGCTTGTCCCACAATTTTTTTGTAGTTGTACATGACTTAATGTCTTCAAATTTAGCATTTGATAAAGAAGAATAAATCTCAATCATCATAGCATTGTGTTCTTGTCTCTCTTTCATCTGTGTGATAGTCAAAGGACCAGTGGGAGTGATAAACTCATTTTCTAGGTAGTATGTTGTAGAATCACCAATCCATGATAGATATAACTTCATCCTTCCTTTCCATGTTGAGAAGTTTTCCTTGTTAAGCTTTGGCACCTCTCTCTTATACATATTGTGATCTTTTACTTAAGTCCTTCAAAATTCTTCCTTCAACTACTATAGCTCTAATACCAATTGTTAGATAACTAAGAGGGGGGTGAATCAGTTAACTCCCATTACCCTATAGTCCCAAACACTCTCTGATGTATAAAACAAACCTTTCAAACAATTTAAAAAAATTGGTAAACTTTGTCTGTGCCTTCGTATTCATTAACTGAATACCAATAAATTAACTAGTGTATATACCGATCAAAATAGTAATTATTATGTGTAAAGAAAAATAACAAATCATCACATCCATACACATATAACACTTGATTTTTAACATGGAAACCCTATTAGGGGAAAAACCACTTGGGACCGGTACCCAAAAAGAATTTCACTCTTTTGAAGTGAGATCGATTAAGAGCCAACCTTGTTAGAGGTTAAAATAACACACTGTAAGGTGTGACCTTGTTAGAGGATTTATCACTAACAATTCTCTATGACCAAACATTCACTATGGGGTCAACATGAAAACAATCAAAATTCATTGAATTTCATAATGAAATATAAAGATTGTTAAGTTGCACTCAGTTAAGAGATTTATCTATAGCAATGGTTAGAATGCAACAATATATGATCTGATTCAAATACAAATTTATTTGCATATTTTTAGATCTATGCTAAGCTCAAAATACCTCTAAGCATCATTGTTGATCTCCAAGTCATGTTGTCTATTAGTGTCCAACACTTAGTCATTTTCAAGGCAATGTTGGTCGGTCATCATTACGATTGAGTCATCCTATTAAGGCTGAGTAATATACTAGACTTATATTTTGTATATGTAGCAAGAAGTATTTACTACTGAGCAAGTTAGAGGTTTTTGAATACTTCAGTAGTTGCTGAGTAGTACATATGTTGATTTGTATAAAAGAGTCAGTGCCGTGTGCCAGTATACAAAGAGCCATTTTGACTAAGCATCAGAGAATTGATATGCTGAGAAAGCCAGTTTTGATATATGTATTTGTAATGGCACAAAGACCTAGGGAATCCATTTTGGTCAACTTCTATGCATGATTTAATGATTTTTGAGAGAATTAAGGAGTTGATTATGCATTGTTATTTCAATCATTAATACCTGTGTAAGTGTTGTGACCAATCAAAAAAAGGGAATGCTTAAGTGGCATAAGTGATGAGTCTAGATTGTTGATTTTAATCTATGAGCTTGAGAAATTATTTATAGAAGGTGACATCAAACCCTAAAATGTAGTAAAAGTCAGGAGATCTCATGTATGCAAATGTAAACATTATTTTGATTGTTAGATACAGAGATCAGGTGGAGTGACTGAGGAGAACACTGAAGGATAGAATAGAGAAATATTTGATTTTGAGATCACATAAGTATTGAAAAGAGGAGATATGTAATCAAAATTTAAATTGAAAATTGAAGGATCGGGTACTGATATATTCTAGCAAGTGAATCAGGGTAAATCTCTTAATAGAGTGGTCCTAACGGACCTTTGTAAATTTGGTGTAGGGCACCTCCCATTAAGGTCCCATTTTGGTTAATTTAGTGAGTTTAGGGTTGTTTTAGGATTTTGTTGTGGGTTAGAATAAGGTCCATTGGGTTGGATCCATTAATATGATTGTAAGAGACAAATGAGCTCTGGAAGAGTTAGTGATCCATTTGGTCTAAATGGCCTCAAGAGTCTCAAGGTGATGGATTTGGTTAGAAATGGTCTAAATAAGGTCTTAGGACCTTAAATGTCCTTATTGAGGACTTATGAGTCATTCCTAGTCTTTAGGTGGGTCTAAAAGGTCAAATGGCACTCTTAGCAAAAAGTTGCTAAGCAACTTTGCAAAGTTACTCGAGCAACTTTTGCAACTTTTTGAAAAGTTGCTCAAATGGAGGTTAATGTGGTTTTAACCACTCATGCTCAATATATGAGCATGATAATGATATATTTTGAAGGCTAATGAAGTTTTGGATGGATTTTCATTATTAAGATTTTCATGTACGGATGTTAGTGTGTGATTCTCATTGATTGCAGGGTTTCTTTGTGCCTTGTACGACCTGTACGGATTGATCAGGGTGATCAAAATCCATGATAGCATAGATTAGAGAGTTAAATTCATTCTACATTGATTCTTTTTTTTTTCTAGGTTAGTTTAGTGGGATTTGGCAAGCATTTCAAGCCACTAGTCTGTAAAGTCTATTTATAGGACCTCTATGCTTGAAATGGCTCTAACTTGGGCATCCACCAGTGGAAATGGATGAAACCATAGGGGATGGAAGGTTAGAGTCTTTATATAATGTTTTTTCTTTCATTTGTGTTGTGGCATCAAATTTTATAGGCTAGATGGAAAGCCCTATGGCTGACTGTTAAGAGCAAGTGAGCCAGGACAAGGTAGAAAAGACAGTGGTTCGAGCACCCATGATCTTGGTGGAGACACTCAATGGCATGTGTGGATGCCCTAATGTTTTAACTTTAAGAATGAAAAGGTGAGAGAAGGTGAAAATAAGTTTGGAGAACAATTTAGAAGCAATTGGTCAAGATTGGTCAAGAGGCCTAATTAATAGGCTTAAAACTAGGACCTGTTAGAAAATGGGGTTGTGGGTGTAACCAGGAGTCTAAAATTTGGATTTGGAAAGGGTTAGTGTATACCTTGAATATTTTCAAGGTCTTATATGAGTTTGTTTTGGTATTTTGGGAGCACTAAGCCAAAATCAGTCAAAATAGACCTACTAGGAATTGAGCCAATTAGGCCTCCTAGTGAATTTGATGCTTAAGAAATTGGCGGATTATCCAAAAGTGTATGGAAAGGTTCAAAATAAATTTTGAAGGTTCAAGGACCAAAAGGAGAGTAAAATTAATGTGTGAGAAGATCCTAAGCTAGGGTTTGGGGTTTTAGAGGGGAATTCTAGTGAAGAAGACTAGGGAATTGAAGACCAAATTGGTCTTAAAGGTGGTGTATCTTCTAGACATCAACTATACCTTGGAGGAGAAGTTGTTTGTGAGGATCTTGGAGATCCAAATTAGAGAAGATAGAACAAGGAGTAACCATTGGATGATTAGAAGGAGTTAGGAGCTTTGGAAAAATACTAGATCCCAAACCCTCTGCATCCAAGTAGTATCAGAGTAGGAAATACTTGAAGTTTGTGCATGTTTGAAGGGGAGAAAGAGGTTGAAAACATGCCACCCAAGGAAATGAGTAGGGGAGCCATAGTGGACTTGGCCCAAGATCTATTGGCAAAGGCTAGCCTATCAGAACCAAAAGGAAAAAGAATCATTGAATGGGGTGATGAGAGTGAAGATGAAATTGAGAGTGAAATAGGGGAGACATCTAGCAAAGGGAAAGAAATGGTTGAGGATAAATAAAAGGAATTCTTGGATGCATTAAAATCCATCAACAAGGATAGCATGGAACATATACCTTAATATAGTGGCAGTTTGAATGGTGAGGGGCTTTTGGATTGGCTAGAGGCCATTGATAACCAATTTGATTACAAAGAAGTGGTAGAGGAGAAGAGAGTCAACTATGCCAAAGCTAGGCTCAAAGGATCTACATTGGTGTGGCGAAACATGATGCAGGATGATAGGATACCTAATGGGAAGAAGAAGATAGTTTCATGGGAAAGGATGAAAATCAGGTTGAGGGCACAATTCTTGCCCATTGATTATGAGATACAAATGTATCAAAGGCTGTAGAATTTGAGACAAAGGGAGTTATCAGTCAACACCTACACCGAGGAGTTCAATAAGCTAAGTCTATGAGAAAGAAGGCAGGAATAAGAGGTAGAGAAGGTATAAAGGTACCTCAATGGATTGAGGCAAGGGATCCAAGATGAAATCAGCATGATGGCTCCTGATAACATGCATAAGTGCTTTCAATTGGCCATAAGAGTAGAGGAGAAAGCTAGGAGGAAAAATGACAGTGACTTCCAATCAAGAGGCAAGGGTAACAACAATAACAAAGGACTTATGGGCAAGAACACTTTTGTTAGAGGACAAAGCCCAAGTAGGATAGAAGAGACACCATCTAATGACAACAATGGAAGCAATCAGTATAGGAGTTCATTTCAAAGAGGAGGATACAAAGGAAGAGGACCACCAAGAGGTAGATTTCAGTCTGAAGGTAGAACCAATTCATTCTTTACTGGTAGATGTTACAATTGCAATCAAGTGGGGCATACAATGGGTAGATGTAATGAAAAGGGTTCTTCATCATCAATGGGTGAAAGGAGGAATCAACTTGTGCAAGAAGAGGACACTTAAAGTGTCACTTCACCTATTTCCAAGGCAGGGCCAGTATTGGATGGAGAAAATCTCATGTTGAGGACATTGTTAAAGGTTCCTAACACCATGGAGCCACCTCAAAGAAAGAGCCTATTCAAAACTACTTGTAGATCACATGGTAAGATATGTAAGGTGATAGTGGACTTTGGATCCACTGAGAACATAGTGTCCATAGAGATGGTTGATAAGCTAAAGCTTAGGAGGATACCTCATACCACTCCCTATAAGGTATCATGGCTCAATAAGGGACAAAAGATAGTTGTTGATAAAAAAACTATGGTTGAGTTTGAGATTGGAGACTACAAGGACAAGGTCCTATGTGACATATTTCCCATGGATGCATGTCACATTCTTTGTAATGCCCAAAAATATCAGACAAAACACAACAACATTTTTTTTTAAACACTAAAGAACACATCACGACAACAAGGTTTCTCATTAGCCCATCGATGTGAAGCTTTGAGAATGATAGCTCACATGGGCTAGTCACCTAACATCACGTAAGGGATCATAAGGCATGCACTGGCATGCCTGCATCCCCTACATGGAGGAAGACATAAGGTGACATGGGAAATGAAGGTTATAAAAGGGAACATTCCCCCTAGATATTTCAAATTAGTTTTTTTTTTGTTTGGTTAATACAGTATAACCCTAAGAATTTAAAAAGGTTAAAAATTAAATCAAATTAAGGATAAGTTAGGGAGTAAATCAATTAAAAATAATACTTAGTTAGTACATTAAATGACTTTAAACTTCACTTGATTTCATACAAATTAGAAATATTAAATTATAATATTTCTAACATTGATGCGTTCTCATCATACTATGAAAACCAACATCTCATTTCTTATCTTACTATCATTTAAATATTTAAGCCCCATTAAAGACTTAGTTCAATTATTTTTACTAGAGAGAAATGATTACAAGGGAATAAATTAAGCCCTAAGGTTTACCCGCAATAATATTCGCGTTGAAAGGAGTATACATATATAAGAAAATTTAAATCTAAAATTTTAAATCATTATTAATTAAAAGAAACATCCATTCATTATAGTTTATTTTGTATTTGTAGAATTAAATTTTCCTACGTCCATTCACAAAATAAAGAAAGGAATAATACTTATTGTGTGTGTGAAAATTATACCTGATCTGTAGACACAACACTCAGTAAAACATTAGAGGTTAGCTATAATCAAAATCGTGCAAAATTGAAAGCTATCTAACCAAGCGATTTACTGCCTTCTAATAGGTGCGAGATTAATGTTCTCAGATTGTAATCGAGATCAGTGACCTAGACGACACCTAAATGAAGGATTTGAATGCAATTCTAGATATGAAATAAATGCAATTAATCTATATTTTTGATATTTTCTATGCAATAAGAATGATAAAAACTGATATGATATGAATGCTATTGAAAATTGATATGCTATGAATGCTATTGAAAATTGATATGCTATGAATCTAACAATGATATGTAATATGAATGCAAAAATAAGATTGATCTTACAAAGATGTCGATTCGCAAGAGCTTTGATTCTTCAATTCCAATTCTCCAGCGGGATTGTGCAAAATATGAGATCATTTGTGAAGAGCTAAAGCCTTAATTTATAGAAATCCAGGGCTTTGGAGGTGCATGAATAAAAGCCATAAATCACTCAAATTAACTCATCTTGATTTTTGAGTTATCTGATCATAAAAGATAGTTAATTCTCAAAATCATGCAAAAACATGCAAAAACAGCTTTTTAACTCAAATTAGAGTTTAGATCAACTTTTTGAACTCCAAAAGGATGTTGAGTTCCAAAAAGTCAATAACTTGCATTGATTTTCTGATTTGGAGTTTAACTGTTTCTTTTGAATATGCATAATAATTAAGAATTAAATAAATAAATAAAGTGATTTATCCTCAACTCAACTGATTTTTGAAAATAAATAATTAATTTATGGGTTAATTAACTATTTATTCAAACTTTTATTAAAAATTATATTATTAAATAATGACAACATGCTTTAATTAATTAAATAAGAATTTAATCAATTAAAGATAGGAATTTTGATTTATTGTCAAAATTAAATAATACAATTAATAATAGATAGAATTAAATTTAATTACATAATTAAGTGGCAAATATTAAATCTAATTAATTAAATATGAAAATATTCAATTAATCAAATTTTAGGATAAATGTGATTTATTGCCAAATAATTATAAAATTAAAGATAATTAAGATAATTAGGAATATTACTAGGAATATTCTCCGATGCAAAATTTAAGATAATCAATTAGATTTGATGATGTTTAGATGTGCCTTAGATTAGGACTTTGATGTCGATTTCATGTGATTTGATGATATAGGAGGTTAATGAACTTATAGCCCATTTTTGGGGTATTACATTTTGCCCCTCTTTGAATTACTGTGCGAAGCGCAGTGGTTCAAAGATAGTCTGTGTTTGATAAAGATATGAAACTGATTCAAAAGATAAACCGATCTCAAGATAGAAACCGATTGAAAGATATTGAGATAGGAGTTGATTGATATTGAATTGATATGGAGATAATAGGTCTTGAATGACCAAAGATAATGTTCACTGTAGAAGCAAATGAACCTATTATTGCGAAAAAGTGTCAAAATGCCTGATTCTGAACCTTAGGATTGATAAGAAGTGAGTGACCCGTTCTAGACTCGATTGTCTTAGCAGAACTAGCAGGTATCACATCCAAACCCTTCAGTTGCCGAAGAACCAAGGAAAGCACACTATGATCTGATGGTTGCAAAAATTGATACAGATTACAAGATTAAGAGAATACCAGATTGATATGGATCTTGAATCTGATATGCCCCAAGTGATGATAGATTTGCCCCGAGCGATGAGGACTTTTGATGAATCAGTAACTAGACGTGATTGTTTGTCTTGATCACTGATGAAAGATATTGATAGACTTGATCGATAGAATTTGATTTACAGACTTTGAATGATATGCAATACCATGCCCCCTTCGGGATTAAAATTGAAATCTGACAAGAAAAGTCAGCGTTGATAGTTTAGAAGCATGTTAATTGATTTGAGAAGTGGTTATTTACATCCGAGAACACATTCTGCATCGTTGGAAGGTCCCAAAAGACCAAGTTTGACTAGGTTTGACCATGAGTTGACCATGGTTGACCAAGTTGAAATTTTGATAGTTTGATGTAAGATAATCAGTTAAGTTGAATACTAGATTTCTGTGATGATTGAAGGTCGAATATGCAAGTAGTTAATAATATGAATGATCTCAGATTTGAATTTTGATCCCGAAAAAGGATTCTACTTGCTATTTCATTGGAGGAACCTTCGTGTGAGATTCAGCTCTTGTTAGACTTGAAGATGCGATTTGAAAAATCATTTAAGCATTGAAGTTCGTTTAATCATTGTGAGATCATGTAAACATGCAAAATGCAATGAGACATGCAAAATGAAATGCAACCTAAGACCTAGGACCTAGTCACTGATCATGTGTCGATTTGTTATCATCATTGAACTTTTAGGTAACCGGATAAATCAATACAATGCCCACTAGCCATGAAACCATAGACATATGAATATCGATTTGTATGCGCAAGAATCAATACAACACCCACTGGACAACAACCATGGATATATGAATATTGACTTTATTTTCCAAATGTTGGATTAAATATAAGCATCAAGGCACAAATGCCAGGATGACCTGAATATCATGTCCATTTTGATATAGCAATTTGTACAAGCATCAAAACATACACGTCGTGATGACCTGAGTACGCCTTGCGTTACAAACACATCAAACAGTCAAGAGATCATTCTAAATCCAATGTGAATTACCCGTAGTGACCCTTTATCGTTCACATCCTTAGGCAAGATTGCGTTCCACAGTAGGAGGAAGAACTCACTCAAAAAGACAATAGTTAGATCAAACTTCCTTGAATTTTTTTTGGGTATCAATGGTCGAGGTACGCATGGCCATCCAATTCGAGATAGAGGCTCTTACAGTCGGACACCATTTCAATCCAAAATTTCCAAAGTTGTTAGATTTTCACATACAAGCAGAAGACAAAGAAAAGATTATGCCCCCAGTCATCACTCTCTAAATCCTGTAAAGGACATCATTGAAGAGCTCGAAGGGACACAATATGCAAAAATCTCAATGCGAATCAGTAAGCATACAAGGAGATAAAAGCATGAAAAGCACATATTGTTTTCAGTTTGAGTTTGATGTTTGATTGTTGTTGATGCAAAATCCTTTCTGGAGACGAGACAGACTGACTGACTCAACTTGAAGCTTCAAAGGACTCTGAGTGGATATGACATGTCTAAGATACATTGGAGACTATAAGATATGACATTGATTGCCCCCAA
This sequence comes from Chamaecyparis obtusa, assembly GCA_027943335.1. Classification (NCBI taxonomy): domain Eukaryota; kingdom Viridiplantae; phylum Streptophyta; class Pinopsida; order Cupressales; family Cupressaceae; genus Chamaecyparis; species Chamaecyparis obtusa. The sequence goes on along the minus strand of BSBK01002174.1, from coordinate 2,627,308 downwards.
GTTTGAACATTGATAGGATACAGACACTTGAGCTGATTGGTGTACAGACCGACTTATTGAAACCAGGATATGCAGAAACAAACCGGGAGATATGTAAAAACTAAAGCAAGACTGAAAGCTGGGAAAGACCAAGATTGTGCTGATAGATGGAGCATTTTGGAACAAGTGGTGCCCGTTTGCCGAGTTTTCATCATCTTGGTAGAGATTCTATTTTTGCTACCGAGGTGCCTGTTTCCAGGTTTTCACCAAGGCACTTTTTTTTTTCTTTTTTCATTTTTTTGTATTTTTCATTTTTTCAATTTTTTTGTACTTTTGATATTTTTTGATTTTTTTTGTTGTACTTTTGATTTTTTTTATTTTTTTTTTTATTTTTTTTTGTGAATCATCAAGGCGCCTATTGCTAGGTTTTCACCAAGATGTTCATTTTTTCAGGACTTTTTCCGATTTTTAAGATTTTTTTCAGGACATTTACCAAGCACTGAATGCCTTAGGCGTAGAATTTCTTCAGATGGAGAACGTTGATTGGTTCTCGGAGCTGTTCTCCTTCAGTCGTTGAGAGTTGATAGGCACCAGAGCCAAAAGTAGCAGTGATTACAAAGGGACCCAGCCAGTTGGGTTCGAACTTCCCCTTGCGTTCTCGATGTGATTGATTTTTAGGATTTTCTCTCAACACTAGATCGCCAACCTGAAATTCTCTATGTCTGACTTTCTTGTTGTAGCCTCTAGATATTCTTTTCTGATACACTCTGAGATGATCATACGATGCTTGCCTACGCTCATCTAGTAGTTCAAGTTCTTGTAACCTCGACACTCTGTAGTCTTCATCAGTGACAAGTCCATTCATTTTGATTCTGAGTGATGGGATTTCAACCTCAATAGGCAATACCGCTTCAGACCCATAAACTAAAGCGAAAGGTGTAGCCCCTGTAGGCGTTCTGATACTAGTTCTGTATGCCCAGAGAGCTGGATTAATCATGAAATATCAGTCTCTGATACTTGCATTGATACTAGTTCTGATACTGGTTCTGATACTGATTCTGATACTGATTCTGATACTGATTCTGATAATTGTTCTGATACTGGTTCTGATATTTGGTATACTTGATAGCATTTTTTTTCCATTGCAAACTCCCAAGCAAGATCATATCATGTAGTCCCAATGTCTAGCAAGGTGGAGAACAAGAGGGATTGGCAAGTTAGTGGAAGAGATGGAAGACAAGAGAATGAAAGCTAATGAAGGAAAGAAATCCTCAAGGGCAAACTCCTCAAGAATACCCAAGCTAGGGAAAAATTGTCATGTAAAGCATATTTGGATAAGTAGGGAAAGGCTAGTATAGGATAAGTCACAAAAGCGTAGTGCAAGAGCAGGAAAGAATGCAATCCAAAGGAGTAGACATGTCAAGAGGCTTCATAGCATCGTGTTTTACTCTTTCTTTCTTAGATCAAGACCAAAGGGGAAAAGGATAGCGATAGGTGAAAATGAATGAAGGAAGATGGATATGAAGGCTAAACATGGAAGGAATGAAAGCAAGATCACCGTAAGATAGCTCACAAAATAGCCAAATATTCGTGTATAGATCAACATTGTCAAGATCAAAGAGAGAAGATGGAATGGATGAAATATGTAGAAGAACTACGCATGATGCTTGATTGCCAGGTTTTCATCATGGTACTTATCCAAGGTGCCACAAGGAAGTGGTTTTCACCATAGGACGAATGTATTTCTCTTTACTTTTGCTACCAAGGTGCCTGTTTCCAGGTTTTCACCAAGGCACATTTTCAATTTATTTCATTTTTCATTTCTTTTTTGGAAGAAGGCAAGCTTTTTAGATAATGCTCTTGGAAAGGATAAACCATGATATGTCAAAGATTCAAAATGATATGCTCAAAGATGCTGATAGGGAAAGGAACATGGAAGAGAAAAATGGAGGATAGGGTTTTATGTAAAGCGAGTGAGGTTGGAAGATAGGAGGAATAGGCAAATGAGGAAAAAGGATAGAAGGTAAAAGGTTAATGCATGGAAGGATTGTAAAAGGGTAGGTGGAAAAGAAGGCAAGATCAACGTCAACACATACCTTGAAGGGTGGTGAGAGGATGGAGGAATCTTGAATGAAGGAATACGTGAAGGAATATGGCGAATGGATAGCAGAGGTTGTGGTTTAGGCACATGGAATGGAAGAATATTTTTGGAGGGAGATGAAGTGGAAGCCTTTGGAAGCTTGAATGTCAACTTCACTTTTTGCTCAACACCAGACTCTTTCAAGAGAGACTTTGGAATCCATATAGCCGTAGGCTTTTTATTTCCTTTTGATGATCTAGAGATAATATCTTCAATGATGGATTTTGGAACCCATACTTGTCTTGTAGTTTTTTTCTTAGATATCTCTTTGGACTTTATGCCTCCATGTCGATTAGAGGAGACATGGTGATCTTCTTTTGATGGATTCTTGTATTGCTTCTTTTTCTTGTATTGAACATTCAAGTTACTTCCAAAAGACTTGGGACTTGTGGAAGAAGAAGGAGGATATGACTGGTTTAGATGGGTGGGTGGATGAAAAAGATTCAAGGGTATGCATCTATGTTGATCTTGAGGAAAGATGGGAGATGGAGGTATGTAAGGACCCAAGATGGATGGAAAATTAGGAGAGTTAGGAGGGGAAAGTGAAGGGACATAAGGACCCAAGATGGAAGGAAGGTGTGAAGATCTTTGCAGTGGTGGAAGAGGTCCAAGGATGGAAGTGGAAGACGCAAAAGGATAATCAATAAGTTCGTTAGCATCTATATGACAACCAAGGATATCAGCATCTTTAGAGTGAGCATTAGAATTTTCAATAGGATCCTGGGCATCTTGAATATGAGCATTTTCTTTGATAGGATCATTCAAAGCTTGCGAAGACTTAGGAAGAGTAGAAAGTGGAAGTGAACATGGAGTGGTAGAACAAGAAGATGAAAGACTTTGATCTTGACAAGGATCTTCGGATAGCACAAGCACATAATTTTTCTTTTGATTTTCAATAGGCTTAACATTGGAAGGAACACTATTTTTACCAACCTTAATGGAAGTATCATCTTTGGAAAGTGCAAGTGTAGTAAGGTTATTTTGATTGTCAATAAGCTCAACAGTGTAAGTAGTAGCTTGATCTTGCTTAGGTGAAGACTTAAAACATGGTGAAATGCATGAAAAAGGGGGTGCAGGATCAAAAGAACCATGAAGCAGATAAGAGACATTAGAAAAAGGAGTGGATGACATGGAGGCTTCTTGATCTTGATCTTTCTTTATGTTCTTCTCTTTATCATTTTTAGAGTCCTCTTGACATGGAGCCACTTCTAAGGACAAAGAAGCATGTTGGGATTGTATGGAAGACTTTGGAAGAGATGGTGGAGGACTAGCTGAAGTAGGGATTGTAGCGCATAAAGGCTTAGGCTCTTTAGGTTTATCATTATTGAAAGTATTTGCAGCCAAGTGAAGGTTAGCTTGAGTTTCTTTAAGAGGTAGCCCTGGGGGATAACTATAGGGAACCACATGAAAAGTATTAGGACTTGTGTCGGATGAAGGTTCTGTGAAAGATTTGAAAGACTCGGAAGCTTTAAGAAATGTACGGGTATTGGAGGAAGTAGGGGATGGAAGGGAACCGTCACAAGACAAAGGTCCAACATTAACATGATCTTCCTTGAGAGTGTAATCTTTATTTTCAGCCTGAGAGTTCTTAGAGGAGAGATCCTTATAATATTGACGTTTCAAGCTAGCACGATGTATTTTATAGTCCTCAGCAGTAGTAGATGGATCATCATCAAGGTATTGTCCACAAAAGCCATCAAAATCTCTTTCAAAATCAGAATCATATGGATCACCATCATGATCTATCCAATGTGACGGCCCATTTGTAGTAAGCAGGAATGGACGATGAGGAGGACTCTTAGGAACAGAGGTGTCATAGGTATCATTACATTGTCTGTTGTCATAGTCATCATAGTCTTCAAAGCTAGATGTGTCACTCTCTGTGGAAGAGGTATCATATTGCTCAATTTTTTTCCGGGGGCATGGTGACATGTACAAGTCTTTATCAAATGGAAAAGAGTATAGAGGTTCCTTTTCTTTCCCAAGTTTGTCAAGCTGGACTTGCATAGCATGTATCTGTTTCATTATAGTGGCGATCAGAGCTTCTTCCTCTTGTTTATTGATTCTTTGAGACATGTGTACTGATTCTCAATAGCTACTGATTTGTTCTTGACACAATGATATTTTTGACAGATTCTGGAACTAGGCTGGAAACATTGGATATCTTGCAATTTGACAATTTCTGACAACTCTCCCAAATTTTTTCAAATGACACTTTGTAGACTCATACGACACTGGGTAGTCTATGAAATGATAGTTGCTAAACTCATATGACAGTTGGGTAATACTGAAATGACACTTGACAAAACTCGTACGACTTTTGACTTCCTGACATGACTTTTGACTCCAGAAAGATTTTACGTCAATTTTTGCAAAATTTAAGGTCTTCAATTTTGGATTGTTTGCAAATTGTATTGTCCAGATTTTGAAGGTTATACCAGATTTGATCGTTTTTAATAGCCAAGTAGATAAATAAGCACGCAGAATAGCAAGCAAGTGATTCCAAGCACGTCTGAAAATAATGAACAAGGGCAAAAGCAACCTTGCGCATGAACAATCAAGTGACCAAATTGTGCTAATCCCTGAGAGTACTAATTGTGTATGTTCTGAAAAGTTTTGCAATAACACACATATACCTGAGAATAAAAAATTGGCCTCTCTAAGGTTTTTAGTAATGGTTTGACTCTGCAACTTTTATGATTCAAAGGGGTGAACTCCAATCCCGGCGCACCAGGGTTTTGACACAGTCCGAGAACTTAATCTTCAAGAGCTGCTAGGGAGATCTGACAACCCAACAATGAACCATACCCGTGGAGATTTCTTCCACAAGGACATTTATATAGCGGTTGTCACTACCATGGCGAAAATGGCTATTACCGCTTGAGGTTCCGTCAATGCAGTTTGCCCTGTGAAGGGATTGTCCGCTACGGTTAACCCTCTCTAAAGATGACTCACAATAGTATACCACAAGGGGACTTGGCTCTAGATTCAAGGTTTTGACACCTCTTCACTTTTAACCCAAACAAAGCAAGCAGATTAATCCGACACGCTAAGACAAAGTTTTGTTCCACCAAGGTCTGTGATATCAACTCCACGTGATCTATCAACCTCTCCGGGGAGAGAATGTATCAATCAATAAGAGAAGACGCACTAACCAATTTTGATTCACCAAAGCTTGTGATATCAACCCCACATGATCTATCAACCTCTCCGGAGAGAGAATGTGTCGATCAATAAGAGAAGACTCACTAACTAAGTTGAATGTGAAACGCACTAAGTATCCTCCCTACCTACAAGGATTCTATCGTCAAGAAGGATTTCGCTAGGAATCCAATCTCTCAAGAATCACAAATAGTGTTCATAGGGCCTAATTACTATGTGAGCACAGATGTATGTTCCGAAAGCAAATCTACCAAAAGCATCCAAAAAGTAGAAAGAGGAACACTTAACGTTTAAAGCGAATATGAGATGAGTCCACAAGGTGGAACACTTAACACCTCACACAAGCTAAAAATGAGTCCACAACTTAGAAAACAAGGGAGTTCCTAAAAGCACAAAAGGGTTGCCAAGTGGAACATTTAACGCTTCTGTCCTGTTGACCCCTCCCCTTTATGGCGCTGAGATTGCAACCACGGGGCGGAAATGAGGGGCCGGCGGATTAGCGAGTCCAATAACCCAAGATAGCAATCAAGATCAATCACAAGTATTCTAAGACTACTTAATGAATCCTTAAGGGTTCACAACCTAGTATCAATTATGCAAGTGTGTAGAAATAGATCAAAAGCATGAAAAGATGCACACAAGCTTGACACATAAGAGATTTATTTTAAGTCCCAAATCAAAAGATTATTAGATGAAGGAGAATACCTGGGATCCTTGCAACGCGCTTAGTAGATTTTACTTGATTTTTAGCAATTTTTGTTGAGCTTTTCCATGCAAGCAAGTGACGAACTCTCCAACAAGCAAACAAGCAAACAAGATATGCAAAATATATTCAACTTATGAAAATCATAGGGTTAGCTCTAAAAATCAATTATTATCAGTAATAATAACCAGCAATCAACCCAAATGACAACTCATATCATTCATTGAACCATGTAAAAAAAATAAGTGCATACCCATCACAAAACTTTATTTTTTTTGCTGCATTTGACCTAGTCAACAAGATCTAATTTTTTTGATATGATTTTGGCCAAAAAAATAGAAATTCAGAATAGAGACCTATGCTAAAAAATAGAGAGCTTTCCAAAAATGCAAAAATTTTAGAAAAACCTATTCATTTGTGCCCTAGAGACCCATTTTATCAAAACAGACCAGTTTTTGTAAATTGACTATTTGAGCTATGATATCATGTCCAAATTCAAAACACAAAGAATGGAACCCATGTATAATTTAAAGAGATTTCCGAAAATATAAAAATTTTCAAAAAATATGCTGATTTGCGTCAGATATTAATTTTTTCCGGAATTTCAAGAAATAATTATTAAAAATTCAAAACATCTCAGAGAATTCTAAATTTTTTACTGTAGCTTCCATGACATGTCACCAACCTAAAAAAAAAATTTCAGACCAAAATTCGAAGCCGTTTGGGAGATAAAATTAAATCTTTGAAACTTTGGGGTTTTAGCTCCCAAAAAAAATCAAAACCAGCATGCAAAGGTGGGTTGCCCCACGGTGGGCGCCAGAAATGTGTATGTGAAAATTGTACTTGATCTGTAAACACAACACTCAGTAAAACATTAGAGGTTAGCTATAATCAAAATCGTGCAAAATTGAAAGCTATCTAACCAAGCGATTTACTGCCTTCTAATAGGTGCGAGATTAATGTTCTCAGATTGTAATCGAGATCAGTGACCTAGACGACACCTAAATGAAGGATTTGAATGCAATTCTAGATATGAAATAAATGCAATTAATCTATATTTTTGATATTTTCTATGCAATAAGAATGATAAAAACTGATATGATATGAATGCTATTGAAAATTGATATGCTATGAATGCTATTGAAAATTGATATGCTATGAATCTAACAATGATATGTAATATGAATGCAAAAATAAGATTGATCTTACAAAGATGTCGATTCGCAAGAGCTTTGATTCTTCAATTCCAATTCTCCAGCGGGATTGTGCAAAATATGAGATCATTTGTGAAGAGCTAAAGCCTTAATTTATAGAAATCCAGGGCTTTGGAGGTGCATGAATAAAAGCCATAAATCACTCAAATTAACTCATCTTGATTTTTGAGTTATCTGATCATAAAAGATAGTTAATTCTCAAAATCATGCAAAAACATGCAAAAACAGCTTTTTAACTCAAATTAGAGTTTAGATCAACTTTTTGAACTCCAAAAGGATGTTGAGTTCCAAAAAGTCAATAACTTGCATTGATTTTCTGATTTGGAGTTTAACTGTTTCTTTTGAATATGCATAATAATTAAGAATTAAATAAATAAATAAAGTGATTTATCCTCAACTCAACTGATTTTTGAAAATAAATAATTAATTTATGGGTTAATTAACTATTTATTCAAACTTTTATTAAAAATTATATTATTAAATAATGACAACATGCTTTAATTAATTAAATAAGAATTTAATCAATTAAAGATAGGAATTTTGATTTATTGTCAAAATTAAATAATACAATTAATAATAGATAGAATTAAATTTAATTACATAATTAAGTGGCAAATATTAAATCTAATTAATTAAATATGAAAATATTCAATTAATCAAATTTTAGGATAAATGTGATTTATTGCCAAATAATTATAAAATTAAAGATAATTAAGATAATTAGGAATATTACTAGGAATATTCTCCGATGCAAAATTTAAGATAATCAATTAGATTTGATGATGCTTAGATGTGCCTTAGATTAGGACTTTGATGTCGATTTCATGTGATTTGATGATATAGGAGGTTAATGAACTTATAGCCCATTTTTGGGGTATTACACTTATCATCTTATTAATCTTTAAATTTCTATTTTACTAAAAATAATAAAGTCATTTACATTGTAACATTAACAACTATAACATGACACTCAGAATAAAAAAATAAGTAAATAAACTAAAATTTCATCTACATGACTCTCCTACTACGATCATACTAATAATGTTTTCATTTTTATAAAAAAAAATTAGTTACATAACCTTTCTAAAGAAAAGAAATATGAACATCAATAAAAATTTGTTTAATATAAAAAAAATCTCCCCAAACCCTAATTCAAAATTAGGGTTTGGGGTCATTTTATAACTACTGAAACCCTAATTTCCAATCAATTGTTATCATGCAGGTTTGAGGGAGGCAGAAGGGGATGCAGTATTTTGCACCATTGGAAGCTCTCTAGTGTGCAAGTGGTTATGGCTCTGCAAGAGACCTCTTAAGCTCATAAGAGGATCTCTTCATTTTTACTCCAGATAATTACCCTTATGCTAAGAAAATATGGGTACACCCTAGTTTATATGATTACCATAATTCTTTTGTACCTACCATGTTTGAAGTAGCTAGGGTTACATTTTTTTTTCTTCTTAAAATAAACATAGTTTAGTTTTATTCTTTTTTTTTATAGAGAAAAAAAATCCTAAAGCTATGTGCATAGATAAATTTCTAGTTTCAGATCTATAGCACAGAACATATCTTTGTATTTTTTTACATGGTATCTCGCTGTAGCTCTATGAAGATTTTAAAAAAATTATATATTTTTTTGGAAGGGTTTCGAAAACCCTAAGTTCTTTCTATGCCACCGAGCTGCGATAGTGACCTAGGTCTCTGTCATGACTGTAGCCCCGAGTAGTGACTACAGTCACTGTTGTGACTCCAATCACGACAGTGGCTGCAGTCACTGTCTGTGGCTCTAAGCCACGGTAGTGACTGTAGTCACTACCATGACTTAGAGTCTGACAGTGCTGCCTACGCACGGCTGAGGAAAAATAGTCAAGGGCTTCGACCCTTTTTTATTTTATTATATATATATATATATATATTTATTTTTAAAAAAAAAAAATAATAACATTATTTTTGTATTATGTAATATGTTTATATATTACTTAATACATATTTAACCAACATATATGTATGTGTGTGTGTGTGTGTGTGTGTGTTATTTTATAAAATATATGTATTAAATATTAAATATTATATATATGTTATTATATATAATATATAATACTTAATATATGTATACATTAATGTATGAAAAGTTTTCACAGAAAACATTAATTCTTATTTCATTATTTGAGTATTAATTATGTAGAATGTAAAATATCTTATATATACATAAAATTATATCTGATATATATATTACATAAAATGTATAAACATAAATAAAGATTAACTAAGGCATCATGCTCTAATATTTAATGTGATAATAATTTACAACTGTGCCTATGTCTTTCAAAATCAAAAGGTTCAATAGGCTCTTATATTTATTTATCATATTTCTTAAAGAAACTAAATGACTGCAACAGTGAAGAACTAAATAGCATAATAAATCTACACTTTAGGATTCAATTTGGCACTGAGAGCTTAAGGAGAAAATCAAGAAAATTATTGCTATTTAATTTCTCTGTTTCTAACACAGGTTTAATAATGGCCCTAGAATTTCATTAGTATAGTTCCTAACATGATAATGTCTGCACATAATTTTGTGATAATTACTGGAAACAGTCCAAAGGTTCCATATATTCCAAAAAATAAAAATTTGAAATATATTCTACTTTTGATAGTGCAAAGATTTGCTCTACAGATTTGCAATTATGTGTAGAAAATTTCTTTAATGGAATAAACACAGAATTTACAGTAATAACAACCTCATAGCAATTTCCACTCATTAATTCAACACTTGAATTTAACACAAAAATTTATAGACATATTGAAAAACAAGAAATAGCTTTCTTTATCTAATCATCATATACATAGCAGGAAGTATATACATTTAACAAATTCATCAGACTTTGTCTACTTAATGAGTTTCATTAATCAATCTAGTAACATTTTCCTTATAGAAATTTTAACAAATAATAACTTATCACACATCCATAATTACACATATTACAAAAATAGACAAACTCTCTTTCATTCTATACAAAGGACTAAATTTAAATTTTGAGAATAGATTTACCAATTATCCTTTTCCTCTTATCAACATAAACTAACATACTTTTATATCTAAAAGGACTGATTTTCAAGCATTATCTCAATGCAAACATTTCTTAAAATCTCTCATCTGACTTTGAATCTTCAAACTAGAACTTCAACTTCTCACCAAGTAAGAAAAAACCCGCAACATAAAACTTCTACCACATAGCCATGGAGGATCACCTCCCAGCCTAGGCCATTTCATGGCCACCCTCGAGCTAGGGGAAACAAGAATTGGATGGGTTACAAACAAACATCACATACATATACATTCAACCACAAATTGGAAACAAATCATGCACAAATGATTCCTTTCCCAAGCTTGCACAAAGGATTCCAAAATTGGATCCATACATGGGTGAAGGTGGAAACTTCTCATATGGAGACACCTTTCGTATACCAAATCAAGAATTTCAATATTACTCATATGCCTTCACAAGGCCCTTCCAAACATACAACTTAACTCTATAAGCATCAACACATCCCTTATGACCCCCAAACAAACATAAGAAGGACCTCAAGGATGCCCATACATCCAAGTTCTCATACATACAAAATTCCCAACTAGGCCCTTCACCCCAAGTCCTCCTCAAATCCTCCCAAGGATGAGGAGTAAACATTCACACCCATAAACATGAAGCAAAACAAGATGACCAAACAAGATTAAAGTCATAAACTCACAATGAAACTACTAAATACAAGATTCACACACAAGATACTACAATTTACAAAATTCACACAAGTTCATATTCTCAATGCAACTACACAACAATTTCATGATAGAGCCACCAACCTTTCTCCCAAACAATGAAAAATTGAAATTGGAGGTTTGTAGAAGAGCTTCCCTTGATTCCTAGCTTGCTTCCTTTCTCCAAGAACCTCTAGCAAATCTCCCAATTCCTTCTCTTACTAACGCCACCAACTAGCATAGACTAGATCAAGATGTGTGTGTACCAAATTCCTAAGCCTCTATCTCCTAAAGACTCTCAAAAAATTCCTCTCTCACTCTTTCTTCCCAAAGAAAATTAGGTTTCTAGATTCTAGATAAAATGACACTTGTCCTTGCTATGGAAATGGGATGAAATTCAACACATGAGAAGGTGAGGCAACCTAGAGAACATTACCATTTTCATCATTACCAAAGGTGGCCCATTTAGAGAGACAAAATGGAGGCCTAGAGAAGAGGAAATGGTAGAAATAGCCCCCCTAACCCATGTACTAGACTTGGGGCACTAAAAAACTGTGTGTGCTTGAATGTGACCTCTAAATTAGGCACAACACAACATGGTCATTATTCACTTGATAGAATTCGGGAGAGAGTATGAAGAACTCAATCCAAATTCCATGGTGAGGTGACCTGTTGCCTCCTATGTGAATGGGGTGTTTGAATACTCTCAGAATGAGAGCCAACGGCTGGGAGACCAATTCAACAATGGAGGATTTCCAAGAAGTAATAAAGATGAGCAAGATGAAATTAATCTAAGATGAAGTGCAATTTAATCTAAGAATGAGGATGCAATTAATCTAAGAGCTTGAAAATAAAGATGAGATGCAACTTAATCTAAGAACTTGAAAGAAATATGATATTAAACTAAGAACAAATAAGCAAATTTAATCTAAATGTGAAATGCAATTACACTAATATGAGAAATTAAACTAGATAATGCAATAAAAGAGCTTTGAAAATAATGAGATATGAGACTAAAAAATGCTAGTGTAGATGCTCTCAAAAATTGCTCTTTCTTGAATGAGAAAAAGAGGTTCATTAAATAGAGAAGCCCGGAGAGGAATGAAGAGTTTCTTGATTCGAAACGGTGGACTCTTCATTCCCAAATTGAGACAAAAAGACATGATTTAATTAATTAAAAGAATGGAATTTGCCACATGTGGGGAGGTGACCTTTCGAGTAATTTGAATTATTAAATTCAAATAAAGAGGTGTCCATTCAATTAACTAAATATTTATTAATTCCTTTTTATGGGTAATTAGCCAAAGAGGGTAGATTTGATTTAATTCAAAGTGCTTAGGACTTTAGAACTAAATTAAATTATCATAGAGGTAATTTAGCTAATTAAAGTCAAGGACTTTAGGAATTAATATTAATATTTGATTATTGCAATTTAGGGTCTTTGCAATTGACATCAAGTCAAGTAAAGTCAAGCAGGAGAGAGAAAATGGCCTAGTGGACTAGGACTTTGGTGATGTAAAATTGAGATAATGCACCAAAATTGATGAAATTAAATAGGTGCCAATTTTTGGGTATTACAAAACCAACCTTAACTACACCCTGGGACTCCACATAACCCCTCAAAAACCCTAGTTAAACGTGCATCCAAAAATGGAATAATGATAACATTAACCTTGGCTCCCTAAACCACCAACCTAGCCTAGGGATACACAAGACCAACTCTAAGGAAAGGGTTGGGTCTATATTCCACTCAAGCATGCCATCTCATCACAGTGGTGCCAAGTGACACCTCATAGAAGTACACATCACATAACACACTTGGCATGCTTAGTGGATAATTTACATTTACATTTTCACAAAATAAAATTTACTCCTAATAATGCATTTACAAACATTAACAACCACATACACACATGCATCACATATATGAATAAAAATCATGTTACAATGAGGTCATTCTCTTCTTAGAGCCGACCTTAGTTTCAAATTGATTTCACTTAGATCCATCCTTGTTTCCCCAAATTTACAACCATGGCCATATTCCTACACACTTGATTCTGATGTCAGTACCTCATAAAATCTTTGCATTAATAATCATTTTGAAAGTGAATAATAACATCTAAACTCGATCAATATAAATAACTACATTTCATGAATCATTACATAATCCACATTATACCCTAATTCTTCAAGCATTGAAATATCAATTCAATTTTCACATAAGCATGTAATCCCTAAGTTAATCATTGAACCATGATACTATCAGCATTTACTATTCTGTAAGATAACGTAACAAATGTAGAATACATAATTCATATTTCATAGATAAGCATGAAACCAATGCAAGCATATAAAGAGTACGACTAACGTCATCATCATATAAATCTATAACAATCATCTCATAAGGTCTAATGATAGAAAATCATAATCCAAAATAGGTCAAATGTCTCTAATCAATGTATCATCCAGATGAATCAAATGTCAAAATAAATGTCAAGCTAAGATGGGTTGGGGTAGGACCTCACATTCTTCTAGAACATCCATAGCAATATGATGTGAAGGCCATACATGATGGTGAGAGGAATAGCTATGTAATCACCAAACTAGGGAAGAATTTTCAAATGGATCCATTGAAGGAACCTAATGAGGAGAAGCATATGGGAACTAGTGCTATGCTCTTGAGTGGGAAAGAGTTTCTTAAGATTATGAGGAAGGAGAAGGAGGTCTGTTGTGCAGTGATAGTGAAGCCAAAAGAGGAGGCTAAGGAGAAAGTTAGCATACCCTTAGAGGTACAAACATTGTTGGACAAGTATCACGAGATAGTAGATAATGGATTTCCAAGTGCATTTCCACCCATGAGGGAAATAAGCCATCAAATAGACCTCATTCCTAGAGAAAAATTTCCAAATAAGGCAACATACAAGATGACACCAAGCCAAAATGCAGAGATAGCCAAGAAGATTCAAGATTTTTTGGATAAGGGATTGATAAGGAAGAGTTTGAGCCCTTTTGTTGTACCTACTATCCTTGCACCAAAAAAGGGAGGTACATGGAGGATGTGCACTGATTCTAGGGCCATCAACAAGATTACAATTAGGTATAGATTTCCAATGCCAAGAATTGAAGACTTGTTAGACAATTTGGGAGGTTCTTGTTACTTCTCCAAGGTGGATTTGAAGTCAAGCTATCATCAAATCAGAGTTAGGCCTAGTGATGAATTGAAGATAGCCTTCAAAACAAATGAAGGGCTGTATGAGTGGCTTGTGATGCCCTTTGGTCTCACCAATGCCCCTAGCACATTCATGAGGCTCATGAATGAAGTATTGGTAGACTTCATAGGTAAGTTTGTAATAGTTTATCTTGATGACATTCTAATTTTTAGCAGGTCTAAGGAGGATCGTATGGAGCATTTGGAGTAGGTCTTAAGGAGGTTGCATAAAGAGAAGTTGATGATCAATCAGGACAAGTGTGAGTTCTTGAAAACTGAACTAGTTTACCTTGGTTTTGTGGTTGCTAATGGCTACATGAAGATGGATCTTGATAAAGTTAAGTCAATCTTGGATTGGCCTACACCCAAGTCCATAGGGGATGTTAGGATTTTTCATGGTTTGACATCATATTATAGGAATTTTGTGAGAAATTTCGGTCATGTGTGTGCACCTATCCTCAACACCATTAAAGGTGGAATCAAATGTCAATTCAAATGGATTGAGGCAGCTGATAAAGGGTTTGAAATGTTGAAGAAGAGGATTGCAGAACTACCTACCTTAAGGTTCCCTGATTTAAATCAATTATTTGTGGTTGAATGTAATGCTAGCAAGCTAGCCATTAATGGGGCAGTGCTAAGTCAAGAAGGGCACCCTATGGCATTCTTCTTTGAGAAGTTGAATGAGGCTAAATAAAAGTACTCCACCTATGATTTGGAGTTGTATGCAATGGTGCAAGCACTCAAAAAGTGGAGACATTATCTCCTACCAAGGGAATTTTTGGTCTATATAGACAATCATGCCCTTAGCTTCTTGAATGGGCAAGATAAGTTGAACCAAAGACATCTCAAATGGGTTGAATCCTTGAAAGCCTACACCTTTGTGATCAAACATAAGAAGGGAGTTAGTAATAAGGTTGCTAATGCTCTTAGTAGAAGAGTCCTAACCATTCAGGAAATTCAGTTACAAAGTGTGAGTATGGAAGATTTGAAACGTCTCTATAAAGAGGACAAAGACTTCAAAGATGCCTATGAGGCATGTGAAAGGTTTAGACAGGGATTTAAAGTAGAATTCAATGAGTACATATTGTAGGAAGGACTTTTGTTCAAGGGACATCTCATGTGCATACATCAGTATTCCATGAGGGGAAACATAGTGAAAGAGAATCACCAAGGAAGTTTGGAAGCCTACTTTGGAGTGGATAAGACATTAGAGTAGGTGAATAGGCATTATTATTGGTCTAAATTATAATCAGATGTTAGGAAGTTTGTGGAACAATGTCAGGTCTATCAGAGGGCTAAAGGACAGAGTAGTAATAGTGGACTGTACCAACCTCTATCCATACCTCAAAGGCCTTGGAAGTGCTTTAGCATGGACTTTGTTTTGGGGTTTCCAAAGACACCTAGAGGAAATGATAGTGTATTTATTGTGGTGGACCATTTTAGCAAGATGGCACACTTCATACCATGCAAACAAACCAGTGATGATTTACAAATTGCAGGATTGTTTTTTAGAGACATTGTTAGGATCCATGGATTGCCATTAAACATTGTAAGTGATAGGGACAAAAAGTTTGTGGGACACTTTTGGAGGACCCTATGGAAGATGTTAGGTACACATTTATCTTTCTCTTCAGCCTACCATCCACAATTAGATGTCCAAATGGAGGTAGTGAACATGTCACTAGGTAATTTGCTAAGATGTTTGACTAAGCAACATGGACAGTCATGGGATCATATCATTGGGTAGGTAGAATTTTCCTATAATGATTCCATTAATAGGAGTACAGGTAAAAGCCCCTTTGAGATATTCTATGGGACTCATCCTAGGGTAATCCTAGAGTTGAGAGATCTCATTTTGTAGGATAAGAGGAGTGCTCAAGGTGAGAAATTTGTAGAGAAAATGAAGGAGTTGCATGAATAGGTCAAAAGGACCTTACAAAAATAGGGAGAGAAGTACAAAGATAAGGAAGATCAGTCTAGAAAGGATTTTCAATTCAAAGTATGGGATCTAGTCCTTGCCTATCTCAAGAAGGAGAGATTACCCAAGGGTCAACCTACCAAGTTACTCATGAAGAAGATAGGACCCTTGAAGATCTTGCATAAATATGGAAAGAATGCTTATGAAGTGGAATTGCCCCCTGACTTGGGCATTTCACCCATCTTCAATGTGTGTGATTTATAGCCCTATAAGGGACCAACTCTAGATACAGGCCCAACTAACCTTTTAGATTTAGAAGATGTTGATTAGGTTAAGGATTTGCCAATCCCAATCCCTCTAAATTTGGAGAGTATCTTGGATACTAAGGTGATTAAGAGGACAAGGAAAGACACATATAAGGAGTACCTAGTTAAATAGTAGGGGTTACTTGATGCTGAAGCCATATGGATGACAGAGCTGGATATTCTACAGCATGGAGTCACCATTGAAGACCTCCTAACTCAAGGGACTTGAGTTATTTGTCCCAAGGGAGTATGGTGTAGGGAACCTCCCATTAAGCTCCCATTTTGGTTAAGTTATTGATTTTAGGGTTGTGTTAGGAGTTTTTTGTGGGTTAGAATAAGGTCCATTGGATTGGATCCATTAATATGATTATAAGAGCCAAATGAGCTCAGGAAGAGTCAGTGATCCATTTGGTCTAAATGGCCTCAAGAGTTTCAAGGTGATGGATTTGGTTAGAAATGGTCTAGAAATAAGGCCTTAGGACCTTAAATGTCCTTATTTAGGACTTAGAAGTCAGTCCTAGTCTTTACGTGGGTCTAAAAGGCCAAATGACACTCTTAGAAAAAAGTTGCTAAGCAACTTTTGCAACTTTTTGAAAAGTTGTTCAAATGGAGGTTAAGGTGGTTGTAACCACTCATGCTTGATATATGAGCATGAGAATGATGTATTTCGAAGGCTAATGAAGTTTTGGATGGATTTTCATTATTGAGATTTTCCTGTACGGATGTTAGTGTATGATTCTCATTGATTGCAGGGTTTTTCTATGCCTTGTACGGACTGTACAGATTGATCAGGGTGATCAGAATCCATGATAGCATAGATTAGAGAGCTAACTTCATTCTGCATTGATTCTTTTGTTTCTAGGTTAGTTTAGTGGGATTTGGCAAGCATTTCAAGCCATTGGTTTGTAAAGTCCATTTACAGGACCTCCATGCTTGAAATGGCTCTAACCTGAGCATCCACGGATGGAAATGGCTGAAACCATAGGGGATGGAAGGTTAGTCTTTATATAATTTTTTTTCTTTGAGTTTTGTTGTGGCATCAAAATTTCTAGGCCAGATGGAAAGCCCTATGGTTGACTTTTAAGAGTGGGTGAGCTAGGGCAGGGTAGAAAAGGCACTGGTTCGAGCACCCATGTTCTTGGTGGAGACACTCAATGGAATGTCTATATGCCCTAATGTATTAAATTTAAGAATCAAAAGGTGAGAGAAGGTGAAAATAATTTTGGAGAACAATTTAGAAGCAATTGGTCAAGACTGGTCCAGAGGCCTAATTAATAGGCTTAAAACTAGGGCCTGTTAGCAAATGGGGTTGTGGGTATAACCAGGAGTCTAAAATTTGGATTTGGAAAGGGTTAGTGTATACCTTGAATATTTTCAAGGTCTTGTATGAGGTTTTTTGGGGATTTTGGGAGCACTAAGCTAAAATCAGTCAAAATAGACCTACTAGGAATTGAGCCAATTAGGCCTCCTAGTGAATTTGATGCTTAAGAACTTGGTGGAGTATCCAAATGTGTATGGAAAGGTTCCAAGTGAATTTTGAAGGGTCAAGGACCTAGAGGAGAGTAAAATTAATGTGTGAGAAGATCCTAAGCTAGGGTTTGGGGTTCTAGAGGGGAATTCTAGTGAAGAAGACTAGGGAATTGAAGACCAAATTGGTCTTAAAGGTGGTGTATCTTCTAGACATCAACTATAGTTTGGAGGAGAAATTTTTTGTGAGGATCTTGGAGATCCAAATTGGAGAAGATAGCACAAGGAGTAACCATTGGATGGTTAGAGGGAGTTAGGAGCTTTGGAAAAACACCAGATCCCAAACCCTCTACATCAAAATCTCCTACTAGAGTGATTAATTAGTTGTAAGTTTTAAATCCTTTAATCAAGGTAGATTTTATAAATTTTTAAGCTCTTGGCAGGGAAGAATCCTCATAGGGTAGATCACCAGAAGTGATAAAAACTTTGTAGCCCTAACAGGCATGCTTTATTGCTGTAGTAGTGAAGCTTTTTGGGTGTCATCCCCACCCCAGTTTTACCTTTCAATGGTTTTTGGGTTACCAAATCTTTGTGTTATGAGTTTTATTTTCATGGATGTGATGAGTAGTTAGATTCATTTCAGCATTGAAGTTTATTTTTATGATACATGTTTTGAATTGGTTTCAAAGTATATAAGTTTCAAGATTCTAATTCACCCCCCTCTCAGTATCTCACTTTCCCAAATAAGACTTCCAACAATTGGTATCTGAGCTTTGTTCTCTTAGAAGAAGTCTAACCACTTGAGAATTAAGATCTTAGAAATAGAGGCTTATAAGTTGGTAAAAATCATAGAGAATCAAAAGATTGACATCCAGCTTGAGGCACCAAAGGAAGAATTGTTGAAATCCTTGAAGAGAAGGAAAGAATTGACAATCTAGCTGAACGACACTCAATATCAAGAAGAGGATACTAAAGGTCTATTTGATAATAGAAAATCCACTAAAAGTGATGCACAAATAGAAGATCTATTAGAGAAAAACAACACACTGAATGAAGAAGTCAAAAGTCTGAAGAGAGAACAAGAAATTCAATTTGCAAGACTATGTGAAGTGATTGAACAAAAAAATAAAGCTGAGGAAGAAAAGACGATGGCATAAGAGGATAAGAGATAGATGGCTACTGGACTTGATGAAAGGACATGTGATATGAAAAAGCTAAAAAATAATCAATTGGACATGGTAAATCACCTATTACTTGCAACTCAAGATTTGAATAAGAAAGACATGAAAATTACAAATCTAAGATCAAAGAAAAATCAACTGAAGAATGAGTTAAGATCTAAAAAGGAGCTCAATGAGAGGATGGCCAAACCTAATGAAGATGTGAAATATTTTAAGTAACTGATGAGGTCACCAAGAAGATCCAGTGACACCTCTAGACTAGGACATAATGAGAACCTATCACCAACTGAAGAAGGAGAATCATCAAAGAATGGAGAAAAGAGGAATGAAAAGCCAAAGAACAACAAAACTACATGTCATCATTGTGGGAAACTAGGAAACACAACAAACATCTATAGAAGAAATAATGGTAAGTCCAATCCTAAGCCTAAATTCAATGGTTATTGTTTTAACTATTTAAGAAGCATGGATATCAGGCACATGAATTTAGGTCAAAGGTTAGCAATTCACCTACTGCACCTAGATTTCAAGGACATTGTTACAACTATCAAAAATATGGTCATAGAGCACAAGAATGTAGATTGGCAAAGCTTGACTGCTATTAGATTGGCACTAGGATTTTGCATTGCTGATGTGTAATAACCAATGGTGACCATTATTATTGAACAAGCTATGATATGTTCAGCGTAAGAAGTGTTAAAGCTAGCGTAAGTAATGTACGCACCAACATGAAAGATAGGAAGACCAGCGTATTGAAACAATGGTCTACTATGTATGTCCCAAATGGTGCATTTGAATTAATATGCCAACGTTTTAAAATAAAAGGTGCAAGTTGCAAGTGAAATGCTTGTGTATTAAATTGAAGGAGCTAGCATTTGGAATCAAGTGCACCAAACCTGAATGTGTATACACTAGCATAAGTAATGTGAAATGGACATCATTTTGAAATGAAGGGGCAGCGTGAGTAGTAGAAGAGGTTGCTAGCATACTTTGTGAGTTGCGCAAGGCAACTAGGAAATTGCTAGGGTCATATGCACATGTCTGTAGAAATGGAGTGTGTGCCATGTTGAAGTGGTTTGGCACTTCCTCAGCCCAGTCCCTTTCCATATCAGCAGGGCTACTCCTTTTATCCATTTTTGTATGCCACATGTCCACCAGAGTTCAATTTTGCCTAGGGATTTTATAATCCATATGCAGCAACCCAATTTCCACAAGTATACGTTGGACTAGCAGCAACAATGTAGCCACATGCACAAGTAACACAAGGTGTAGTTGGCTACCTTACCTCACCAGGATATAATATGCAAGGCCCACACATTGTTCAGTATAGCAACTCTGGAATGTTGGCAAAAAACTATTGTATTATGCACCACATTTGGGGGGCATTCAAAGCCCAAAGGAAATATATGTGCTAAGGGAGATCAATGTGGGCTTGCATGAGCATGTGAGAGACCTTTTTCAAAGTAAATGCTGTCCATGAGATGTTGTTTACAGGCACAAAGGAGAGCTGTGTTTTTATTTTGGGGGATGTTGTGTAAGCCTCCCTCATAGTGAGGCTGTGTAAAAGTTGCCAGCGTTTGTTGAAGAAAGGATGCTAGCATATGATTAATAATGTCAGAACTTTGCAAGCGTATACGTGAGCAATTTGGGAAAATGCTAGCGTAAATTAGTACTAAAAAAATTCCGTGAGTATTACTGGCTAGACAGAGGAATTTTTTGGTGGTTTTTAGTTATAATAGTTATCCCACATTCACTCCGTGAACTTCTTTGATGTTTTATATATACAAGGGCGCTCCAATTAGTAATAAAGTGAAGAAAGGGGAAGAGTGGGACCCCAGATGAGTGTGGGCCCAGTTGGTGTGCACACAAGGATAAATTTTGAAAGAAAATTTCATAAATCATGGGAGATTTGTCCCACATTGTCTGTGTAGAGTGAAATAGAGATATTTATAAAGTAGAGCGCACAATACCTTAGTGTCCAAGAATGGACACAAGTATGGAGCTTTGTCATGTGCACATAGTTTGATGCACCTAGATGGTGATGAGTTGCCAATGACATGGCAAGCGGGTCCCATGTTATAATTTTGATAAAGTGCAAAGTTTGCAGATCTGACGGCCTCGAGATTCATGCCAGTGATCTGACGGTGGTTGCATGACTGCATGGAATCTTCTGAGCCCTTGTGATCATGTGATAGGTCGACACTTGGCAGTTGGATGAGGTGGTGAAATGGTGTAGTCTGTTGCTTGGCTAGAGCTGGCAGTGAACCGGAGAGTGACATGTGGCACGATCGGTGATGTAGTAGTTAGCCCGATGAGGTGGTGATGATGTGGTCTTTGATCCAATTTGATGGTGTCACGTGGCACATGTGGGACCTGCTAGATTTAAATCTATGTGCAGAAAATAAAACAAATTGGTAAAGTTTAACTATGTGTTATTTTTGAATTTAAAGAATACAACAGAAGCTAGGATTTGAAAATGATGCTGGAGGTTCAATTTTTGCCCGAACATAGGAGTATAATATATCGTTGGAAACATCGTGAAATGACAGATTCAATGGCAGGGGTTAGAATCAGATTTGGATGAGTAGGAAAGAGTAGTAAGTGCTTTTGTCTCCAAGGTCAGATTTTGGTGGGAAAAGTTGTTTGCGGAATTGATCTTTCTGGAAGTAACAGGTGTCATAGTTGAAATATATTTTAGGTCTTTCCCTAAGGGATATATGGGAAATCTTCTCATTATTGTAGGGGTTCTAAAATCCTAGTCTCCATAGAGGGTTTGAAGCTGTGCTTAACTCCTGGAGTTTCAGTCATTTCCTAGTTCCATTAGGATGTAGCAATTGTTATATCAACGGAAAGCTTCTGGTCTTTTTCATATTATTTAAGTGGTTTAGATCTTGAAGCAAGTGTATACAGAGGCATGATCCTCATACTTAATATAAATATCATTTCTCATTTCTCTCCATTTGTGCCTTTCTAATGAATTTTGAATTTTCTAATTCATTGTATGGAGTTTTATCCATGCATGTGTTGTCATTCTCTAGTTATGATTTAGGATCAGATTAAATGATGCTCTAGATGAAGCATAGATTCATTGGGTTTCCACTGGGATGTTTGTAAGCAGTGGGGGTTTGGGTGTTTATATTTATGGTTTGGATCTATGATGAAGATTAGTAGTTGGATTCTATATTCTATTGTGCATTAGAGACTTTGGCCCAATGGATAAGGCACTGGTCAAAAGCAAGTAAATTATGCAATGATGTGTCTGATATGGTGTGTTACATCCCAGAAGTATTAATCATTACCAATCCCAAAATCCCTCAAAGTCTTGAGGTCACAAGGCCATTTTGTTCCATCATAGCAATGGAGAGTCAATGAATGACTAGTTATCATTCAGTACTTTCTTGCTATCATCTTCTTTGTTCAATCTAATTTAAAGTCCTAAAAATTCCATATGTTACTAGATTAGGTACACCCACCTTGGTTTTACAGAGCTAGAAGTGAAGAGGGTAGTCTTGTTCCTATAGTTGGTCCAGTTACCTACTGATATCCCTACATTTGGAACTAACTCCTCTTGAAAATCAATCTTAGGTATATTGGTGTCTCTTTGAGTGTAAAATCATTTTTAGGAACCAACAAAATGGTGACTCTACTGGGGATCTGTTAAGCAAGATTTAAATAATGCGGGTACGAGTAGAGCTAGACTACTGGCCATCTTATTTATCTATCCAGTGGTTACCATTGAAGTATAGAGTCAGATTTGAAAAGTTTTAAATATTATCTCACCAAGTTGTGAGTGGGAACTCTGAGAATTCTCTGTTTGATCAGTGCAAATTCAAAATAAAAGATATGATGTATCCAGATCTGATAAACAGTGTGTAAAAAACAAATCCTAGCGAAGTTTTGGTTGGCTGAAAAAGGATTGTGAACAAGTGAAATATTTTCCTCTTCAAGGAGGTGGCGAATCTACGTAAAATTGAACCTGATGGAGATATAAGGTGAGCTCTAAGATCTACCATATTTTCAGCCAATAAATAAAAATAACAACAGCAAAAAGGAAACACCAGGTATTTCTCATTTTGTAATTTGTATATTTACATGATCCTTATTGGGTGAAGAAGTCACCATAGAAAGGATTTTATATTGTGGGTTTGCATATTTCTCCAGATTGGTTGGAAAATTTTGGTTGTGTCTTGGAGGAGTATGTATGACTGGAAGAATCCTTATGATTGCATAAGTTGTTCGTAATAAGAATTTGAAAATTTCATTAAGTAAAGTGCAGCCCATAATGGATTCATGCATAAGCTTTTCAGTACAAAGGTATGTGCCATTATGTTTTGATGGCATACCTAGTTTCCCAAATGAAGTTCCTACTAAGATTAGGAAGCATCTATCAGAGTTTAAAGGGAAAAAATTAGATTCAACATGTAAACATTTGCAAGAGTTTACTGATCTAATGGGAGAATTCAAAGTTTGTCATGAAGACATCTTCATGAAGTTGCTGGTTTGGACTTTCAAAGAAGATGCCAGAATATGGTTCTACTCCTTGCCATCAAGTTCTATTTATTCATGGGAAGATTTTAATTCAGATTTCATGGAGTAGTTTGTTGAAAGAATAGGGGCAAGTGTTGTGTTGAACAGATTGATGGAGATTGAGATTCAAAAAGAAAAGTTAGTTCCATTGTTCAACATTAGATTTTCCAAAACTTTAAATGATATTCTGAAAAGCTATAGGCTCGATGATCAAATATGTATGATACTTTATCTGGGTGTTTTTGGTAAAAAAATGAGTTTCTTACTGAGAAACAAAGAGCCAAAGACTTTACACTAGGCTTTTATGACAGCAATGGATATAGAAAATAACTTGAAATATTGGATCACCAAAGGATTTCTATCTGTTGGTGTTTGCTATCATAATGAATTAAATGAAATGAATGGGTGTGTGTCAAGAAACAAAAATTAGTTTAAAGGTATCTCTATCCCTACCGATCGTAGTAACCATGTTTCAGATTATGCTTCAGAACAAAATAATAATATTTTCAACAAGATGTGGTTATCCCTCATGTGGGAGTTAACATGGTTAATGAAAAATTTCAGAATATATTTGCTGCAGAGATAGACATATACAAAGGTTACACACCTAGTAAATGTGACACTAGTTTTTCTAGTTATGAGGCTGCAAAAAAAAGTGGTTTGCAGTCAAGTTTTGAAAATGAAGAGGGGGCAGATCTTTCATTGGATGATGATAAAGCCCCAAATGAAAAGATTCCATTAGACTCTAGTAGTGCTGATAGTAAGGAAGAGGACTCATTGAGCCACAATAACGTTGATCTTCTTCAAGACAAGGAAATGGTTTATAGGCAGCCTTGTGAAAAAGATTGGGATTTATCATGTGTTCAAGATGATTTTGAAGAAGCTGATTTGACTAAAGTAATAATGAATTCCTTTGTTTTAGCTGATACTGAGGATAGAACTGATATTTTAGTTTGTATGCTTTCATCTTTTATTCTGTCATGTGAATTTATTAATCCTAATATGGATGAAGGCTTCTATGAGCCAGAGTATGAAACCATGGTGGCTAAATTTGCAATTAAACCAGAAATGGCAGTCAGCATGTTTGATATGGACACTAATGATTTGGATATTGTTAATGGTTTTGAATAAATGTTTTATCAAAATGAGGTTAATAGTGTTGAAAATCTGCCCTGTAACAATGAATTATCTCAGGAAGACATATGCCAAGAGGATAACCTGAACAATGGACTGGATATTGATTTGTTAGAGCCACAATGTGAAACATATCATATAAAGCTGAAAGAGGTTTCAATTTCTATATCAGAACATTTGCTTCAGCCAGAGGTATGTTCTTTTATCCAAGAATGGGATGTAGAAGGTATTGATGCTCTATTTTTAAAAGACATTAAAGCAAATCAGCATGGGCATAACAATTGTCAGGAAGAATATGATTTTTTTCTTTTTCAAATTCAGCATGTTAATGTCTCAGGGGATAAACTAAATCTGAATCAACAAGTTGTAGTTCATAGTGGTTTTCCTAAGCACTTGTGTGATGTACAAGGGTTTGAATTTTAGAACTTCCTTTTTGATTTTCAAGCTTATGTAAAAGTAAGCCAACTTGTTTCTAGTTATGAGGTTGAGCCAAAATGTTTCCTTCCTCGGCCGGTTAGATTTTTAAAAGGGTATGACAACCTCTTGTTACACAATGATCAATACTTTCTGTGTTTCAATGATTTCCAATTCCTAATGATAGTGATGGTGTTGATTATTTGTAATATGATGTGCTGACAGTTCATGACAGCATGTTTGATTGTGTTGGCATAAGTAATAATTTCAGTCTACCTTTGATCAATGAAGATGAAAATCAATTGTTTGATAGAGGTAAGAATGATTTTAGTATGATGGCTTTGGGCCATTTGTACATGATGTGCTCATTGTATAGTTGCTTTGCTTTTAGTTGTGTGGAGTATTTGTTTTCAATAAAGTTCCCTAGTTTTGAGAAGCGAGAGAAAAGTCTGATTTTCTTTTTGAATGGTCTGCTCTACCAAAGATTCTGAATTCTCTATGTACTCGCAAGGGGCACACATCCCCAAACAGAGCCACTATTGGAGCTCAAAAATATGAGTTGTTTTTTGACTCCACATTTCTAAAATTTTCTCCAAGTGTCAAATTAGTGCTTTGAAGGTCTTCAAAAGGAAGCGTAGTTTGAGTGCATGGATAAAAGAGCCTATTGATTTTCATGATGTGTCACTTAGATAGGGTGTTTATCACCTATCATTTGACATATGAAATAGGTTTGAGGTCCTAACTTTCAGATATGATAAGTTTTCGAAGTGGTCTTTTGGAGGCATTCCCTAAAATCTCCATTCTGCATATTGCCTGAATGTAGCAAATGGCCTACTTTGCATGCTTGCATCTTTGACCTGATAGTGTTTCATGATATAAGGATGGGCCTGAGGTGTTGTAAACATGAGAGAGAATCTCCATTTCTATTTGTAGATTCCTATGAGTTCGTATGATAGGTTTTCCCAAGCCATTCTATTTGCAATTAATTAAGTTTTACTGAGTGTGCACAGTTCAATTTTCTAAGTGGCATACTTTGGGGTCTTGTCATTTGCATCTAGTTCAAGGTCAAGCATAATTCAAGGATGATCCATATTGTAGACCTAGAAGAGTACTTGTCTGAAGATTTTCAAGTCTCTGCCAATCCATCCGGGCACTTTTCTAAGTCTATTCTAAACCCAATTTCTGCATAATTTGTTATTTTTATCTTGAATATTTATAACAGGCTGATTTTGGTGTTTGATTGTAATACACCACTTGATCTCTCAGGTGATTTGATTGTGGATCCATGTACCTTATATGAGGGAGAATTAATGCCCAAGGTTCCAAATCCTGAAAGTTTCAATAGGTGAGTTTTTGAGGCCAGTTCTGGAGGTGATTTGTGTGAATTGGATAGTGCTAGCAGGATCGACTTCACAAAGTAGCCACTTTCAAAAATTTGTAACTTCATGTCACATGCATGTTTTTAGATGGTGATTGAATCCTCGTATTCCTTGCATATGAGTCTTATGTCAGATTCAGTGGCTTGCCCTCAGCTCGCCATTTGATATTTTTTATTTGTCTCCTTTTGAGGCTATTTATAGTGATTTCGGTTTGTGTTTGCCGAACAATTCTGAACAGGTGATTTCAACTTTTAAAGTCTCCTGCCATGTTCATTTTTAGGTGAAGCCATCTAATAGGATGATTATTTGTATTACAAAGTTCACGTCTGCCAACTCTCAAGGTCCAGTGATAAGTTTTGCTTAGTGTTTTAATGGCATGACTGGAGGTGTTTTATTCAGATTTGGTAACTTGGTGAAGGTTATTAGAAATCAAGTTGTTATGTATCTGGCATTGTCTAGATCACATCCAGTTGGTGGAAGTGTCATCTAGATCTCTTTCAAGGATAAAGTGTTTGAGTTCAAAAAAATTTAGGCCAGACCCACTTGGGGCCCGACCTACCTCATTGTTGTTTTTATTAAAGCTGCAAGAAATGGATAAGCTAGTTGGGATTTGGCATTACATTGAATTTTTCTTTGAGTTTTATAATTATCTCATTGAGATCAAATGGTTGAAGTCTCATAGATTAGAAACCTGTTGCAGCAGGTCAGGATAGGTGTTCTTGATCTCGCAACAATAGATATCATTATATAATTCGCATGTTGCAGTGTATTTGTGATGACTTCCTTGGTTAAGAAAGTAAGGAAACTTTATAACCAAAAAATGCAGCTAATTCTTACAGACAAGCCTAAGTTGATATATGTAGATCCAATCAAGATGGTAGAAAAGGGAGAGATAGTCTGGTCTAACAATCCTAAGGAACTTAATGTCCAAGTGGTAGATTCGTCTTCTTTCAAGATTTGTATTCCAAAAAAGATAACTTCATTTGAAGATTTAAAACAACAGGGATGGTAGTGGAAAGATGCTATTGGAACTTTACAAAATCAATAATACAACTATTTTTGTCACTAGAAGGATGATATATGGGATAATATCCAAGCAATTGGTTCTTATATGCAAGTACAATGACAAGTTGAATCAATATATCAAAGAAGATATAAGGGCTCCGTCAGGAAATGTTGCTTCTGAACCAGAAGTTCAACTAGAGTGTATATCTTACTTTCCATATGATCTAGTAAAGAAGAGGTTCAAGAGGCCCTCCATGGAATAACATAATCTTTTTGTGAAGCAGAAACCAATTCTTAGCTCTAGCACTACCTTGTCTTGGGTGACAAGAAGTGTTTCTTCAAATTTGGGCCCACAAATAAAAGAGATCTCTAAGATTCTGCTTGATTTTACTTCAAAATTTCAAACGCCTAGATTTTTCTTGACTATCAATTCCTCCAGAGAGTGATCATCTTAATAAGCATAGACATATTCAGTCTTAAGACATTGAATCATGCTTTTATGAAACATAATTGTTCTATCTGAAAATATCTATGGCAAAGCTTGACTGTTGTTAGATTGGCACTAGGATTTTGCATTGTTGATGTGTAATAACCAATGGCAACCATTATTATTGAACAAGCTATGATATGTTCAGTGTTAGAAGTATTAAAGCCAATGTAAGCAATGTACGTACCAACATGAAAGAAAGGAAGACCAGTGTATTGAAAAAATGGTCTGCTATGTATGTCCCAAATGGTGCATTTGAATTAATATGCCAACATTTTAAAATAAAAGGTACAGGTTGCAAGTGAAATACTAGCATATTAAATTGAAGGAGCCAGCATTTGGAATCAAGTGCACCAAACCTGAATGTGTATACACCAGCGTAAGCAATGTGAAATGGCCAGCATTTTGAAATGAAGGGGCAACATGAGTAGTAGAAGAGGCTTCCAGCATACTTTGTGAGTTGCGTAAGGCAACTAGGAAATTGCTAGGGTCATATGCGCATGTCCATGGAAATGGAGTGCATGCCATGTTGAAGTGGTTTGGCACTTCCTTAGCCCGGTCCCTTTCCATATCAGCAGGGCTACTCCTTTTGTCAATTTGGGTATGCTGCATATACACCAGAATTCAATTTTGCCTAGGGATTTTATAATCCATATGCAGCAACCCAGTTTCCACAAGTATACGCTGGACCAGCAGCAACAATGTACCCACATGCACACGTAACACAAGGTGCAGTTGGCTACCTTACCTCACCAAGATATAATATGTAGGGCCCACACATTATTCAGTATAGCAACTCTGAAATGTTGGCAAAAAACTACTATATTATGCACCGCATTTGGGGGGTGTTCAAAGCCCAAAGGAAATATATGCGCCAAGGGGGATCAATGTGGGCTTGAGTGAGCATGTGAGAGACCTTTTTCAAAGAATATGTTGTCCACGGGATGTTGTTTATAGGCATAAATGAGAGCTGTGTTTTTGTTTTGGGGGATGTTGCGTAAGCCTCCCTCATAGTGAGGTTGCGTAAAAGCTTCCAATGTTTGTTTAAGAAGGGATGCTAGCGTATGATTAATAATGTTGGAACTTTGCAAGCGTATATGTGAGAAATTTGGGTAAACCAATACTAAAGAAATTGCGTGAGTATTGCTGGCTAGATAGAGGAATTTTTGGTGGTTTTTAGTTATAATAGTTATCCCACATTCACTCCGTTAACTTCTTTGACATTTTATATATACAAGGGCACTCCAATTAGTAATAAAGTGAAGAAAGGGGAAGAGTGGGACCCTAGATGAGTGTGGACCTAGCTGGCATGCACAAAAGATTAAATTTTGAAAGAAAATTTCATAAATCATGGGAGATTTGTCCCACATTATCTGTGTAGAGTGAAATAGAGATATTTATAAAGCAGAGCGCACAATATCTTAGTGTCCAAGAATGGACACAAGTATGGAGCCTTGTCACGTGCACGTAGTTTGATGCATCTAGATGGTGATGAGTTCCCACATTGTCTGTGTAGAGTGAAATAGAGATATTTATAAAGCAGAGTGCACAATACCTTAGTGTCTAAGAATGGACACAAGTATGGAGCCTTGTCATGTGCATGTAGTTTGACACATCCAAATGGCGATGAGTTGCCAATGACATGGCGAGCGGGTCCCATGTTATAATTTTGATGAAGTGCAAAGTTTGTAGATCTGACTACCTCAAGATTCATGTCAGTGATCTGACAGTGGTCGCATGACTGCATGGAATCTTCTAAGCCCTTGTGAACATGCAATAGGTTGACACGTGGCGACTGGATGAGGTGGAAAAATGGTGCAGTCTGGTGCTTGGCTGGAGCTGGTAGCGAACCGAAGAGTGACATGTGGCATAGCTGGTGATTTAGCAGTCTACCTGATGAGGTGGTGATGATGTGGTCTTCGATCAAATCTGATGGTGCCATGTGGCACATGTGGGACCCACAAGATTTAAATCTATGTGTAGAAAATAAATCAAGTTGGTTATGTTTAACTATGTGTTATTTTCAAATTTGAAGAATATGACAGAAGCTGGGATTTGAAAATGATGTTGGAGGTTCAATTTTTGCTGAATATATGAGTATAATATATCATTGGAAATGCCACAAAATGATGGATTGAATGGTAGGGGTTAGAATCAGTTTTAGATGAGCAAGAAAGAGCAGTAAGTGCTTTTGTCTCCAAGGTCAGATTTTGGTGGGAAAAGAAGTTGTTTGCAAAATTGATCTTTCTGGAAGTAACAGGTGTCATAGTTGAAATATATTTTAGGTCTTTCCCTAAGGGATATATGGGAAATCTTCTCATTATTGTAGAGGTTCCAAAATCCTGGTCTCCATAGAGGGTTTGAAGCTATGCTTAACTCCTGGAGTTTCAGTCATTTCCTGGTCCCATTAGGATGTAGCAATTCCTTGTATTATTAGACAATATTGTTATATCAAAGGAAAGCTTCTGGTCTTTTGCATATTATTTAAGTGGTTTAGATCTTGAAGTAGGTGTATACAGAGGCATGATCCTCATACTTAATATAAATATCATTTCTCATTTCTCTCCATTTGTGCCCACCTAATGAATTTTGAATTTTCTAATTCATTGTATGGAGTTTTATCCATGCATGTGTTGTCATTCTTTAGTTTTGATTTTAGGATCAGATTAAATGATGCTCTAGATGAAGCATAGATTCATTGGGTTTCCACTAGGATGTTTGTAAATAGTGGGGGTTTGGGTGTTCATATTTATGGTTTAGATCTATGATGAAGATTAGTAGTTGGATTATGTATTCTATTGTGCATTAGAGACTCTGGCCCAATGGATAAGGTGCTAGTCAAAAGAAAGTAAATTTTGCAATGATGTGTCTGATATGGTGTGTTACATCCCAGAAGTATTAATCATTACCAATCCCAAAAACCCTCAAAGTCTTGAGGTCACAAGGCCATTTTGTTCCATCATAGCAATGGAGAGTCAATGAATGACTGGTTATCATTCAGTACTTTCTTGCTATCATCTACTTTGTTCAATCCAGTTTAAAGTCCTAAAAATGCCATATGTTACTGGATTAGGTACACCCACCTTGGTTTTGCAGAGCTAGAAGTGAAGAGGGCAATCTTGTCCCTATAGTTGGTCTAGTTACCTACTGATATCCCTACATTTGGAACTAACCCCTCCTAAAAATTAGTCTTAGGTATATTGGTGTCTCTTTGAGTGTAAAATCATTTTCAAAAACCAACACACCTATTGCAAGAATTGAAGTGGTAAGAATGTTTTTGGCTTATGCAGCTTATATAAAATTCAAATTATATTAGATGGATGTGAAGTCAACATTTCTGAATGGAGAATTAGAAGAGGAACTCCTACAGTTGAACAAAAGAATTATAGATCTAGGATTGGAGGATTGTAGTATTTAACTCATACAAGAATAGATATATCACATGTAGTTGGAATTGTTGCAAGATTTCAAGTTGATCCTAAATAGTCACATTATGCAGCAGTAAAAAGAATACTGAGATATTTGAAAGGCCTAATTGACTATGGGTTATGGTATGAAAAATCAGATGACTTTACCCTATGTTCATATACGGATGCAAACTAGGGATGCAGTGTTGATGAAAAAAAGAGTACAAGTGGTGGAGCATTTTTTCTTTGAGGAATATTGGTTTCTTGGCGAAGAAAGAAACATAATTGCATTTCACAGAGCACAATAGAAGAAAAATATGTAGCAGAAGAAAATAATTGTAATCAGATAATATGGATGAAGTAAATATTGAAGGATATTAGAATTAAATTTGATGAGCCTATTCTTATACACTGTGATAAAACCAGTACAGTAAGTATGTCTAAGAATCCTGTATTGCATTCTAAGACAAAGCATATAAAAATAAAGTATCATGTTGTAAGAGAGAAAGTTGCAGAGAAAGAATTCAGACTTGAGTATATAAGTACAAAAGGCCAGATTGTAGATATATTTATAAATCCCTTACCTAAAGCTACATTTGAATATTTGAGAGGTATGCTTGGGGTTATTCCCCAACCTACTTTTGAGAAGTGATGCAGATTGTTGCATCACTCCAGTGGTATATGAGCTTATCTTTTCTGGACTGGATGTTGGTACTTCCTCTACGGGGGAGTATGCGTGTTTTGAGCTGAGTCATGAAGGACTCTAGTAAATGTATTTTTTCAATAGTGTATTTTGACATTGAGGTTTTAGATTGATATATTGATGCTTACTTTTTTCATTGATGTCAATGGGGGAGAAGGATACATGAAAAATCATCTATTGAAAAGAACAAAAAAAGGGAATAAAAAGAGGGAGAAGGATACAAAAAAAGAGAATAAAAACATCTGTTGGAGGAGATGAAGCAATATAAAATGGAAAAATCTGAAAATATTTCATTGATGAAGAGGAAGTGAAAATATTGATTGATTTGATTGATGAAGAGGTTTTGAAAATATTTCAGAGTAGTAGTGTTGTAGTTTGGTATTTATGGAACTTGGATGTTTTTTCATCTATGTTGCCATCAATGCCAATGGGGGAGATTGTTAGGAATGAATGTTGAATATGTCCTATGGGGGAGTAGTCAGAGTCATTCTATAGCAGTTGTATGTTGCATTCATGACTATGGTTGTCATTGATGTCAACATAGTGATCTACTAGAGATTAGCAGAGAAGCAGATAATGTTTGAATTAGCGCACGTGAAGTATTGAAGATCAAGCTATGTGGAGTTGAGGAATTACTCTATACTATGTCCTAAGATTGTGGTCAAGAGTGCATATGTAAATTCAACTATTCATGATAGTTATATGTAATTCAGTGGAAGCATTATTTAGGCAATGTTCCTAAGAAGCGGCTGGTGGTAACTGGATGATATCTCCTAATCGGGATAGAATCTAGGCATGTGAAGTTGTACAGTTGATGAAGTCATTTTGATAGTGACGTGGGCATGAAAGTATGGTCAGAGGTCACACGAGTGAAAATTTATTTTGTTTGGAAGCCGACATTTTTTATGTAATTGTAAAATATTATGTAACGTGTGAAGGTTTATATTTTGTAATTGGTTAAGCCTTGTTAAATGACTCATTTGTCATTATTTGAGTGTAGTATAAAGGAAGGATGTTTTTCCTTTATTGTGATGTAAGGAATATAGATGAGAATTTTGAAATTGAGCAATATATGTTGTAAGGGGATATGTGAATTGCAAAGATCTGATATTGAGATCTAGTGAAGCAGTTGGTGCAGTTTGGCACGGATGGAGGAGAAAAGATAAGTTGTTGAGATCAGTAATTATTGGTATTATTCTATTTGGATAATACAGAGATTAGTTGGATAGTGTGTTCAGTGATCTTTCCCTTGAATCTATTTGGACAGTGGGTCCTTCTATCTTCCATAACTCCTAACCTGGTTAGAATCTTTTAACATGGATTCAAAGTCTCCTAAAAGAGACTCATATGTACTGAATGTATTTCATAAGGCTCTTAATAGAGTCCATCCTCTCACAAGGAATTTTATATTGGTACATCTTTTGTGGGCATCATTCCCATTGGGGTTTACTCTCTAATCAAGAGGTTTCCTAGTCAACATATCTTGTGTTATTATGTTGTGTATGTTTATCTTTCTATGGTTTTTTCTTATATTGATTACATGGTTGAAATCTGTTAATGGTGATAAAATTTGCATTTATTTGATAATTGATTCACCCCCGCCCCCTCTCAGTTATCTGGGTGGACTTTACTTTCTAACACATTTGTGGGTACTAATTCCCATTGGGGTTTTACCTTTAACATGGTTTCCTCAACAACAAAATATTGTGTTATTATGTTAGCATTTACTATGTTATCATTTTATTTGGATGAGTTGTTATTTAAAGTTTAAATTTTAATGATTTGTCTCACAAATGATTCAATCCCCCCTCTCGGTTGTGTTAGTCGACTGTTATTCCTAACAATTGGTATCAGAGCTATTGGTCCTTAGAGAGAAAGCTTAACAGCTTGAGGCAATCTTGGAGATGGTATTCTATAGGAAGGATAGTCCAAAATTTGATCTTGAAAACTTTGACAGTTTGAGGAACAAGATGCAAACAAATTTTCTATGTTTGGGTATCAACTATTGGATGATCACAAAGAATGAGGTAACCATGAAGGTTGAGGATGAATTAGAAAAAGATACTCATGAAGAAAAGAAGATATTTTCATATAACATGGTCACAAGGGAAGCACTAATAAATGTACTTTCTGAAGGAGAATTTACTGAGGTGAAAGATCTAGATTCAACACACAAAATTTGGGGAATATTAGAAGCATTATTTGAAGGAGACAAGTTTACTAAGAAAGAAAAGTTATAGAACTAGAAAACAAAGATGGAGAATTTGAAATGAAAGATGATTAAAATATTAGGGCTTATGTATAGAGAGTTACTAAGGTTGTGATTGGAATCAAAAATTTTGGAGGCACTTATGAAGAGGAAGAAGTCATTGAGAATATTCTTAGATCATTGGCACCTATTTACAAGACCAAAGTTTAGGCTATAGAAGAGATTATACCTTTGACTCCAAACTTTAGAAGAGAGATGTTGATTGCAAAGCTATATACCTTTGAGGCTGTACAGATGGGAGATTCTTTACCTAGAGTTGAAACAGTATTTAAGGCATCTCCACACAAAAAGATATTATCTGAAATTGCGAGCACCAGCAGTGGTAATATGGAAGAAGAGCTTGGTGAGCATGCTGATGAATGGGAACATATATAGGAAGAAGAAAGAAAGCTAGATGAAATTGTTTCCCTAATCGCTAGAAGAGAAAAGAGAGGTAAGGGTAAGTTTGAAGGAAAGTTACCTTTGAAATGTTTTTCATGCAATAAGATAGGTTACTTTTCATATAGATGTCCCACAAGATTTCCTAAGCATAAATATAAGTTTTACAAACCTAAGTATTCAAAAGAAAAAGAATGTTATTATGCTAGTGAGGGTGTTTCTAATTATGATTTTGATAATGAGGAGATTGGATTTATTTCTATCAAAGATGAAAAACTATTACACAAGGAAAGAGCTTTAGTGTCACATGTTGATAAAAAAATCTAAATGGGTTATAGGAAGTGGTTTCTCACATCATATGACTAGAGATAAAAATAAGTTTGTTAAACTAAATAAGTATGATGGTGGTGTTTTGATATTTGGAGGCAATGCTCCTAAGATTATCATTGGAGTAGGATCTATTTCTTTGGATGGAAAGACTAATACTGACAATGTACTACTTGTTGATGAAATTAAGCATAACTTGTTGAGTGTAGGATAGATAATGGACAAGTATTATCAATTGAAATTCATTGATGGGAAATGTTTTATCATAAGTAAGACAAGAAATTTGATTGCAACTAGTACTAAATATAGAGGTAATGTATTTGAGTTAAATAGATTTGAAGCTTCTTGTTTTATTGAAAAGGTAGATGATAGTTGGTTATGGCACATAAGGTTTAGTCATGTTAATTTTGATAATATTGTGAAGAAAAGCTTGGCTAATGCAGTGAGAGACCTACCTAAAATTGTAAAACCATCTAACACTGTGTAGAGAATGTGTTATGGGAAAGTAGACTAGAAGTAGTTATAAAAGAAAATCATATTCAACGTAAGGAAAGTTGGATCTGGAACATACAGACCTATGTGGACCTACAAGGACAAGATCATACTATGGTGAAAGGTAATTTATACTTTTTGTTGATGAATTTTCTAGAATGATGTGGATTACTTACTTGAGAGAGAAATAAGAAGCATTTGACAAATTCAAGATATTCAAAGAAAAAGTAGAGAATGAATTAGGCTTAAAGATAAAATGTTTGAGATCAGACAGAGGTGGAGAGTTTACTTCAGATATATTAAATTCATATTGCAAAGAGTGTGGAATAAATAGATAGACATCTTTTCCTAGGACTCCACAAAAAAATGGGATAGTAGAGCAAAGAAATAGAATAATATTGGATGCTACTAGGGCAATGTTGCTAGAAGGAAATGTATCTCATGTACATTGGAGAGAAGTTGTTGGGACAGCCGTATACACATTAAAAAGAATTCAAATCAGAGAAGGTACAAGTAAGAATCCTTATAAATTGTGGTTTAATCATACTCCTACTATAAAATATTTTAGAATATTTGGAAGTAAATGTTATATCAGAAGAGATGATGAAATAGGGAAATTTGATGGTAGAAGTGATGAAGGAATTTTTCTTGGTTATTCTACTAAAAGAAAGGCTTACAAATGCTTTAACCCAAGATTGAGAAAGATGATTGAAAATAATAATGTGAAGATAGATGAAAAGTTTTAGATACAAGAGAGAATGTATGATTGTTATCAAAATATAGAAATCAAGGAAGATGCTACTATAGAAGAAGAAGAACATGTTGAGATTGACTGTGAGAATGATATTTGTGATGATGACACAAATGAAGTTACTAAGACTCCTAAGACTCTGAGGTACATTAAGAAAAACCATCATGAAAATCAAATCATTGGTAATGCAAGTCAAGGAATGATGACTAGATCAAAGATAAGGGAATAAATTTTTTTGATTTCTCAAGTTGAACCAAAGACTAATGATGAAGCTTGTAGAGATGAATCTTAGATCAAAGCTATGTAGGAAGAGTTAGATCAAATAAAGAAAAATAACACTTGGGAATTGGCTCCTAGACCTAAAGACAAAAATGTAATAGGAACTAAGTGCATTTTCACAAAAAAAATGAATGAAGAAGGAGTCGTTGTAAGAAATAAAGAAAGACTAGTTTGCAAAGGCTATTCACAACAAGAAAGCATAGATTTTGAAGAAACATTTTCTCTTTTTGCTAGGTTGGAAGTTGTAAGACTATTTCTAGCTTATGTTGCACATAAAGACTTCAAGGTATATCAGATGGATGTAAAATTTGCATTTCTGAATGGGGATCTTGAAGAGGAGGTATACATAGAACAACCTAATGGATTTCCTTTGACAGAAGATAAAGACACAATTTGCAAGTTGAAGAAGGCACTATATAGACTAAATCAAGCACCAAGGGCTTGGTATGAAAGGTTAGACAAGTACTTCATCTTGGATTTAGAAAAGGTAATGCTGAAAACAATTTGTACTTAAGAACTAATCAAGATGGAATTTTAATAATAGAAGTTTTTGTTGATGTATTTTTGGAGGTAATGATGAGATGTGTAAGAAGTTTTATAAAGAAATAGAGAATGAATTTGAGATGTCCATGATTGGTGAGATGAAATTATTTCTTGGACTGCAAATAAATCACAGCAAGAATGACATTTTTATTTCCCAAATTAAGTATCTTAAAGAAATGATGAAAAAGTTTGAAATGGAAGACTGTAAACCTATTGGTACACCCATGGTGATTGGCTATAAACTGACAAATACTGATGAGACCAAGAGTGTTTTTTAGACCAAGTATAGATCAATGGTTGGAGGATTACAATAGCTGACTCACTCTAGACCATATATTGCTAATGTTGTTGGAATTATGGCTAGATATCAGGTAGATCCTAAAGAGACACACTTGACTATAGTGAAAAAGATATTTAGATACCTGAAAGGAATACTGGAATATGGCTTATGGTATGATAAAAATGATGACTTTGAACTACATGCTTATACTAATGCTGATTGGACAAGAAATACTGATGAAAGAAAGAGTACTATTGGAGGTGCATTTTTCCTTGGGAAAAGGTTGGTTTCATTGTTAAGTAAAAAGAAGGATTGTATAGCTCAATCTACTATTGAATTGTTGCTACTGCTATTAATTGCACTCAATTTTTTTGGATGAAACAAATGCTGAAAGATATTGGATTAACTTTTGTTGAACCTATGGTTATCTATTGTGATAACACTAGTATAATGAATATGTCAAAGAATCATGTCATGCATTCTAAAACTAAGCATATTTCTATTAATTGTCACTTTTTGAGAGACAAGGTAGCAGAGAAAGAAATAAGGTTGGAATACATTAGAACAAAGGAATAGGTAGCATACATCTTTACAAAGTCATTTCCAAAAGATACATTTGAGTATCTCATAGGTATGCTTGGGGTGAAAGCCCCTCCTAGTGAGAATTAAATGATGCAGGGATGCATCATTCCAGAGGTCTTTAGAGCTTTATCATTTTCTAGACTTGATATATGGATCTACTCCTCAGGGGGAGTGATTGTTGGAACCTTATAGAATACATTTGGGGTGATTCAACGCCTAGTTGATGAAGACTAAATAGAAGATAGTTGATGACTTATGGCACCCTTTTACATTGTTGTCAAAGGGGGAGATATACTATGAGATTTGCTTACTGTATGGGGAAGTTTTCACTGTTTGGGAAGAGACTATGTAGAGGATATTGAGAAAGTTGTATTGATAGAGTATTTTTGGGTTGATGGATTTTAACATATGTTTCCATCAATGCCAAAGGGGGAGATTGTTGGATATTTTTGGAATTGGTTACTAATGTTATTGTCATTCTTATTTTTCCATTGATGTCAACATATGTTTCTATGAAGAGAACATACTAGTTATCACAGTGTACAGATACAATATGGTTGATTCGGAATGAGTGAAAACATATTTTTGTATAGTGAGGTATTGTGATCTTATATCTAAGATCTCATCCTATAATATTTCATATTGGTTTTGTAACAAAAGATTTGGTGAAGACTGGTTTCTGGAATGTGAGAGTGGAATTTGATAGAGTTAGTCTCTATGTTTTGAGTGTATCTTACAAGCGATATGGATTCAGTAAATGAGAGCTTAAGGGATGTCAGATAACATATTTAGGAATGTTTTGTGATCTTAGAAAATCATGG
Source organism: Chamaecyparis obtusa (assembly GCA_027943335.1). Taxonomy (NCBI): domain Eukaryota; kingdom Viridiplantae; phylum Streptophyta; class Pinopsida; order Cupressales; family Cupressaceae; genus Chamaecyparis; species Chamaecyparis obtusa. The sequence goes on along the minus strand of BSBK01002174.1, from coordinate 2,588,499 downwards.
GAAACATGATGACATCATTTGTGGCGTGTGTTCTAGAGGAAACCTATTTAGGGCTGACTTCATAGTTGTAGCATTTATTATGGATAGCAAGAAAGGATTGCGGATGTTGGACCTTAATTATTAAAGTATAATTGTTGTATACTTGTTATAGATACCATATGTATCTTAGGAAGGGATTATACAATTATTTTTATATTAGAAAAGCCTAATTGGCTAACTTGATCATTTATTGTAATAGGGTATATATGTAAGATCTTTTCTTTTGAAAAGATGGGTAGTGAGTAAGAAATTTAAAAGAGGATTGCAAAAGTTGCGAGCTTATATATATTGGATGTAGAGAAAAGAATAGTTTATACTTCATTGGAACTAATCAACCAAAGAAACTTACTATTAGATAGTTCACAAGGATTGTGTATTTCCTTTATATACACTTGTGTTGCGAACAATGAGTTTAGGAGGTGGACATAACCTTCTTTGGGTAGTGAGCCTACATTTATTTGACTCCTAACAGGGTATGTCCTTTAACAAGGACCGTGTACTGTAATGTTTTAATAAGCTCCTAATAGGGCTAGATCTTCTAACAAAGATACTATACTCTCAGTACATCATTTGTGGGTGCTAATTTCCATTGAGGTTTTACCTTTAATAGGGTTTCCTCGACAACAAAATATTATGTTATTATATTGGCATTTACTGTGTTATCATTTGATTTGGAGTAGCTGCTATTTAAAGTTTAAAGTTTAATGATCTGTCTCACAACTAATTCACCCCCCACCCCCCTCTTAGTTGTGTTGGTGGACTGTTATTCCTAACATGACACATATTTTAAAACCTTGATCTTAAGACACTCATGCAAAAATCAATAAAATATCATGCTTTTATCATTGCTTATCTGGTCCAAGACTTTATCAATTTTCTAAAAAGACATGATTTCATCAATAGAGTAAACACTTAGAAAAAATTTGCACTATTTTTCAAATCCATATTTCAAGTAGAATTCCATCCATTTCATATTTAATTGTTCATTTTAATCCTAATAAAGGTAAGGTCATTATGAGATCAAGGATCATAAGTTTTCATTGTCGAATCATCATTTCGATTAGGATTTAAACTGATCGTCTAGGTGTTTGTGATTGGATGCATTGATTTGTGTCAATTGATATTTGTTTGATGAATCCTTCTTTCTTTTATGATAGATTTTCCCCCAGTTTGATTTTATTGTGTTGTTGGACTTGGACATTTTTCAGATCTACGACGAAAGCTTTAGGTATTTTGCAAATGCAACTTTGGGATTTTATTATGTAGTTTTTACAAATGCTAGCAAATTCAATATATACAAGAATGGATAGGAATGATACTTAACTTGACTTTCAATGGCACCCATTTACCAGGTTTTCACCGATTGAATTTATTGCTCTTTTTCTCCCTTTTTGCTTTTTTTTTGCAACCAAGGTGCCTATTTTCTAGGTTTTCACCAAGACAACACTTTTTAAAAGATCATTTTTTAATGTTTTTGGATTTCTTCATGTTCAATTTTCCTTTTTTTTAAATTTCTTCAGGATCACTTTTTACTATTTTTGAACTTTTCTATATTTCTGATTTTTTTCTTCTTTTCTACTTTTTAATGTTTTTTGAATTTTTCCAAGATCACTTTTGACTATACAAAATAAATAGGATGCTTCCTCATCTTATATTCTAATACTCTTTCACTTTATACACTTTCATCTGCTCTAGGTGTAAAACCTTTTCAAGTGTATGTTGTTGATGGGCTCTTGTAGTTCCTCTCCATCACAATCAACTAGCTTGTATGTACTCATTCAAAAAGAAGAAGTAATGACAAAAGGACCTAACCAATTTGCTTTGAATTTACCTTTCTTCTCTCTTTCTACCTAATTATTTGGGTTTTCTCTCAATACCAATGTTAGGAATGGGAACATTGAGAGGGGGGGTGAATCAGTGTTCACTGTATTTTAATCTTTTCTCTTTGCTCTTTAAACTTAACTTAAATGCTTAAGTACTGAAATGAATATCAACATAAGAAAGATACATAAACACAACACATAACACCAATATGGTTACGGGGAAACCCAAATGGGTAAAAACCCCGGTGGGACTTGGTACCCACTAAGAACTGCACTAGTATCTTGTGATCCTTGTTAGAAGATCTGCAACCCTGTTAGGAGTTGTTCATTACAATACTTTTAGTATAGTAGACCTGGTCAAAGGTTAGACCCTGTTAGGAGTCTTTTATAATAACCTTGTTAGGGGTGGGGACACAGTGTCCTAGAGCTCATTTCTCAAGTGGTGAAGGCTACAACCTTTTGATCTTAGATACACACTATATTCGTTGGATGAACTGGCACTGTGACACTACTTGTCTGATTAGTTCCTTTGATGTGCTAATACTTTGACCTATTGCAAAGCTTTAATACATTCTATCTTCTCTTTTCATACCTATGCTCTACTTATCTTTTCTCTATATCAACTGCCTTACCATATTACAATGGCGCATCTTATATTTATATGCACTACCAAAACAATTAACTAGGTCGGCCTATAACTGATTACATACAATGCTTCCAATTGAATTGGCTCAAGCGTGTTTACATAAAAACATAATTACATGTCTACAACCTAAATACAATAGGTGCATATCCTTTAAAAAACAATATTATCATCGCTAATCAAATTACCAACAATCGACTGCATACTTTGTTAATGTTCTTGCATTCACTGGCTATACCTCTTCAACTATCTGTATCTTCATCATATATTTGCATCTAATCATGTGCTCTTAGAATTAGCATGAATACATACATTCAAGCTTAACTTCAAGGGTGCATACCTTAACTAGGTCATACGTATGTGCACTGATGTTCTGACCTTCTGGTACTCTGCTAACTATCCAGTCTTTTGTACATAGCCAAATTTTGATCTTCTGATAATGTGCACCAACTCCAAAACACTATATGAATTTTTTTCCATAATGAAAACAATATATTTAGTCATATACAATATTATAGTCAACTTGCCAATAATCTCCCCCTTTTTCATTGATGGCAACAAAGGAATATGACAAAGTTACTAACTGTACCTTTATACAAAAAACTCTTGAGCATATTCTAACTTATATCTCCCTTATCCTCTATACATCTTCTTTACATATATGTAAGACTCCATATTCTATACAATGCTCCCCCTTTGACATTAATGACAAAGGTGTTCCAAAAACTATATCTACAAGTACTTACAATGTTAAGACATCTGGATATGCTATCTGTAACTTTTGGATCTCTTGTTTCCAAAATAAAATTAGTGCATTGACAGTTTGGAGATGGGCGCATAAGGCATATGTCAGCATCTCCATCTTCTCCAAATTTGTGGTGGGACCTTGATCATATGTCACCATGGTGGCATCAATCTCCTTGATATTCTAATTGAGCACATCTAGGGAGGGCGCAAGAGCATTCCTGAGCTGTGTTTGCCTTGCCCTTATCTTGGACATCTCCTTCTCATCTTTTTCTATTTTATCTATCTATCCCTAGTATACATTGTTGCACATGTTCACATCAATGGAGGGGTCTTCTAATGATTTCCTTACTTTTTCTATCATTTCTTATGCCTCTTGTATCTTCTTGAAATGATCATCAGTTAGCTTATCTTGGTCCATACAATCTGCAATGATCTTCCTGCCTTTTGCTACAAACTCCTTTAAAGATGCTTGACTAGTCTTTAGTGAACTTAGGTCAAGTGTAAAGTTTATAACCAATTCACTTAGCCTCTTCTTCATACATTTCTCTTCTGCAACTAGGGATGTAGATTCTTCCAAGCTAGAAAACTTAGTCTTGAAGTTTGAAAGAATTGTGCTTACATCATCAACTGAATGGACCTTAGACACTTTCTTGTTTGAAGGTAGCAAGTTGTTTAAAATGTTGACTGATTCAAAAAACAAGGGGTTCCTCATTACCTACTTCTCCTTTTCTTTCTCCATGGCTAAGACACTGATCTTGATCAAGTCTTCTTCTCCCCAAGAGTCCAAACTAGTGGTGTCAGGTATCAAACTTGACAACAATGATGCTGAGGGTAATGGAGTGATGGGAGTGCTATCCATTACTTCTTTCTTTACTCTAATTTGTATCTCAATAGATGGTTTATCTATTGATTCACTTCATTTTACCTCTTCTTCTCCTTTCTTCTCTTCTACCTTTTCTTCCTCTATTTCTGTCTCTTCTTCTTCTTCTTTTTCTGTCTCTTTTCTTGTTTCCTTCTCTTCTTCTTCTTGTAACTTGGGTGAATTGTCACTGCATAGATTTTCAACCTCTTGTGTGCTTACAAAGGCCTCTTCAAACCGGTCCAAGTCATTATCTGTAGCTGCCATAGCAGTCTCTAAATTATCAATAATGATAGTGTTATCCTTTTGTGTCTCTGTCATAGGTGCAAAATTTTCTACCTCTATCAGTGATTCAACTGTAGGTTCTGAGTCCTAAGGACTTGTCACTGGTACATTAGTGGGCTTTTCCACCTTAACTTCCTTATAGGGTACTTGTGTTGAGGGCACAGTGGGTGGATACATGTGTTTATTCAAGAAAACCTTCTCAAAAGCTTTCTCTATCTCTTTGGATGTCAACTCAAAGTTCTTGTCCATTATATGTAGTGTTCTTAGCTTTGTTCGTAGATGTGGCTTTATCAAATCTAGCAATAGTATTTTCTCTTCTAAGGAACACACCGGTAGACTTTCATCTAGAATATTTTCTCTTATCCTAAGATCTTCTTCAATAGCTTGTTTCTTCAAGGATTCTAAGATGTTCCAAACATTATCTGGAATGACTATTTTTAGTTCCAAGACTGTATTTTTGAACTTGATCATATGTTTTATGATCATGCCATGAATCTATAATTTGTCAATTTTGTTGTATTTCTCATAAAACTTTCCTATCAGATCCAATCTTCCTTTATCAACAATTCTTGTACTCAATACTTTAAGATTAGGTCTGAAACTTACCTCTAGAGGTGCTTGAGTATTCTTCCTACTTCTTGTTGCTCGCGAGGATGGGTGGCTTGCACCTAACTCTTTCTTCCTCTTAGCCATTGTCTTATACTTAGGAGGAGCTATAAGATCAATATTTTCTATGGGCACAGGAGGGTTAACATCTATTTTATTCTGTTTGTCTTTTGGATCAGCTAACTTTTCAACTTTGATCTTCTTTAACTTAGGATCATCTTCCTTAGCTTTTGCTGCAGATGCACTCTCAATTCCCAAAGAAATATTTTCTTGTCTTGCTTTGTCAAGGTCTACCTATGTTACTCCATGAATTCTGAGTATCTCAAAAGTAGCCTTAGCTACTTTCCTCTTTGTTGCTGCATAGTTAAGAACTGCATCAACTTCTCTTGTCTTCTCTTCATAAGTACCCCACCTAGGTTCATTAGGGTCCTTAGGTGCTAATAGTAGTACTTGAGCATAGGCTTCCAAGATTTGTTCATCAACTTCATATCCAAGTGGATGGACCCACTTTGTTCTTGGCTCAATTACCTCCATACAAGTTATATCAGTTTCTACCATAAAGAAAATGTTGTCCTTATATTTCTCTACAATACTTTCTGGTATTATGTACCTCATTTGCATTTTGATTCTAAATGTTTCCAATTCTAGCTCCATGTAATACTCCAATGAACTATTAGTAGATGCCTTAAGAGAAATATGTGGAATTGTAGGTAAACTCTTGTCTAGATATAAATCTGAGAGCTTTCCATGTGGAAGTACATGTATATAATTAAAGACCCAAACTTGAATATTTTGGTCTTATCATGCTTGATGGCTTTAATATTATCAATTAGCTATGCGTGCAAGATTTCACACAGATTGAACTCACCATTTTCTCTAATAATCCTTATTGCTATAAGAATAGTGGTTGTGGACACACTACTTACCCTGTTGGTGTGCTAAAAATTATACCCTAATATCATAGACATCAATTTGATGTCTTTCTCCTTTATAGGCTCAATTGTCATTCCGCACCTATCACTTCTTGACTTGCATGCATGTTCTACTTATTTCCTTACATCCTTGCCCACTGGAAGAACAACACCTATCCTAGAAAGGCCTATCATCTCATGAATGAGATCTCCTGTGATTCTTACTGGAACTTCACCTATCCAAAATAGGTTATCATGGATTCTGCTTAAGAGGATCTTGATCCACTTAGATTTGCAAAACTCATGTGCCATAGAAAACTCAATACTAGGATGATTCTCTAATTCCATAAACTCATCAAGGAAGGTTTTATCTAGTTTCATCATGGTCTCTATGTGCACTCTAATTCTTTCAAGACCTACTAGTTCCTTCTTATAGTAAATGTATACACAGATGTCTTCAGCATGCATAACACCCATAGGGGTTCGGGAGAATGCTCCCTCTAAATCATCTAGGGTAGATTTGAAAGGGTGCCTCTTGAAAATGTATCTCTTCTTCTCCACAACATCAAACACTATAGGAGTAGCCATAACTTACTTGTTTATCACTTCAATTAGGTTTCCAAGAACTTTTGAATCGTCATGATGGATTAGGGCTTCCGCAATCGATCAAATACACTTCTTCACTGGTGAATCACACTTCAATCCTTTACAATCAATTACTAGGGATTTAGTTCTCTCCAATTGCTCAAACTTGAATACAATGAGTAATTTGTAAGTCTTTGTGTACTTTTAAAGTGAAAATTTTGCCATTAATGCTTGCCACATAAACCAGACTTTTACTAAGAATTTCAAACTTTTATTTTGTAGACAATCAGGTAGTGCGCTCTTGTACATATCATCACATAATCTTCAAAAGGTTAAATCCAAAGGTGCATACTCTGAGGGTGAGTATACTGGCCACGCAGGGGTTTAGAGCTAAATTAGCTCCCCCTATAACCCTAAGGGCCATTCATCTAGATGTAGAGGGTGCATCCACTATGGATGCATCCAATACATGCTCATCAACCTTATCCTTCTTTTCCTCTACCCAAATCAAGCTCGCATCTTCAGAAGCTTTCACAAACTTGACTTCTCCTTTGGTATCTAGTATTGACTCTTCTAGCTTTTTAGGGCTTTCCTAACTTTACATCCTTGATCTACAAAACTTTGAGATGTGTCCAACCTTGTTACAAGAGTGAAAAATAATTGGAGGCCTTAAATTCTTTGGTGCATTGATATTGGTTACCATTCTACACTATCTAGCTAAGTGACCACTATAATTACATATCTGACATGTAATACTTTGAGAACTTCTTGCATTTGCTTGATTCTGATTATGCTGAGTTTTGTTCTTCTAACTTGTTTTACAATTCATAGCTCTATGACCAAATTTATTGCATGAATAAAAGTAACCATTGAAAGGTCTTACCTCTTTAAAATTCCTTGCAATGTGTCCATGCTTGTTACAGGCATAAAAAGTTCGGTCTACTGGCTTGTGCTCATCCTTGGATGGTTCAACTTTATCTTTATTCTGATTTTCAGTCTCCTTAGCATCTGTAATGTCTTTTGGTGCTTTTATTCTTCCTCACATGTTATCAATTTGATTTTGTGCTTCATTAAATTCAATGCCACTAGCATCTCCTTTAAGCTTTTGAGAATATAACTGAGATTCTATCAGATCCTTACTTGTGTGTAATTTATCAATGTGATTATTTTCCTCTTTCAATTCAGATTCTAACTTTTCTTTGTTGTTTCTTAGCTCCAAGATTTCCATGTTTTCTTACCTCAATTCTGCATTCAGTTGAAGGTTCTCTTTGATATGTTCATCATATACTTCTTAATTATTAGTTAGCTTATCATCCAGCTCTTCAATCTGATCTTTCAAAGATGTGTTCTCTTCATTTAGCTTTTTGACCATTTTCCCTAAATCACTGTTTGAGAAATCTTTCAAATCTTTTCTTAGTCTTTTGATACTGCTTGAGAATCACTGACTTTTTCTTTTAGTTCTTCAATTTCTTTTTCATATCTATCAAGGTCTTCAAGAGAAGCTTCAAGATTATTTTTTAGATGTTTCATTTGTTCCTTATCCATGATCTCCTCAAGTGGTTAAAATTCTTTACTGAGGACCAGAGCTCTGATACCAATTGTTAGGAATGGGAACACTCAGAGAGGGGGGGGGGGGTGAATCAGTGTTCACTGTATTTTAATCTTTTCTCTTTTCTCTTTAAAATTAACTTAAATTCTTAAGTACTGAAATGAATATCAACATAAGAAAGATACATAAACACAACACATAACACCAACATGGTTATAGGAAAACCCAAATAGGTAAAAACCCCAGTGGGACTTGGTACCCACTAAGAACTGCACTAGTGTCTTGTGATCCTTGTTAGAAGATCTGTAAACCTGTTAGGAGTTGTTCATAATAATGCTTTTAGTATAGTAGACCTAGTTAAAGGTCAGACCTTGTTAGGAGTCTTTTAGAATAACCATGTTAGGGGTGGGGACACACTATCCTAGAGCTCACTGCTCAAGTGGTGAAGGCTACAACCTTCTGATCTTAGATACACACTATATCTGTTGGATGAACTGGCACTATGACACTGCTTGTTTGATCAGTTCCTTTGATGCGATGATGCTTTGACCTATTGAAAAGCTTTAATACATTCTATCTTCTCTTCACATACCTCTACTCTTCTTATCTTTTCTCTATATCAATTGCCTTACCATATTACAATGGCACATCTTATATGTATATGCGCTACCAAAACAATTAACTAGGTCGGCCTATAATCGATTACATACAATGCTTCCAATTGAATTGGCTCAAGTGTGTTTACATACAAACATAATTACATGTCTACAACCTAAATACAATAGGCACATAGCCTTTACAAAACAATATTATCATCGCTAATAAAATTACCAATAGTCAGCTGCATACTCTATTATGTTCTGGCATTCACTGGCTATACCTCTTCAACTATCTGTATCTTCATCGTATGGTCTCATATGATCATGCACTCTTAGATTTCACATGAATACATACATACATGCTTAAATTCAAGAGCACATACCTTAACTAGGTCATATGCATGTGCGTTGATGTTCTGACCTTTTGGTACTTTGCTAACTAACCAGTCTTCTGTACTTAGCCAAATTTTGATCTTCTGATAATGTGTGCTGACTCCAAAATACTGACTTTGTTTCCATAATGACAACACTATATTTATTCATATACAATAGTATAGTCAACTTTCCAGCAACCAAATCACCTATTTGAAATTTTCTTGGTTTGATATGTTTATTGTAATTTCTTGACATCCTATTCTGATAAACTTTGAGATGATCAAAGGCTTGTTGTTGTCTTTCATCAAGAAATTCCAACTCTTGTAATCTAGCAACCCTATAGTCTTCCTCACTTAGCAATCCATGTAGTGAAACTCTTAAGGATTGAATTTCAACCTCTAATGGTAGTACCGCTTTAGCTCCATAGACCAATGAAACTGGTGTAGCTCATGTTAGCATCCTCACACTTGTTCTATATGTCGACAAAGTAGGATTTATCTAAATATCCCAATCTCTTACTGAATTATCAATTGTCCTCTTCAATATTTTCAAAATGTTCTTATTAGTGGCTTCCTCTTGTCCATTTCCTTGCGGGTAATATATTGAAGATAAATGATGTATCATATGGAACTTTGCACATAATTCTTTTAAGTCCCTATTCTTGAAATTTTTATCATTATCTGTTATGATGACTTGAGGTATACCATACCTACAAATTATATGGTTCAAGATGAACATGATTTTTTTCTTGTGGTGGTAGACAATGGCACAACTTTGACCCATTTGGTGAAGTATTCAGTTGCAATTATAATGAACTTATGACCATTGGATGAAGGTGGGTAAATCATCCCTATTAAATCCAACCCTAATTGATAAAAGGGCCAAGGTGTAGTCAACAGATGCAGTGCCTGATCTGGCATATGAATTAGGTTTCCATGATATTAGTATTTTTGACAAGTCTTTGCAAAATGGCATGCATCTTTCTCCATGGAAGGCCAATAAAATCCTATCCTTAGAATTTTCTTCACTAAGGTTAACCCATTTGAATATGACCCACAAATTCCTTTATGGATTTCTTGTAAGGCTAATTTTGATTCCTCCTTCTCTAAACACCTTAAAAGAATTTTTTCAAGACTCTTGTGATACAATGTATCAGATACAAGGGTGTAATGAGAGGCTTGTCTTATGAAGTTCCTTTTCTAGTTTCGAGTTTGGTCCAAGGGTAGGGTTTGGTCTTTCAATTAATTATATGTTGATCCATACTAGGGTGAGTCATGTCCCACTAATAGGAAAATGATGTGGAAATTGGAAGGGTCAAATGTGGGTTGTCCCATTTCTTCTACCAAGAATTTGTATCTTGCACTTTGGTTTGACATTTGGAGGAGTGAATCCAATGTAACCATGGCGTCTACTTCTTTGTTCTTTTCTCTAGGTACTTTCTCAAATGTGATCAAGGTGAAGTATTTCTTGAGATCTTCTATCATATTCTTATAAGGTATCAACTTGTCATCTTTTGTTTGATATTCATCATTTATCTAATTTATGACTAGTTGAGAATCCCCATATATCTGTAATTATGTCACCTTCCATTCTAAGGCCAATTTGATGCCAATGACTAATGCCTCATGTTTAGCTATATTATTTCTACATGGAAATAGTAGATTATATGATTTAGGGATTATTTATCCTTGGGGTTTAATCAATAGTATTCCTTCTCCTGAGCCATGTTGAGTATAAGAGCCGTTAAAAGATAATTTCCATGTTTTTGCTTCAACATTGATTATTTTTTAATCTGGAAATTCCACCTGAATATGATGTTCATCTTCTAACAGTGCCTTCGCTAGTTGATCTTCTATGACTTGGCCTTTGATTTCCTTTCTATCCACATACTCTATATCAAATTTTCCCAATACCATGACCCATTTGGCCAACCTTCCTGTCAAAGCCATTTTTCTTAAAAGATACTTTAAGGGATCAATTTTTTCTATGAGTTTGATCTTATAAGATAGCATATAATTTCATAGCTTTTCGGAAGAAAAAAATATTGCCAAACAAGATTTTTCTATGAAGGTTTAATTCAACTCATATTTCACCATGGTTCTTCTTATGTAGTAAATAGCCTTTTCTTTTCCATTTTCATCTTCTTGATCCAAGAGTAAAAAACTCTAAAGAGTGTTTGTCACTGAAATGTACAAAATCAATGGATTTCCTCTTATTGGTGGCATCAATATTGGTGGATTAATAAGATACTTTTTGAGTAACCTGAAAGCTTCTTCACACTTATCATGCCATCTCAATATTGTGGTCTTATGGAGGAGTTGAGTAAAAGAATGGCACTTTTCCACTACTTGTGATATGAACCTTCTGATTGATGGAATTCTCCCTTGGAGTGATCTCATTTGACTCATATTTCTAGGTGCCCTCATTTCCATTATTGCTTTGAATTTTGAAAGGTCTACCTCTATTCCTTTTGCTAAGACTATGCACCCTATAAATTTTCCAGATTGTACCCCAAAGGAACATTTCGTAGGATTAAGTCTCACCTTGAACTGATCTAACCTTCTAAATATTTTCTCTAAAATTGGTAGATGTTCCTCCCTTGAGTGATATTTTGTAAGTATGCCATTCACATACTCTTCTAAAAATTTAGGCATCATATCATGGAATATGGTAGTCATGGCTCGTTGATAGCTGGCTCCAACATTTTTAAGACCAAAGGGCATAACATTCTAACAAAATTTCCCCCATGCACATGTAAAATATGTTTTATCTTGATCTTCTAGTGCAATTTTGATTTGGTTGTAGCTGCTAAATCCATCCATGAGAGAGAACATTGAATGACCCATTTTCAAATCTACTATAGAATCTATACTTGGTAAAGGAAAGTCATCGTTTAGACATGTGAGGTTGAGATCCTTGAAATACGTACAAATTATAATGGACATGTATGCTTTTGAAATAGGCACAATATTTGATATCCACTCAATATAGTCAATTTCTCTTATGAACCCAACTTTTAATAACTTTTCTAATTCCACTTTGACAAGAAGTGCGATGTGTGGGTGCATTTTTCTCAACTTTTTCTTGACTAGTCTTACCCCTTATTTGATGTTCAAGTGGTACATGATCAAGTTTGGATCTAATCCCAATATATCATCATAAGACCATGCAAAATTTACTTGCCTCTTTGAAATTTTTTATGAATTCCTCTTTTTGTTCATTTGATAATGATGTTGCTAGATGTATGACCTTTGGCTTTGATTCAATCCCAATGTTGATCTTTTCTATCGGCTCTATCAGAATAGGTGATCTCTTCTCATAATGTTTGGGAAAAGTATCCAACCTCTTGTCCTTAGGTGCCAAAATTGGATTTTCACCTTCAGAAATGTTCTTTATTTATTTCTCTTTTTGGTCTAATACTACCACCTTGTGGTTTTCACCATTAGACTCTTTCAATTTTTTACTTTTTTTCAAAATCTTCTCTTATTTTTGAATTGAGAGATTGGATACTTTCCTTCATCATTTCTTCTTGATATTCTTTGGTAGAAGAAGATTCAACCACATTTAGGTATAGGGTCAAAGATCTATCATTTTGGAATATGGGAAGGATAGTTGGTACTATGGAGTCCCATTCAATGAGTTCTAGATATACATGGTTTAAAGGGTCATTGCTTTGGTTTGGATTGATAGGACTTAGGGACATGAGTTCATTAGAAGGCTTGTACATCATATCACTTAAGTCTATAACATGTGCTTATACTAATAATTCTAAAGAACTTGAGCCAAAATATTCCTCACTTGAATCCTCTTGGGTTTCTTTTGGGTAAAAGTGTCGTGGGTTGAACCTATTGTTATATCCTTCTATTTTTGGAGTCCATGATGGTATGTAGGGTTCTCCTACACATTGAGAGTTTTCTACCTTTTGATTTGGTACACTTTCTTGAGCCTCTTGGTTAGAAATTGAAGCTTGATTAGAACTTGAACCTAAGATTAACTCTTGCATTTTTCCTTGATTAGGAGTATAAGTGTGGTCTACATCCACTTATTTATCTTGGAAAGATATAGTAGACAATGAATCCCACTCCCATTTGTTTGAGTCTTTGTCAATTTGAGAGTCTAATTGAAAAATTTGTTCATAGAACATGGGGTGATTCTTTTGAGTGTATCCTTGTTCAAGAAATCCCAATCTTGATTTCTCCTTGCTATCCCTCCAAGAAATTTCTATTGGTTCAATCAACACTTCATTTCTTCTACCCAAAGGTCCTTGTCCTTTGTAATCCATCTTTTGCATTATTTGAAACCTTTACCATATTGATGAGTAGGGATGCTAATGTTTTGGATTATTTTTTCATGAGCACTTGACTCATCATCCTTAAATAGCCACTTCAAAATTTCATTGTCCTCTTCATCCATGGATGAAGAAGTACTAGCCCTTACAAAATGATTATTGTATTTTTGAGGTGGACGTAAGCTAGAGGGTTTTCCATGAGACTTAGGAGATAATGATAGATCCATTATAGATAAAGAATATTCTCCCACACCATTCTATTTGATCTTGTATTTTTTTTTTAAAGTTTTTCATCATGGTGTCCATCTTTTGGTAATGATCCTCCTTGGTATTAATTTGGGTAGAATTTTCCTTATTTTCTTCTTCTTTTTCTTTAAGAATTTCCTCACTAAATTTATCTTTTTCCTTAGTTGATGTAACTAAGTTAGTGGGAATTTAATGGTCTTTAACAAGATTATCTTCCTCACCTATATTTTCTTTTCCTTTTATTGAAGGAAGGTCCTTCAAACTTTGTCCTTTCTCTATTTTTTTGATGTAGTGCCTTCTGTATGATGAGGAACCAATGAATCATTTATGGGCTTGATATTGTTGCAATATTGGGATGGATTTAAGTCTCAACTCACCATGATTTCTTGCCCCATGTATGGAAATTTAAAACATTAATGGTGCATTGAGGGTACTGCTTGCATTTTATGTATCCACGGTCTTCCCAGTTGAATTTTATAGGTCAATTTTAAATCTAGCACTTGACAAATAGTCTCCTTTTGCATAGACCTTCTCAGATAGGGAGCACTATTATACCTTTGGAAGATCTCTCTTAATCATCATAAGCCTTTATGGTCATCTTCCTTTTAGGGTCTATAGCTTCTTTGGAATATCTTAAGGCTTTAACAAGGCTCAAAGTACAAATGTTTAGACCATATCCTCCATCAATGAGGACTCTTTTAAACCGATGCTTATGTATCAAGACCACTATGTGTAATAGCAAGTTGGGGGTGATTTAGGGACATATCATCTTTCTTGAAAAAGGACAACTAATGAGATGCAACTAAGTGTCCTACCATATTCTCATATTTGTCCATGTCCAAATTCAAGGGAGCATCAGTTTCAACAAGGGCTTTCTCCAAGATTTCTTTATGAGTAGGTGAAAATTTTAGCAACTCTAAAATATAAATTTTCATGAGAATTTGTTGGAGTTGATCTACCAAATTGTATTGCTTTGATGAAGAGGATGTTTGATTGGGTACAATAATTCTAGGGGAACCTCTCAGTAAGGTGATTTTAGATGCTTTCCCCCTAGTCATGACATTTGATGCTTCTTCCTTTTGATTTTCCTTCACCACTATCACATTGATTTAATTTTCACACCCACTCAAAGAGTTTATGTTGTTTTCATAGGTATGGGAAAATTTCACTTTCTCATTTCATCACTTGTTATTTTGATTAGTAGTTGATGATTCTCCTTTTTTGTGATTAAATAAAGGGTTCTTAAAAGTCATGTGATCTTCATTGTTTTGATGCCCTTCAACCTTAATCGTGTCATCATCTATTAGATCTTGGACTAAATGCTTAAGTTTCATGCATTTGTTGGTTTTGTGTCCCTTTTTTTATGATACTCGCAATGGTGTGCATCATTCCACCATGTGGGTTTCACTTGAGGTTCATATGGCCTTGATTTAGGTAAAACAATGATTTTATTAGCCACAAGTGTTCTCAAAGCATTTTCCAAGGGTTCACCCAAGAATGTGAGTTATCTCTTTTGAAATGAAGGAAAGAAATGCTTAGGTTTGTTTCCACCTTGATTGTTGAAGGAATTATTGTTGTTGTTGAAAGGTGCCCTGGTCATTTGGTTTATATTATTCATTTGGTTTGACCCACTTGATAAGTTAAAAGGGGTAGCTTTTAGGTTGTGGGCTTCTACAAGCCCATCGTTTACAAGGTTCTTATTTGTGTTTTTCAACCAAAACCTTGATTTATGGTTATTGTTGTTAGATCTCTTGTTATTATTGTAATGATTTAAATTATTATTATTATTATTGGTGTTTGCATAACCTTTTTTTTAATTTAAAGAGTTTGATCTCTCCTCTTTTTACCAACACTTCTTTAATTTTTATCCCATTCTCAATGATCTTTTTGTATGTGAGGGGACATTGAAGTTGGAGTCTATAATTCATTTCCATGTTTAGGTTGTTCATGAAAATTTCCATCTTCTCCTTCTTAGGTATGCTTCTAGGATATCATGTGAAAACCATTCTCCATCTTTGGAGAAAACCAAGAAAAGGTTTAGTCTCTTTCTATTTTGTGTCACATAAGTTGAGCATGGTGATTTTGTGCTCTATATTGTATGAGTAGTGAGTGAGGAATTTGGAGGCTAGCTCTTCAAAAAAATTTATCAATTGTGATAATTTTAAAAACCACTCCATGGCTTAGCCTCCTAGGATTCTTGTAAATAGCCACATTAAATAGGTGGTATGATGCATGAAATCTATACTCAAAGCACAAAATTCCCTTAGGTGGTCTTTTGGGTCAGACTTATGCATGTAATTTTTGTATCTAGGAAAAACCATGTTGGGAGGGAAGGAAAGGTACCATAACCAAGTTTTGATCAAATGAAAAAGGGTACAAGGCCTCAATAGAGAAGGGTTTTGGTTCAGACACTTTCTTCATGGTGTTTATTTTTTCTTGAAACATTTTTTATTTTTCTTTTCATAACACCTAATGGATTATCCTCTTCCTCATCTTTCTTTAAAGTTGTGGTGTCGTAATTGTGAGGAAGATTAACCCCTGATTGGGCTAGGTTAAGGAAATATCTCTCCTTATTTCTCTCTAAATTTTTTTCCATTATTTCAAGAAAGTTTGGGCAGCCCTATTGGATTTATCTTCAGTTGTTTCCTTTGGCCCTTGGTTTCCTTGGATATTGGTATCTTGTTCTTCATTATTTTTCCCATGGACATAATAAAAAAAGTAATTATTTATAGCCATTAGATTGACTCTTTCCTCTAATAGGTTAGGGAGACTATATTCTTGTTCTTGGATTTCAATGAAAGGAGTTTGGAATATGAACTCGGGGACCTCTTGTGTTATGAAAGTGTCATATTCTTTTAATGATATTTTCAATTTACGTGATCTCATGAAAATCAGCATCAAAAAAAGGTTTGAGTCAAATGGAATTTCCCCTATTTTGGTGATTGTTCTTTTGAGAAGATTTTTAAAATATAAGATGATTTTTTAAATGGATGTTTCTTCCTTATTATACATATCTTCAAAGAAAGCAATCTCAAGTGCACTGGTCTTTAAAACCCTCTAAACACAAAAATTTTTAAATGTAAGGAACGATATCACGGGTTTTGAACAAGAAGTAACTTGAAGCAATCTACCTATATTCAAATTTGGTTTGTAAACAACACTCTAATAGGTAGGATTTCTAAATTAACAAGGCACTAGTAATTATTATATTAAAAGAAATATCAAGTCTCATCCCACAACAATTAGGGGATTCCCACCACCGGTATATCGGAGTTTCGCGCAATCCTGAAGGACTACTCGAGGAAGTTTGATTCTTGATATCCTTTTGTCACTCACCCCATTAAGGATGATTTAATTTAATTTTATAGTGGGTTGGATTATTGCAGAAAAGGAAATTGTACCCCACTTTGGGATGTTCCTGTCACTGGCCTCATTAAGGAATATTCTCAGGAGGCGAGCCCACTAAAGTTCTAGCATGTTCATTTTAAAGCGAATAAATGAAGTGAAAAGATAGGTTTGGGAGTTTGATTCACCAAAAGGTGAAGAGCATATCCCTACTATTCCTCACTTCCAAGCATAATTAACAAAGTTCAATTTCTCAAGCCTTTTAATCTAATGGGAATTGAGTATTTCTACTCTCCTCCACAAATAATAGGCTTCAAATTTAGTGCCTATTTATTCCTTAGCCTTTCTTTTAATCAAGGAATCTAGTAGGTTTGGAATTTTGATTCACTTAAAAAGTGAAGAGCATAGGCCTACTACTAAATTCCCCAGACAATAATAGGCTTTTAATTACTAGATTCAAATTGAAGTGTCACAATTTAAACAAAAATTCAAAGGGATGAAGGTTTACCTCTTTTCGAAGCTAGAAAAGGCTAGGAGAATTTTTTATTTAGGTTTTCATTGATTTACTCACCTAGTTTCAATTTTTCCAGCTCCTTTGCATCCCCTTTGAAATTGTTAGTCCAACACAACCAAACAAAATGAAGAAATACAAGCAAAATCAAATTTTAAGCCTCTTCTTTCAAATTTAGCAAAAAAATGATTAAGGCATGAAAATCCAATTTAAGGAAATGAATTTTGATTTATATAATTCAACAATTTACAAATATCTTTCAAAATGTTTACCTTCCTGCTTGGAATCCTCCAAGAAGTAATTTGTGTATTTATTTCTCTCTTTTTAGCCTTTTTGCAATGTCTTTATCCTCCCTATGGATTTTAGTCTCTAGTTTTTGTACTTTTCTATGCTCTGTCATCAGAAAAACATAGAGAAATCATTTCCAGCTATCAGATTATTCAAATTTGTAAAATAGTCAAACACGCTACATAAATAATTAAACATACTATTTAAATACTTAAATGCACTGTACAAAAATTTAAATGCACTAATACAAAAATTGAATGTGTTGTTTAACAAGTAAAATGTGTGTAAATGAAACTTTAAATGCACTGCAGGAATTGTCAAATGCGCTACGGAGTCAAGGCATAAGCGCTAAAAAAATGATAGACATAAGACAAAAGTGTTTAAATGCGTTATTTGTCCATATAAATGCATTAAAATTTTCTTTGGATACATTGTTCTAGGCCTCAAATGCACTATTTAATTTCTCAAATGTGCTATTAGAAGTCTCAGATGCACTATTTCACCTGCAAAATAGACAATTCAAACATAAAATCCTAGAATTCTATGAATTTTTCCAAAATTTAGACAATTGATGCCCCATTGTGGGTGCCATTTTGTGTACTAGAGTACCTTTATAATATTAGTTTGATAATATTTAAATCAAAACAAACTAAATTACCACAATTAGTAAGCTATTTTAATGCAAATAAACCCAAGAAACATCCTATAGCTCTCTAATTAAGAATGTTAATGATAAGCTCTCAACAAGCCTCCATTAGTGACATTTCTAAAATGATAAATTGATAGATGATTGCACAAATAAAACCTATTTCAAAGAAAATATGCTTAATTATGCCTAAAATGCCTTTAAAGCTCAAATTTGCAATAATTTTGATGCAATTCTCAGATATATGGATCATTTTCTCCTGATTTTAGCCTTGCTTTTATAGATTTTTGCAAGCATAGGGGGTGGAATTGATTTAAAGTCATGATTAGGTTAAGGTTTCATCCACGGTTTCAATTATGGGGATAATTTAAATATTTTATCCTCAAAGCTTAGGACAATGAGACAAAATGAGTGGTCAAGATGCTCTCACCTTATGAGGGATTGAGATTCAATTTTGGCTTGATCCATGTGAGTCCAATCCTTGATTCCTATTGGTTGAGGTAATTTCCTCCCATGTGGTGGGTGAGGTAAATTAGGAATTAATTAATTGAATTTAATTGATTTTTTTAGCCATGTGTACCCCTTGAATGGGTTGATTTGATTTTTAATTGAGATATACAATTAATTAGATTAATTACATAATTAATTTATTTATCTTGATTTAATTGGATTTTTATTTTCAAGTATTATTGGATTGTGGCTTGATTGTAATTAATGCCTTCATTTTCCCCTAGTTTCTCACTTGGTTTGATATTGACCATTTTTAGGTGATTATAGGATAAAGATAAGAAAGAAGATGCTAAACAAGGAGAATTATCCTTTGCTCAAGAAAAGAAAGAAGTGAGGTATGATGTAAGTAATAAAGTTGTATCTGACAAGGGAAATATAGGTAAGAGCACTACTAACAGTGTATTTGAGTTACCTACTTTTGATATGAAACATGATCTTACCCAAATGAAGGTTTTAGTTCCCTTGATAGAAATGTTGAAGATTAAGGAACATAGGGAGGAGACATTGTCATTGTTAACAAAGATAATAGATACCCCTCTTGATAGTAAGAAGGAGAGTAAATTAAACATGACTAATTTTTAACAAGAGGTCCCTTTCATATATGTGGGAAATGTAATTATCCAAGAGCCCTCACAAGTTGACCATTTTTATGTGAATCTACTTTTAAGTAACAAGCTTGTGAAGAATTGTATCATATATTCTAGTGTTGCAGCAAATTTTATTCCATATGGAGTGGTGAAAGAGTTGGGGATGGAAGTAGATACTTCTTTTGGGAGGTCCTATGCCATGGATAATAGAGAGGTCCCTATAATTGGAACTCTAAAAGGAGTTAAAGTTAAGATTGCCACATTTCCTAAGGCAACTTATAAAATGGATGTTGTTATTATTGATACCCAACCCCATTATGGTATGTTATTGTCAAGGAAATGGGCTGCACCAGTAAGAGGAAATGTAAAACTAAATTTATCTTATGCAAAAATTCTAGTTAATGGGAATGAAGTAAAATTGTACAAAGAGCCACGTGCATCATTCACTGTGGAAAATGTAGGGAGAAATATGCTCAACTATTATGTGGATATTGATATGGAAAATTTTAGAATTGAGAAGATAACTTCCACAATGTACGAATATTGATCCATTGGTGGAAGAATTGCAATCACAATAGAATGACTTATGGAAAATGTATTTTGATGGAGCTTGTTCAAAAAAAGGGTCAAGGGATGGTTTCTTGTTTATTTCTCCATCAGGTAAAACTTTTAAGTATTCCTTCTTGTTAGCATTCTAATGCACTAACAATACTGCTGAGTATGAAGCCCTATTTTTGGTATTAGATATTTTAATTAGGCATGGTATTAAGTCTTTGAAAGTTTTTGGGGATTCAAAATTGGTTGTAGTACAGGTTAGATGTCAGTATGTTGTGAAAAATGATAGATTAAAATTGTATAAGCATGCAGTGTGGGATCAAATTGAGTTATTTGATGCTTTTAATATTAAGTGGATACAAAGGTCTAAGAATATTATGGCTGATTTTATGGAAAATGTGGCTTTGAAAAATGACGATTTGAATTTGAGTGGGGTGTCAATTCTAGAAGTTAAAAGTAGGCTAGTAATACTTGATAATGTATACAACTGGAAATTTTTTGAGGATGACTAGGATATCCTCAAGTTTATTGATGCAGAAGCATCCTAGGTGTAAGAGCAATCTTGCATCACCCAAAAATATTTTTGGTTTCTTTTCAATAAGGGCTATCTTGTGTAGAGCTGCTATTTATGAAAATTTATTATTTTTAGTAAGTTTTTTGTTCATGCTCAAAATGGTCTATTTTCTTCCTTGGAGGTTCATTTTGGTCATATCAGCCTACCTATAAAGTTTCATTGCTAGATCAAGTCTGGTTTTGAAGATATTGAAACTTTTCAATTTTGGCAATAGGGTACAGAAACCTTGAACTCAATTTTGTAGGCTTTAGAGGACCCAGATGAGGTCAAATTTTTAGTTGAATGAAGCTTTCTTGATTTTGGCTTTGTAGAGCTCCTCGTGCCCTTTCTGAAATGGGGTTATAATAGTCAATCGGGTCAACGCATGATGACTTATGGTCTCCGGAAGTTGGGCCACCTGAAATGGCAAAAAATAATTTTCTTTCAAAATTTTTGTTTGCATTTCAAAACTTATTTTGAGCTGACTTTGATGTAATAAAATAAAAAAATAAAAAAATTCTAAGTTTGGTCAGCCCTTAGGGCTAAATTTTTGGAACCTTCTCGGGAGGTGGAAATTGCCTATATAAAAAAGGCTCGTAGTGTTGTTTAGGGAAGTCCAGGGTAGATCTGGGCAATGATTCGAGGCTTTATCCTATAGAATATTGTAGAGGGAATGCCCATGTGGCTTTGCATATTTTAATTCTAAAATTTGTAATTCCACACTTAAGGAGATAATAAGAAGCCCATTTTTTTATTCTTGCAAATTATTATTGTTTCTCTATTTCTGTTATGTGTTTGTGGTATTAAGGGGAGTACCCTTCATCAAGTGGTATCAGAGCGGGAGTTCCTAAGTGTGTAAATAGATCACCAACTGTGAGGCACTTTGCACCAGGACTGTGGGTTAGGGTTTCTGTGTAAACAGATCACTGATTGTGAGGCATTTTCAAGCAAGACTATGGTTAGGGTTTTAACGATATGCGTGAAAATGCCTCTAGGAAGGGAACATGGTAGAAGAGTTGGTGTTGTAACACTCTAGAGACAAGTGCGAGCATTGCAAGAAGAGATTCATAGAGGAATGAATCTTAATGTCAGAGACAAAAGTGAGGATGAAGCCGAGGGAGAAGGAAATTATGATTAAGAAGAAGGTGAAATTTTGAACTAGAAGGAAGAAAGACTTTTTTGGTCCATTTTCAAGATCGGGAAAAGACCTAAGATTGAGGTTCCTACATTTTCATGGAATCTTAACCCAGAGGAATTGATTGACTGGATCAATGAATGTGAAGAATATTTTGAGTATGAAGATATTGAGGATCCTAATTGGGTCAAGTTTGTGAAGGCCAGACTAAAGGGTCATGCAAAGATCTGGTGGAAAGAGATTCAGTTGGAGTGAAATAGAAGAGGGAAGGATAAAATCACAAGATGAGATCGAATGGTGGACAAAATGAAGTGACAGTTCATTCTTGTTAATTATGAGCTTGATCTACAAAAAGTTTTAGAGCAGATAAAATGGAAGAGGTCATGATGGAAGATCTAGTGGACGGTCATATGGAGATCAAAAAGAAGATCTAAAAAAGAAGGATGAGGCCAGTAATAGTCAAAATCAGAGAGGAGATAATTTCAATTGTTTCCATGATCAGAATAATAGAGATCAGTGAGGAAGAGGAAGAGGACAAGGATCTTGAAGAGGAGGCTTTCGTGGAACATGTTTTCACTATGGAGAAGAAAGTCATAGGGTATTTGAATGTCCTCAAAGGTAAGGAAGGACAGATAGGAGAAATGAAGGCCAGGCTAGAGTTGCACATGTAGTTGAAGATAATAAATTGTGACATTTTGAAGATGTTGAAAGAGGAGAAATGTTGATTAACAGAAGAGTCCTACTGAGTGGAGAGGATGAACCTGAGCAAAGGAGGAGCATGTTTCACACTAGGTGCAAGTGTGAGGGTAAGTGTTTTGATGTGATTATTAATAGTGGCAGTACTGATAGTTTGGTGTTAGAAGAGATGGTGACAAAGTTGAAGCTCAAGAGGCAGAAACATCCACATCCATATCGGTTTGCCTGGGGCAGGATGACCACAAGGTCATGGTTAATGAACAATGCCTAGTGAAGTTCAAGATTGGTAGATACCATGATGAGGTACTATGTGATATCATATCTATGGATGCATGTCATATGTTGTTAGGTAGACCATGGCAGTTTGACAAATGTGTTGTACATGATGGTCATGTGAATACCTATTCCCTGACAAAGGATGGAGTGTGACATAAGCTAAAGCCATTGAATGACATGGAAGAAAAGGTATGTGGTAGTGCAAGAATAACTTTTGTTGATGGAAGAAAATTCCTAGATGGTATGAGGCATGAGCATGTATATTTTTCTTTAATTTCAAAAGCTAGTAAAGAGGAAGTAGAAGATGTACCTATAGACAGTATTATTATTGAATGAGTTTCAAGATATTATATTCGATAATGTGCCTGATGGATTACCACTAGTAAGAAATAT
This sequence comes from Chamaecyparis obtusa, assembly GCA_027943335.1. Lineage (NCBI taxonomy): Eukaryota > Viridiplantae > Streptophyta > Pinopsida > Cupressales > Cupressaceae > Chamaecyparis > Chamaecyparis obtusa. The sequence continues at coordinate 2,565,449 of BSBK01002174.1, read as the reverse complement.
TAGTCATCAGATGGACTTGATTCTAGGAGCCAGTTTGCCAAATAAGGTAGCACATAGAATGACACTAGCAAAAAGTGAAGATTTGAAGATAGATTTGAAGTGTAGTTCATCACATCATCCATAGATTGTAGATTTGAAGTTTAGTTCATCACATCATCCATAGATTGCATATGGAAGTAGTCCAAGAAATGCATCTTAGTTGAGAAAGATAGATAAAGGAGAAATAAGTAGTGCTGAAGTTGAAGATTTTGTAGAACACTTGAAGAACATCCATGAGGAGGTAAGGAAGCATATTACCAAGATGAATGCATAGTATAAGGCTAAGGCAGATGAGAAAAGAAGGCATAAAGAATTTTAGGTTGGAGATGAAGTCATGGTTCATTTGCGGAAGGAGTGATTTCTCATTGGTACATATAACAAGTTGAAAATGAAGAAGTTTGGGCCATGTAGGATACTAAAGAAGCATGATTCAAGAAATTCTTATGAGGTTGAGTTGCCTACAGAGCTGAATATTTCACCAGTATTTAACATTTTAGATTTGACAGAGTATCATGAAGGGGGTTTTGAAGATGAGATCATAGCAGGACAGTGGACTATTTTAGCTACTAAGGAGATTGAGGATATACTAGATAGTCATGTTAGCAAAAGCACAAGGAACATGACATATGAAGAATATCTGGTTAAGTGGAAAGGATGACCTATTGAAGATTCATCATGACTAACAAATGAGGAAGTTAACCATCTTGGTTTCCCTCTTCACAACTGAGTCATGATAGGGTCACTTCTCAAATTACCCTGGGTGTCTGATGTAGGAGCATCCTAGGTGTAAGAGAAATCTTGCATCACCCAAAAATATTTTTGGTTTCTTTTCAATAAGGGTTGTCTTGTGTAGAGCTTCTATTTAAGGAAATTTACTATTTTTAGTAAGTTTTCTATTCATGCTTAGAATGGTCTATTTTCTTCTCTGAAAGTTCATTTTGGTCATATCAGCTTGCCTGTAAAGTTTCATTGCTAGATCAAGTCTAGTTTTGAAGATATTGAAACTTTTCAGTTTTGGAAATAGGGTAGAGAAACTTTGAACTCAATTTTGAAGACTTTAGAGGCCCTAGATGAGGTTGAATTTTTGACCGAATGAAGCTTTCTTGATTTAGGCATTGTAGAGCTCCTCGTTGCCTTTTCAAAATGGGCTTATAATAGTCAATCAGGTCAATGAGTGATGAGTTATCATCTCCGTAAGCTGGGCCACCTGAAATGGCAGAAAATAATTTTCCTTCAAAATTTTTGTTTGAGTTTCAAAAGTTATTTTGAGTTGACTTTGATGTAATAAAATAAAAAAATAAAATAATTCTAAGTTTGGTCAGCCCTTAGGGCTCGATTTGTGGAACCTTCTCGGGTGGTGGAAATTGCCTAGATAAAAAAGGCTCGTAGTGTTGTCTAGGGTAGTTCGAGGTATATTTGGGTAAAGATTTGAGGCTTTATCCTATAGAATATTGTAAAGGGAATGCCCATGTGGCTTTGCATATTTTAATTCTAAAATTTGTAATTCCACACTTATGGAGATAATAAGAAGCCCATTTTTTGTTATTGCAAATTGTTATTGTTTCTCTATTTTTGTTATGTGTTTGTGTTATTAAGAGGAGTACCCTTCATCAAGTGGTATTAGAGTGGGACTTCCTTAGTGTGTAAATAGATCACTGACTATGAGGCAGTTTGCACCAGGACCATGGATTAGGGTTTCTGTGTAAATAGATTGCCGACTATGAGGTAGTTTGCACCAAGACCATGGTTAGGGTTTCAGTGATATGGGTGAAAATGCCTCCACGAAGGGAACGTGGTGGAAGAGCTGGTGTTGTAACACCTGAGGTTAGAGTGCTCTAGAGACAAGTGTGAACATTACAAGAAGAGTTTCACAGAGGAATAAATCTTAATGTTAGAGATGAAAGTGAGGATGAAGCCAAGGGAGAAGAAAATTTTGATCAAGAAGAAGGCAAAATTTTGAACCAGGAGGAAGAAAGACTTTTTTCAGCCATTTCCAAGATTTGGGAAAGACCTAAGATTAAGGTTCTTATGTTTTTAGGGAATCTTAACCCAAAGGAATTGATCGACTGGATCAATGAATGTGAAGAACATTTTGATTATGAAGATATTGAGGATCCTAATTGGGTCAAGTTTGCAAAGGCCAGACTAAACGGTCATGCGAAGATTTGGTGGCAAGAGATTCAGTTGGAGTGAAATAGAAGAGGGAAGGATAAAATCACAAGATGGGATCAAATGGTAGAAAAATTGAAGTGATAGTTCATTCCTGTTGATTATGAGCTTGACCTATTGAAGAAAATGCAAAGTTTGAAGCAGCCAAGAAGAACTATTCAGGAGTATATGGAGGACTTCTATCGAATCCTCATCAGAACAGGCCATGCGAAAGCTGATAAGGAGAAAGTTTCCTATTACCTTAATGGGTTGAGACCGAGCATTCAAGAGGAGCCGAATCTAGTTTGGATGAACTGTATTGAAGAGGCATACTAGTTTGCCCTAAAAGTAAAGGAAAAGTTGAACAAGAAGTTTGAGAGAAGACAAAGCGGAAGAGGTCGTGATGGAAGATCTAATGGATGGTCATATGGAGATTGAAATGATGATCCAAAAAATTAGGATGAGGCTAGTAATAGACAGAATCAAAGAGGAGATAATTTCAATCATTTCCATGATTAGCATAATAGAGATCAAAGAGAAAGAGAAAGAGGACAAGATATGGAAGAGGAGGCTTTCGTGGATCATGTTTTCACTGTGGAGAAGAAGGTCATAGGGCATTTGAATGTCCTCAATGCCAAGGAAGGAAAGATAGGAGAAATGAAGGCTAGGCTAGAGTTGCACATGTAGATGAAGATACCAAATTATCACATTTTGAAGATGTTGAAAGAGGAGAAACATTGATTAACAGAAGAGTCCTACTGAGTGGAGAGAATGAACCTGAGCAAAGAAGGAACCTGTTTCACACCAGGTGTAAGTGTGAGGGTAAGCATTGTGATGTGATTATTGATAGTGGTAGTACTAATAATTTGGTGTCAGAAGAGATGGTGATAAAGTTGAAGCTCAAGAGGCAGAAACATCCACATCCATATCGGGTTTCCTGGGTGCAGGATGACCACAAGGTCATGGTCAATGAACAATGCCTAGTGAAGTTCAAGATTGGCGGATACCATGATGAGGTACTATGTGATATCATATCTATGGATGCATGTCATATGTTGTTAGGTGGACCATGGTAGTTTGACAGATGTGTTATACATGATGGTCATGCGAATACCTATTCCCTGACAAAGGATAGAGTGTGACATAAGCTAAAGCCATTGAATGACATGGAAGAAAAGGTATATGGTAGTGCAAGAATAACTTTTGTTGATGGAAGAAAATTCTTAGATGGTATGAGGCATGAGCATGTATATTTTTCTTTAATTCCAAAAGTTGGTAAAGAGGAAGTGATTCAGGAGCATCCTGGGTGTAAGAGCAATCTTGCATCACCCAAAAATATTTTGTTTTTGTATTCAATAAGGGCTATTTTGTGTAGAGCTGCTATTTATAGAAAGTTACTATTTTTGGTAATTTTTGTATGTGCTCAGAATGATCTGATTTCTTTCTTGGAGGTTCATTTTGGTCATATAAGTCTGCCAGTAAAGTTTCATTGCCAGATCAAGTGTATATTGGAAGATATTGAAGATTTTCGGTATTGGCAGCAGGGTACAAAAACTTTGAACTCATTTTTGAAGGCTTTAGAGGCCCCGGATGAGGTTAAAAATTTGGGTGATGGGCACTTATGCGGATCAAGCTTGTAGAGCGCTTTGTGGCATTTCTGAAATGGAGTTATAATAGATGATCGGGTCAACTGGTGATGACTTATGGTCTTCGAAAGTTGGGCCACCTGAAATGGCAGAAAATAATTTTCTTCAAAATTTCTGTTTGAGTTTCAAAGGTTATCTTGAGCCGAATATGATGTAATAAAATGTAAAATAAAATAATTCTAAGTTTGGTCGGCCTTATTGGCTAAAATTTTGGAACCTTCCCAGGCGGTGGAAAAATTGCCTATATAAGGAAGGCTGTATTATTGTCTTAGGCAGTTCAGAATAGTTCTGGATAGTAGATCTGGGTAATAGTTCGAGGCTTTGTCCTACAAAATATTGTAAGGGAATGCCCATGTGGCTTTGCATATTGTAATTCTGAAAGTTTGTAATTCCACATTTGTGGAGATAATAAGAAGCCAATTTTCTGTTCTTGCATATTGTTGTTGTTTCTCTATATCTGTTATGTGTTTGTGGTATTAAGGGGAGCACTCTTCATCAAGTGGTATCAGACCAGGAGTTCTTGAGTGTGTAAATAGATTGCCGACTGTGAGGCAGTTTGCACCAGGACCATGGCTAGGGTTTCAGCGCACATCATGAAAATGCCTCCATGAAGAGAACGTGGCAGAAGAGCTGGTGTTGTAACACCTGCGATTAGAGAGCTGTAGAGACAAGTGCAAGCATTGCAAGAAGAGATTCGTAGAGGAATGAATCTTAATGTCAGAGATGAAAGCGAGGATGAAGCCGAAGAAGAATATCAAGAAGGAGAAGCTGAAATTGTGAACCAGGAGGAAGAAAGATTTTTTTGAGCGATTTCCAAGATTGGGAAAAGACCTAAGATTGAGGTTCCTACATTTTTTGGAAATCTTAAGCCAGAGGAATTGATCAACTGGATCAATGAATGTGAGGAGTATTTTAAGTATGAAGATGTTGAGGATCCTGATAGGGTCAAATTTGCGAAGGCCAGACTGAAAGGTCATGCGAAGATCTGGTGGCAAGAAATTCAATTGGAGCGAAATAGAAGAGGGAAAGATAAAATCACAAGATGGGATCGGATGGTGAATAAATTGAAACGACAGTTCATTCCTGTTGATTATGAGCTTGACCTACTAAAGAAAATGCAAAGTTTGAAGCAAGCAGGAAGATCTGTTCAGGAGTATACAGAAGAGTTCTATCGACTCCTCATCAGAATAGGCCATGCAGAAGTTGATAAGGAGAAAGTTTCCCAATACCTTAATGGGTTAAGGCCAAGCATTTAGGAGGAGTTAAATTTGGTTTGAATGAACAGTATTGAAGAGGCATATCAGTTTGCCCTAAAAGTAGAGGAAAAGCTGAACAAGAAGTTTGAGAGAAAACAAAATGGAAGCGGTCGCGGTGGATGATCTGGTGGATGGTCATATGGTGGCCAAAATGAAGATTCAAAAAAGAAGGATGAGGCCAGTAGCAGTCAGAATCAGTGAGGAAATAATTTCAATCGCTTCCAAGATCAGAATAATAGAGATCAGAGAGGAAGAGGAAGAGGACAAGGATCTGGAAGAGGTGGCTTCCATGGAACATGTTTTCACTGTGGAGAAGAAGGTCATAGGGCATTTGAATGTCCTCAACACCAAGGCAGAATAGACAGGAGAAATGAAGGCCAGGCCAGAGTTGTACATGTAGATGAAGATGCCAGATCATCAAATTCTGAAGATGCTAAAAGAGGAGAAATGTTGATTAACAGAAGAGTCCTGTTGAGTGGTGAGAATGAACCTGAGCAAAGAAGGAGCCTGTTTCGCACCAGGTGCAAGTGTGAAGGTAAATGTTGTGATGTGATTATTGATAGCGGAAGCACTGACAATTTGGTGTCAGAAGAGATGGTGACAAAGTTGAAGCTCAAGAGACAGAAACACCCACATCCATATCGGATTGCCTGGGTACAGGATGACCACAAGGTCATGGTCAATGAACAATGCCTAGTGAAGTTCAAGATTAACGGATACCAAGATGAGGTATTGTGTGATATCATATCTATGGATGCATGTCATATGTTGTTGGGTAGACCATGGCAGTTTGACAAATGCATTGTACATGATGGTCGTGCGAATACCTATTCCTTGACAAAGGATGGAGTGCGACATAAGCTAAAACCATTGAAGGAGACTGAAGAAAAGATATGTGATAATGCAAGGATAACTTTTGTTGATGGAAGAAATTTTTTAGATGATATGAGGCATGAGCATGTATGTTTTACTTTAATTCCAAAAGCTGGTAAAGAGGAAGTAGGAGATGTTCCTGTAGAAGTTGCAGATTTGTTGAATGAGTTTCAGGATATTGTATCCAATAACGTGCCTGATGGATTACCACCAGTTAGAAAGATCAGTCATCAAATGGACTTGATTCTAGGAGTGAGTTTTCTAAATAAGGCAGCACACAGAATGACACTTGTAGAAAGTGAGGAGTTGAACAGACAAGTACATGAACTGTTACAGAAAGGATTGATCCGTGAGAGTCTGAGTCCCTGTGCTGTACCAGTGGTATTAGCACCAAAGAAAAATAGAGAGTGGAGGATGTGTACAGATTCTAGGGCAATAAACAAGATCACAATCAAGTATAGGTTTCCATTGCCACGAATGGATGATATTATAGACTGTTTGAGTGGAGCTGTGTATTTCTCAAAGATAGATCTGAAGAGTGGATATCATCAGATTCGGATCAAAGAAGGAGATGAATGGAAGACTGCCTTCAAGATGAAGAAAGGACTGTATGAGTGGTTAGTCATGCCTTTTGGGCTAACCAATGCACCGAGCACTTTCATGCGGCTCATGAACGAGGTCCTGAAAGAATTTCTAGGTAAGTTTGTCATTGTTTACCTAGATGATATTTTGATTTTTAGCAAGACATTGGAGGAACATATGATGCATATTCGTATGGTGTTTGAGAAGTTGAGAGATGAGAAATTGTTGATTAACTTGAAGAAGTGCAGTTTTGTGAAGAAAGAGTTAATGTATTTGGGATTTGTAGTCTCAGCAGAAGGTCTAAAAATGGACCCAGAGAAGGTATAGGCTATCCTTGAATGGCCTACTCCAAGGAGTGCTACTGAGGTAAGATCTTTTCATGGTCTAGCTAGCTTTTATAGAAAGTTTATCAAAAATTTTAGCAGTATTTGTGGACCCTTGACTGAAACAATGAGAGGGGATAGAAAAGAGTTTAAGTGGACTAATGGGGCAGAAAAGAGTTTTCAATTGTTGAAACAAAAAGTTACAGAACAACCTATTTTAGCACTTCCAGATTTTAATAAGGTGTTTCAAGTAGATTGTGATGCTAGTGGTACTACAATAGGAGCTTTTATGAGCCAAGAAGGTAAACCTGTTGCTTATTTCAGTGAGAAGTTAAATGATGCCAAGAGGAAATATTCTGTTTATGATCAGGAATTTTATGCTATAGTCCAGGCATTAAAGAAGTGGAGACATTATTTTCTTCCTAAGGAGTTTGTTTTGTATACTGATCATCAAGCTTTGCAATATTTGAATAGTCAAGGAAAATTGAATCAAAGGCATTTGAAATGGGTTGAGTTTTTGCAGAGTTATACATTTGTTTTGAAACACAGGAGTGGAAAGTCTAATAGGGTTGCATATGCTCTTAGTAGAAGGCAACTATTGCTGACAGAAATGCAGATTGAAGTGGTTGGGTTTAAGGAACTCAAGAATTTGTATCCAGAGGATCCTGATTTTGGTGAAGCTTGGAAAGCTTGTACAGAACCTGTTACTCTAGACAGGACAAAATGGTTGGATTTCATCATCCAGGATGATATGCTATTCAGAGGGAGTCAGTTGTGCATTCCACGAGGTTCTATGAGGGAGAATCTCATCAAGGAAAAGCATAGCAGAGGATTGGCTGGACATTTTGGTCATGATAAAACCCTTGGTTTGGTTAGTGAGAATTATTATTGGCCACAGTTACAGCAAGATGTGAAGAAGTTTGTATAGAGTTGCAGAGTATGTCAGATGGCGAAAGGAGTGAAGCAAAATACAGGGTTGTATCAGCCACTACCTGTACTAGAGAAGCCTTGGGAGGATATCAGTATGGACTTTGTTCTTGGTTTACCGAGAACTCAGCGGGGACATGATTTAATTTTTGTGGTGGTTGATAGATTTTCAAAGATGACACATTTCATTCCCTGCAAGAAGACTAATGATGTTGTTCATGTAGCAGAATTGTTTTTGGAGAAGTAGTGAGACTTCATGGTTTGCCAAAGACCATAGTTTCAGATCGGGACACTAAGTTTGTTGGATATTTCTGACGTACATTGTGGAAGAAGTTGAAGACAAATTTGAAGTTCAGTTCATCACATCATCCACAGACTGATGGATAGACAGAGGTGGTGAATAGGAGTTTGGGAAATTTGCTGAGATGTTTGGTTGGAGATAAGCCAACAGGATGGAATTTGATTTTACCACAGGTGGAATTTGCATACAATAATTCTATCAATAGGAGCACTGGTAAATCACCATTCTAGATTGTATATGGAAGTAGTCCAAGAAATGCATATAATTTGAGGAAGATAGATAAAGGAGAAATAAGTAGTGCTGAAGCTGAGGATTTTGCAGAACACTTGAAGAACATCCATGGGGAGGTGAGGAAGCATATTACCAAGATGAACGTATAGTATAAGGCTAAAGCAGATGAGAAAAGGAGATATAAGGAATTTCAGGTTGGTGATGAAGTCATGGTTCATTTGCGGAAGGAGCGGTTTCCAGTTGGTACATATAACAAGCTAAAAATGAAGAAGTTTGGACCATGTAAGATATTGAAGAAGCATGATTCAGGAAATGCATATGAGGTAGAATTGCCTAGTGAGCTGAATATTTCACCAGTGTTTAACATTTCAGATTTGACAGAGTATCATGAAGGAGGTGTTCAAGATGAGGTTGTAGCAGCACAGTGGAGTATTCCAGCAACTAGTTCAGATATCAAGGAGATTGAAGACATACTGGATAGTTGTGTTGGCAGAAGCACAAGGAACAGGACATATGAAGAGTATTTGGTCAAATGGAAAGGATGACCTATTGAAGATTCATCATGGCTAACAAAGGAGGAGGTTAACCGTCTTGGTTTTCCTCTGCACACCTGAGTCGTGACAGGGTCACTTCTCAAATTACCCCGGGTGTCTGATGCAGGAGCATCCTGGGTGTAAGAGCAATCTTGCATCACCCAAAAATATTTTGTTTTTGTATTCAATAAGGGCTATTTTGTGCAGAGATGCTATTTATGGAAAGTTACTATTTTTGGTAATTTTTGTATGTGCTCAGAATAATCTGATTTATTTCTTGGAGGTTCATTTTGGTCATATAAGTCTGCCAGTAAAGTTTCATTGCCAGATCAAGTGTATATTGGAAGATATTGAAGATTTTCGGTATTGGCAGCAGGGTACAGAAACTTTGAACTCAATTTTGAAGTCTTTAGAGGCCCCAGATGAGGTCAAAAATTTGGGTGACAGGCGCTTGCGTGGGTCAAGCCTGTAGAGCACTTCGTGGCATTTTTGAAATGGGGTTATAATAGCTGATTGGGTCAACTGGTGATGACTTATGGTCTTCAGAAGTTGGGCCACCTGAAATGGCAGAAAATAATTTTTTTCAAAATTTTTGTTCGGGTTTCAAAGGTTATCTTGAGCTGACTATGATGTAATAAAATGTAAAATAAAATAATTCTAAGTTTGGTCGGCCTTATTGGCTAAAATTTTGGAACCTTCCCAAGCGGTGGAAAAATTGCCTATATAAGGAAGGCTGTATTATTGTCTTAGGCAGTTCAGAATAGTTCTGGATAGTAGATCTAGGTAATAGTTCGAGGCTTTGTCCTATAGAATATTGTAATGGAATGCCCATGTGGCTTTGCATATTGTAATTCTGAAAGTTTGTAATTCTACATTTGTGGAGATAATAAGAAGCCAATTTTCTGTTCTTGCATATTGTTGTTGTTTCTCTATATCTGTTATGTGTTTGTGGCATTAAGGGGAGCACCCTTCATCAGGAAGTAGATGTACCTATATAAGTTATAGAATTATTGAGTGAGTTTTAGGATATTGTATCTGATAATGTGCTTGATGGATTACCACCTATAAGAAAGATCAGTCATCAGATGGACTTGATTCCAGGAGCCAGTTTGCCAAATAAGGTAGCACACATAATGACACTAGCAGAAAGTGAAGAGTTGAAGATAGATTTGAAGTTTAGTTCATCACATCATCCATAGATTGTATATGGAAGTAGTCCAAGAAATGCATCTTAGTTGAGAAAGATAGATAAAGGAGAAATAAGTAGTAGTGAAGCTGAGGATTTTGTAGAACATTTGAAGAACATCCATAAGGAGGTAAGGAAGCATATTACCAAGATGAATGTGTAGTATAAGGCTAAGGCAAATGAGAAAAGAAGGAATAAAGAATTTTAGGTTGGAGATGAAGTCATGGTTCATTTTTGGAAGGAGAGATTTCCAATTGGTACATATAACAAGTTGAAAATGAAGAAGTTTGGGCCATGCAGGATATTGAAGAAGCATGATTCAGGAAATGCCTATGAGGTTGAGTTGCCTAAAGAGCTGAATATTTCACCAGTATTTAACATTTCAGATTTGATAGAATATCATGAAGGGGGTGTTGAAGATGAGATCATAGTAGCATAGTGGAGTATTTCAGCTACTAAGGAGATTGAGGATATACTGGATAGTATTGTTGGCAGAAGCATAAGGAACATGACATATGAAGAATATCTGGTCAAGTGGAAAGGATGACCTATTGTAGATTCATAATGGCTAACAAAGGAGGAAGTTAACCATCTTGGCTTCCCTCTTCACACCTGAGTCATGATAGGGTCACTTCTCAAATTACCCCGGTTGTCTGATACAGGAGCATCCTGGGTGTAAGAGCAATCTTGCATCACCCAAAAATATTTTTGGTTTCTTTTCAATAAGAGCTATCTTTTGCAGAGCTACTATTTATGGAAATTTACTATTTTTAATAAGTTTTCCATTCATGCTCAGAATGGTCTATTTTCTTCCCTGGAGGTTCATTTTGGTCATATCAGCCTACCTGTAAAGTATCATTACTAGATCAAGTCTGGTTTTGAAAATATTGAAACTTTTTAGTTGTGGAAACAGCGTATAGAAACTTTGAACTCAATTTTGAAGGCTTTAGAGGCCCCAGATGAGGATGATTTTTTGGCTAAATGAATCTTGCTTAACTTAGGTGTTGTAGAGCTCCTCGTGCCCTTTCTAAAATGGCATTATAATAGTCAATTGGGTCAATGGGTGATGACTTATGGTCTACGAAAGTTGGGCCACCTGAAATGGCAGAAAATAATTTTCCTTCAAAATTTTTGTTTGGGTTTCAAAAGTTATTTTGATCTGACCTTGACGTAATAAAATAAAATAATAAAATAATTCTAGGTTTTTTTGGCCCTTAGGGCTAAATTTCTAGAACCTTCTCGGGTGGTGAAAATTGCCTATATAAAGAATGCTCGTAGTGTTGTCTAGAGTAGTTTGGGGTAGATCTGGGTAATGATTCAAGGGTTTGTCCTACAGAATATTGTAAAGGGAATGCCCATGTGGCTTTGCATATTTTAATTCTGAAATTTGTAATTCCACACTTATGGAGATAAGAAGCCCATTATCTGTTCTTGCAAATTGTTGTTGTTTCTCTATTTTTGTTATGTGTTTGTGGCATTCAGGGGAGTACCCTTCATCAAGTGGTATCAGAGTGGGAGTTCCTCAATGTGTAAATAGATCATCGACTGTGAGGTAGTTTGCACCAGGACCATGGATTAGGGTTTCTGTGTAAACAGATCACCAACTGTGAGGCAGTTTGCACCAGGACCATGGTTAGGATTTCAGTGATACATGTGAAAATGCCTCCATGAAGGGAATGTGGTGGAATAGCTGATGTTGTAACACCTAAGGTTAGAGTGCTCCAGAGATAAGTGTGAGCATTTAAAGAAGAGATTCATAGAGGAATGAATCTTAATGTCAGAGAGGAAAGTGAGGATGAAGCCGAGGGAGAAGGAAATTCTGATAAAAAAGAAGACAAAATTTTGAAGCAGGAGGAAGAAAGACTTTTTTGAGCCATTTTCAAGATCGAGAAAAGACCTAAGATTGAGGTTCCTGCATTTTAAGGGAATCTTAACCTAGAGGAATTGATTGACTAGATCAATGAATGTGAAGAACATTTTGAGTATGAAGATATTGAGGATCCTAATCAGGTCAAGTTTGTGAAGGCCAGACTGAAGGGTCATGCGAAGATCTAGTGGCAAGAGATTTATTTGGAGTGAACTAGAAGAGGGAAGGATAAAATTAGAAGATGGAATCGAATGGTGGACAAATTAAAGTGACAGTTCATTCCTGTTGGTTATGAGCTCATTCCTGTTGATTATGAGCTTGACATACTGAAGAAAGTGCAAAGTTTGAAGCAAGAAGGAAGATCTATTCAGGAGTATATAGATGAGTTCTATCGAATCCTCATCAGAATAGGCCATGTGAAAGCTGATAAGGAGAAAGTTTATGGTTACCTTAATGGGTTGAGACCGAGCATTTAGGAGGAGTTGAATCAGGTTCGAATGAACAGTATTGAAAAGGCATACCAGTTTTCCCTAAAAGTAGAGGAAAACTTGAACAAGAATTTTGAGAGCAGACAAAGCAGAAGAGGTCATGATGGCAGATCTAGTGGATGGTCATATGAAGATTGAAATGAAGATCTGAAAAAGCAGGATGATGCCACTAATAGTCAAAATCATAAAAGAGATAATTTCAATCATTTCCATGATCAGAATAATAGAGATCAAAGAGAAAGAGGAAGAGGACAAGGATCTGGAAGAGGAGGCTTCTATGGAACATATTTTCACTGTGGAGAAGGTCATAGGGCATTTGAATGTCCTCAACGATAATGAAGGACATATAATAGAAATGAAGGCCATGCTAGAGTTGCACATGTAGATGAAGATTCTAGATCATAACATTTTGAAGATGTTGAAAGAAAAGAAACACTGATTAACAGAAGAGTCCTACTAACTGGAGAGAATGAACCTGAGCAAAGGAGGAGCTTGTTTCACACTAGGTGCAAGTGTGAGGGTAAATATTGTGATGTGATTATTGATAGTGGTAGTACTGATAATTTGGTGTCAGAAGAGATTGCGATAAAGTTGAAGCTCAAGAGGCAGAAACATCCACATCCATATTGGGTTGCCTAGGTGCAGGATGACCACAAGGTCATGGTCAATGAACAATGCCTACTGAAGTTCAAGATTGGCGGATACCATGATGAGGTACTATGTGATATCATACCTATGGATGCATGTCATATGTTGTTAGGTAGACCATGGTAGTTTGACAGATGTGCCATAAATGATGGTCATGCGAATACCTATTCCCTGACAAAGGATGGAGTGCAACATAAGATAAAGCCATTGAATGACACAAAAGAAAAGGTATGTGGTAGTGTAAGAATAACTTTTGTTGATGGAAGAAAATTCTTAGATGGTATGAGGCATGAGCATGTATGTTTTGCTTTAATTCCAAAAGCTGGTAAAGAGGAAGTAGAAGATGTACCTGTAGAAGTTGCAGAATTATTGAATGAGTTTCAAGATATTGTATACAATAATGTGCCTAATAGATTACCACCAGTAAGAAAGATCAATCATCAGATGGACTTGAATCTAGGAGCCAGTTTGCCAAATAAGGCAGCACATAGAATTACACTAGCAGAAAGTGAACAGTTGAAGACAAATTTGAAGTTTAGTTCATCAGATCATCCATAGATTGTATATGGAAGTAGTCCAAGAAATGTATCTGAGTTGAGAAAGATAGATAAAGGAGAAATAAGTAATGCTAAAGTTGAGCATTTTGTAGAACACTTGAAGAACATCCATAAGGAGCTAAGGAAGCATATTACCAAGATGAATGCATAGTATAAGGCTAAGGCAGATGGGAAAAGAAGGCATAAAGAATTTCAGGTTGGAGATGAAGTCATGGTTTATTTGTAAGACTGATTTTCAGTTGGTACATATAACAAGTTGAAAATGAAGAAGTTTGGGCCATGCAGGATACTGAAGAAGCATGATTCAGGAAATGCCTATGAGGTTGAGTTGCCTACAAAGATGAATATTTCACCAGTATTTAACATTTTAGATTTGACAGAGTATCATGAAGGGGGTGTTGAAGATGAGATCACGGCAGGATAGTGGAGTATTTCATCTACTAAGGAGATTGAGGATATACTGGATAGTCGTGTTGGCAAAAGCACAAGGAACATGACATATGAAGAATATCTGGTCAAGTGGAAAGGATGATCTATTGAACATTCATCATGGCTAACAAAGGAGGAAGTTAACCATCTTGGTTTCCCTCTTCACACCTGAGTCATGACAGGGTCACTTCTCAAATTACCCCGGGTGTCTGATGCAGGAGCATCCTGGGTGTAAGAGCAATCTTGTATCACCCAATTTCTGGTTTCTTTTTCAATAAGGGCTATCTTGTGTAGAGCTACTATTTATAGAAATTTACTATTTTTAGTAAGTTTTCCGTTCATGCTCAAAATGGTCTATTTTCTTCCCTGGAGGGTCATTTTGGTCATATCAGCCTGCCTGTAAAGTTTCATTGCTAGATCAAATTTAGTTTTGAAGATATTGAAACTTTTCCATTTTGGTAATAGGGTACAGAAACTTTGAACTCAATTTTGAAAGCTTTAGAGGCCCCAAATGAGGTTTAATTTTCAGTTGAATGAAGCTTATTTGATTCACATATTGTAGAGCTCATTGTGCCCTTTTCAAAATTGGGTTATAATAGTCAATCAGGTCAACGGGTGATGACTTATGGTCTCTAGAAGTTGGGCCACCTAAAATTGTGGAAAATAATTTTCCTTCAAAATTTATGTTTGGGTTTTAAAAGTTATTTTGAGCTGACTTTGATGTAATAAAATAATTCTAAGTTTGGTTGACCTTTAAGGCTAAATTTTTGGAACCTTCTCGGGTGGTGGAAATTGGCTTTATAAAGATGACTCATAGTGTTGTCAAGGGTAGTTCAGGGTAGATCTGGGTAATGATTTGAGGCTTTTTCCTAGAAAATATTGTAAAGGGAATGCCCATGTGGCTTTGCATATTGTAATTCTAAAATTTGTAATTCCACACTTATGGAGATAATAAGAAGCCCATTTTCTGTTCTTGCAAATTGTTGTTGTTTCTCTATTTTTGTTATGTGTTTGTGGTATTAAGGGGAGTACCCTTCATCAAGTGGTATAAGAGTGAGAGTTCTTGAGTGTGTAAATAGATCACTGACTGTGAGGCATTTTACACTAGGACCATGGGTTAGGGTTTATGTGTAAATAAATTGATGATTGTGAGGTAGTTTGCAATAGGACCATGGTCAAGGTTTCAACGATACATGTGAAAATGCCTCCATGAAGGGAATGTGGCAGAAGAGTTGGTGTTGTAACACCTGAGGTTAGAGCACTCTAGAGACAAGTGTGAGCATTGCAAGAAGAGATTTACAGAGGAATGAATCTTAATGTTAGAGATGAAAGTTAGGATGAAGCTGAGGGAGAAGGAAATTTTGATCAAGAAGAATGTGAAATTTTGAACCAGGAGGAAGAAACACTTTTTCAAGCCATTTCCAAGATAGGAAAAAGACCTAAGATTGAGGTTCCTGCATTTTCAAGGAATCTTATCCCAGAGGAATTGATCGACTGGATCAATGAATGTGAAGAATATTTTGAGTATAAAGATATTGAGGATCCTCATCGGGTCAAGTTTGCAAAGGCCAAACTAAAGGGTCATGCGAAGATCTGGTGGCAAGAGATTTAGTTGGAGTGAAATAGAAGAGGGAAGGATAAAATCACAAGTTGGGATCGAATGGTGGATAAATTGAAGCGACAGTTCATTCTTGTTGATTATGAGCTTGACCTACTGAAGAAAATACAAAGTTTGAAGCAAGAAGGAAGATTTGTTCAGGAGTATATGAAGGAGTTCTATCAAATCCTCATTAGAACAGGCAATGCAAAAGCTGATAAGGAGAAAGTTGCCCATTACCTTAATGGCTTGAGACCAAGCATTCAGGAGGAGCTGAATCTGGTTCGAATGAACAATATTGAAGAGGCATTCTAGTTTGCCCTAAAAGTAGAGGAAAAGCTGAACAAGAAGTTTGAGAGCATATAAAGTAGAAGAGGTCATGATGGAAGATCTGGTGGATGATCATATCGAGATCAAAATGAAGATCCAAAAAAGTAGGATGAGGCCAATAATAGTCAGAATCAGAGAGGAGATAATTTCAATCATTTCCATGATCAGAATAATAGACATCAAAAAGGAAGAGGAAGAGGACAAGGATCTAGAAGAGGAGGCTTTTATGGAACATGTTTTCATTGTGGAGAAGAAGGTCATAGGGCATTTGAATGTCCTCAACACTAAGGAAGGACAGATAGGAGAAATGAAGTCTAGGCTAGAGTTTCACATGTAAATGAAGATACCAGATCATCACATTCTTAAGATGCTGAAAGAGGAGAAATGTTGATTAATAGAAGAGTCCTACTAAGTGGAGAGAATGAACCTGAGCAAAGGAGGAGCCTATTTTGCACAAGGTGCAAGTGTGAGGGTAAGTGTTGTGATGTGATTATTGATAGTGGTAGTACTGATAATTTGGTGTCAGAAGAGATGGTGACAAAGTTGAAGCTCAAGAGGTAGAAACATCCACATCCATATTAGGTTGCCTGGGTCCAAGATGACCACAAGGTCATGGTCAATGACCAATGCCTAGTGAAGTTCAAGATTGGCGGATACCATGATGAGGTACTGTGTGATATCATATCTATGGATGCATGTCATATGTTGTTAGGTAGACCATGGAAGTTTGACAAATGTGTTGTACATGATGGTCGTCTGAATACCTATTCCCTGACAAAGGATGGAGTGCAACATAAGCTAAAGCCATTGAATGACATGAAAGACAAGTATGTGGTAGTGCAAGAATAATTTTTTGTTGATGGAAGAAAATTACTAGATGGTATGAGGCATGAGCATGTATGTTTTTCTTTAATTCCAAAAGTTGGTAAAGAGGAAGTAGAAGATGTACTTGTAGAAGTTGAAGAATTATTGAATGAGTTTCAGGATATTGTATTTGATAATGTTCCTGATTAATTACCACTAGTAAGAAAGATTAGTCATCAGATGGACTTGATTCTAGGAGCCAATTTTCCAAATAAGGTAGCACACAGAATGACACTAGTAGAAAGTGAAGAGTTGAAGACAGATTTAAAGTTTAGTTCATCACATCATCCACAGATTGTATATGGAAGTAGTCCAAGAATTGAATCTGAGTTGAGAAAGATAGATAGAGGAGAAATAAGTAGTACTGAAGCTGAGGATTTTGTAGAACACTTGAAGAACATCCATGAGGAGGTAAGGAAGCATATTACCAAGATGAGTGTGTAGTATAAGGCTAAGGTAGATGAGAAAAGAAGGCATAAGGAATTTTGGGTTGGAAATGAAGTCATGGTTCATTTGCGGAAGGAGCAATTTTCAGTTAGTACATATAAAAAGTCAAAAATGAAGAAGTTTGGGCCATGCAAGATACTGAAGAAGCATGATTCAAGAAATGCCTATGAAGTTGAGTTGCCTACAGAGCTGAATATTTCACCAATATTTAACATTTTAGATTTGACAGAGTATCATGAAGGGGGTGTTGAAGCTGAGATCATAGCAACACACTGGAGTATTTCAGCTACTAAGGAGATTGAGGATATACTGGATAGTGATGTTGGTAGAAGCACAAGGAACATGACATATGAAGAATATATGGTCAAGTGGAAAGGATGACCCATTGAAGATTCATCATGGTTAAAAAAGGAGAAAGTTAACCATCTTGGTTTCCCTCTTCACACCTAAGTCGTGATAGGGTCACTTCTCAAATTACCCCGGGTGTCTGATGCAGGAGCATCTTGGGTTTAAGAGCAATCTTGCATCACCCAAAAATATTTCTGGTTTCTTTTCAATAAGGGTTATCTTGTGTAGAGCTGCTATTTATAGAAATTTACTATTTTTAGTAAGTTTTCCATTCATGCTTAGAATGGTCTACTTTCTTCCTTGGAGGTTCATTTTGGTCATATCAACCTGCCAGTAAAGTTTCATTGCTAGATCAAGTCAGGTTTTGAAGATATTGAAACTTTTCAATTTTGGGAATAGGGTACAAAAACTTTGAACTCAATTTTGAAGGATTTAGAGGCCCTAGATGAGGTCAAATTTTTGGCTGAATGAAGCTTGCTTGTTTCAAGCATTGTAAACCTCCTTGTGCCCTTTCCAAAATGGGGTTATAATAGTCAATCGGGTCAACAGGTGATGACTTATGGTCTCTAAAATTTGGCCACCTAAAATGGCAGAAAATAATTTTTCATCAAAATTTTTGTTTGGGTTTCAAAAGTTATTTTGAGCCAACTTTGATGTAAGAAAATATAAATAATAATTCTAAGTTTGGTCGGCCCTTGGGGCTAAATTTTTGGAACCTTCTCGGGTGGTGGAAATTACCTATATAAAGAAGGGTCATAGTGTTGTCTAGGGCAGTTCAGGGTAGATCTAGGTAATGATTCGAGGGTTTTTCCTACAGAATATTGTAAAGGGAATGCCCATGTGGCTTTGCATATTGTAATTCTAAAATTTTTAATTCCACACTTACAGAGATAATAAGAAGCCCATTTTCTATTCTTGCAAATTATTGTTGTTTCTTTGTTTCTATTATGTGTTTGTGGTATTAAGGGGAGTACCCTTCATCAAGTGGTATCAGAGAGGGAGTTCTTGAGTGTGTAAATAGATCACCGACTGTGAGGTAGTTTGCACCAGGACTGTGGGTTAGGGTTTCTATGTAAATAGATCACTGACTTTGAGGTATTTTGCACCAGGATCATCATTAGGGTTTCAACGATACATGTGAAAATGCCTCAATGAAAGGAAAGTGGCAAAAGAGCTAGTGTTGTAACACCTAAGGTTAGAGCACTTCAAAAACAAGTGTGAGCATTGCAAGAAGAGATTCATAGATGAATGAATCTTAATGTCAGAGATGAAAGTGAGGATGAAGCTGAGGGAGAAGGAAATTCTAATCAAGAAGAAGGTGAAATTTTGAACCAGGAGGAAGAAACACTTTTTTGGGCCATTTCCAAGATCAGGAAAAGACCTAAGATTGAGGTTCCTGCATTTTCAGGGAATCTTAACCCAGAGGAATTGATTGACTGGATCAATGAATGTGAAGAATATTTTAAGTATGAAGATATTGAGGATCCTAATCGGGTCAAGTTTGCGAAGGTCAGACTGAAGGGTCATGAGAAGATCTGGTGGCAAGAGATTCAATTAGAGTGAAATAGAAGAGGGAAGGATAAAATCACAAGATGGGATCAAATGGTGGACAAATTACAACAACAGTTCATTCCTATTGATTATGAGCTTGGCCTACTAAAGAAAATGCAAAGTTTGAAGCAAGCAAAAAGATCTATTCAGGAGTATACTGAGGACTTCTATTGAATCCTCATCAGAACAAGCCATGCAGAAGTTGATAAGGAGAAATTTTTCCATTACCTTAATGGGTTGAGACCGAGCATTCAGGAGGAGTTGAATCTGGTTTGAATGAACAATATTGAAGCGGCATACCAGTTTGCCCTAAAAGTAGAGGAAAAGCTGAACAAGAAGTTTTAGAGTAGACAAAGTGAAAGAGGTCATGATGGAAGATCTGGTGGATGGTCATATGGAGATTGAAATGAAGATTTGAAAAAGTAGGATGAGGCTAGTAACAGTCAGAATCAGAGAGGAGATAATTTCAATCATTTTCTTGATCAAATTAATAGAGATCAGAGAGGAAGAGGAAGAGGAAAAGGATCTGGAAGAGGAGGCTTCCGTGGAACATGTTTTCACTATGGAGAAGAAGGTCATAGGGAATTTGAATGTCCTCAATGCTAAGGAAGGACAGATAGGAGAAATGAAGGCTAGGATAGAGTTTCACATGTAGATGAAGATACCAGATCATCACATTCTGAAGATGCTAAAAGAGGAGAAACACTCATTAATAGAAGATTCCTACTAAGTGGAGAGAATGAACTTGAGAAAAGGAGGAGCCTATTTCATACCAGGTGCAAGTGTGAGGGTAAGTGTTGTGATGTGATTATTGATAGTGGTAGTACTGATAATTTGGTGTCAGAAGAGATGGTGATAAAGTTGAAGCTCAAGAGGTAGAAACATCCACATCCATATCAGGTTGCTTGGGTGCAGGATGACCACAAGGTCATGGTCAATGACCAATGCCTAGTGAAGTTCAAGATTGGCTGATACCATGATGAGGTACTGTGTGATATCATATCTATGGATGCATGTCATATGTTGTTAGGTAGACCATGGCAGTTTGACAGATGTGTTGTACATGATGGTCATGTGAATACCTATTTCCTGAAAAAAGATGGAGTGCGACATAAGCTAAATTCATTGAATGACACGGAAGAAAAGGTATGTGGTAGTGCAAGAATAACTTTTGTTGATGGAAGAAAATTCCTAGATGGTATGAGGCATGAGCATGTATGTTTTTCTTTAATTCCAAAAGTTGGTAAAGAGGAATTAGAAGATGTACCTATAGAAGTTGCAGAATTATTGAATGAGTTTCAGGATATTGTATCCGATAATGTGCCTAATGGATTACCACTAGTAAGAAAGATCAGGCATTAGATGGACTTGATTCCAAGAGCAAGTTTGGAAAATAAGGCAGCGCATAGAATTACACTAGCAGAAAATGAAGAGTTGAAGACAGATTTGAAGTTTAGTTCATCACATCATATCCACAAATTGTATATGGAAGTAGTCCAAGAAATGCATCTAAGTTGAGAAAGATAGATAAAGGAGAAATAAGTAGTGCTAAAGTTGAGGATTTTGTAGAACACTTGAAGAACATTCATGAGGAGGTCAGGAAGCATATTACCAAGATGAATGTGTAGTATAAGGCTAAGGCAGATGAGAAAAGAAGGCATAAGGAATTTTAGGTTGGAGATGAAGTCATGGTTCATATGTGGAAGGAGCGATTTCTAGTTGGTACATATAACAAGTTGAAAATGAAGAAGTTTGGGCCATGTAGGATACTGAAGAAGCATGATTTAGGAAATGCCTATGAGGTTGAGTTGCCTATAGAGCTGAATATTTCACTAGTATTTAACATTTTAGATTTGGTAGAGTATCATGAAGGGGGTGTTGAAGATGAGATCACAATAGCATAGTGGAGTATTTCAACTACTAAGGAGATTGAGGATATATTGGATAGTCATGTTGGCAGAAGCACAAGGAACATGACATATGAAGAATATCTGGTCAAGTGGAAAGGAGGACCTGTTGAAGATTCATCATGGCTAACAAAGGAGAAAGTTAACCATCTTGGTTTCCCTCTTCACACCTAATTTGTGACAGGGTCACTTCTCAAATTACCTTAGGTGTCTGATGCAGGAGCATCCTAGGTGTAAGAGCAATCTTGCATCACCCAAAAATATTTCTAGTTTCTTTTTCAATAAAGGGCTATCTTGTGCAGAGCTGTTATTTATGGAAATTTACTATTTTTAGTAATTTTTTTGTTCGTGCTCAGAATGGTCTATTTTCTTCCCTAGAGATTCATTTTGGTCATATCAGCTTGTCTGTAAATTTTCATTGCTAGATCAAGTCTGGTTTTGAAGATATTGAAACTTTTTCGGTTTTGGAAATAGGGTACAGAAACTTTGAACTCAATTTTGACGGCTTTAGAGGCCCTAGATGAGGTCTAATTTTCAGCTGAATGAAGCTTGCTTGATTTAGGTGATGTAGAGATCATTCTACCCTTTCTGAAATGGGGTTATAATAGTTAATCGAGTCAACTGGTGATGACTTATGGTCTCTGAAAGTTGGGCCACCTGAAATGGCAAAAAATATTTTTCCTTCAAAATTTTTGTTTGGGTTTCAAACGTTATTTTGAGCTGACTTTGATGTAATAAAATTTTTTAAAAAAAAAATTCTAAGTTTGGTCAGCCCTTAGGGCTAAATTTCTCGAACCTTCTCAAGCGGTGGAAATTGCCTATATAAAGAAGGCTCGTAGTGTTGTCTAGGGCAGTTTGGGGTAGATCTGGGTAATGATTCAAGGATTTGTCCTATATAATATTGTAAAGGGAATGCCCATGTGGCTTTGCATATTGTAATTCTAAAATTTGTAATTCCACACTTATGGAGATAATAAGAATCCCATTTTTTGTTTTTGCAAATTGTTGTTGTTTCTCTATTTCTGTTATGTGTTTGTGGTATTAAGGAGAGTACCCTTTATCATTTATTTAGTGTTGATATTATTATGAAGGCCAACATATTGATTTTAATGCTTTGGTTGAGGTTGTAGATGGGAAAGACACTATTTTTGGAAATGAGATTATGTAGTTGAATTCTAATGAGAACCCTAAGGGGTTAGTAGAATTGGAAGTATTGTTTAGTAGCTAGGATGATTATTTTTCTAAAAAGTCAAATTATAGAATAGAGTATTTAAAAGAGGTTAATTTAGGATTAAAAACATCACCTCAGTTGATATACATTGGAAAGAAACTAGACCCCCGTGTCAGGACAAATTTGCTAAAATTGTTGGGAAAATACAAGCATATTTTTGCCTAGTCATATGAGGATTTAAAATATTATAGGGAAGATATTTTCTAACATGAGATTCCATTAAGGATAGACACTAAACTATTTAGGCATAAACAAAGGCCAATTAATTGATAGTTGGCTCCCAAAATGCGACAAGAATCGATGAAGCTTAGAGATGTAGGGATAATTCAACCTATTAGGCATTCAACTTGGGTTTCCAATTTGGTCCCAGTGAGGGAGAGGAATGGTGATATAAGGTTGTGTGTTGATTTTAAAAATTTAATTGTTGCATCTTTAAAGGACTATTATTCCCTACCTAATATGGAGGCAATGTTGCATAAGGTTACTAGTTGTGTTTTTCTATCAATGATGGATGGATTTTTAGGTTACAATTAGGTACTCGTAAAAGAATCAGAGAATTTTAAAAATTCCTTACCACTCCATGGGGGACATATTTCTATGTTATAATTCCATTCGATCTCATAAATTCAAGAGCAACATTCCAAAGAGCCATGGATTTTTCCTTTAAGGAATTCATTGATGTTATCATGGTGATATATCAAGATGATTTAACTACCTACTCCAAAAGGGAAGAAGACCATTTTGGTCATTTAGAGAATATTTTTAATAAGGACTTGGAGTATGGGGTGTCCCTAAATCCTAAGAAATTCCAATTTGTAGTGATAGAGGGAAAATTATTGGGGCATATAGTGCCAAAAGAGGGAGTTAGGACTGACCCTAAAAGAGTGGAAGCTAATCAAAAGGTCATTGTTGCAAAAAATGTCAAAGGGGTGCAATATTTCTTGGGGAAGATAAATTTTGTAATAATATTAATTGAAAAATTTGTAGAGATTTTAAAGCCAATGGTAAATTTCCTGAAGAAGAATGTAAAGTTTGAATGGAATCAAGAAGCACAAGGAGATTTTGATAAAATAAAGAAAGTGATTTAAGAGGAACTTGCTCTTAGGTATCCTAAATATGATAAACCCTTTTCACTATTCTCATTTGTATCATTTCATACAACTGCAATTGTATTACTATAAAATGATGAAGATGGTTATGAACGCCCTATTTCATTTTTCAGAAAGTCTCTACAAGTAGCAGAGTTGAATTATGAAATGATGGAGAAGAAGACATTTGCACTAGTCAAATCAATTAAGTCATTTAGACCTTATTTGGTATGTGATAAAGTAATTATATATGTTCCTCATGCAATAGTCAAAGATATTCTTACCTAGTCAAAGATTACTGGTAAAAGGTGCAAATGGATAAATAGGATTCAAGAGTTCAATCTAGAAATCCATATCACTAAGTTGATACGAGGACTAGGCTTGGAAAAACTCATGAGAAAGAAAAATATGGATTTGGTTCAAGTTAATAGTGTTGGAATACAAGACCAAATAGTGACTAGCATTAAAATGCAACCTAGGTATTCAGACATTGTTTATTTCATTAAGAATGCCTAGTTCCCTAAGAGTATGAATGATAATCAGAAGAGAAATCTTAGGCTAAAATCTCAAAGGTATGTAGTGATACAAAGTGATTTGTATTGGAAAGATAGAGATGGTGTATTACTATTGTGTTTGGATGAGTGATAGGATGATAAGTTTTTTAAAGAAATGCATGTTGGAGTTTGTGGGGGACACTACTCAGCCAGAACAACAGTTCATAAAATCTTGAGGGATAGTTTTTACTGGCCTTGTTTATTCAAGGATAAATACAAGTTTGTTTGAAAATTTGAATCATGTCAAAAAAAATTTGCTAAATTGAAATATTCAAGTGCCCTGTTGTTGAATCTAGTAGTAGTTGAAGAACATTTCTCTATGTGGGGAATTGACATTATTAGATAATTTATAGAGAAGTCTAGTGGTGGATATAGTTGGATTTTAGTTGCAAAAGACTATTTCACAAAGCAGATAGAAGAAATTACTACCAAGAGGGAAACTAGCAGAGTTGTGATTGATTTTCTAATGGATAACATAGTCACTAGATTTGGTGTCCCTATTAAGTTGGTGATGGATAATGCAATGTGCTTTAGGTTAGAGGAGTTCAAATAATTTTGTAATTAAAATAGAATTATTATGTCATATTCTTCTCCATACCACCCATAGGGTAATGGACATGCATAATCCAGTAACAAAAGTATTTTACAAATATTGAATAAAATTTTGGAGAATAATAAAAGAGCTTGGCATTCAAGGTCGAGACTGGATTCATGGGTTGATAGGGTTAAAACTATTAAAAGAGCTACAAGGAAATCCCCTTTTAAAATGTTGTATGGAACATAGGAAAGGTTACCCTTGAACAATTTTCTCCATGTGTATAAGTTTTTTAATGATGAAGAATTGGAAGTGACTAATGTCATGTAGGATAGGATGATGCAATTGGTAGAGCTAGAAGAAATCAGAAGGGAAGGACAAAATAAAAATTTAAAAACTCAGTAGAGAATGAAGTATCTATTTGATAAAAGGGCTAGTAGTAGGAAATTTCGGCCTAGTGACATGGTGCTTCAATGGAATGCTAGCGTAGAGGATAAGGGGAAACAAAAAAATTTGAATCCTTGTACTTGGTTCCATATATTTTTCTTGAAGTACATGGTAAGGATTCATATTTTTTGAAAAATCTGGATAGTGAGGTATAGGAATTTCCAATGCATGGACAGTTTCTGAAACCTTTCTTTAATTAAAAATCTTCTCCATGTAGAGTAGTTATGTATACGAGTACATATTTTAAGGGTGTGCTTCTTTTGGCTGTGTGTGGTCTATGTTCCATAGTTCTTAGTTCTTGCCTTGAACTTGCATTCAAGCATCCTCAGTCAGAGCCACTAATGGTCATAAAATTTTCATCCTATATCCTGGTTCTACTTTAGTTTTTCCATGGTGTTAGTCTTTATGACCTAAGTCTTTCTTTCCCGACTTAAGTTTGAATTTTAATGGCTAAGTAAGTGATTTTATGTTATTCTTACCTTTTTATGCCTATTTTCCAACTCGCTAACAATTAAAATGGTAGTCACTAGCTTGTGGGCTTTGTTATAGGTCTAAGTTACTCTTCATGAGTGAGCGAGTATGTATTTTTGTTAGAGTTTATAATCTTTCCTTGGTGTTTTATTTTAAATTTTGGATAAGCCAAGGTATCCTAATTGTAATTTGTCTTCTAGTCTAAGTGGGAGGATAACTCATATTTTTTAATTCCTTTATAAGGAAATTAGTTGATTCCTCCTTAAGAGGACCTTGACACTTTGCACACACCTATTATGGATGATGGAATTCATAGATTGGTGAGTTACTTAGTAACTCCTCTCCTCGTCTCTATTTAAGAGATGCTCCTCTCTCATTTCTCAAATGAAGTTATTGTAAATGATAAACTCTCTCTCTCTCTCTAGGCTATGGCATCATTCATAATGTTACAAGGGGTTTTCTTTGCTTTCCCCTTTCAAAATCTGTCTCATTGTGTTGATCTTGGAGAATCTTGATGTTTTTTATAGATCTTGAAGCTATCTCTCTTTCATTATGTTAATGGTAAAATACTTCCTTTTGCTTCACTCGCTTGGATTCTTTCCTTTAAAGTTCTTTTCATTTTTTGAATATTTCTAACATGGTATTAGAGCTAGCTAAATCCTTGTTTTTAGTGTTTCATGAAGGTGTCGTTTGAAGGATTTATCATTTGAGAAGAAGAAAACTTCTTTGTCCTTGTTGAGATTAACTTTTTTGTTGTAGGATTTTCATTGTTATTTTAGATCTGATTTATAACTAGTTCTGGATAGCTTGTCACCAGATCTAAGTTTTGTAATCTTCATTTCAAGTTTTTTGTAAGACCTGACTTCACCCTCTTTGGTTGTCTTTCCACCAGAGAGTTTCATTTGATTTATCTAAACTTCTTTGCAGGATATTTTAATCAACTTTGTTTAAAATCTAATCATTTTTTCTTGCAGGTTTCATTATATTGGTTTTCTAACATTTGTTTATAATATTGGATTCACAAATCTCTATTTGATAATAGATTTTGTCTGACCATGTGCTGCGGGATCTATTTTCCATTTGTACATTCAATCTAATTTATATCTCTGGTTTCTATTAGCTGTTTAAAACTTTATTTACTCAAATCTAATATATATATATATATATATATATATATATATATATATATATATATATATATATGTTTATATCTCTATTTACTTCTCTAGTTGTAGATTAAATATCACTATTTTTATATATCTCTATCTTATATTTAATATATACATACATACATATATATGTGTGTGTGTGTGTATGTATATATATTATCTAACATATTCTTCCAAGCAGCCTATTATATTAACAGTCTTCATTCTTGGTATTTATTTGATATTGGAGGTACCCTCTCTCCCTTCATCCACACAGTCTGCTCTTCCTTATCTACATAGCTCCATACCTTATGTGCAACTCTATGTACTTTTTTGTCATTTAATACATCTACCTTCTATCCTTGCACAACTCTTGGCAACCTCATGTAGCTCTTGGTAGCCTCACACAATAGTTGGTATCTCCTTCATAGCTCTTGGTAGCCTCTTCAATTGTTTCTTCTTCCTTGAATGTTTGTAGCTAATAATCTCTCCTTCATAGCCAATAGATCTCACAACTAACTCTCTTCCAACTGACAGCTTGTTCTTGTCATGTAGCCAACTCTTTCTATTTTGATGTTATTAATTCATTACTTATTATTATTTATTCTATAAAGCATTACCTTTCAATATATTAAATCTGCTAAAAAACCGTTTCATTAAAGTTTTTTCTAGCTTTCTCTGCATCAAACCAATCTTTCAATATCATTATTTTCTAGTTACTTATAGACTTCTAACTTTCGGAAAGCTTTCTATTTTTTATTATAACATTTTGGTAGGGAAAAGAATATAATAAACATTTCTAATATTTCTAATAATAGAATCTCATCTTATTGGTGGCTATTGTTTGGTTTCTTGCTTTATTTTAGGAAATCTGTCCATTTGTTCATTTAATCATCATTTCATTCTTAACATAATGTTGCAGGTAATCATAGCATCGTTAAAGTTCTAGTTTATAATTATTCTTTTTTTTTTCTTTATTTGCAATATAATCATTTTTAATGTATTTTAATTGTTATTTTCACAATTAGTTGCACTAAAAACTTATTTTCTCGTTTAAACAAAATATTTAGATAATTTTTAATTTTTAATTTTCTTGCAATTTAACCAATAACATTTGAGTTAAATTTATTTTTCTTGACCTTTAGCATTATATCTTCATTGTATTTCACTATGTTTTGGTTAATCTATCTTTTTGCTTAATTAATCATGTCTACCCTCATTCTTGAAATCAAATTGAATAGTTATAACTGTAATGCCCCACCAAGGAACCTAGGAGATTCCCTGGCGGGGCATTACACTAACTATCATCAATGGAAGACACATATTTCCTTTATATTTTGTTTTAAGCATTTGCTTCAAGTTGCTACATATGCCTCTCTTAAACTGGCTATCAGTGCTTCTCAAACTGAAAAAGATGCATGAAAAGTTAAAAATGATAAAGCTCTTGGTTTAATTGGTATTTCTATTGTTCATGATCTATACGTCTTGATTGAACATGGCACTAAAGCCCATCAAGAATGAGATATTTTGTAACAAACTTATGATAGCTCCATTGAATCATGGAAGATTCAACTCCAAGACAACTTGGAAGACTTGAGGTATACTGATTTCAAATCCATGGATGAATTCTTACTTAAATTTGATGCTATTAAAACTCAATTAAGTGGTGTGAATGTTACTTTAACTAATATTAGATTAATTACTATTATTATAAAGAAATATCTTCCTAAAGAATTTCAACAATTTAAACTAACATTCATTCTCATCTTGCTATTCCTAGTTTAGCTCCACAATTAAGTTATGCTATTTTTCAAAATTTATTACGTCAAGAGGAAACTAAGTTATTGTAATTCAGTACTCTTAGATCTTACGAACATGCTTTTGTGTCTAAGAAACAAAATTAAAATAATAGATCATATAATCATAATGCTTCTAATAATAATCATAATAATCGTAATAACAATTATAATCATTATAATAATAGTTATTCAAATAACAAATTTAATTCTAGGCCCTCATAAAATGATAATACTAATCATAATAATACTCATAATAAGATCAAAAAAATACTCCTAATAAGAAACCACATTGCACTTATTGTGAAAAAGATGGTCACCTAACTATTGCTCTTAAAAAAAATAAAAAATGATAAGAAGCCTATGAATAACAATAATCAAAATAATGACAAATCTCAAGGTAATCAATCTCATCATTCTTTTACTATTTGTTACAAAGATTCTCATGCATTAGAATGGATTATTGATAGTGGGCTTCTCACCATGTTACATCTCATAGAGAAGCATTTGATTCTTTGCAACTTGATACTACTCATATTCCTATTCAATTAGTTGATAATCATAGTTACAAAGTTGATGGATTTTCTGATGTTAATGTTCCAAATGGAAAATTATATATTGTTCTTTATGTTCTTGAGTTTAAATCCAATATTATTTCAATTTCTCAATTATGTCAAGATTAAAAATTTGAATTTCATAAGGATATGTGTTATATTATTGATCCTAACACTGATCATGTTGTCTCTAATGCTAAGATGGATCATGATAACTTGTTTAAATTTTATGAGTTTTCCTCTTCAAGGTACTCTTTGAAAGTTAATATTGATTTCAATGCATAACACGAAAGACTCGACCATTTGAATTTTGATTATATTTCTATGATGCTAAAATCTAACATGGTTGAAGGATTACCCCATATTGTTCCATCTAAAATTACATGCATAGTGTGCATGAGTGGAAAAATGAAAAGGGATCCCTTTCCTCATGGCATTTCATGGAGGACGTCTCATAAGTTACATCTTATTCATAGTGACCTCTTGGGTCCAATGGAGAAAACCTCCATTCAAGGTTTAAAGTATGCTCTTACCTTTGTTGATCATTTTACTAGAAGAATTTGGATCTATTTCTTGCATAGTAAAGATCAAGTTCTTGATACATTTTCTAAATTTCATATGTTTTTGGAAAGGAAATCAGGTTCTAAGCTTCAAATTCTAAGAACAAATAATGGTACTAAATATGTTAATAGTGTTTTTCATTCTTACTTGAGATCTTTTTGTATAAAACATCAGCTTATCATTCCTTATACACCACAACAAAATGGTGTGGTGGAAAGGAAGAATAGAACTATTGTGGAAATGGCTAGATATATGTTACATGCTAAGAATATGCATTAAAATTTTTGGGCTAAAGCAATGGCATGTGCCACTTATATTCTTAATAGAACTCCTACTAAATCTTTACAAGATATAACTCTTGAGGAAGTGTGGTTTGGTAGGAAACACAATTTATAACATTTGAGAATTTTTGGATCTATTTCCTATATTCACACACCTAAACAAAAGAGGCAAAAACTAGATTCTAAATCTTCTCCATTCACTTTTTTTGGGTATGATGAATTTACTAAAGGTTATAGAGTTTATGATCCTATTACTAACAAGGTGAATATTGTAAGAGATGTTTGTATTGCAGAAAATGAAGTCCATGTTTGTTCCAAGGTCAAAGATGATAAATTTAGAGGAGGCACTACTGAGATTGTGGAGGACCAACCTCATATTCTAAACCCTACTCCTAATGCATATATTTATATTCCTACTAGTAGTAAGAATGATAATGATGATGGTAATGATATATCTACTCCTCAGAGTGATAATTTTGTTTATGATGATAATGATATATTTAATCCTTATAGTGATATTTATGTTACTTCTAAGAGAAATCCTAAATGGTTTAAAGATTCACTTAATAAAGGTGATGATTATATTACTAGAATGGGTAGAATTGGACCTAGGAGATTTAATAATTATAATTATGTTTTGATGTCTTCTGTTATGAATTCTAATGATCCTCTAAAAATTTCTCAAAATAAAAATCAACCTCATTGGCAAAATGCTATGCAAGAGGAATATGACGCTTTAATTTCTAATAATACTTGGGATTTAGTTCCTTTACCTCATTATAAAAATCTGGTTTCATGTAAATGGTTAAATAAAACTAGGTTTAATTCCAATAAAGAAATTAGTAAGTTTAAAGCTAGGTTAGTAGAAAGAGGTTTCTCTTGTTGGAGATCTGCCAGAAAGCTAGTGCTGACTGTATGTTTGTCATTGATGACAACATATCGTAAGTAGTGTGCATGGAAGCCTGATGGAGAGAGCCTTGAGTATATGTTTCCTAGATATCTTATCAACATGATATCATAGACGCAGAGGTTGATTATGAGTAAAGATAATAATATAGTAGTCTGTATCAGTGAGTGTTCTTGACAGGCCCTAGGAAGAGTTTTGTATGTGATTTATAGTATGGTTGTAACGAATCCTTGCACATTTATATTTATGTTGTAGACATGTTTATGATGCTATGTTCATGGACACAGAGTCAGATATGCAGTACAGGCTGAGTTATAAAGTCTCCAGTTGACAGTTATAGTTTCTTGAGTTTATCTGGTGAATTAGATAGTGTTTATATTGTTGTAGAAGTTGCGCCTATCATTTTGATATGTGTGCTTGGATTAGTGATTGGAGAAGAGTTAATAATGTTTGGTTAAGAGTGCATGACATAATTTAGCATGAGAATAAAGTGTTAGTTAATTTGGTGGAGCTGGCAGTGTGAAGCGAAGCGTCTACTCATAATGAGTTAGGCGGTCCCATTTTGTGTTGCTGCTTAGTATAGCCAATTGAGATGTTATTGGAGAGTTGTATTGTTTCTCTAATATGATTTCAAGATGGTTCTAATAGGCCAACATGATTATATCATTTAGAGGAAATATATTTATAGGCAGTCATTTGTGATTGCTAAGCATGGCAGATAGTCAAAAGATAAGAGCAGAGCAGAAGGTGCGAAGTGTTGAGCCATCAGTAGAAGGTCTATGTGACAAAGTAGAGAGTGTATGATATCCATGGAACTGACCAATACAATAGGTCTAACTCATAATTCACCAAGATCTAGATATAGTGTGTATCTATTAAATACAAGGTTGCAACCTTCACCCCTTTGAGCAGTGTGCTCCCAGATAGTGTATCCTCACCCCTAATAGGGTTAATTGTAAAAGACTTCTAACAGGGTCTGACCTTTGACCAAGTCATTGTACTTAATGCATTGTAAAGATAAACTCCTAACAGGGTTGTAATATCTTCTAGAAGGGATCATAATACTCTAGTGCAGTTTATAGTGGGTGCTAATTCCCACCGGGGTTTTTACCTATTTGGGTTTCCCCATAACCAATATTGTGGTGTTGTGTTAAGTGTTCTTATATTTTTTTTATGCTTAATGTTCTTCTATACTTAATTGGATAAAGAATCAAATCTTTTAGATAACTAATTCACCCCCCCCCCCTCCTCTCAGTTATAGATGCTACTCCTTATAGACAACTCATAGGTACTTTAAATTATCTAACTCTCACTAGACCTGATATATCTTTTAGTGTTGCTTTAGTTTCAAGATTCATGTCCAAACCTCAACAAACACACTTCAAAATTTCTAAAATAATATTATGATATATTAAAGGTACTCTTAATTTAGGATTATTTTATGATGTAAATTCTAATTTTTCCATAAAAGGTTTTATTGATTCATATTTAGGAGGAGACCCCAATGATGGGAAATCCACTTGTGGGTATTGTTTTTTGCTTGGTTTAGGTGCTATATCTTGGAAAAGTAAAAAATATCAACCTATTTCTCTATGCTCTATTGAAGTTGAATACAAAAGTTGTACTAATGCCTCTAAAGAAGCTTTATGGCTTAGAAGAATACTTGACGATTTGGGTCTACCTCAACAAGAACCCACACCTTTATATTGTGACAATCAAAGTGCATTAGAGAGAAAATTGAAGAAAATCAAGTGTCCCTCATCTATTGCAAGGGTGAAGATCAAGTTGCAGATATTTTGAGAAAACCTCTTTCTAGAGAAAAATTTGAATTTCATTGCAAAAATTTGGGTTTGATACCCACTGATGTAATCACCCCAAGTAAAGATTAAAGGGGGGTGTTAGAATTTATAATCTTTCCTTGGTATTTTATTTTAAATTTGGATAAGCCAAGATATCCTAATTGTAATTTTTCCTCTAGTCCAAGTGGGAAGACAACTCATATTTTGTAATTCCTTTATAAGGAAATTAGTTTACTCCTCCTTAAGAGGACCTTGACACTTTGCACACACCTATTATGGATGATGGAATTCATAGATTGGTGAGTTACTTAGTAACTCCTCTCCTCATCTCTATTTAAGAGATTCTCCTCTCTCATTTCTCAGATGAAGTTATTATAAATGAGAAACTCTCTCTCTCTCTCTAATTATAGGCTATGGCCTCATTCATAATGTCTTAAGGGGTTTTCTTTGCTTTCCCCTTTCAAAATATTTGTCTCATTGTATTGATCTTGGAGCATCCTGATGGTTTTGATAGATCTTGAAGCTATCTCTCTTTCATTATGTTAATGGTAAAATAGTTCCTTTTTATTCACTCACTTTGATTCTTTCCTTTAAAGTTCTTTTCATTTTTTGTATATTTATAACAATTTTTATAAGTCTTTGTCGCTAACTCATAGACCTTGTTAGCAATTGAAATATTTTCTTTCCAAGTTAGTGAGGATGTTCTAGGTGTCCATATCACAACACGTGTTGAAGATCATATCTACAATGGTCGCTAACTCATGAGGCATCAAATAATATTACTTGGTCTCCCAAAAATTTAATGAGAAGGTGCCATGTGGAAGATGCTAGCCAAAGCTTTGAAGTTAATTTCTAGCTCATAGATGAAAGAGCATTTAATAGAAGTAGTTGGAAAGCTTACAATGAAGGGAAAAGGATAACTAAAAATCTATGTCGCTAACTCACCTAATAAAATATGGTTAAGTTAAACCTACTGGTGACTTAGCGAGTGTATAGTCAAGTTTCATCACTAGCTCGATGTGGTTAGTAAAGCTTAAAGATAAATGTTGGCGATTTAGTGAGTGGCAGTCTGGAAGTGGTTATCACTAACTCGCAGAGATAAAGTAAGCTTGGCATTCACTGTTGGCGATATAGTGAAAGGTAATGTTTATTTTGGTTGCCAGCTCGTGGGATTCTTGAGAGGTTAAGGGAAATGTTTTGTGAGTTGACAATGATGGTTGTGTTCAACTTGTCGCTAGGTCGCAAGCTTTTCTACCAATTTTTCTATCAATGTGGTGACTTGGTGATGATCACACATTGAATTGTAAAAGAAAAAGGGGGTCTCACCAATCATGTTGTGACATCTGGAGCTTCCTGTTATATGCATAGTTGAATTATTTAAGTTTTTAAATAGAAGGCTTAAGTTTTTACAGTGTATCAAATAGATGATTGGTAATCATGAGGAATTAGTTATTGTAGGATTTGCATGATGTCTTTGATAGTGTGGCATGGAGGTCAGCTGTTGTTGAACCATCATTGAAGAGAATGGAGTTGAGGGCACTTGGTTCTTGATCAATGATCATAGGGAGGTCATTTATCTTAAAATGACTATTGTCATTCAATACAACCAAATAATTTGTCCTAAGAACTTCTAGAAAAAGGTGCCATCATATCATCTTGCAAAGTTATTGCAGGTTCTTCTAGGCATGGGTTTTTGAGTAAGGTAAATGATTGTCTATTGTAATGGTTTTTGTCTTTATCCTAGAAATCCAAATCTTGTTGCATCCTAGAGTCATAATAGGATCTCAATATTTCTATGGATATATATTGTTGAGAGATAATTATTTTAGGGGGCTTTCTTCAGGAGGAAAAAGAAAAAGAAAATAAAATTTCTGGTCTAAGACTCTTGTTATGAGTTTAGTGTACTTAGTTTTTTGGATGTACTAAAGTAAAGGCTATATGAGTGAAAATAAAATTGAGCCCCTTTCTGATATGTAATTGTCTTTATGTGTCTTTTCTAAGTTCTTATGGATTAGAATTGTAAGGAACTTCCAATTCACTAGTTTATTAGGTAAATTGTGAAATATGTTTTTAGGTTTTTTTCAAGGGAAGTGTAATTCTTGAGAATGATTTTAGAGGCTTTCAGAAAATACACATGAATTTCATGATTATGTATTGAATTTTAGGAAGTAATATGCAAGGCATAACTATATTTCATGGGTTTTAGTTGTTTTCAGTAATATAATTGAGTGGATGTATGTTCATCAAGACTCTGTACCCTAGGATTAAGAACTAGTCAATTTCTAGAATTGCAAAAAGCCTTCAAAATAATTCATGTCTTTATTTATTATTTTTATGTATGAATGTTGAATATTTATGTCAAAAGGCACTAATCCTCTGTATGATTTGTTGAAATAAGAAATCAAATATGTACACCTACTTGAGCCTATGGAGCTCAAAGTGCAAGAGGATAAAGTCCTCATTATGTTTGATTTTTACTTTCTAGATTTGGAGTTCGGTTGTATAGAGTCATAGACATATTTTCCATATATAAATCTGCAAGAAAAATCCCTAATAGAATCCTTGGGAAAAAGGATTGAGAAAATGGAAGATGGGGTAGATGGTGAAGAGATCCCTGCAAGGGTCACCAATGTGGAGCTTGCAAAGATAATAAGAGAGCACATGGTAGAGAGTAGAAGGATGCAATAATAGATAGAAAGACTTAAGAGAAAGGTAGATAGAAGGGATGGAGATCAAGACTCTAAAGAAGAAGGAGATGGGGGTGAAGAAGAGACCCCTTTGTAGGATAGAGAAGTACCTACAGATCAAAGACCCTTCATTAAATCTCTTGAGAGGGTAGTAAAAAAGGATAGTAAAGAAAACCTACCAATGTTCCCTAGGAAGTTGAATCTAGAGGAGATTATGGATTGTTTGGTAGCATTGGAAAATTACCAATCCGTACACCCTGATCCTACACTTTAGGATTTTTATAATACACCCCCCTAACTTACATTCCACTAGGATTCATGGATTTTTCATAGTCATAGTGCAAGTTAGGGCTCCATCTTTGATCAGTCCCTATAAACAAGGGTTTCCAAGACTATTTCTATAAATCTGAACACAACTCTTTCCAATCTCCACCAAATTGGTTCAAACCAATTGCATAAAGACAAAAAATTAAAAAGATATGAAAATCCTTCAATTTTGAATCAATTCCAATCACCGATCAGATCGTACAGTACATAAATCATAATTGTTTTACACAAAATTAGGGTTTCTTCATTTAGAGTTCCACCAAACTTCTTACATCAATCAAATTTTATCAACCTTTCTCAACTCCTATCAAATTTTGAACATGTGTAATCAAAAGGGACCCAAATAGACCCTTCCCAATGATTACAAATATTTTCAAATTTTTGTGACCATTGGTAACCGAATGAAAACTTTCTGAGGAACTTTTAAATATTGCTTGACAACATTTACACTTTTTTAGCACTTTATTACAAAATAGACTCAAATGACTCTAAATGAAGTTGTAGGATCTTTCAAGACTTACCAACTATCATTTAAGCCTAAACCTACCTTTAAAACACCTAAAGACCCAATTCTAACCCTTACTATGTCCTTTGGTCTAATTAGGACTCTCAGTTTATAAAACACCTTAGAGCCTATTAGCCTTACAAAATGGGTCATTTACATTATTGATTTCATTAGGGATGATCCCATTGGATCTAATCCATTATTCATTGCTACCAACCCCTTGAGTACATTGGGTTCTTTGCACCAAGGGGGGAGGATACTTTCATATTATCTTTTTTATGGGATTTAATCTAAACAAATGTACAAACACACCAAACATGATAGACATACATTTTTACCTTTAAGAAATTAAGGTACTCCTACACTAAATTTTATACATGAACCATTGATTAAACCTTATTTTAAAATCAATTCCATTCTTTGGGGGTCCTAGAAGCACATGAGTTAATCTCTAAGGGGCCTTTCACAAGTGAAAATAGCTTTTGGATAAAGCTAAGTCAAGCACAACACCTAAAGTTAATAGATTGGTTAATAAAAATCATCATATACTATTATGGAAAATCAATGAAATGAGATAATTCACTAAAGAACAAGTTATATCCTCAAAGAGAGGAAAATAAGACAAATCATAGTTCAAATTTGATAATTTTAGGCTTATAGCCCAACTAAATAGAGTATCTGCTAAAGTGTATCCGATAAGGGAGGGGTGTATTCGAAAAATGGGAAGCATATATGAGAAAATAGAAGTGTATTGATGAAACCAAACACAAATCTTCCAAATGAGGAAATGAGTGCAAGTAAAAAAAAACCTTTAAGTAGGAGAATATCTATAAAAAAAGAAGCATATCCAATAAACCAGAAGTGTATTCAAGAACCAAAAGTGTATCTAGGTAACTTGAAGTGTATCTAATAAATGATGAGATTATTTCCAACAACACAAAAATTGTACATATAGGTAGATTAGGTGGATATGCCCAGTCATATCCTCAAGATTTCTTGATATCAAGCTAAATCACATATTTTCTTAGGCACATAACACATGTTAGTGATTACAGAGAATATCCACTCGATTACAGAATGTACCTGCACAAACATAGGGTGAATTTGTCATTCTAGGGATGATTTTTCAGAATATTTTATAGGCCCATATAGTGAAGCATGTGAATTTATTGAGACATATCCAATAAATCACTTGCACATTTTGAGACCTGTAGTTTAAAAAAGTTCTATAAACACCAAAATTTGTTACTTTAAAATTGTTATGTGGGTCCCACTCGGCAACGCCAGTATGTGTGCAATGAAATGTGTTTCAAATAGAAAGAAAGTAACAATTAAAAGAACTCAAAATAAAAATAAAAATAAGTATAAAAGATTAAAAAAAGATGACTAAAAAGAATAAGAACTACAAACATAAATAGAAAATCATAGTCTCCTTGATTCAATTGTTTATCTAAGATAGTAATGTTTTATGCGTGCTCAAAAATCTAACAACATAACTACATGAGATTTCTCCATAGTTTCTCAAGATTGCAAGCATATGATGATGTGATGTGCAAAATGGTGATGTCCAAAATAGTTTAAGATTCAGACAATTTTGGACTATAGGTTTTCCCAAATCTAAAGCTCACTTCTTCTCTCTCAATTTCAAGGTAAGTTTATTCCTTTCTTATTCATTCATTAGTTTTGCAAATTGGGTTCACTTTGTTAAGGGTTTTGTATTCCAATGTATGTGTGAATTTAGGTGGCCTACCATTGATCAAACCTTGAGACCTGTAAATCTTGATTGTGAAAATTTAAGAGCCCTAGGAAAATGTTGACTTGGGATCCAATTCAACCTAGTTCTAGAAGCATAAAAGTTATTAAATTTCATGAATGATCAGCCCTTGGCTCTAACAATTCAAGAATCTAGATCTGTAAATTCATTACATGTTCCTACACATAAGAAAGAAAGGAGAGATATTTGTGGGGAGGGGCTTGTCTTGGTCAAGACCCTGTATAAGAATTAACATTGAAGTGAAATATATGTAAATATAGGAATTCTAACATGTAGTAGTGACTAGACCTAAGCAATAGATTATATCATATCATGTCAATGAAATTATACATAGAATGTGATCAAGAATGTTGATGAAATAGCTTTGAATCAACACAAAAACCAAAAGGAAATCATTTAAGAAAAAACCTCATGTATTAGATGTTGTAATTTTCCACAAATGTTGACTTGAGGAAGAATAATACTTGATGGATGAATGTAGATCTCCCTCCTTGATTGAAAAACTGCTTTGCTTGACCTCTAATGGGGAAAAGAGCAAGATCTATGGAAGGGAGACTTGAATGCTTGAAAGATGCCTTCAAAATATGCTTAAATGTCTTGAGTGCACATTAACTTTCTTGATAATGATTTCATGAAGTCTTGATGACATAAATTGTGGATGTGAAAATTAGAGGAAGAATCCTCCTTTTATACACATTTCATGGCTCAAATTTCAAAAATCTAATCCAGATTAAACACCCAAAGGAAACACCCTCGCATTGGGCCTAGAGCCATAAAAAATTAATTCCCTAAGGAAAAGGAAATTTTGATGTAGTCCTTAGGACAAGGCCGAATTCAACCTAGCCTGAGGAAGGCTAAAAATGGTTTAGGGTTTCGGAAGTGTGGAGGGTTTAATCAAGCAAAAAATCAATGCAAATCCTAAAATTTGACATTTTACAAAAATGACCTAGGTAGGAAAGGAATTATGTAATTAGATGGAAAACTGGGAAATTATGCATAGAAATTAGAGGCAACCTTGAGTTTAGACAAGGAGGACCTTAATTTGAAGTATGTATACAATTAGGTGCATTGTGAGGTCCTAACATAAGGAACACACTAAAGTGGGCTAAAAATGGTCCCAAAATGAACACTAATGAAGTGCTTAATTTTTATAATGGTACATTTATCCCCCACTTTAGCACGAGTATAAGACAAGCTTATATTCATGGTAAAGGAAGAGAAAGAAGAAAGAAAGAATGATGAGAGAGATGATCATGGAAAATTGAAAAGAGATAAGACATAACTAAGTTTAAGGACTCAAGCCCCCAAACCAAGGATCCTAACTCCACATCCATGCACAAGGAAACAAAATTAAAGTAAAAAGGGAAAAGAAAAGGAAAGAGACAAAAATTTAAAAAAGGGGTTAGTACTAAAAAAAAACTCCAAATCAACTAGTGAAAGAGGCCTCGGCCATAAATGCCTCACCCACTAATATCATGTCTAGAAATATATTGAAAGAACACAAGTGATCACATATGAAGACAAGAGCATCACCAAATACAATACAAAATCCATGTCTAACCAACTAACATAACCATGACAACAGAGAGAGAGAGAGAGAAAGAGAGAGAGAGGTGATTACCTTATCCCAATAACATTCTTACTATGAACCACACGTAGTGTGACCACCATGCCAAGTAAGATTGTATGTCTTACTATTGACCATGCAAAAGATAGGATTTAAAGCTCTATTAAGTTTGTGTGCCATGCTAGTCAATTATATCTTGAAAAATTTGTGCCTACTAGTGACTTTGTGTGTGTGTTGAGCCCTCATGAATGGATGTTAGTATCTTTCATATTCATGAAGATTATTTGTATGTGTCCTTGATGGATGGATGTTAGTATCTATTGCATCCATTAAGATTGTTTGAATGTGCCTCAACTTTGGAATGCCAATTTGTGTGCATAATTTAAAAGGGAGGGCATATGTATGCCCCCCTCCTTATGATGGAATTGTATTAGATATTATAAGGAAGAGAATCAAGACTACCTACTTCCAACAACAAGGATATATCCTTAAATCAATAAATTTATGTCATAAACTTAGCTAAGAGTGGAGACTCTTATGAGATAAGAAAATAGATAATCATGAAAGGAAGAGATCATGTCAACATGAAATCTACCTTCTGTATATGCTAAATGTGGGCCTCAAACTTAGCCAATCACTTCAGCATAGTCCTTACTCATCAGTCACATACAAGAATGAAAGTGGGATCATTCATCCTACATGTCTAGATGAGTCAACCCTATTGCCTCCTATCTAGATGGGGTTTTGAGCAGCTCTCAGAATCAAGAGCCCAACAACCATAGACTGACTCTATAATGGAGGATTTAAGCTAACAAGCAAATGCAATTATACTAGAATGAAAGTACAAGATTAACCTAGAGTAATGAGAAATGAGTATTAATCTAAGAACAATGAAAGTAAACTAAGTTAAGATAAAATGCATTGCTAATATAAGAATGATATTAATCTAGAAATGATATTAAAATGACAATAATGAAAACTTGAATGCACACAAATTGAGGTAATAATTCAGTAGCGATTTGATACTCAAAAAGTTGCATCCTCTTAAATGAGAAACAAGAGGGTTCTTTTATAGAATCCAAGAATCAATCGATGATTGAGATTGAAAGGGATGAATGGTGGAGATTGAAAGAAAGTTCAGTTCAGAATGGTAAGTTTCCTGTAGAGAGACAGTCAACTATTTTCCTTTTGAGTGAGTGGAGTAGTTTGATGAACTACAACTAATTTGAATAAATTGTATGACTTGAAGATCTATGATTTGAGATCACTAAGTTGTTGATTAGATATGTAAGATGATTAAATCAGTAATATGTTGTCATTGATGTCAACTAGTTTTGACAATACTTATCTTGTAAGTTACTATACCCAAACATCTGTAGAAAGAAGAAAAAAAGAGATGAAGAAGAGATATAACTACATGAGGAAGATGGATATGACAAATGCGGGTAAGGAATACATTGGGTAATTTATGAATGAGTCTATGACCTTATGTTATTGACTTGATTATGTTGCATTCATCTATGATGAAGGATAGAGAAAAATGCACAAAGTAGTGTGGTTGGTTAAAGAAGCATTTCAGTATACACCGACGTAGTGTAGTGTATACCAAGCACAATATAAACTGAGCTTGTGTTCACCGACGTATTTCTTTGTTAACCAAGCAGAAGAAAAGAACTAAATGATTATTTTAGCTGACAGAAGTTGATGAGCTGTAAAGTGTTATGATTATGAGGTTGAAGATAATGTTTGTTACGAAGATCTACGGCTAGCATATTTCAAAGAAGATCTAAGGGATTTAAATAAAATGTGTTACTGACACATCAGCCAGGGAAGGTTAAAGGGACAAAATCAACAAAGGAGGTTAAGCGGCAAAATCTGATGAATGGAATTAAAACATTTTACTTGTCTATTTAAGAGACTAGGATTTCATGATGATGAGATGCTAGAAGAAGGAGACTGTAGAGATATCAT
Organism: Chamaecyparis obtusa; assembly: GCA_027943335.1. Taxonomy (NCBI): domain Eukaryota; kingdom Viridiplantae; phylum Streptophyta; class Pinopsida; order Cupressales; family Cupressaceae; genus Chamaecyparis; species Chamaecyparis obtusa. Next base: position 2,524,168 of record BSBK01002174.1, on the reverse strand, counting down.
GTGAACAAGCTTCATGCATGCCTGATCAAACTGGTTAAGGAGAATCAAACTATAGAGATTACCAAGTGTCAGAAAGCTATAACCAAGAGACAGTAAGTTACTAAATATTGATCGAAACAAAATTGATATATTTATCAGAGGATTTGAATGAGGATAATATAGATCTGATAATCTACAATCAAAGTTGTGTTGTAATTAGATCACCTACTATTACATTTTAACCATTGTAAATAGATAAGTCTCTTAACAGAGTGGACTAGAAAGTCTTGTAATGTCATTCATAGATTGTACATTTGTTATCATGTCAACCCCATAGTGAATGCTAGTTAGATGATAATGGTTAGTGTTAAATCCTCTAACAAGGTCACACCTCATAGCATGTTTGTAACCTTTAACAGGGTTGGGTCTTCACCGACCTCACTTCAGAAGAGTGAATTTTTTTTGGGTTGCCGGTCCCAGGTGGTTTTTCCCTTCACAGGGTTTCCATGTTAAATCTCTTGTGTTATGTGTTGACTGTGATGATTGTTTGTTGTCATACTTTACATGTTGCATATTGGATTTGATTGGTAATCACTATATGTTATTAACTGGTAATCGATAAAAGCACAGATGAAATACTATTTTATGTTACCGAGCTATAGAAGTTTTAGTAAATTGTTTTTGGATATACATTTTGTGATTGGGACTATGGATAACTGATTCAACCCCCCTCTCAGTTATTCTAACAATTGGTATTAGAGCGTTGGTTTCTTGGAATAGAGTTGGTTGCTTGGTTGCTTGGAATAGTGAGCAAGATGGAGAGAGTGCCAATAAATTTTACATGCACTATGAAGATAGTTATTTTGTTTTACCTGATAAGCTGGTAGGAAGTTTTGACACGCCTGTTGAAACAAATGAAAATAGAATGCCTGGTGTGTCTCATGAAGAAAGAAATGAGAATCAGGTTTTTGACAGAGGCAAGAACTGACTCTTGTTTATTGCTGCAGGTTTTTTGTAAAAAATGTACATTTTGCGAATAGTTTCCCTTTCTTGTTTGTTCCCTATGTTTTTTGAGGTCTCTGTGTTTTCTCCAGTGGGTGGTCTGCTTCTTCCTAGAGATCTGAGGTCCTCATTGTACCTACAGGAGATACATGTCCCCAACTAGAGCCATTGTTAGTCCATTTTCCAGTCAACATGAAATCCTATGAAAATGGCCTTTTCCCTGCAATCTTTGTTAAGTTGTCCTGCCCGGCCTACAATCACATTTTTATCATGTGAAGTAGATCCCCAATGTTTTATGGTGTGCACTCTTAGCCCTGTGTTCTTCATTATGTCACCAAGCTCTAGTCCAAATTGCATGTGCTGAATTGCAAAACCCAGAGAGTTACTCAAGATTTAAGGTCTGCAGGAAATAATTTCAAAATTTGCCTAGGTGTCAAAAACCCACAGTGTTGTCGAGAACCCATGATGTTTTCTATCATCTGTAGGAAAACCCTAGTTGTTTTCAACCTTGTGCTTCCTATTTTTGCATGCTTGTCTTCTAGCATCGAAAACCTTGGATGTTTTCGATCCTTCACTATTGTAAAAACTTTGGATGTTTTCAACCTCACTTTTCTTCCCTTTTGCTGGCATTCCTTGTTTGTCGGGCTTAACTGCGCAAGTGCGATCGGTTGGTGGGACCTTTTCCTTCCCAAGGGGTTAAACTTTAGTAAGATCTTGAGGTTGTCATTATACCGCTAGGGAAAGCTACTCATTTTTTAAGATCACGGTATAGCCACAATCATCAATCTTCTTCAATGATGCAATGGACTGTGGGATCACTATCAGAGGCTACTGAGCTAGAGTTTTCTTATTGGATGCCTGATAATGACATGGAAATCTCATGGGCCTGGGTCTTCAAGAGGCTTTTGATCTACGATGGGTGTGTGATCGTAAAGAATATTCTCATGTCATGAGATCATGTGCCAGTCGTTAATCTTGTTTTCTACAAGTGTTTCTTTAGCGGTGGTCCCGGTGTCAAAAAGGAAGTGAAGGTGCATGTTTTTATTGGTTGTCGCATGATCGCATGTTAGGTATTTCTAACATGCGACCATGTGACCGGTTGACATCTGTCTCTTGGGGCCTATTGGTGGATAAGTACGGTGGGACCTATCTGCTCGATGGCACTGATGTGTCATTTTTTGGTTGGTTGAGCCGAATGGTGATGTGGAATTGCAGTGGGACCTGACATCCATATAAAATCAATGGTTGGCATAAAAGCTTATGAAGTGTGTTAGACCTATGCAAACATGAGACTGGCCGTCGATTTACCTTGGCAGGCCCAATAGGGTTTCTCGATGCTTTTGGCGGTGTGGATAAAAGTAGTGACCCAACAAAATCTTCTTCTTGTCACTGGTTCACGTGATGTTTTAAGCGGCAGTGCTATTATTTCTGTGAACTGGCAAAATGTCTTCAGTCACCAGTTCACTAGATAACTTAAGGGGTTATTTTGACATGTGTAGTCATGTGTTCACTAAATTTAACTGGGGTTTAGACTTGCATTCCATGAATGGGATTTTCCTTTGTCATGTGTTCACTGAAAGTAACCTGAGGTGCTTGGATGAGTTAAAGTCATGAACTTGGGAAGATAGGAGGATCTACAGTCAGGATTTAATGTCGATCTTAGTTTGAATCATGACCACCAATTCACTGCTGGTGCCAAGACTTGACTGTTGGAATTCAAATTTAAACTTGCAGATGGTTTTCACGACAAGAGGTACCCAGAATTTATGGTTTTTCTGGTCATTTCTTGATCTGGGTGGTGGCATCGATTGTTGCAGTCTGGTCCAGTGAGTTGGGTGATTGATTGCAGAAGTTGTTTTGTACCTGGAGGAGTGTGGTTTTGTGCTCAGGGTGTGTTTGCAGGTGGTTGATTAGACTAATTTTTATGGCAGTTCCCTAGTGTTCTATACTAAGCTCGTAGATTTTCATAATTGCAGATCTATTTGAGATTTGTTTTCTCCAAGTTGCTTGGTTTCCAGCCCCTACAATAAGTTTTTGACCATTTCCAATTGGTATGGTGGTTGTAGTCCTAACCCTAGTCACCCTAAGCTTCATGCAATCTCTTTGAGATTCCCAAGGTGGCTAGTGGTATAAATTTTTGATTTTTTGACTGAGTAAGGGTTCAAATTTTGATTAGTTCCAAGGGTTCTTATTTTGATTAGTTCCAGTGGGAAGCAGTAAAACTCTGTCACATTGTAGGAGGCTGAATAGAACTTCTTTGTATCTTTTGCAGGTTATTGAAGTGGTAGTCTCATTTTTGGTATAGACATGTACATGATTCATCATACTTAATATAATTATTTCAAGCTTTCAAGTCTCTCCTTGGTGTCAGTTTTATGAGTTTTGGATTTTTTGGTCCATTGCATAGGGTTACCTTTGCATATGTTCTAGTCTTTAGTTCTTGATCTAGGATCAAGTGAAAAATACTTTGGATAGGGCATAGATTCATTAGACTTGTCTACAGAAGGATCTTATAAGTAGTGGATGGGCTGGAATAGTTGTATTTATGGCTTTGAGTCTTTGACAGTAGTTGGTTCATGTTTCTATACTTTCATTTGATGATTTTCCCAATGGATAATGGCATTGATCAAGGATTAGTACATTCAGTTGAGTTCAGTGTTTGATGAGTTTTGGCTATTTCCTGCATCTTTGAATATCAAAACCATTTCAAGTCTTTTTCATTATTTGGTTGATAGTAGTAATACCCTTCACAAGACCATTTTACCCTACATAGTAGAGTTGATTCAATGAATACCTGGTTAGTATTTAGTAATCCTTTACTATGATCTGCTTTATGAATCTAGAAGTATAAGGTGTGTAGTGAGTGGAGTTTTCTCTGGATTAGGTGCACCTGCCTTTGTTTTGTAGAGCCAGAAGTAGAAGAGGGCATATTAAGATCCTATAGTTGGTCCAGTTATCTTGCAGATCTCTCATACTTGGAATTAACCACTCCTAACATTAGTCTCAAGGCATATTGGCAGCCCTAAGTGGCGTAAGTGTTTTCAAACACCAACACAACTAAGAGACAGGCATGAGCATAATGTTACTATGATGGAGATTGTCACTACCTATACAAATGCTGAATTTGAAGTTATCAAGGACTATACTATTGCTAAGTAGATGTGGGATAAACTTGCTCAAGTTTATAGTGGTGATGTGAATGTCAAAATAGCCAGAGCTGAAAGCTTAAGGGGAAGATTTGATGATATGAAAATGAAGGAAGGATAAAATATTGTGTAGTAAACAAATAGATTAAAAGAGGTAGTTCATGCTATCAGAGGATCTGATGGTGTTATTGATGAAGAGACAATGGTAAGAAAAGTTCTCAAAACCTTATTGCTGGTTTATGCAATCAGAATATCTGCAATTCATGAAACTAGGCCTGCATCTGGTAACAACCTTACTCTTAATAATCTAATTGGTAACCTTACAACCTTTGAACTTAATAACTATGATAATAGTTTTGTACAGTTTGTTGAATCTATTTTTATGTCTTCTCTAAAGATTGGTAAGTCTAGTAGCATAAATAAGAATGATGATAGTGATAGCAATACTGATGATGAGCTTGATGAACTTGAAGCTCTTATGGCTAGAAGGTTACCTAAAGGTAAAGGAAGATATAGAGGTAAATTACCTTTAGCATGCTTTAACTATAAAGAGGTTGGTCATATTGCTGCCAGATGTCCACACAAGAAAGATGATGACAGAAAAAAAGACCGATCTAGTGAAGGAAGCTATGGGAGAAGAGGCAATAGAAGTTACCGACACTACAATAGAGACAAATGAGACAATAATGATAAAGGAAAGAAGCTGTGCTACATTGAAGAGGAAGATGTCACCAATACCGACATTGATGAAGATGTGGAGGTAGTATTTGTTGCAATGAAGGATGATTCAAAAGAAGATGAAAGGTATGTAGAGACAACACTTATCTCTAAGGTTAATAAAAATGATACATGGATCATAGATAGTGGCTGTACACATCACATGACTGGCGATGAAGAAATATTTGATCATCTTGAAGAACACAATGGAGGATCTGTGAGAATGGGTAATGATGCACCTTGTATGGTTAGAGGAAAAGGATCCTTGATGATAAATGATAAAATTAAATGTGACAATGCTTATTGGGTAAAAAGACTAAACTATAATTTGCTAATTGTGGCACAATTGAACAATTTAGGCCACTGAGTTTCTTTTGAGAGAAAGAAAGTGAAGATATTTGAGGATGGAGGAAGACTTGTTGGAACTAGAACAAAATCGAGAGGTAATTTGTTTTATCTTGATAATGATCAGTCTTCTTGTTTAATGATGAAAGATGAAGATGCATGGTTGTGGCATAAAAGGTTATGTCATGTGAATTTTGATAACATGATTAAGATCAGTAAAAAGAAAAAGGTTAGAGGTCTGCCTAACTTATCAAAGCCTAATCATGTTGTGTCATGAATTTTGAAAAGGTAAAATGACAAAATCTAGTTTCAAAAGGAAAGATTATTCAACAAAGAAATTACTTGAGTTAGTGCATACCAACCTATGTGGTCCTATCAGAACTCAAAGTTACTATGGAGACTGATATTTTATTCTTTTTGTTGATGATTACACTAGATTAATGACAGTAATATTCTTGAAAGAAAAATCAGAGGCATTTAAGATGTTCAAATGGTATAAAGAAAAAGTTGAGAAAGAGACTGGTAAAGAATTGAAATGTTTGAGATCTGACAGAGGTGGTGAATTTATTTCTGATGAATTTGCTAGCTTTTGTAATGAGCATGGTATTAAAAGATAGGTCTCTGCACTGAGGACACCTCAACAAAATGGAATAGTTGAAAGGAGAAATAGTTCAATTGTTGACTGTGCAAGGACACTGATGTTACAAAAGAATATTGCTTAGACATACTAGAGAGAAGCAGTTAGGATAGCTGTTTATGTTCTAAACCGAGTACAACTAAAGGACACTAATAAGACACCCTATGAGTTATGGTTTGGCCACAAACCCACTGTAAGTTATTTTAGAGTTTTTGGAAGTAAATTCTTTATTCTGAAAGATGAAAGAAATGGGAAGTTTGACTCAAAAGGTGATGAAGGGATATTTATGGGACATTCCACTAAAAGTAAAGCATACAAGTGTCTTAACAAAGTAACTAATAAAATGATTGAAAGTACTAATGTTTGAGTTGATGAGTTTGATGATAAGAATGTAGAAGAAAGTACAAAGGAACCAGAAGACTATGGTAGATTCACTTACATTGAACAACCAGAGTACCTACCGATGTCACAGATAGTGACAACCGGTCAACAAGAAAACAATACCGACGGATAGGAAAGATATACCAATGAGTAGGAAGAACCTACTGAGAAAGAAAATGAACTTGCACAGGATGAACAAGAAAGAAGATATTGGATACTGGCAAGATTTGTCAAAAGACATCATCCCGAGACACAAATCATTGGAGACAAACAAGCTGGCATGCAAACAAGAAGTAAAGCAAGACAAGGTACATGTCTAGTTTGTGAATATAAACCGAAGAATGTAAAATTTGCATTAGAAAATGATGAATGGGTTAATGCAATGAAAGAGGAAATAGAATAGATAGAGAAGAACAAAACCTAGAGCTTAGTACCTAGACCTAAGGACAAGAATGTTATCGGTACTAAGTGGATATTTAGAAACAAGATTAATGAGAATGGAGAGTTAACAAGGAACAAAGCTAGATTAGTATGCAAGGGATATGCATAGGAGGAAGGAATAGATTATGGTGAAACTTTTGTACCTATTGCTAGATTAGAAGGAGTCAAAATTTTACTTGCATATGCTGCACACAAGAAGTTCAAAGTTTACCAAATGGATGTTAAATCTGATTTTCTGAATGGAATACTTGAAGAATAAGTCTACATAGAACAACCTGAAGGGTTCATTGATCCAGACAAAAAAGATATGGTATGTAGATTACATAAACCTTTATATGGTTTAAAGCAAGCACTAAGAGCCTGGTATGAGAGGCTGCATAACTATTTGCTGAGTATTGGATTTTTTAGAACTAGTGAGAATAGCAATCTATACATGAAAGGAAATTTTGATGATACTATCTTGATTGCTGAGATATTTGTGGATGACATAATATTTGGAGGAAAATATCACATTTGTAAGTCATTTTCTGATGAAATGAAAATTGAATTTGAAATGTCTATGTTTGGAGAGATTAAGTTCTTTCTAGGCTTACAAGTGATTCAGCAGAATGATGGTATATTCATCACACAATCTAAATATATAAAGGAAGTTTTAAAGACATTTGGCATGGAAGATGCTAAACCTATGGGAACACCGATGGCTACTAGATGTAAACTAACTAAAGAAGATGGAACTGCTGAAGTAAACCAGACACTGTATTGATCCATGATTGGTAAGTTAATGTATGTAGTTCATAGTAGACTTGATATAACACATGCTGTTGGAATAGTTGCTAGATTTTTTGCAAACCCTAGAGAGTCACACATGGTTTCTACAAAGAGAATCTTAAGATACCTAAAGAAAATTGAAGATTATGGACTATGGTATCCTAAGAAAGGAAAGTTTGAACTTAAGGTATACACCGATGCTAATTGGGCTGGAAATGTTGATGATAGAAAGAGTACCACTGGAGGAGCATTTTTCTTTGGTGAAAGACTTGTTACATGGACAAGAAATAGTCTTGAATTTTTTAGTCTACAACTAAAGCATAGTATGTTGCTGCTGCTACAAACTATTCAAATATTGCTTATATCAAGAAAGTGTTGGAAGGTATGAATGAGGTAATCACTGAGCTGGTGATTATATATTGTGACAACACTAGTGCTATTAATATTTCAAAGAATCCAGTGATGCACTCTAAAAAAAAGCACATATCTATTAAGTATCACTACTTAAGTGAACAAGTACAAGAGAAGCAAGTGAAGCTAGAATTTTTATATCAAAAGAACAACTTGTTGATATTTTCACAAAGCCTCTACCGAAGGATACATATGAATACTTGAGGACTAGAATTAGGGTTTGTCCCCTGTCTACTAGTCACTAAGGTGATCTGGAGGTTGCATCAGCCTAATATTATTAGAATATCATACATGTTGATGCATCAGAGTTCATGCTTTGGATTTTTGTCTAAGGTTGTGAAAGGTTGAAGAATTGGAATAGATTTGCACATCAGTATACTGAGATATAGAGAATGCACCGAACAATAGAGAGTTGTATGGCTACTACAGAGTTGTATGTTTTTATTATTCTTTGGCATTGTTGTCAAAGGGAGAGAGATCTCAATATGAAGCCAAAGACAAAGGGAGAGCATTGAAGATCAGTTACTAAGAATAGAAGAAAATTTGTGAGCTAAAAAGATCATATCTACAGGAGATAGTCTACACTTGCAAGTTCTTTTATGTAACATAATGATTAAACATATTAAGCTAGGGAGAGCTTGTACCGAGTTACAACATTTGTTGATAGAGTTGTAGAATACATGTTTGGTATGTGTATGGCATATTTCATATTGTTTGTATTTCCATTAATACCAAAGGGAGAGATTGATGAACTACAACTAATTTGAATAAATTGTATGCCTTGAAGATCTATGATTTGAGATCATTGAGTTGCTGATTAGACATGTAAGATGATTAAATCAGTAATATGTTGTCATTGATGTCAACTAGTTTTGACAATACTTGTCTTGTAAGTTACTATACCCAAACATCTGTTAAAAGAAGAAGAAAAGAGATGAAGAACAGATATATCTACATGAGGAAGATAGATATGATAGATGAGGATAAGGAATACATTGGGTAACTTATGAATGAGTCTATGACCTTATTTTATTGACTTGATTATGTTGCATTCATCTATGATGAAGGATAGAGAAAAATGAACAAAGCAGTGTGGTCGATTAAAGAAGCATTTCAGTATACACTGACGCAATGTAGTGTATACCGAGCATAGTATAAATTGAGCTTGTGTTCACTGATGCATTTCTTTGCTAACCAAGCAAAAGAAAAGAACTAAATGATTAGTTTAGCCAATAGAAGTTGATGAGATATAAAGTGTTATGATTACGAGGCTGAAAATAATGTTTGTTATGAAGATCTACGGCTAGCATATTTCAAAGAAGATCTAAGGGATTGAAATAAAACATGTTACTAACACATCAGCTGAGGAAGGTTAAAGCAGCAAAATCAACAAAGGAGATTAAGTGGCAAAATCTGATCGATGAAATTAAAATGGTTTACTTGTCTATTTAAGAGACTAGGATTTCATGATGATGAGATTCTAGAAGAAGGAGACTGTAGAGATATTGCGTGAACAAGCTTCATGCATGCCTGATCAAACTGGTTAAGGAGAACCGAACTATAGAGATTACTAAGCATCAGAAAGCTATATCCAAGAGATAGTAAGTTACTGAATATTGATTGAAACATAATTGATATATTGATCAGAGGATTTGAATGAGCATAATATAGATCTAATAATCTAGAATCAAAGTTATGTTGTAATCAAATCACCTGCTGTTACATTTTAACCATTGTAAATAGATAAATCTCTTAACAGAGTAGACTAGAAAGTCTTGTAATGTCATTCATAGAGTGTACATTTGTTATCATGTCAACCCCATAGTGAATGTTGGTTGGACGATAATGATTAGTGTTAAATCCTCTAACAAGGTCACACCTCACAGTGTGTTTGTAACCTTTAACAGGGTTGGGTCTTCACTGACCTCACTTCAGAAGAGTGAACAATTTTTGGGTTTCCGGTCCCAAGTGGTTTTTCCCTTTACAGGGTTTCCATGTTAAATCTCTTGTGTTATGTGTTGACTGTGATAATTATTTTTTGTCATACTTTACATGTTGCATATTGGATTTGATCGGTAATCATTATATGTTATTAACTGGTAATCGGTAAAAGCACAAACATAATACTATTTTATGTTACCGAGCTATAGAAGTTTTAGTAAATTGTTTTTGGATATACATTTTGTGATTGGGACTGTAGATAACTGATTCACCCCCCTCTCAGTTATTCTAACATAGTTAACTAGCTTTTTGCACTTTTGGATTTCCAGTTAACTCAAAGTTTCTTTTTCTAAACTGAGGTGAGGATTTTGGAGAGAATATTTAATTAAATAAATACAATATGACCTCATAAATGAACTTTCTCAAGTTTTTGAATAATTAAATTCAATTATTTAAATGAGAATATTTAAAAACCAAATATTATTTAATTACTTTTTATGTGATTTAGCTAAAAGGGGTGGATTTAATTTAATTTAATTAAAGTGCTAGGACTTTGTAATTAAATTAATCAATCATAGGGTTTCTTTAGCCAATTATAGTTGATATTTAGGAATTAAATATAACATGTGATTGATGCAAATTTAGGGTTTTCTGCATTTGACACTAAGTCAAGTAGAGTCGGTTAGGAATCATAATTGCCTAGTACAATAGGACTTTGATGATTCAAAAAGTTGATAGAATGAAATTGAATGCAACAAAATTGGTTAGGGTTGCAAGATGCTAATTTTGGGGTATTATATTTTGCCCCTCTTTGAATTGATGTGTGAGTAGCACATTGATTCAAATAATAGTCTGATGTGACGATTGATGAGAGTTTTAGGATTATCTTCAGAATGAAGCTTAACCCTCAGAAGTCTAGGTTAGATTTTCATGACACCGGTTAAGTTATCACCTTTTATAAGACTATCCCAAGAATGAGGCTTAATCTTCTAGAGTCAGGGTTAGATTGCCCCAATACCCATGTATCGGATGATAACTAATATAGATTTTAGGACTATATCTAGAATGAAGCTTAGTCTTCTGAAATCTAGGTTAGATTTCCCAAATACTGGTTAGAAAGAGCTTTTAAGATCCATCTTCAAAGAAACACTTGACTTTCAGGGAACTAGGTTAGATTGCCCCGATACCTAGTAGTGAGATTTTGAGAACCATCTCCAGAAAAAAGCTTGATCCCCAAGGATTTGAGTTAGAGTGCTCAGATACCTAATAGTGAGATGACAAGATGTAAGGAACAAAAATGCCTCTAGTGATTCGAGATGCCCCTAGAGATGAGGACTTTTGAGTTCAGATTAGATTGATTCAAGAAATGATTCAGTGATTTGATGATGTAATCATCTTGCCCCCTCGGGAGTGAAATTGAAAGATGACATGTCATAAAGATGATTGACAATAATAGGTTGCAGATATAGAGAGGATCAAATGTCTAGAAGAATTCAAAATAGATTACGGAATATTTGAGAAAATTTGGAAGTGATTGGGAGTGATTTCAAGGTCTGATTGACCAAGTTTGACCAAGGTTGACCAAAGTTGACTTTTGATGAAAATGTTGAAGATGTCAAGAAAATGTTGATGTAAGATGAGTCTTAGAAGAAAGTGATGTCAGAAGGTCGACTGCACAAGTGTCCAATCATGTCGGTCCCAGAAATATTAAAACGTAATTTTGAGCTATATAGAAGTGTCAGATTTTGATTTGGATCCCTAAAATGGATTTAGAGCGGTCGATTTAGCGAAGGGTGAAATTTTTGTGCAAAACAAAGGACTTTGTAAAATTAGGTCAAAACCTATATAAGGTCCAAAAGGGTCATTTTTAATTCATTTCAAACCTTTGACTTTGTGAAAAGAGCTCTGAGCAAAAATGGTGGGAGTCCCTGTGAGATCACATCGATTTGAGTGTTTGAGGTGTCATAGTCAGCCACCGACATATGACACACCTATAAGTAGTCAAGAACATTGCTTGCATTTCAAATTTTTACATGGTTTGATAGATTTAGTCTCTTTTTAGCATGTTTTTAGATTTCAACTCGTGGGTTTTCATGCGAGGAAAGAGTTTCTTCACACAGGTTGGTGAAGATCCTCGTGCAAGAAAGTGTAGCAAAGAACTTTCTCATGAGAGCCTCTCTATAGGCTCATGTGGGAGATACCCAAGAGTCACGCGGGAAACCCTCGGGAGGATAACTTTTTTGTGTGGCTGAAGGCGAAAGCTTGCATGGTTGTACTTTCTTGCACGAGATCTATACTTCTATTATGCATAACTATCCACAATACAACTGAGAGGGGGGGTGAATCAATTGTATGGAAGATTATTAAACTTTAAACTTTAAGTAGTGGCAATATCATATCCAATGAACATAATAAACCCCAACACAATAACATAATATTTTGGTCTCAGGGAAACCTTGTTAAAGGTAAAAACCCTAGTGGGAATTAGCACTCATAAATGATGTACTGAGAGTATAGTTATCCTTGTTAGAAGATATATTCATGTTAGGAGCTTATTGAAACATTACAGTACATAGTCCTTGTTAGAGGAAAAACCTTGTTAGGAGTCAAGAAGAAAAAGAGAGGGCACACTTCTCAAAGAAGGTTAAGTCCACCTTCATAACTCACTATTCGCAACACAGGTGTATATGAAGAAATACACAATCTTTTTTGAACTATTATGGCAACAACTACCTTTTCTTGATCAATTCCAATGAAGTTCACCAAAAAACCTCTACTCTACATACAGAAGACACAGGCTCACAGCTTTCACAACCTCTCTATATCACCTTCTTCACATCCATATCTTTTCCAAAGAAAAGAGCTTTCATTTATATCTTATTACAATTCTCATGAATAGATCAGCCCATAAGGCTTTCCTAATTACAAACAATTACATAAACCCTTGCTAAGATACACACAATATCTAGAACAAGTATACAATGATTACATTATAACAATTAAGGACCGACATCCTTAATTCAAGTTCATCATCCATCATACATGCTACATCTCTGTAGTCTACTTCCAAATAGATCACCTCCTAAACACATGCCATAGGTGACATCATTATGCCTTCTGTACCTTGCATAATTCATAGAACATTCTTTAATACTCTATCATTCATCTCTTAAGTTCTGCATACACTAATTCCATATCGCATGTAAGCTATACACAAAACACAGAGACTAACTCTGTCATTTCTCACTGTCATAGTCAGTGACTAGTCTTCACCAAAACATCTGTAACTCATCCAATATGAAACATTACATGATGCGATCTTGGATATAAGATCACAACACCTTCTTGAACTCTCATCTATCTTCGCAGCATCTGAAACATCTAAACAGTATCCATACACTATGATAACCATCCTATTTTCCTCACATAAACATATGTTGACATGAGTGACAAAACATAGATGACAATGGTATGAATACCCATTCAGTAACATAGTGATTAAACATATTGAATGTCTCAATCACCTCCCCATGCATTAGCAATATCCAACAATCTCTCCCTTTGGCATTGATGTCAACATATGGGAAAATCCATCATCCCAAAGTTATATCAATCCAAAGTTTTGTGACCAAACAATCTCCCCATACAATAGGGATTTTCTCATAGCAACACTCCCCCTTTGAAAACAATGGAAAAGAGTGTCATGATTCATCAACTTCTTTCCAACATCTTTCTTCCATGATCACTCAATCACTCCCCCTAAGGAGTAGATCCCTACATCTAGTCCAAAATATGATAAGGCTCTGAAAACCTCTAGATTGATGCATATCTACATCATTTAATTTTGACTAGGAGGGGCCTGAACCCCAAGAATACCTCTGAGATATTCAAAGGTATCTTTTGGCAGTGTCTTTGTGAAGATTTCTACAATCTTCTCTTTTGTACTAATAGATTCTAATTTAATTTCCTTCTCTACCACCTTGTCTCTCAAGAAGTGATATGTGATAGAAATATGTTTAGTTTTAGAGTGCATTGCCAGATTCTTTGACATATTCACTATACTGGTGTTATCACAATTGATAACCATATGCTCATCCAAATTTATTCCAATGTCTATCAGCATTTGTTTCATCCAAACAATTTGAGTGAAATTTATGGCAGTAGCAACATACTCTGATTCAACAGTAGATTGTTATATACAATCTCATTTCTTACTTAGCCAAGAAACCAACTTTTTCCCAAGGAAAAATGCACCACCACTTGTACATTTTCTATCATCAATATTTCTTTCCCAATCACCATCAGTATAAGCATGAAGTTCAAAGCTATCATTTCTTTCATACCATAAGCCATAGTCTATGGTTACTTTCAGATATCTCAATATTCTTTTCATAGCAGCTAGGTGTGTTTCTTTGGGTTCTACTTGATATCTAGCCACAATTCCAATAGCATTAGCAATATCTAGTCTAGTGTGGGTCAGATATTGTAATCCTCCAACCATTGATTTGTACAAGGTCTGAAAAAAATAATTTGATTCATCATCAATTGTTAGCTTATTACCAGTTACCATGGGTGTTCCTACTGGTTTGCAATCTTCCATTGCAAACTTCTTTAGCATTTCTTTGAGATACTTAGTCTGAGAAATAAAGACACCATTCTCATTCTGAGTTATTTGCAACCCAAGAAAGAATTTCATTTCATCTATCATGGACATCTCAAATTCACTTTCCATTTCCTTAGAAAATTTCTTACATATATCATCATTACCTCCAAAGATAATATCATCAACAAAGACTTCTATTATCAAGATTCCATCTTCACTAGTTCTTAAATACGAATTACTATCTGCATTACATTTTCTAAATCCAAGCTGAAGTAGGTACTTGTCTAACCTTGCATACCAAGCCCTTGAAGCTTTCTTTAGCCCATACATAGATTTATTCAACTTGCACACCATGTCTCTATCTTCACATAGAGGAAATCCATCATGTTGTTATATGTATACTTCTTCTTCAAGATCCCCATTCAAAAATGCAGACTTAACATCCATATGATACACCTTGAAGTCTTTTGTGCAGCATAAGCAAAGAAAATCCTTACTGCCTCTATTCTAGCAATAGGAGAAAATGTTTCTTCAAAGTCTATGCCTTCTTGTTATGAGTATCCCTTACATACCAGTCTTGCTTTGTTTCTTACAACAGTTCCTTCTTCATTCATTTTGTTTCTGAAAACCCATTTTGTTCTTATTACATTTTTATTTTTAGGTCTAGGAACCAATTCCCAAGTGTTATTCTTCTTTATTTGATCTAACTCTTCCTTCATAGCTTTTGTCCAAGATTCATCTCTACATGCTTCATTTGTAGTCTTTGGTTCAACTTGAGAAATCAAACAAATTTCTTCTCTAGCCTTTGCTCTAGTCATTACTCCTTGATTAGAATCACCAATAATTTGATTTTCGGGATGGTTATTCTTTACATACCCTGGATTCTTAGGAACCTTAGTAGCCTCACTTGTCTCAACACCACAAGTCTCTTTTTCATATTCTATCTCAATAAGTTCTTCTTCTACAGCAGAAGTAGCTTCTTTGATCTCTATAATCTGATTACTGTGATACATTATTTCTTGTATCTAAAACGTTTCATTTATCCTCACATTGTTACTTTCAATCATCTTTCTTAATCTTAGATTGAAACATTTGTAGGCTTTTCTCTTAGAAGAGTAACCAAGAAATATTCCTTCATCACTTCTAGCATCAAACTTTCCTATCTCATCATCTCTTGATATAACACTTAGTACCAAATATTCTAAAGTATTTTACAATAGGAGCATGATCAAACCATAATTTATAAGGAGTCTTAAATGTACCTTCTCTAATTTTAATTATGTTTAATGTGTACATTGTTGTCCCAACATCTTCTCTCCAATGTACATGAGATACATTTCCTTCAAGCAACATTGTCCTAGCAAGATCAAGATCCCCATTCAGAAATGCAAAATTCACATCCATCAAGTTGTTCTATATATACTTCTTCTTCAAGATCCCCATTCAAAAATGCAAAATTCACATCCATCTGATACACCTTGAAGTTCTTATGTGTAGAATAAGCCAAGAATAATCTTACTACCTCTATTCTAGCAACAGGAGAAAATGTTTCTTCAAATTCTATGCCTTCTTGCTGTGAATATCCTTTACATACTAGTCTTTCTTTGTTTCTTACAACAATTCCTTCTTCATTCATTTTGTTTCTAAAAATCCATTTCATTCCTATTACATTTTTGTTTTTAGGTCTAAGAACCAATTCCCAAGTGTTATTCTTCTTTATCTGATCTAACTCTTCCTTCATAGCATTTAACCAAGATTCATCTCTACATGTTTCATCTGTAGTTTTTGGTTCAACTTGAGAAATAAAAAAAAATTATTCTCTAACCTTTGATCTAGTTAATACTCCTTGATTGGTATTGCCAATAATTTGATTTTCAGGATGGCTATTCTTTACATACTTTGGTTTTTTAGGAACCTCAATAGACTCACTTGTGACAACATCACAAGCCTCTTTTTCACTTTCTACCTCAACAAGTTCTTATCCTTCTATAGCAATAGTAGCTTCTTTGATCTCTGTAATCTGATTACCGTCATACATTCTTTCTTGTATCTGAAACTTTTCATCTATTCTTACATTGTTACTTTTAATCATCTTCCTCAATCTTAGATTGAAACATTTGTAAGCCTTTCTCTTAATAGAGTAACCAAGAAAAATTCCTTCATCACTTCTAGAATCAAACTTTCCTATCTCGTCATCTCTCTTGATATAACACTTACTACCATATATTCTAAAATATTTTACAATAGGAGTATGATCAAACCATAATTCATAAGGAGTTTTACTTGTACCTTCTCTAATTTGAATTATATTCAATGTATACATTTTTGTTCCAATAGCCTCTCTCTAATGTACATGAGATACATTTCCTTCAAGAAATATTGTCCTAGCAGTATCAAGTATAGTCTTGTTCCTTCACTCTGCTATCCCATTCTATTGTGGAGTCCTAGGAGAAAATGTATGTCTCTTTATTCCATGCTCTTCGTAGTATGAATTGAATAAGTCTGAAGTAAACTCTCCACCTCTATCTAACCTTAGACATTTAATCTTTAAACCTGATTCATTCTCTACTTTTGCTTTGAACATCTTGAATTTATTAAATGCTTCTGATTTTTCCTTTAAATAAGTAACCCACATCATTCTAGAAAAGTCATCAACAAAGAGTATGAAATACCTTTCACCATAGTATGATTCTTTCCTTGTAGGTCCACATAGGTCTATGTGTACCAGCTCCAACTTCTCTCTTGATGTATATGCTTTACTTTTGTAATTGCTTCTAGTCTTTTTTATCATGACACACTCTTTGCAAACAATATTAGATGGTTTCACAATCTTCAGTAGATCTCTTACCATATTAGTCATACTTGCCTTTAAAATGTTATCAAAATTAACACGACAAAATCTCCTATGCCATAACCAATTATCATCAACCTTCGCAACAAAATAAGAGGCTCCAGATGTATTTAATTCAAATATATTACCTCTATATTTAGTACCAATTGGAATCAACTTACCTACCTTACTTCTGATAAAAGATTTACCATTAACAAAACTTAGTTAAAACTCTTTATCCATTAACTATCCAACACTCAACAAGTTATGTTTCAATCCTTCAATGAGCAATACATTATCTGTATTAGTCTTTCCATCTAGAGTAATAGATCCTACTCCTATGATAGATTTAGGAAGATTGTCTCCAAACCTCACAACACCACCATCATACTTTACTAATTTAACAAACTTTTTTTTATCTCTAGTCATATGATGAGAACAACCACTGTCTATTATCCATTTAGTTTTCTTGTCAACATGAGATACTAAATCTTTTTCCTCATGCACTGGCTCATCTCTAATAGAAACAAATTTGATCTCTTTATAATCTAAATCATCATCATCAAAAATGCTTTCACTATCATAATAACATTCTTTGTCCCTTTTAATCTTGGCAAAATTAGGTTTGTACTTAGGAACTCTTGTAGGAAATCTAGATGCAAAATGACCTACCTTACTACATGAAAAACATTTCAAGGGTAACTTGCCTTAAAATTTTCCCTTACCTCTCTTTTCTCTTCTAGCAATCAGTGCAACAAGTTCATCCATATTTATTTCTTCTACCATTATCTGTTCCTATTCCTCATCATACTCACCAAGATCTTCTTTTAGGTCTTCATTACTGGTGCTCGAAAGTGCAAACAATTTTTTTTGTGTAGATGCCTTAAATGCATATTCATCTTTAGGTATAGCCTCTCCTAATTCTGCAGCTTCAAAAGTAGTTAGCTTTACAATCAACATCTCTCTGCTAAAGTTAAGAGTCAGAGGTACAATTTCTTGAATAGACATAGCCTTGAACTTGTAAGAAGGTGTTAATGATATGAGGATCTTCACAATAACTTCTTCTTCATCATAACTGCCTCCATAGTTTCTGATTCCAACTAAATCTTATATAACACCTTGTACATAAGCCCTAATGCTTTCATCCTCATTCATTTGTAGCTTCTCCATCTTTGTCTTCCACTTTTGTAACTTTTCTTGTTTGGTATACTTGTCTCCCTCATATAGTGCTTCTTATCTTTCCCAAATTTGGTATGCCGAATCCAAGTCTTTAACTTCAGTAAACTCTCCTTCAGAGAGTGTGCTAATCAATGCTTCTCTTGTAATCATGTTAAGTGAAAATATCTTCTTTTCATCCTCAATAGTAGTTGTCAACTCATCTTTGGTCTTTATAGCTATCTTGTTTCTTGTAATCAACCAATATTCAATTCCCAAATAAAATATGTGAGTTCACATTTTGTTCTTCCAACTATCAAAGTTTTTAGGATCAAATTTCAGACTATCCTTCCTATAGTATGTCATCTCTAGAATCACCTCAAGTTGTTAAGATTTCTCTCTAAGGACCACTTTCTTTGATACCAATTGTTAGGAATAACAGTCCACAATACAACTGAGAGGGGGGGTGAATTAGTTGTATGGAAGATTATTAAACTTTAAACTTTAAGCAGTAGTAATATTAGATCCAATGAACACAATAACACAATATTTTGGTATCGGGGAAATCCTATTAAAGGTAAAAACCCCGATGGGAATTAGCACCCACAAATGATGTACTGAGAGTATAGTTATCCTTGTTAGAAGATATAGCCTTGTTAGGAGCTTATTGAAACATTATAGTACATAGTCCTTGTTAGAGGACATACCCTATTAGGAGTCAAGAAGAAAAATGGAGGGCTCACTGCCCAAGGCTCACTACCCAAAGAAGGTTAAGTCCACCTTCAAAACTCACTATTCACAACACAGGTATATATGAAGAAATACACAATCCTTTTGAACTGTTATGGCAGCAATTATCTTTTCTTGATCAGTTCCAATGAAGTCCACCAACAAACCTCTACTCTACATACAATAGACACAAGCTTACATCTTTTACAACCTTTCTATATCACCTTCTTCACGTCCATATCTTTTCCAAAGAAAAGACCTTTCATTTATACCTTATTACAATTCTCATGAATAGGTCATCCCATAAGGCTTTCCTAATTACAAATAATTACATAAACCCTTGATAAGATACACACGATATCTAGAATAAGCATACAATGATTACATTACAACAATTAAGGACCGACATCCTTAATTCAAGTTCTCCATCCATCATACATGCTACATCTCTGTAGTCAGCTTCCAAATAGATCACCTCCAAAACACATGCCACAACTGACATTATCCTACCTTTTGTACCTTGTGTAATTAATAGAACATTCTTCAATACTTTTTCTTTCATCTCTTAATTTCACATACACTGATTCCATATCGCTTGTAAGCTATACACAAAACACAAAGACTAACTCTATCATTTCTCACTATCACAGTCAGTGACTAGTCTTCACTAAAACATCTGTAACTCATCCAATATGAAACATTACATCATGTGATCTTGGATATAAGATCACAACACCCTCCTAAACTCTCATCTATCTTCACAACATCTGAAACATCCATACAATATCAGTACACTGTGATAACCAGCCTATTTTCCTCACAGAAATATATGTTGACATTAGTGACAAAACATAGATGATAACAGTATGAGTGCCCATTTAGTAACATAGTGATTAAACATATTAAATGTCTCAATCATCTCCCCATGAATTAGCAATATCCAACAACTTCCTCATGTGAGATTTTGCATGAAAGGAAAATGTTCACATGAAAAAAGGGGGCCAGGCTGAGAACCTTGCGAGTCAATTTGCATCTAGTGAGTCAAATAGATGGTCTAATAGCCATTTTTAGGATAGCTGCATAACTTCAAGTTCTATTTTGCATTGATTGGCATCATGATTTTAGTCGAGTAGTGATCATGTACTATCACTTGCATTATAGTTTGATTTCCCAAATATTATGTTCATGTCCCATCATCTAATGATTGGCGAGATGGTTAGACAGCTAGATGACATGGAGTCAGCACACATAAATGCTCTAGAATTATCACATCTCCATAATGTACCTAACATTTAGGTGAATCATGCTCTCTTAGATGGACTATTGGAGAATTTCTATTTGAAGATGAAGACTCTCCACCTTCCACAGGGTGAGATGACAGTTACACCTGAGGACATATATAGGATACTACGGATACCACTCCACAAGCCATGCATGAAGTATGATGTGTAGTCATGAGAAGGGACTACTGTATTGAGAGAGATCTTTTAGGATGATCTCATCATGGGTTGGGAAATCCCCTAGGAGGAGCTGATCAAAGATTATGGTCCCAGACATTGACTAGCCATAGTTCTAGCAGCATTCTTGGGTTGCTACCTGATGCCTAATCAAGGATAGCACAGACTGAAGTGCGGATGGGGCAGGATGTTATAGAGGATGTTAGGGTAGCTAGTTCACTATGGATGGGGTTAGTGTAGGCTGGCCCACATGTATCATGAGATGCATGAGATTGTTTACAGGGAGGTGAGGAGTATGGCAGCATGAGTTTTTATTTTATAGGTATGGGCCTGGGATCACCTCCCGATATGTAGGTTAGTTTTTGATGATACACGATAGCCCCTCAAGCCATACATATATAGGTACAAAGAACCAATAACCTATCCTATGCTAGGTAAGATGGAGCAATGGAAAGCATAGCTCGATGATATGGTCATCATAGTATGGAGCTCATGGAGAGACACAAAGATCTGGGATGATGCAAGGACTTATCTGGGCTATATGTTTTTCTTGTGGGTACTGATTGGTCATTCTATCTCATTGATTGAGTGATTCCCTTTAACATGGGTGTGGTGGTAGTTCAGCCAACCATAGTATATCTCTTGGGAGTGTTGTTGATACACTCGCTTCACCGATGAGGTGAAGAAGGACTGGTCAGCTAGATTAGATCTTGGGCATTCCATGATCGATGCATGAGTAGCACCATCCCGATAGGACTATATGGTTGGGGTGGCAAATGGTAGTATGACACTAGCATACTGAGAGTACTTAGCCAACCATCTATTCCCCTGCTTCACTAATTTGGTAGGTATGGGAATACTAGCATAGGTGGTGGAGTAGTAGGTGCCCTAGTAGTAGGCACCTCAGAAGCAGGTACCTCGATAGAGGACTACATAGGTACCCATCCCTCCCTAATGGATGAGGACAGAACCTGGTACCAGAGGTTGCAGATCTTAGGAGAGATTATCTAGGTAGATGATAGATGAGCCACCCATGTAGTAGCTAGAGACAAAGATGGAAGTTCAGGGTGGCAATGAGGATATCCTAGATCGGACTACACAGGGGCCCATTCTTAGAGATTTAGTAGCACAGATGCATGAGGTGCTATGGAGGAATCAAGAGAGGGTATAGACTACCTAAAGGAAGCTAGGGAACTCTAGATATAGGTTTCCATTTTGGATGCCTAATTAGCAGATAGAGACTAGGAGGTCAGAGATTTGTCTAAGGAGTTAGTGAGGGCTCAGGCAAAGACCTGATATGAGGCTACATAGGTAATATATTATTATGTAGCATATATCAGTGTGGTACCTAATGCACTGGAGTAGGTGTCAAGATTCTCTAAATATGAAGGAGATCCTGATGCTCCATAGGTGCCTCCTTGCCCTGACATGCCACCTCCTCCACCTCCTCCTAGGAGGGAAGGCTAGAGCTAGACTGATATAGCATTGATTTTGTATATTGTATCAAGATGTATCTGATGCATAGGCATCCTTATATTCATACTATTCCTTTGATAGACTATGCTCAAGTAGCACCCATTTTTGTATACTGACACTTTGATATATATATATATATATATATATATATGTATGTATGTATGTATGTATGTATGTATATGTATATGAGCTCGATTCTTGGTATCATTGTATACATCATATTTTGTTTTGAATGTTTATGCTTGATGAGATGATTTTTTCTAAATGATTAGATGTAAAATGTATGACATGTATGAGTACGTAGATGAATATGCACATGTTTTCTTTTACATATGTATGCAATGTAAATGGTTCTATTATGAATGAATGAGATGTAAATGGTTTACTTTATGTATGGATGAAATGCACCTATGGATATGTAGATGTATGCAAATGATTTATGACAATGCACTTTATGAATGAAATATGTAAATGCAATGTATATGGTACTAATCATCTCATGTAGGTTATCACAATGTATGATAGGTACTAACCAAAAGAACTTTCTTGAAGATTGAAAGTGAGGATCAAACAGTTGTGTAGTCATGATAAAGTTGGGATGTGAAATGAGAACCCCTCATCATACAAATCCAAGAGAATGCAATGAAATGATCATCAAACACTGTCATAATGCAAGCCTAGAATGAAAATGCAATCCTAAGCTAGATGCAATCCCTAGGATTTGGTTGTTGGACCCATCAGATAATTTTCATCACAGAGCTTTTGTTATAGTATGGTCAGAAGATGTCATACAACCCTCACTAACATAGCGATCATGAGAATATGAATATGACATTAGTCTTACATTTGTTAGAATGAGGTGTAAGCATTAAGGCACAAGAAGCCAGAATGACCAGAACACCTATTCCTTTTGGTTTAGCAAGTAAAAATAAGCATCAGAGCATAGTTACAAGGATGCTAGAATGTTTCTTACATAAAAACACATTAGACACATGAGAGTTCCTCCTTTTTCAAAGTGATTGATAAGTATACTAAGGATGCTCACAGTGACCCTTACATTCACTTTGTAGGACGAGCATAGAGATTTCACTTGTAGCAGAAAGAAGTTACTCAAATAGACAAGGAGAAGAACCAACCTCACCAAAGTTTCCATATAAAAGGAGTTGAGGTACACATGGGCATCTAACATGAGATAGAGGCTCTCATAGTGGATGATGAGGCATATTAATGCCATACTTTAGAATGCCTTAGGATAATATTTGCTATACCTTTTTGCTGCATTTTGATACATTTACCACAAAGACTCTTATGATTTTCTGCTACTATATGGCATGCTGCCAATAGACATTTAACATGGTTTAAACATACTTAACATACTATGCTTGGATAAAATGCTATATTTCTTGATCTGAAAGCTAATGTTGTGTTTTGAATCGGGAAGAGTAGATGTTTGAATGTGATTGATTATGCATGTTCTGGTAATTACTATCATAAATATCTTATCCTAACCTTTAAAAGGCATAGTGCATTGGAATAGCAAATGTTGTTTTTGACTAGGTCTAGAGCATTCATCCATGAAGTGTTTTGCCCGATCTTCCTGCAACTTTCAATGGAAGAACATTCAATGTAGCACCTATTGAAGGAGCAAGGTGGTAGTCTCTGCGATGAGTTATGTGGCATGCTAATTTCTCTAAGAGGATCTAAGCATGAATGGAAGTTGGATTTCTTGTCACATTAATTCTCTCCTTTGTTTCAGGATTAATATGTTTAGTCTTTAAAGCTTTCCCTCTTTCTAGTCATTAATATTGTAATAAAGATCCACCTATTTCTACGGTGTGGTTAGAAGTTAGTTAGAAGTTTTTCCCTTTAAATAAATCCATGCTCCTACATGAGCACAACAATAGAGGGCATTGTCAAATATATAAAAATAGTTTTTAGTCAGTTTCACGGTGTTATAAGAATTTTGTACTTTGATATTCAATCAATAAAATGAAGTATTGATATTCAGTTGAGTGTAATTGTGATTTAGGATAATCATCCAAGGGGGCCCACTAGGTGAGAAATCCACAGTAAAATAGATTCATATTAGCTAGAAGCATTTACTGCATTTCTGTTGATTAAGTGCCCAACACTGAACTGCTCCTGCAGCCAAAGCTACAGATCAGCTAACACCTCCTGCATCCAAAGTTATAGAATAGCAGAAGTATCATGGCATAGTTTGTAAGAATTTTCATGTCTTATTGATAGTTATACTCTTGTAGCTTCTATTCTAGCACTTACTTTTCTGTAAACTTTAGCTTAAGCATTACTTTAGTATTCATTTCCTGTAATTATAGTATAGTTTTCCTTCAGCATTTACTTCCTGCAGCAATGATAATGCATGGCTAAATGATACTTGGTGCATATAATTTGTTGGCCCATTTCAAGTGATACATCCCTGGTCTAACTTACTAAATGAATTTCCATAAGGAGGATAAGTTGCTCGGTCGGATGTCTAATCCCTGAGTTTGGAATTATACCTAGTTTCTGAGCCTTTGTAGGAAGTGATCATTTTTGGTGTCGTTGTTGGGGATGGTGCCAAACAAAGTCTTCAATAAGCCATTCTTAGACTCTATTTTATTTCCAATTTGTTAGAATACATTAATTTTAAGAAAATTTCATAAATCACCTCACTCCCTACTATCTGTATGCATAACTAAAGAAGAGACACCAGAGGATGGTACTTGCCAAACCAATTCAATCACCCATTGGAGGATGAGAGTTCATTTATTGATGCCACCATTGACCTCCCTAAAACTACATCATCCTCCTCATCCTCTAAAGAAGAACATGTTGATTCTTTTGAAGAGCAACCTAAAATTAATGAATTTGTAGACGTCTTTGCTCACCTGAGAGCTCATTTTTTCTGAAAACCTAGTCAATCAAGAAAAATCATTATAGCTAGTTGTATACCAATCTCTTTATCAGCCACCTCTATGACCCATAAATCCTATTAGGATGGCTAATCCCCCTACTTTTCCATTCCCCATTATTGACCAATGGGACACCAACAACCTTAAGAACATACCATCTTCTACCTTGCCAAAATTCTATGGTTTAGTAACTGAAGACCTGGATACCTTTCTCTTTGAGTTTGATATCCTGTGCAGAAGTTATGACTACACCTTTGATGCTCACAAGCTCAAACTATTTCCTATGACTCTTAAGGAGTCTTCTTTACATTGGTTTATGGGCCTAGGATAGGATTTTTTCTAGGATTGGGTAGGAATGCAAGACACATTCCTGACTAAGTATAAGGAATATTGTCGAGGAATTGATACAAGAGGAGAAGACCTTTTTAAAATGACTCAAAAAGAGGATGAGTCACTCAAAGACTATATCTCATGGTTCATGTATAGTCTACAAAGAAACATAGAGCATGAGCTTAATGAGGAATCTCAGAAGCTACTATTTATCAGAGGAATACAAGATGGATGCACTGAAGCTTTAGATTTGATGTTAGGAGGAGATATAACTCAATCCAGTTGGGATGATATAAAGAAAATATGCCTCAAATATTCACGTGCTACTAGGAAAAGAGGAAGAGGTAAAAAACCAGCAATAGGAAGGACAAATGGTTCGGGCACTTCCAGATTAGAGATAACTCATCTCCTATCTGACTTTAAGAAAGATATTATCAACAATATGGCCATGTAGTTGGATACTCTATAGGCCAAGAAGAAGCATGAGGAAGTAGAAGCTATGCTGGCAGAATTATGCCCACACTATCGACAAAAGAAGAGAGAGTGCCGGTGTAAACTGATTGCAAATATGGAAGCCACCCAGATGTTGACTAACTACAAGCCAATTGAACTAGTGGATGAACAACTATTCTTTGTTTCTCAAAGATGACCATGGGCCACAATGACAAGGTATGCCTCAGGACCCACTTACATTTAGTAGTCCATTTTATAACAATCAATGGCAACCTTCTATGAATTATCAAAATCCACCCCAGAACAACTATCAGAATCAATGGTAAAATTACCCTAGTCTACAATGGCATAATCCTAAAGGGAGTTGGCAACAACCCTAAGGGGCCTAGCAACCACCACAGGGTAATTGGTATTAGAATCCTTAGTGGTGAGGAAACCAACAATGACCACCTCAATCCAAGGGATACATGAATCTGCCTCTTCAGGAACCACAACAGCAAGCACTCTTACCACCACCAGCTGCTAATAACCAACCTCCAAAACCAACCCAATTGCCTACACAGCCATAGCCAAACCCAAATAATAGGCCTCCTACACCTCAAAAAAATGTGTATAATACTGATCAAATGTAGTATCCTATGCAATATCCTACCTATGCAATCACCCTTGCCGATATACACCTACAGTTTGGGACTACTCTTCTTGCTCCTGAACATCCAATCATAACTAAAGTGCCCCAAGAGGAGCTTATCCTAATAGAAAATACAATTCCTCTTCCAGCAACACAACCTATTACTAATCAGAGCCCCCCTACTGGGCCACCTTTTCCACAAAGATTGCAACCAACCAATCCTAAGCCTGCTTCAAAAACTGAATTTAACATCCTCAATCAATTAAAGAAATTCAATGTCCAAATACCTTTATTCCAAGCCATTAAGGATGTTCCCACCTATAGAAAATCCATAAAAGAAGCCTGCTTTAAGAAGCCTGGTTGCAAAAGAAAAGATCCTCAGATGGTGCATGTGTTAGGAAAGCTCATTGACATCATGTTAGGCAAGCTTACCATCCCAAAATATTCTGATCCAGATAGTCCTATTGTTGAAGTCATTATTAATGGGACCACCATTAACAATGTATTGGTAGATCTTGGAGTAGCTATAAATGTTATGACCAGAGATATAATGCAACAACTTGGCATATATAACCTCCGAACCACCCCAACTATCTTGCAGCTCGCAGATAGTTCAATTGTAAAACCTAATGGAATGATTGAGGATATAATTGTTGACCTTGAAACCTGGTCATACTTATAAGATTTCATGATCTTGTCACCAAAGGCTACATTAGGAGTGTCAGAGCTCTAAATTTTGGGGAAAATTTGGAGTCCTATATAGTGATAAAACCCTAAAAAAATGGCCTCTTAATCTCCATGCCCAATAATTAATGATGGAGTATATGAAATGGGATGAAAAAATTACATTAATTTTCAATTCAAAGTTGAGAGATTAAGAAAGGAAGCTCTGTGATAGGAACAATCAAAATTATGTGATCAAAGCCTTTAGAAAATGCTGGAATTTCGACCTGCTGCAAAGATGATGCCGACAGAGGCTGAAGATGGTCAAATTTTAAAAATCTAAAAAAGACCTAGTTCAAGAAATCAAATTTCCTATTTATAAAAATCTTAGCTTTCCACGAGGTGTTTTGGTTTTTCAACAAGACCCAAATCCAAAAGTTAGGTAGTTATTTTTTAGGTAGATTATTATTTTTTCAAAATAATTTGTAATAAGGGTGTGTCTTTTCACCCTAAAGAGGTGTGAAAGCCACTCAAACATGTATATATACATAATGTAAAATGAAAAGATAGGGGACAATACAAGATATATTTTCATAGAATAGAATTTCATAAACAACAACAACTATGAAATCTTATGTACCAGTTTTTCAACATCAATAAAGATAAGTGCTCTTATTTTTATTTGTGGTTATAAGTTATATGTTTTCAATTAGTCTTTTGGATATTCTATTAAATAGAGTGTTTCACTATGTTGAATTCCCTGAGTATCATAATTCAAAATTAATATATACAACTCGAATATCAATTGTATGGTCTATGAACCTACCATTGTTCTTATCGGTCTCTTAATTTGAGTTAAACTCGATAGGATTAGCTTTGTAAATTGATTTGAATTGGGAATCAAGTGAAAGCCTCTAAAATAATGGTCTTGTCTTATTAAAGCAAGTTTTTTAAATTGTCTCTGATCGTACGTAGGATTGAAAGTGTTTTGACTCTATAACCCAAGTACTTAGAAGGCACTAATCTAATCTTTAATTGGAAATTGTTATCTTTGGTTCATTTGTAGTTTATAGATCATTACATCATTATTTCAAAAGCATTACTTTTAATTCTTTAGTACAATCCATTTAGTCAAGTATTATAGAATAGAGATTTTCAGGAGATTAGTTTCTTTCCTCAAAGGATCATTCACCACCTTTGGAGGAATCTTGTTTATGTACACAATTGTGTGACACAGATAATTTAGTAGTTCAAAGTGAATTTGGGCCTACCAGCCTTGGCTTGATTAAGCCAAAATTGTAGAGGTATCAAGTGGTGCATCACCATTTTACTTGTCAGTTGGTCAAAAGAAAATCCTTCATTTTTGGGTACCAACAAGGAGGATACCCGATTATACTAGATAGGTCATGGTTAGCAACTGCTGATTCTCATATTGGTTGTCACTCTGAGGATATGACCATTTTTTATGGCCACCATACTCAGACTCTTTTCCTATATCCTCTTGCTCAACCCCAAATGTAGTTATCCTCACCAATCTGGCCTGACATAGGAGAAGAAGCCAAGGTTATCAATTCAGTGTCAAAATTAATGATGATACAAAGGGACCCCTTCCTACAGCTTTAGGATGAAGATAAGGTAATCACCAATATCCCGCAAAATCAATATGGATCAAGTCTAGATTCTCTAGGTTTTTCTTCCAAAGACTGCTCTCTGTAAGTTTTAAACCTAGATTACTAATGGCCATCTCCTGTAGCCAAAGAGCTCTATCACCAATTTCTTCCCCATGAGATACAGGTACCCTCATTTACAAATGCACCTATGATAGAGCTGACTAAGGAAATAGAGGTTTCCCCTAAACGTTACTTGAACATCAATAAAAAATTAACTACATAGCAGCAAACATCTTTGACTAAGACACTGAAGGCCCATACTAGAGCATTTTCTTGGGATTACGCTGACATGAAAGGTTTGGATCCAAAACTATGCACTCATCGGATCTATCTAAAAGAAGATAAAACTCCAGTAAGGCAGTTCCAGAGGCAAGTGAATCCAACCTTAAGAGAAATCATTAAAATGGAATTGGAAAAACTTCTCAATGCTAGATTCATTTACCCAATATCTGATAGTCAATGGGTTTCTCCATTAGTAATTGTGCCCAAAAAATGAGGCAAATGGCGGGTGTGTGTAGACTATAGGGAACTTAATAATGCAACCAAAAAGGACCATTTTCCCCTTCCATTCATTGACCAAGTCTTGGATTCTCTAGTAGGCAAAAAGTACTTTTCTTTCCTAGATGGGTATAGTGGGTACAATCAAATCCGCATCTTTCTAGAAGATCAGGAGAAGAAAACTTTCAATTGCCCTTGGGGAAATTTTTTCTATTATGTTCTTCCATTTGGTCTTTGTAATGCTCTAGCAACCTTTCAGAGAGCAATCATCAACATCTTTGCTGATATTTCTCATGAATGTATGGAGATCTATATGGATGATTTCACAACCTATGGTGAAACCTATGAAGAAGCCTTAAGCAATCTTGACAAGGTCCTAAAAAGGTGTGAAGAACATAATCTATCTCTCAGTAGCGAGAAATGCTTCATGATGATGAAAGAAGGAATAGTACTTGGCCACTATATATCTACAACAGGAATACAAGTGGCTCTGGCCAAGATTGAGATCATTCAAAACCTTCCCACACTAACCAAGCAAAAAGATGTCCGAAGTTTTCTTGGACATGCAGGCTACTGCAAAAGGTTTATAAAGGATTTCAGTGAAATGGCTAGTTCTCTTCACACTCTTCTCACTAAAGATTCTTAATTCAACTGGACCCCAGACTATGAAGTAGCCTTCCTATAGCTTAAGACAGTCCTTACAATAGCCCTAGTCTTGCATGGGCCCCAATGGGAACTTCTGTTCCATATAAACACAGATGCTTTAGACCATGCCATAGGAGCTATGCTAGGAAAAAAGGAGGATACCATTGAACAGGCTATTTACTTCATCAGCAAGAATCTTCAGGGAGCTGAATTGAATTATACGATCACTAAAAAAGAGCTCTTGGCAGTCATCTTTACACTCGAAAAGTTTCACCACTACATCATAGGGTATCAGATTTTTGTGCATATGGATCATGCATCCATTAAATATCTTGGTAATAAGCTTGCTATCACAGGCTACTTAGCTAGATGGCTTCTCTTATTGTAGGATTTTGATATCACTATAGTGGACAAGCCAGGAAAATCCAACATAGTTGCAGATTTCCTCTCACGATTTTAGAACATGGATGAACCTCAACCTATTGATGATAGCTTCCCTAATGATCATCTGTTCTCTATTTCAGCTAAAACACCTTGGTATGCAGATATTTCTAATTACTTGGTCTCTCAAAAGGTACCTCCCTATTTCTCACCAAAAGAAAAAAGGCTTCTAATAGAAAAAACTTTCAATTTTTCATGGATTACTGACTGTCTATTCTATAATGGGCCTAACCAAATATTGAGATGGTGTGTAAGGGAGGATGAAACCTATGACATCCTTCATGCATGTCATAATGAGCCTTATGGAGGAAATTTTTTAGCTAAGCAAAAAACAATCAAGATACTGAATACAGGATATTATTGGCCAACACTCCATAGAGATGCAGTCAACTATACAAGGAAATGCGACCGATGCCAAGGATGGGATGACCAACAAAATTTGATGAAATGCCCCTCTTTCCACAGGTGGTAGAAACTGCATTTGACAAATGGGGATTATATTTTGTAGGACCTATTACTCCATCTTCCAATGACAATTCCTACATCCTTGTATGCACACATCCTTGTATGCACTAACTATGTGACTAAATTGGTAGAAGTCTGAGCTATGAAACATGCTCGAGATAACAAAGTTGTTGAGTTTTTGTATGAAGCAATCTTCACATGCTATGGTGTTCCAAGGGATTTGGTTATAGATTAGGGTTCTCAATTCACTTCCACACTAATCACTGCACTTATGAATGAATATAAAATTTTCCACAGGACATCCAGTCCATATCATCCACAAGCGAATGGGAAAATTGAAGTTACCAATAGGGAAATTGAGGCTATCTTGACCAAAATGGTGTAGCTACATAAGAAAGATTGGAGTACATGGTTTTAGGAAGTTGTGTGGGCCTATAGAACAACTTGGAAAACCACAACTAGTTTCACACCATTTGAGTTTGTTTATGGAAAACTTGTTGTAATGCCCATGAAATTTGAGCATAAAACATTGCAAACAACCTTATAGTTGAACATTGATCTTCCAACTGCACAACGTGATAGGATCCTACAACTCAACCAGCCAGATGAAATGAGGAAAGTCACTTTATAGCACACCAAGATCATCTAGGTACAACAAAAATGATGGCATGATTCCCACATTCTGAATAAATGATTCTCTCCTAGTGATTGGGCTCTCCTATATGACTCTCGCTATCATGAAAACCAAGGTAAGCTCACTACCTGATGGCTAGGTCCCTATGAAATAGAAAATGTTTATGCTAATGGTGTAGTTTAGCTATCAACAATCAGCCTAGTACATTTCAAATTTTTGGTCAATGGGAATAGACTTTTTTTGTATCATAAACCACAAACAAAAGCTGAGTTCCTGCAGCAGTTTGAGATTTCTCCTATCGATGCTAAAACTCCTGCAACAAATCATGATCCTTCGACCGTTGAACCCACCATACAATTTGAACCTCCTCTAGCCAAAGACATTAGCAAGGCAGATGGACCTCCTCTTGAGAGCAATTCTCCTGCCGCCGCATGAACCATCAAATCATCACTTTAATTCTGCATATGTGTAGTCCTACTAAAGTTTTCATTTTTTGAAAAAATATTCTTTTCCATAATAAAAAATCCATCTCATTACCTTTTTCATTACTTCACATTCATCTGTCATATCATGTCTTTTCCACCCCGTACTTCTCATTTTATGATACATGTTAGCTGATATTTTTGGATTTTGGTATTTATGACACTTTCACATCAGGTACATGCAATTATCTATTCTTTCAAATGCTCTGTACTTATTTACACATCATTATCTTTTATGTTTCATTTAATATAGTAGTTATATCCAAGCATGACTATACTTTTAAACCATGCCAGTGAGGACACTTGCATCATTTTTGTAGGGGGCAATACATTGGCATGTTATTAAAAAAAAATTCCCATGATTTTGAATTAATTGTCATTAATAGCCCATAAGTCGTAAACCTGATCATTAATCCACCAACCTTGGATTTCGGTCTCTTTTATAAAACCCTGGAAATTAAAGCTCACTTCAATGTTCACAATTTATGTGTCTTTCATTTTTTTCCCTTACCACAAATAGTAAACATTTCTAAATTAAGTCTAGAGTGAGGATTTTGGGAGCTTGGAATTGTGAACGGATTGAAGTCAAGAACAGAGGGTTGTAGAAATTTTTAGCAAATATGGGTTGACAACCTATCCGATCAGAGCCAGCAAGTCACACGTCATTGTTGTAGGATCAAGCTAGTGTTTGTAAGTTTAATCATGTGGGTTGGCTCAGCTACTTCATCAAGTTAAATGGTTATGATGAGATTGTGGCAATTGAATTCCTGTAGACATTTAGCAATGGCATTGCATATGTGAAGGGGTTGTGGATTGAAGCTTCTGAAGTGCAAATAGCAGAAGTCTCTGGACTTCCTGCTACTAGAGAGCATTTCCTGCATGGTCATGATGCTCGCTCAACCAGAGCTAAGTTCTCCCTACCAACAAAAAATGCACTTAAAAGTAGTAAACAAGGTACCAAAAGGCTCTCTCTTCCAGGAGATTTCCCATAAGTTATTGTTCATATTATTAGATATATCACTTGCGAAGGAAGGTTTTCATTTCTGCATGTCATACATTTTAAATTGTTGATTCATTTGTGGCATGGGCATTTAGTTAATGTACCCAATGTGTTGTATTCCCTGCTAAATTTGAGCTTTGAGGAAGTAAGGAAGGGTAGGAAAAATGTTGTTACCCATCATGGGTTGATCAAATTACTAGTATAAAAGGCCCTTCGTGAAAATTCTCCCATGAATTGGGATGAATTTCTCACTGCCCCTCATGTTCAACTTAATAGGACACATCCAAAACCTATAGGACCACATCTCGAGCCTCATGGAGCATAAAAAAATCTTACTATTGAGGATAGTCCAAAAAGAGTTTAAGATAACCCTCCTTCACATCAAGAGGACATAACAAAAGACACTCCAAACCCCAATTTCAGGGAAGAAAACATTGAGGGTTCTGAAGGAAATTATAGTATATAGGGAGCCAAGAAAAATGAAAAAAAAGAAGAGAAAATGTCTGGTTATGAGGCAGGTGGTAAGCCTGTTCATCCTGCAGCTACGTCTACCTCGGTAAAATCTACCCCGTAGAAGCATTCCACAACATTAGAAGAACACCCAGTACGATGTAGTGTCCATTTGAATTCAAAGAAAAAGAAAAATAACTCACCTAAAATGGCTGGCTCAAATCTGGAAGTTTTGAATGAGGAACCCATGAATTCAAACCCACAGCAAGAGAATCTAGCCATGGAAGAAGATGTTATGATGAAGGATCCTTGCAGCCATAGTACCAAAAGAAAAGGAGAAAAAGAATGATTCTAAAGTTTCCTCCTCTCATCCAGGAAAAACACAAATAGATGACATACTTGTAGCTTCTGCATTGGTTCACCAAAGGGGACAAGAAATAGAACCAGGGCACGCAAGTCCATAGAGAGGTCAAAATCAGGTAACCATACATTCCTTGTCCTTGGATTATTTTCAGCAAATTCAATATGAAAGGGCAATGTGGGCCATAGAGAGGGATAAATTGAAAAGGGAAATAGGTCAACAGAAACAAGAAATTACACTTCTATAGGAAAATCTAGATTCAATTGTCAAAGTGGTTCCAAAGGTCATAGAGTGTCGACCACCCCCGCGGGTGTATGCTTTGTGCTTAAGAGAGCAATTTTTTCTATTTCAGTTTATGAGAATTGTCAAAGATTTTAATCCTGACATAGACACCCCTAAGTCCTTTATGGTTGCATATGAGGAGTCACCTGACTTCATAAAAAATCTTCTTTGTGAGTTATACCTGCATCACTATGTGATTCCCTCAAACACAGAATGGAATCCCTTGTTGATTCTGGGTGATATACATTTGTTTGCACTACTCTCCTGGGTCAACAATGCAATTTACTATGGAGAACAATTAACTAGATATAGGGCATTTGAACATAATATCTCACTTCCATTATGCCTTGAAAGTAAAAACCCTAGACACCTTTATTGTGATTGGCTACACATAGTCTATGGTTTTAATGATTCCGCTCACATAAGAAGAATTCTAGGAAAATGGGAATAGGTACATGCAGAAGTTGAGAGACTATCTCTAGATTATCTAAACATGGTAGTAGATGGGTTACAACAAAGGTGGGCCAGATTGCCTATGTCTCTAAAAAAGGAAAAGCCCCACAGTATCATGAATTTTAGGGCTGCCATGTAGAGAGTCTGTTGTTACATAGAATTGGGTCAGCAACCAAGACCAAAATGCTAGATGCCTCTCATATTCCAATTGCCTATGCTCATGTGGCCACTTTATAGTTTTATAGAGGAAGAGCTGGATGAGGATTCAGAACTAAGACAATGAGTTAGAGTAGATAGGATGAATGGATTCTACTAGAGTGTGCGCAGCCAGATGACCGGGAAAACACAGGTAGGTGACTTTAGAGTGCTAGTGAAGATTAAAAACTTTTTAGTGCTTGAGGACAGGCACTAGTCTTCGTAGGGAGCAAAAATGATGAGGCATATTAATGCCATACTTTAGAATGCCTTAGGATAATATTTTCTATACCTTTTTTCTATATTTTGATACATTTACCACAAAGACTCTTATGATTTTATGCTACTATATGGCATGTTGCCAACAAAAATTTAACATGGTTTAAACATAATATACTATGCTTGGATAAAATGCTATATTTCTTGATCTGAATGCTAATGTTGTGTTTTGAATAATTAAGAGTAGATGTTTGAATGTGATTGATTATTCATGTTCTAGTAATTACTGTCATAAATATCTTATTCTAACCTTTAAAAGGCATAGTGCATTGGAATAGCGAATGTTGTTTTTTACCAGGTCTAGAGCATTCATCCATGAAGTGTTCCACCCAATCTTCCTGTAGCTTTCAATGGAAGAACATTCAATGTAGCACCTATTGAAGGAGCAAGGTGGTAGTCTCTATGATGAGTTAGGCAGCGTGCTAATTTCTCTAAGAGGATCTAGGCATGAATGGAAGTTGGATTTTCTATCACGACAATTCTCTCCTCTGCTTCGGGATCAATCTATTTAGTCTTTAAAGCTTTCCCTCTTTCTAGTCATTAGTATTGTAATAAAGATCCGCCTGTTTCTATGGTTCAGTTAAAAGTTAGTTAGAAGTTTTTCCCTTTAAATAAAGCCCTGCTTCTGCATGAGCACAACAACGGAGGGCATTGTCAAATATATAGAAATAGTTTTCAGTCAATTTCACTATGTTATGAGAATTTTGTACTTTGATATTCAATCAATAAAATAAAGTATTGATATTCAGTTGAGTGTAATTATAATTTAGGATACTCATCCAAGGGGGGCCACTTGGTGAGAAATCCACAGTAAAATAGATTCATATTAGCTAGAAGCATTTACTGCATTTCTGTTGATTAAGTGCCCAACACTAAACTGCTCCTGTAGCCAAAGGAATAGACCAGCTAACACCTCCTGTAGCCAAAGTTGTAGAACAAAAAAAGTATCATGGAATAGTTTGTAAGAAGTTGCATGTCTTATTGATAGTTATACTCTTGTAGCTTCTATTCCAGAACTTACTTTTCCACAAAATTCAGCTTAAGAATTACTTTAGTATTCATTTCCTATAATTATAGTATAGTTTTCCTTCAGCATTTACTTCCTGCAACAATGATAATCATGGCTAAATGATACTTGGTTCATATAATTTTTTGGCCTATTTCACATGATACATCCCTGGTCTGACTTACTAAATGAATTTCCATAAGGAGGATAAGCTACTTGGTTAGATGTCCAATCCCTGAGTTTGGAATTATACCTAGTTTCTAAGCCTTTATAGGAAGTGATCAGTGGACACCCCTTTTATATGGATCCTTTGGATCATTGGAACTAAACCAAAAAATAGAAAGAAAAGGAAATGATCATGCCCCTAGTATTCACATCTCTTGGTCAAGATAGATGTCTTGGAGTTTCTCGGGAAGGAATGATAAAGCGAAAAGACAAGTACACAAAAGAAAATCTCAGCATGTCTCAAAGAGTTTCAAATTCAGTTTCAATTTTAGTTTAAGTGGATTGATGTTAGATCATACATATGTTGTTTGTGAGAAATCTCATTAGTACAACAATAGTAGATAGACACAGTGAGAACCACTGGTGACTGATGCAAGGAAGATTGTCAAGGAGAGAGATCTCAGTGATAGCTAGGCATTAGTAGGTAGATGCAGTGAGAACCACTAGTGATAGATGAGAGAGAGATCCTGAAGGAGAGATATCTCAGTGATAGATAGACATCAGTAGGAAGACATAGTGAGAACCACTAGTGACTGATGTGAGAGAGATCCTTGAAAGTAATAGGATAGTGCCCCCTAGACTAGGATGGTTTCCCCTAGAGTATGACTAGTTTCAATCCATGTAGATTCGAGTAGAGTCTCGAAGGTAATTGAGAGAAAGTGCATGATCTAAAAAACTAAAAGAAAGAAAGAGGGAAAGCAAAGAGAAACTATACAGAGCCAAGCAGTATTGCAATAGGTATAGCATTTGTGGAACAAGAGGCTCCTATTTACCAAGTTTTCACCATCTTGGTAGAAATTCATTTTTTTGCTACCATGACGCCTATTTTCCAGGTTTTCATTAATGGCACATTTTTTATTTTTCAATTTTTTTGTATTTTTCATTTTTTATTTTTGTAATGTTATCAAGGCACCTGTTTACCAAGTTTTCACTAGGATAATATATTTTTTTAGGACATTTTGTAATTTTTAGGATTTTTTCAAAATTGAACTATGTACATGGAGCATTTAGATGATGTCTCAGCTCTAGAATTGTTCCAGATGTAGAGTGTTGATCGGCTCTTTAAGTTGTTCTCCTTTAGTAGTAGAGATTTGATAAGCACCAGACCCAAATACTGCAGTAACAATATACAAACCAAGCCAATTCGGCTCAAATTTTCCCTTCTGGATCCATTGTTGTTGATTCTTAGGGTTCTCTCTCAGGATGAGATCACCCACTTGGAAGTCCCGTGGCCTAACCTTCTTGTTGTATCTCTTTGACATCTATTTTTGATATACTCAGAGGTGATCAAAAGCCACTTCTTGACATTCATCTAGTAGTTCCATCTCTTATAGCCAAGATATTATGTTATCATCATTAGTGATGAGGCCCTTCAAAGAGACTCATAGAGTAGAAATCTTGACTTCAATCGGTAGCACAACATCTTCTCCATTAACCAAATAAAAGGGTGTTTCCCTTGTCAGTGTTCGTTTACTTGTTCGGTAAGCCCATAGAGCTAGATTGATCTGGAGATGCCAATCCAATCTAGATTTGTAAAATGTGTGATGCAAGATCTTAAGGATCACCTTGTTTGATGCTTCCACATGTCTATTACCTTGGGGATAATAGATGGAAGACCTGTGCTATGTGATTTTGAACTTAGAGCATAGCTCCTTCAGATCTTTGTTCTTAAAGTGCCCCCTATTGTTAGTGATTATAGAGGAGGGTAAACCATACCTACAGATGATGTAATTTAGTATAAACACGGCTACAAATTTTCCATTGCCTATGGTTAGAGGTACTACCTCAACCCACTTGGTGAAATAATATGTAGCAGTGATGATGAACTTGTATCCATATGAGGAAGAAGGATGAGTCT
Organism: Chamaecyparis obtusa; assembly: GCA_027943335.1. Classification (NCBI taxonomy): domain Eukaryota; kingdom Viridiplantae; phylum Streptophyta; class Pinopsida; order Cupressales; family Cupressaceae; genus Chamaecyparis; species Chamaecyparis obtusa. Next base: position 2,486,217 of record BSBK01002174.1, on the reverse strand, counting down.
GACCCACCAAATCAAAGGCCCTTACTGAAATGGCCAGAAAGTGATGAAGGGAATAAGCTCCTTGGATGGAGCATGGATTAGATTTCTATGTAGTTGACACTATTTGCAAGACTTGGCATACTACGTAGCTTCCTTTTCCATCTTTGGCCAATAGTAACCATCTCTAATAAGCTCAAGGTCTAGTGTTAGGCTGCTTGAGTGAGATCTACAGATGCCTTCATGCACCTTAGCTAATGCATGCTTAGACTCGTCAGGTTCTAAACACCTAAGGAAGGTACCATATAGACCTCACCTATACAATTAGTTAGCTATGATGACATACTATGAATCACTATAGATTAAGTGGTGTTTCTCATTCCAGGTGTAAGTATCTAGAACAATCTGGTCACAGAGGTAGGAGTAGATGTGGTGGTAGCAAGATGAATTGTGTCCAATGAAAGAATAGATCATCCTAGATTCAGGAGCATCATAGGCTGGGTAGAGTAATGTTTCCACCAGGAATTCATGTCAAAAGTCATTCTTTGGCATCTGTAGCATAGAAGCAAGAGTATCCATTGCATCAGCCACTTTTTTGTCTGCGCTTGGAATCTATTGGAATGTGATATGTGAAAAATACTTGCGGAGATCATCGACCATCCACTTATAGGGCACTAGTTTGTCATCCTTTGTCTGATAAGTGTCATTGACCTGATTGATGACCAATTGGGAGTCTCTGAAGACTTTGAGTTTATCCACTCCCCACTCGATGGCTATCTTCATGATATTGATCAGAGCTTCATACTCAATGATGTTGTTTCTACAAGGAAACAACATCTTATATGCTTTGGGTAAAGAGTACCTTTGTGGCATGATGAGCAGTATTCTAGCACTTGACCCCTATTGGGTGAATGATCCATCAAAGAACATAGTCCATGATTGATGTGTGAGAAGCAATATGGACTCATCTATGAACTCAATGTTCAATGGTTTATGGTTTGTGAGGGGTGCCTCTTCCAACTGGTCTATGATTTCCTATTCTTGAATGGCTTTCCTCTCTACATACTCAATGTCAAACTCAATAAGTATCATGACCCACTTTTCCAGTCTACCTGTGAGGGAAACCTTATTGAGAAAATAGTTTAAAGGATCAATCTTAGCAATGAATGTGTAGTGTGAGCAAGCATGTAGTGTCACAATTTTTGTGAAGCAAATACCACTGCTAAATAAGCCTTCTCTATGATAGAGTAGTTTGTTTCATGCGAGACCTATTTCCTACTGATGTAGTAAGTAGCTCTTTCCTTATTATTCTAATATTCTTGAGCTAATAGGACACCCAATGACATGTCCCTAGTAGAGATGTAAATAATGAGTAGCTTCCTAGAAATAGGAGGCATAAATATTGGTGGGTTTTCAAGGTACTTCTTGATCTGTGTGAGCCCTTTACCACATTCTTCATCCCATTTTAAGTCACACCTTTGTGTAAAGTATTGGTGAAGGGTTGTGACGTGTCAACCAATTGTGCAATGAAGCACCGAATAGATTGTAATCAGCCCTAGAGTCCTTTCATCTGACTAATGTTGCATGGTAGAGGAATTTCTATGATAGCTTGAACCTTCTCAGGATTTACTTCTATACCTTTTGCAGAGATGATGTAACCCAGTAGTTTTCCATATGTAACTCTAAATACACACTTTTTTGGGTTGAGCCTCATACTGATTGTTCCATTTGATCTAGTATAGGACCAAGATCTGCAAGATGTTCCTTTCATTGCATGTTCTTAGCTAAGGTTTCATACACATAGTCCTCCATAATCTTATGCATCATGTCATGAAAGATAGTGGTGATAGCCCTTTGATATGTAGCTCCAACATTTTTAAGTCCAAAGGGCATGCCATTCCAATAGAAAGTTCCCTAGGCACATGTGAAGGAAGTCTTCTCTTAATCTTCTGGTACATTCTTTATCGAGTTGTAGCTAGAGAAATTTTTCTTCAATGAGTACATTTCATAACCAGTCATCGTGTCCATAATCATCTCAATGTTGGGTAACAAAAAGTCATCTTTAGGACATGCCTTATTCAAGTCCCATAAATTAGTGAAAACTTAGATAGATTTGTCATGTTTAGATACTAGAATGATGTTGGAAATCCATTTTGCATAGTCAATTTCTCTGATGAAGCCCACTTTGAGAAGTTTTTCCAATTTATCCTTGACTAGTAACGCCACTTGCAGATGCATCTTATAGAGGTTTTGTTTAACAGGCTTAATGCCTAGTGTAATGGATAAGTGATGCATGATCAAATTAGAGTCCAATCCATGCATGTCAAAATATGTCCATGCAAAATTGATTTTCTTGCTTCGAAAGAAACTGATAAATTCATCTTTCTCTTCTATAGATAATGAATGTGCCAAATGAATGATCCGAGGTTCAACTTTTGTGCCAAAGTTCACAGGTTGAGTTGGCTCAATCACTACTAATGACCTTTCTTAAAAATGACTTGGAAGTGTATTAAGTATCCCTATTGGAATTAGAGAGATAGGTACTGAGAGGGGAGGGGTGAATCAGTGCCTTCAAAAACTTTAATTGAAAAACCTTTCAGATCTATAACTGTGTACTGTGATAACCGATCAAAATAACTTGAATATAATTGTATAAATCAATCATCTAGTTAACTTAAGAAAGTAAACAACTTGAAATCAATATGAAAATCACATAACAAAAGTATTTTGATAACGCAAAAACCCTTGTAAGAAGGTAAAAACTATGGTGGGGATGACACCCACAAATTCTTCACTACTACAGATAGAAAAGGTTTGCCCGTTAAGGCTATAAGTTTTGATCACTTCTGGTGATCTTACCTTGTTAGGAGTAACATATTAGATCAGCTAGATCTACCTAGTTATAGGATTTAAACAACACTAATGAAGTATGTACTCAGTTAAGAGATTTACATAAGACTGTTAAGTCTACTCTGTTAAGAGATTTATCAAAAACTCTATCATAATTGTCAAAAAGTAATAGGCAATTATTTGCTAGTTGACAACTCAATTGTTTGAAATAAATCTATAAGTGCTCATCAAAATATCACCTTATCTGTGATGGTTCTCTACTCTATTCTATTCGGTAGCCTTCTTTGATTCTTCTCAATCTGATATCCTTTGTACTCTATTATGCTCAGTAAACTGATTGTCTTGAAGTTAGACAATGTCTTTAAGTGCTCCGTGATTCATATATATTAGCTCACCAACCTCATAAAATGGTTCGAACATACAAAATATATAGTGTTCTATTTTTTCCACTTAAGCAAAAATTAGGTTACAAAAATAATCATAACCCTAAGATCTACGATGTAAAATAACCTAGATCAACTATTACAATAAGATAAACATTACATTTAATGAGTATATTTTACAATAAATGCTCCTTGATCTTGGTAAACCATTTTACAATCTATTGTAACTATTTGCATAGAAGAATGTGCCATTTCAGATTACTATGCCATCTTTATGATCATCAGTAAACACTGTATAATCTACTCGGTGTATACTACGATGCTCGGTGTTTACTAACCGTCAATGTCGGTGTCACTAGTGCTCGGTGAACTATGTGATGCTCGGTGTAAAGACTTTACCGACTACTCTATCTTACTTCTAGTTACTGACCGACTCAATATAAGTAACTAACTGACCTATTTACTATCCTTTGATACTAATGACAAGCTTAAATGCTCAATAGAGATTAACAATCTCCCCCTTTGGCATTAGTATCAAAACTTCGAATGTATATAGATAAAATGTTTCTATATATTCCTTACATCTCCGCCATATACATATCCACAACAAAAAATTTCTAAGTACAAAGTACTCCCCCTCGGTGCATGCTCTCAATAGTATTAACATACATATCAAAGTATACATATTTGGCATATACATGTTTTCCCCCTTTTTGATAATAATGCCAAATGCAAAAAAATATATATAATGTATACTTACATCTTATCAAAAATGTTTTGATGGGTTTTCTTTACAGACTCCAAGAGGTTATCCCATTCCTCTTTCAATTTGGTAAGAGAAATATGCTCAAGATCGACTTGTGCATGCATGTCAAATATATTATCCAACACTGAAATCTCTGGTGTTGCAACAAGTTGTTCAGCTTTGACAATATGTACTTCAAAAATTTTCAGGTAAGGAGTGAGTTCTTTTTGTAACTTTGTGACCTGATTAATGATTTTCTCTTCTTGTTTCCTTAGATCTACTATCAACCACCAGAGTTCCTAAACTCAGTGAATATGCTTTAAGAAAGTAGTTGGCTCGGCGATAGCTACTTTTGTACTCAACTTTATCTCTACTTCTAAACCCTATATCTTTTCACTGACTTCTACAGTGAAGGTGTCTAAAGTACAAAGCTTGATGAGAAATTGACAGATTATCTGGGTAATAGATTTTACCTCGGTAATGACCTCAGATAATTTTACCTTGTTCAGTGCCACTTCTATGCTAATCCTTTCTACCAATTTGTTCTAAATCTTTGATTCTACCCATTCTTCTATTCTTTTGTCTACATCTGTATCAGGGGCATTGATTTTGTCAGTGAGTGTAGCAAGTTGATCTAAGATGGGAGTATTCTCATCAATATTTGTCTCTGGTATTATTTGTTGTAGAATATCCCTCACATCATTTAACACTTCTTTTCATTTGTGTTCTTGCCTTAACTTTTCTTGTGCCACTTTCCTTGAACATAGCTCCCCATAACTACTTAGTTCCTTGGGGCTTAGGGTTCTCAGGTCACAGTCTGGTATAATTATAACTTCATCAATGGTGATCGGCCCTTTTTCTTTCTTATTCTTCTTCTTTTGTGCAAGAGGTGACTTCTTCTCACTTATAACAATAGCTTTTTCTCCACTTTTTAGAGTATCTTTCCCAATTGACACCATATCATCCTTCTTCTGATCCTCGGTAGATGGTGTGGGAGTCTCAGTTGTAGTGTCAAGTGGGTTCACCTTGGTCGACTTTGTTTCTTCTAGTTCATTTGTTTTTGTAGACTGTGCCTTTGTTTTGGTAGGCTCATTTGTATCTGTAGGTTGCTTAGGTGCTTGTATCTCAGTTGTATCTTTATTTTTCTCAAGATGAGAAGCATCCGGTTGTACTTGTGAAATTATTTCAACTACCTCTGCAAGTATAGGTAGTTCACCCAATAGAGATGTGAACACACTATCAGTGTCTAATGCTTCATCTTTTTTTGGTGCAATTGTCACATCTTCATCATCCTCATCATTAGGATCACCATTAGTGATGTCCTCAATGAGTGCATCATCATCGGTGTTCTTTTGCAAGTGGATCTTAACTTGATCTAGTGCATCCTATGGAATTCTTATTTCTTCCATTTGTTCGGTAATATCAATTACCTCAGTAGCTAATATACAAGTGTCCTCTATTTTCTTTCCTTTGTTATCATCGATGAAAATACCTTTACCTTTTGAACTATGTCTCTTCTTAGACAGTTTCAAGAATGCTTCCTGTTCAACTTTCTCTTCTGCTTTCAAAATTGATGTCCATAGAGAATCACATGTGACATCCATATCACCCACATTCTCATCCATTATCTACATAGCTCTATTTTTTACTAGAAATCTAGCCTGATACTTTGTCATGTATTCACTTACAAAAACATAGCTAAAGTGCAAGGCTACATGACTTAATGATCATTCTCTTTTCCTTTTCTCTATATCTAGTGTAATAGCCCATCTCTCAGTTATTTTGTCATCAAGTTCTTTTGGCAATTGACATGAAAATTCCATTGGTACTCTCTTGAATTTAATCATCATCTAGATGACAACATGTTCTAGCTATGTCTTGTCCTCAATTGACATTTTGTCAAATTTGTCTATGCCGGGATCTGTAAGATTTTCATTCTCAATTATTTCTTCTATTGTACTTTTGCTATTACGAACTAACCTGAATTGATTAGGATCATTTTCAGTGTCAGTCTCCTCTATATCTTCTTTACTCCTTATGTATTTCCTATTTTTCTTCGGTGTCTTAGGCACTCCTTTCTTGTTCTTTCTCTTAACATATTTTTGTGTCAGTGTAGCTACTCTTCTTTTTGCTACTTTTACTACTTCTTTTTTGGTAGATTGTGCTACAGTTGACGAACATGTCCTCATTCCTTCAGGTTTTGGTAGCTTCATTTCCTATTCAACATTGATGGGAGGAACCGGTGTGTGATCCTTTTCTTTGTCTGACTCAGTCTCCTCACTATCATAGGGCTTGTCAGCCAACTGTAACTAACCTTTAGTTATTTCTTTAACCGGTGACTCCTTAGATGAGTCAGATGCATTTCCATATTTTTCTATGAGATCTTTTCTCATTTTCTTTACTCTTCTAGACATTTTTTTGATCTCTATGTCTGTAGTGATTCATGACTTAGCTTCCTCATATACGCCAAACCTACTGGTAGTGATGTCTATCGATAATGCTAGCAATGCATTAATAGATTTCAAAGTGAAATCATGGTTCATTTCATATCCCATCGGTGCTAACCATTTTGTTCTCGGTTCTACTGCCTTTATCATATAGTGGTCTGTGCTGACTACAAAACATATGTCATCTTCAAATTTACTCACTAATTCCCTTGGAATTCTACTCCTTTGTTGCATTTTTGCCTGAAATTCCTTGAAATATGCATTAAATTCCTTATTCAAATTATCTCCTAGACTTTTCATCATTTCACCGATTTGTGCAGTTATCAATTTGTCAGATTGCCAGTTTACTTTACCGATACCAGGTAAATATTTTTTCAAATAGAAAAATGTACAGAAAAGTAGTGATCTGTACTTACATATATTGGACTTCTTTGCTTTTATTATCTTCATATTATCATGCAGTTGATGTAGTAGCAATTCGGCAAGATCTACCTGGTGATCTTTCTTCACAATTTTATATGCCATGTCCGTGACACTGCAAAGTACACTATTTGGTCTGCTAGATTGAAATATCTTGTACCCGATGACATGTGCTACAAATTTTACCACTGGGTCTTTGATGGTTGAGATTTTCAGTGCCCTACCATCCCATTGAGCTCCAGTGTTCTTTTCAACATCGGGACAAGATGAACTTTGAAAGGCTTTGGCTTTGTTGGTTGTAGGGTACCCAGTAACCCTACTGATAATCTTCTTTGTGACCTCAATAGGTTTATCTAACCAAAATTTGCCATCATGAAATCTGCTTAGCATGATTCTTATCCAGTCATTTTGGAAAGATTGCGGGAAGTATGTAAAACACAATAACCCTGACTCCCCAATCTTCTTGTATTCAGATTTAATCTTTCCATCCCATCCACAGACTTGTTGATAAGTAGAAATGGTCTCAAAATCACATAGTTCTTTGATTTTGTAGTGAATATAGGCCCTAAAGTCTTTTGTTAACAAAACCCTATCTGGAATACTAAAAAATGCACCCATATCATCTATTTGTGCTACGACCTTGGGATGTGGTTTGAATTTGTCCTCAGAAAAATGTGCCCTAACAATTAATTCTACTTCCTCCTCAATGTTTTGCGATTTTCTTGCAGTCGATGTTGATGCCATAAATTGTTTCTAGGGTTTCGGCAAGCAATAGATAACCAATGTTCAGTAGGCAGATGAACTTACTTGATATCATCGAAGAATTGTTGTCAGTTTGATCTACAGTAGCTTTGAATCTTTTCTGAAAATCTTTAGCTCAAACTCTTCTCTGTAAAATATCTATTCTTCAAAATCACAACTTAATAATGAACTCTATTTCCGCATATTTATATATTTTTTGATATTCTCGCTCAAACTTTGGTGCATTAAATGCATGACCTAAGTTCTAGTATGAAATAGCTGTCAGCTTGATAATGTCTATAATTTCCTTTTCTCGATTAATATAGAATTTCTTCATTGGTTTGCACTGTTGTCGGTTAACCTTGTATAGTGATTATCGACGAGTAATCAACTCTTGTTTCTTCTTTTACCGACTATGTGACATTTGTAAACTTATAACACATAAACCATAGTGCATCTTTATTCATGTAGATTTGGTATTTGTACATCATATATAAGGAACTATATGTAAAATGTGATCATTTAAAATGTCAGTTCCATACATACCTTTGTCATCTTAAGTGGAGATACCGATGTCACCCAATCCAATGGATGAGGTTTCACCGATAGTGTTACTTGACTCAGCATTCTCATTAGATGCCTTCTTCGACATTGTGTTCCTTAACTTCATAATTTCTACAATGTTATATCCACTCTCAAATCTATGGTTTTCATCAGGTGCTTGGTCTTTTCAGTTCTTGCTTACATGACCGACCTTGTGATAGTGCATACATGCCATTCCTGCATTTGTCCAGTTTCTTGATTGTCCAATCTGATTCTTTTTGTAACAGTTAGCTACAATATGTCCATACCAACCACATACAACATAATTAGTCCATGTATTATAATCCCAAACATATGAGTTACCTTGTCTCTTTGGTTGATATGGCTTTTGTTGTAGTTTCTCTTTAGGTGTCTAGACTTGTTTCATTTTTGCCTTGCAGTCCCTTGCAGTGTGTCCATGCTTATTACAAGTATAGCATATTTTCTCCTTAGTAGTATTATTAGCAATGTCATTCTTCTTAGCTCTACATTCATAAGCTAGATGTCCAAACTTACCACAATAATAACAATATCATTTGAATTTTGGAATGACAGGAGGTTTACCTTGTGCTTTGCTTCTGCACACATTAGATGTATGTCCTGGTTTTCCACAATAATAACATGTCAACACTTTAGGTTTTTTACTTTGATTTTTTTTTACTTTTTTAGCTTGTTGTGATGATTCTCCTTCACTGATGTAGCCTATACCAGTTCTACTTCCAAATCTTCTCTGATTAGTCAGGAAATCATCAATCTTTTTAGAACTGTCCTCAACTATCTTCATCATTTCATTGTGTTGCTTTTGTGTCTTTATTTCATTTCTCAAATTTTCATTATCTTCTCTAAGTATTGCAACATCTTCAAGTCTTCTTGATAATTCTCCATTGACTCAATTCATTTCTTGATTAACTGTCATCATGTGATTTGATACTTGGAAGTGACTATTAGTGAGTCTCTGTATTTCATTTTCTTTTTCTTGAAGTTGTTTAGTCATTAGTCTTCGGTCTTCAATAGTCAGATTCTGATCTTGTTCAACTTGTCTAGCATTGTTCATGATTTCCACCATTCTCACCATCTGAGATTCATGACCAATTTGAAGTGCTTTCACTTTCTCAAATAGATGTTGATTCTTTTCAGACAAGTCAGAGATTATGCTTTCAGATCCGTCAGAGATGCTTCCAGAGCTTGATCCAATATGATCAAATATTTCATCAATAGGTTATTCATGATAACTGATTTCATTCAGCTGAATTGCAAGGTTCTTCCTTTCAACTAGTAATTTCTTCAGTTCTTCCTTGGCTTTTTTATACTATTCCATAAACATCTGTATTTGTATCTTCTGATTCTCAATAGTCTTGTCAAGCTTGTATCTCTCCATGACTTAGATCTTTACCCTTCAGTGGTTAGACTGTTCAACAAGAGAATTCAGCTCTAATACCAATTGTTGGAATTAGGAGAGATAGGTACTAAGAGGGGAGGGGTGAATCAGTGCCTTCAAAAAATTTAATTGAAAAACCTTTCAGATCTATAACTGTGTACTATGATAACCGATCAAAATAACTTGAATATAATTGTATAAATCAATCATCTAGTTAACTTAAGAAAGTAAACAACATGAAATCAATATGAAAATCACATAACACAAGTATTTTGATAATGTAGAAACCCTTGTAAGAAGGTAAAAACTGCGGTGGGGATGACACCCACAAATTCTTCACTACTGCAGATAGAAAAGGTTTGCTTGTTAAGGCTACAAGTTTTGATCACTTATGGTGATCTTACCCTATTAGGAGTAACATATTAGATCAGCTAGATCTACCTAGTTATAGGATTTAAACAACACTAATAAAGTGTGTACTCAGTTAAGAGATTTACATAAGACTGTTAAGTCTACTCTGTTAAGAGATTTATTAAAAACTCTATCACAATTTTTAGAAAGTAATAGCCAATTATCTCCTAGTTGACAACTCAATTGTCTAAAATAGATCTATAAGTGCTCATCAAAATATCACCTTATCTATGATGGTTCTCTACTCTATTCTGCTTGGTAGCCTTCTCTGATTCTGCTCAATCTGATATGCTCTATACTCTATTCTACTCAGTAAACTGATTGTCTTGAAGTTAGGCAATATCTTCAAGTGCTCCATGATTCATATATATTAGTTCACCAACCTCATAAAATGGTGCGAACATACAAAATATATAGTGTTCTATTTTTGCTGCTTTAGCAAAAATTAGGTTAAAAAAATAATCATAACCCTAAGATCTACAGTACAAAATAACCTAGATCAACTATTACAATAAGATAAACATTACATTTAATGAGTATCTTTTACAATAAATGCTCCTCGATCTTGGTAAACAATTTTATGATTTGTTGTAACCATTTGCATAGAAGAATGTGCCATTTCAGATTACTATGCCATTTTATGCGATCATCTGTAAACACTGTATAATCTACTTGGTGTATACTATGATGCTCGATGTTTACTAACTGTTAGTGTCAGTGTCACTGGTGCTTGGTGAATTGTGTGATGCTCAGTGTAAAGACTTTACCGACTACTCTGTCTTACTTATGGTTACCAACCAACTCAATATAAGTAACTGACCAACCTGTTTACTATCCTTTGATACTAATGACAACCTTAAATGCTCAATAGAGATTAATAATCCCATCCTCAGGTGCCTCAGAGAGGTTTTCACCCTCAGATACATCTTTTATTTGTACTTTTTTTTGGCTCTGATACTACCACAATGTGGTTTTAACCATCATAGTGCCTATTCTTTTTTCTTTTAATTTTATGATTGAGATACTTGATATCAGCCTCAGTTATGTTGACATTGTCTTCACTGGTGGAGGGTGTTACTAGTTCAACAGCGTTAAGGTAGTAGGAAAGAGTATAATCATTCTTAAATGTAAGAAATTCACTAGATGGGGAGGAAAAGTTCTAGTTTATGAGATCAAGATGGAAAAGTGGAAGAGAAGTGATAGGTTCTAGTGTGTTCATGGTATATTCATCAAAAGAATGGATAAGCAAGTCAACACCTAAAGTGATCTCATCCAGAGATGCATTTGAATTCCTTTGAATCCTCACATCCATAGTAGAGGGTATGTTAACGTCAATGAAATCACACTCAGTTGTCCTAAAACTAGACCCTTGGCCCACTTTGAGAAGGTTTTCATATACATGCACCATATCTACATCCTTGTCTGAGGTTGCATTAGATAGAGAATCAAATTCATACTCATGCGAGTTGGTGATACTTGAGATAGGTACTCTGTCACTACTTGTAGTACCATCTGATTCATGTCCATCTCTCATAGTAGTGATAGTTTGTTGGACATGTTCCTCTTTGAACCACTCTTGGAAAGGTGACAGCATGTACAGTTCATGCTGATAGTTAGGATTGGTAGTTTGCATTTTCCTCAACTACTTGTATGGATGTGGAGTGACTGAGGTGGTTTCATCAGAGTCACTGTTAGTCTTGATCTTATTGGCACATGGTACAAGATCATTTTTTTTTGCAAAGAGCATGATAAGATCTGTAGGAATAGCATAAGGAAAGGTATCCTCATCAAATCTATCCTTTGAGTTCTCAATTTTTAGAGGTGTTTTCTGGTTCCATCTAGTGTTCCAGTTTCTGTACAAATTTGTTAATCCCAAAGTGAAACAAGATCTTCTTGAAGCCTAAACCAGCAATGTCTTTTGTTTGTCATTTTGTAGCTTCAAGTGGCTCAAGCAATCCATTGTTATTTACCCCTATAGGGCCATTCCCTTTATAGCCTAAACATTTCATAAGCTCAAAGCATGTGCCATATCATTCAGGTTCTATTTCATGAGTGGGAGTGACATGTTTAGGTGTGTTCTCCCCTTGATAAGTCCAAGCTGCAATAGCTCTATTTTTGTCTTCACCCTCAAGTAGCATCATGGCTTGTACAAATGCACCATCATATATTGTTTGAGGAGATATAGCATAAGGTTTCTTGTCCTCAGAGGGTCCCCCATAGGAATGTGGAGATGGAGGTAGAGCAGCTATTAGTGACAACACAGGTTCAATCCAATACCCCCCCATGCCAATATCCTTGAGTTTTAGAGTATTCTCCATCTCCTTAAGTTTAGCATCAAAGAATTCAATGGACTCTCTATTGGTTGGAACAAAGCTATCAATAGATCTTGTGAGCATATTGCAAGTATAGCTCGTGTTAGTAGGTACTGTTACTTTTTCTCCTTGGAATGGGAACTTTATACAATGATGGTAGGTTGAAGGAAATGTCTGCATCTCATGGATCCATGGTCTTCCCAATAGTATATTGTATGCTAGGGGAATATCCAGTACCTGATAGATGACATCTCTTTCAATAGGTTCAATCCAGATTGGTAGCACAACTAAACCTTTAGATTTTTGTTCTTCCTCACCATATGCTTTAATGGTGATCTTTTTGTGAGCATCTATATAGTCTTCACCATAACATAGCTAGGTGAGAAAGATAGTAGAGATGATGTTAAGGATAGCACCATTATCAATGAGGACATGACGGATGCACTTTGGGCTAATCATGACTTCAATATGTAGAGGGTTATTGTGTGGATGGCTCAGAGAATGATCATCTTCCTTAGAGAAAGATAAGTAATGGGGTGAGTTCAAGTGACCTACCATGGATTGAAACTGGTCTAAGTCAAGATCTTTAGGTATGTTTGCCTCAGTGAGGGGATTTGTCAAGAATCTACCTGTGAGCAGGTGAGATTTTTAGTAGCTCAAATATATTAATCTAAGCATTGGTTCATTGCAATTGGTCCAGAATGTTGTAATTAGCATTGTTAGATGAGGTGACTAATTTCAACTTCTTTTTGGAAGTGCTAACAACAACTTTATCTATAGGTCATTTTGGTGTAGATGTGGAAGTCTCAGGGCCTTTGAGAATGATCTTCGCATGAGATCGAGTGATAGAATTTGTACAAACCTGAGACTGTTCTTGTTCATGGGAATGAAACACATAGCCTCACAATATGAATGGAATTTTGGACTTGGGAGAATTCTCCCATCCCTTGATGGTGATAACATCATAGTATTCAACATCAATGGGTTCAACCATATTAATGATATTATCATTGGTATTGTACATATAGTTGACCTTTGTGTTGGCATTTTTGTCTTTGGAAGATTCACCCTTCTCATGAGGAGGAAAGGGGTCTTTGAATGCTTGATGATCCAAGTTATTGTTTTGGTTTCCCACAACAACATCACCATTTTCGATAAGATCCTGGATCTTATGTCGTAGTTGGATGCAGCTAGTAATTTTGTGACCTTTGTTCTGATGGTAATCATAGTATGCAGATTCATTCCACCAAGAAGGTCATAGTTGTGGATCATAAGGATGTGAATTATCTAGAGGAGTGAGTATTTGGTTTTACAAGAGAGTCTTGTAAACCATGTCAAGAGGTTCCTCTAGGGGAGTGTACTCATAGTTGGGTTGAGGGGCCCAAGGTTTTCTTCTAGAATACTTCGAAGGTGGCTGAGTTTTTTTCATAGCCTTTTCAGTGGCTTTGGATGCTTGCATGTTGGAGGTAAGATTGAACACATCCTTCAGAGACTTTATATTCATGTTGTCAACAACTCCATCATTCACAACATCCTGGTTTTTATTGAAAAATTTAGGTTTATCTTTGCTCGAGGAGGACCCCTGTTTGTTATCCTTGTGTAGGGTCAATTCTCCTTTCTTGACCATGAATGTTTATATTCTCATAGCTTCTTTAATCATGTCATCAAAGTTCAAAGGACCTTGTAGCTATACCTAGTACCCAAAATCAGGAAGAAGATTTTCTAAAAAGATATCAAGATTTTCAGACTCAGGTATCTTGTGAGAATATTTTGTATATAGTTGTCTCCATCTCTGGAGAAATATCAAGAAAGGTTCCCCATGTTTTTTTTTCAAGTTGCAAAGGTCATGGATGTTAACCAGATGTTGGATGTTGTGTGAGTAGTGCTGTAGGAACAAGTTGGCAATCTCATCAAAATACTTGATGTTGGTAGGTAACTAGGAGAACCATTCCATAGCATATCCTCTCAAGCTATGTGGGAAGAAATGCATAAGGTAAGTTTGGTTGTGTATAAAATCCATAGATAGAGCACCAAATTCCCTCAAGTGATCTTGAGGATCAGAGGTACCCAAATATTTATCGTATTTAGGAAGTTCCACTCCTTTACAAAAAGGAGGCATGAAGAGACTTTTATCAAATGGGAATGGAAAAATGCTATCTAGTATGAACTATTTCATTGGTTTGTCCTTGTCCTTCATGATTTGATTGATTTGGTCTTGCATGTCTTGGACTAACTTTTGCAGTTTAGCATCGTCAGTTTCCTCTTTTACCACAAGAGTCTCGACATTGTAGTGCAGAGGTAACTTGGCCCCTTGGTTGGCTAGTTTGAGAAAGTATTTCTCCTTCTCTTCTTTCATGAGGATCTCCATCATCTTGAGGAGACCTTTGTTAGCTCAGGTAGCCTCTATGTCATGTTGAGTTATCTCCTCGTCTTCATTACCAAGAATGTCAAAAATGCTTTGAGAATGATATTTATCTTTGTCATTTTGAGATTGATCATGACCTATGTTGTGTTCACCCTCTTGATTTTGATCTACCATCTTGCTAGTGTGCAAGTGTGTAGCATGTATAGACTTAGTATGAGGGTGCATAGTGTGCTGAGAGGTCATGTCCAAGGGAACCTTTGTTGCATCAATAGGGTCAAATTCAGATGATGACCCTTCAGAGTTTTGATGTTCTTGAAACAATGGTTTCTTGACCCAAATAAAGTCCATAGGGAATGAACATCGAATGTAAGGTCAAATGATAGGAGAGGGAGACCGAGATGACCCCTCTCTAGATGTAGCTAGCAAGGAGGAACATGAAGATCCCCTACTATACTTAGATCGCATGACAATTTTAGAATAACCTCTTCCTTGATTGTGAGGTCTAACTCTACCTCATCTAGTAAGACATAAAGGGAATGCATTTCTACTTTGAGTTGCAACAGTCATAGATGAAGATTGTGTAATGAGAGAGAACTAGGACTACACTTGGAACTATGTCTCGAGATAAGTGTGAAGAGTGACAAAGGTGAAATATACCTGGAATGAGTCATCAAGAGTAAGGCTAGAACAACTGAGAGATGACTATTGTGTCACAAGGTATTATAACACAAAAAAATGAGTAGACAATAGAGAGATGAGGTAATCTCAAGCAATCATCATGTAGTTATCAGCCTGAGACATCTAGTTTTAAACTATGTACAGGTAGGAAGACGTGCAGATAGACCCCAAACAGGAACTAGACTAAGTAGATTAACAACAGGGAGATAGAAAATAGCTCACTATTTTGATAAAAATGGTACAATGTCACATGAGGAAATATAATCCCACACAAAGATATGCCAGGCTTGCATGAAGAAGCACTATTAGTGGTGCGAAGATGTGCAGTCTTGCATGAAAAAGTGTAAGATAGAGCCAAAAATATGATAGAAAATCTAACAAAGATGGGATATAACCTCACATAAGGATCTAGAATCACACACAATAAAGTGCAAAATAATGCAAAAGCTCACACGGAACTGTACAAAAAACCAGGCGAGTAAGTGCAAAATTTATTGGTTGGGTCCATTTTTCAAGACAAAAAATAATTATGAGATACAGATCAGACTATTCTCTTACAGGGTATTCAGTTTATAGATCATCTTGGATAGTTTCAGATTAACAAGTTTTATTTTGAACATTTTGGGAACCAATCTTTAACAAGAATAGAGGTTTGGACTTTCAAGTAGTTGTGACACAATCAGTAGTCGAAAACAATTCATTCAAGGATAAGGCAACTCAGAAGAATAGGGGTGTCTTGACAAGTTTAGACATTTTGGATGTTTTAAGACTTGAAAAAAATACTCATTTATCCCTACAAAGAAAATGGTAGAGAAGACAAAACCTTTTCCTCACAACTTATGCGCATGTGTTCACCTCACACAATCATGTCACCCCCGAGAGGGTGCCTATGTTTTTGGTGTTTCCAAGGACTCAATAATATATGTTCAAAGGTTACCCTTGAAGTAGGGGCCAGTGTCATATACCACCTTCAAATATCTAGGTGCATACCTATGGTGAGAATCTACATGAGAGACTCTTCCCCCTCTCTACGCAAAGATTATGCCCCCTTTCAGAGGTGAACTGGGTAGGCCACTACCTAAAAAAGTGTTTAATATGCTTCCATTCACATTAACCTCTGGTGCCCTCTCAAGAAAGGTTAATACCTCTCAATCACACTGACACGTTCAAGTGTACACCCCTGACAAGCAGGGCTAGGAGCAGTGCCACTCAGTACAAAAAACAAGGCTTCCTTAAGATGTTCAACATCATGGATCAAGAGGGAGAAATTAATATGGCTTTGGAGTCTTTCTCTCAACATAGAAAATTTATTATAGTGCATTGGAATCACCAACAAAAGGTGTGTACCCACTTGGGTCATTCCCAAAGATTCAACTTTTGGCAAGCCCGCTAAAGGTGACTCGGACTTGGTTTGGATTTAAGGGTCTGAGTTTCTAATTCTCTCAAAGAGAGAAGAGCATAATCCTCTACCTCTACACCTTACCCAAACACACCAAATATGTTCATCACTAAGCTAACTCCTCTCTCAATAAATCCAATAGCTTCTAGGTTTCTGATTCTCTCAAATAGAGAAGAGCATAATCCCCTCACTAGTGGATGTGTCAATCAATTTGTTACCTTTCCTTTCTCCCCTGGGTATATGTCCCTTAGCAGTGTCTAGGTCTTAGATTCATTCATGGGGATCACTTCCATGTAATGAAGAGCCTAATACCCTATTATGCTATCAAGACCCCTAAGAGATATTAACAAGGCCCTAATTAGACTATGTAAATAAAGCATGAAAGAAGATAGAACATTTTTATGGGTTTGAAGTGCTTTGACAAGTGATCTTCGGTAAGCGTCCTATAATCAAATAGTCAGTGGGTTTGCATAATCATATTTTTAGGGAGCCTTTGACATACATCCTAAAGTCCACTGTCAAGCTGTATCAAAAAACAATCCCAAGAAATCACAATAAACAAGAAAATATCATTAAGTAGAAAATAGAAGTACCAAACTGCAAATTATAAGTCTTTGGTGTCAAATTTCACGTGAGAGAGTTCCTTTGTTGCATGAGTAAATTCTTATACAAGCACAACTTCGCATGATATGACATGAAACTTTATGTGAGAATCCGCAATAGAGACGTATAGACAAAATATTAAATTTGACAGAAATAGAAAAGATATGAGACTAGAAATTGAATATTATGCCCCACGGTGGGTGCCAAAAATATGTATGCTAAATTTGGGCGTCAAACTTAGCCATACACTTCAACATAGTCAACCTGCATGCCTGGATGAGTCAACCTATTGCCTCCTATCTAGATGGGGTTTTGAGCAGCTCTCAAAATCAAGAGCCCAACAACCATAGACCGACTCTAGAATGGAGGATTTAAGCTAACATGTAAATGCAATTATACTAGAATGAAAGTACAAGATTAATCTAGAGTAATGAGAAATGATTATTAATCTAAGAATAATGAAAGTAAACTAAGTTAAGATAAAATGCATTGTTAATCTAAGAATGATATTAATCTAGAAATGATATTAAAATGACAATAATGAAAACTTGAATGCACACAAATTGAGGTAACAATCCAGCAGCGATTCGATAATCAAAAAGTTGCATCCTCCTAAATAAGAAACAAGAGGGTTCTTTTATAGAATCCTGGAATCAATCAATGGTTGAGATTGAACGGGATGAACGGTGGAGATTAAAAGGAAGTTCAGTTCAAAATGGTAAGTTTCTTGTAGAGAAATAGTCAACTATTTTCCTTTTGAGTGAGTGGAGAAGTTAACTGGCTTGTTGCACTTTTGGATTTCCAGTTAACTCAAAGTTTCCTTTTCTAAACTGAGGTGAGGATTTTGGAGAGAATATTTGATTAAATAAATACAATATGACCTCATAAATGAACTTTCTCAATTTTTTGAATAATTAAATTCAATTATTGAAATGAGGATATTTATTTAAAAACCAAATATTATTTAATTCCTTTTTATGTGATTTAGCTAAAAAGAGTGGATTTAATTTAATTGAAGTGCTAGGACTTTGTAATTAAATTAATCAATCATAGGGTTTCTTTAGCCAACTATAGTCAATATTTAGGAATTAAATATAACATGTGATTCATGCAGATATAGGGTTTTCTACATTTGACACTTGGTCAAGTAGAGTCAGGTAGGAATCAGAATTGCCTAGTACAATAGGACTTTGGTGATTCAAAAAGTTGATAGAATGAGAATGAATGCAAAAAAAATTGGTTAGGGTTGCAAGATGCCAATTTTGGGGTATTACACCTTGAAGAGGAGTTCTTGAACAAAGATAACATCTTTAAGAAAAAGTGGGGAAGGAGAACAAGAATACACCCATTTATCCTCCCGTTAGTAACTGAAATAGGAATTGTTGATGAAGGATGAAAAACTTTCAAGTGCATAGTAAGGGAAGTTGTTTATAATGAACATAGTTTTGAAAATAAAGAAGAGGTTATGATCAAGGATGCACACCTCTTGTATAAGAGAGAAACCTGAATCAAAAGGAACAATTCTTTATAAGAAAATAATTTCACATGATAAAAAATACCACTGTACTAAGGAAAGTAGATCCTTAGACAAAAGAGAGAAAAATAATGTACAAGAAACCTTTCACCCAAATTATGAAGGAAAGATAAAACATATAATACACCCTTAATGATAGATACTTCATAAGAGATACAAAATGCCAAGAAAAATAAGCTCTAACAGACATATTAAAGCTAGAAAATATATCACATATAAATTAAAAAAGTCATCAAGGAAAAAAAGATGAGGATGAGGATGATTATTGAAGGATAAACATGCCCTTTGAGACATGGATTGTTAAGAAAATATATTATGATCTTGTGTGAAACAAAGAATCACATTTTAAAATAATGTACCATCATAAATTAATAAAAATATATAGAGATGAAAGAGAAAGTGAAGAAGAATTCCACCTTATGTGTACCTAGTGGTCAACCCAATTATGAAAGATATGTACTTTCAAGGAAAGAAGTGTTATAAGGAGGATACTAATATCATGAAGGAGAAATATCCTAAGAAACAAGTCCATACATGGGAGTAAATCATAGTATAAAAGAGATGAACCACAAGGAGATAAAGGATCCTTTGAAAGAGAAAAAGAATAAATAGAAGAGAAAGCCAATATACATCCTAAGTGATAGTTCTTTAATAATAGACATGTATATTTGAGAAAACATAAGGTTGCAACTCATGATGAAAATCCTTGTGTAAAACAAAAAAATCCTTTCAAGAAATGATATCATATTATAATAGACATAATATCATAACAGATAGTGAATGGAAAAGGGAAAAACACATCAATCTCCCTAAGTGATTTCTCATGTACAAAGGATATTCTCTTGAAAGAAAACATAAGGTTGCACCTCAAGATGTTAATATCCTTATGTAAAACAACAAATACATGTTGGAAAGGATGTCATTGCATAAAAGAAATATGCTAGCAAAGGGAGAAAATGGATTCCTAAAAGAAAGAAGAAAATAATGATGACCACTTGCCCCCCAATTGAGAGAGAAAGATGAGAATTTCCTATTATGATGCCCTCAAGCTCATTACACAAAAATGTGTTGCATAATGGAGAGAAAAATAATAGGAAAAAGAATGGCTAAGATGTCCCTTGGATATGAAAAAACTATATGATATTCATGTTATATGAAGAAGACACCTATGAATCAATTCGTAAATAAATTATCTAAATTAAACACAATTACAAAGAGAATGCATATTAGAATAATAAAAAGAACATGAAAAATCACCATTAGGGGTATGTGGATTTTCATAGAATCTATAAGGGAAACATATCCTAGAATGATACTTGATATTTAGATAAAAAATTTCTATCCAACACTGCACCATCATCATAAGGTGAAGGATCATGAGATGGTGTTGGAAACAGAATATTCAAAGGTGGTCTTGGTTGAGATACAAGGTTAACTTGAGCCATATGATTTTGATCTTTTGGAGGATTACGGGGAGCCCTAGAAATATGGTCACTAAATCCTTGATCATGTTGAGAAGATTGTAAAGTAGAAGAAAGAGAAGTGTGGATGGTTTCTCTAGGAATATCTTCATCTATACTATCCTTAATTTATGAGGAAGGAGGATTATCCCTTATGTTTGGAGAAAAGTCATCCCAAAAATGTCTAACATCTACATCATGAATAATGTTTTGAATGTTTTGATAAGAATCACCAACATTATTTTCCATAGGATCAGTAGGAGCAAGATGTTTAGGGATGATATTAAGGAGATTAGCATTAGGATCATTGGAAAAGGCTCTTATGTTATCTATATATTTCATGAATTTATTTAAAATGTGAAGAATAATCATACATGAAATATTGATAATATTTTTTAAATATGCCCTATAATGAAGAGATATATTGGTAAACCTCGTTATGCTATATGCAAGAGTACCATGAAGGAATAAAAATGTAAAAAAATGCAAAAAGATTTGATTCACTCCATGTGTTTGATAAAGAAAGGTAAGAAGAAATTTAATGAAAATTAATTGAACATCAGCCCAATTTAGAGAGTTCCATGTTAAAAAACACAAATCTAGATCTCAAAATAGGAAAGTGCAAAAGAAAAGCCAATAATGCTAATTACACAAAGAAGATTTAGACACTAAATCAAAAAGTAGAATACATGAATTTGGTGAGCTCACCAAGATGTGATGTGTAAAATGGTGATCAACATTAGGCCACCCAAATTCACACATACATTGGAATACAAAACCCTTAGCAAAGTGTGTTAGAGTAATATTTAATTTTCTTACTACTTAAATCATATTGATTTAATTAGTTAAGTTATTACTCTTTAGTGCTTAAGCTTTGTCTTAGGTGCATTAATAATTAATTCTTTTATTAATTATTAATGTGCAACCTAACTTTTTTAGGCTTTAAGGTTTTGTTCAGCTTTATAGGTTGAACCTTGTAATTCTTTTTTCAATAACTTGGATCATAATTTTTCTCTCACATTTTGAGTAACTTTTGAGTTCTACCTTTTTCTTCTTTCTTCCTCTCTCCTATAATAGGTTATTTGCATGTCAGTATTCTTGCCATTCTGTGGATTTGTATCTCTCAAATCCTACATGTTATCAGAGCTCCCCTGATGCTGCATGTTCTGGTGTTTTTGAAGCAGGTTTTGAGGTTAAGGGTTTCAAGTTTTTCAAGAGGTTTTGGTTATAGTTTTTAGATCTGATATTCTCTATAGGACGTTATTTTTTGTTTCTTTTTTTCTTGCAAAAAAAGAAAAAAAAATTAGAGCACTTTTTATAGGCGCTGCAGTTCTTTAAGGGTTTCTGTCATCAATCTGGAGGTGAAGGTTTTTTTGAGCATTTTGTGCCCAAACAAACCTCACCATCATGCTCAGAAGGCCTAGGAGATTCAATTTTCATATAAAGTTTGTCATTTTTTGCCACAGTAGCCTCTGGGAAAAAAAAATTTCTCTCCTAGGTCGTACAACATAAATTTCGAGACAAAAAAATAAAAATAAAATTAAAAAAACCTTGTTTTAAGGTTTTTTTTGGGCGCAGGTAAAACGCGCTGCCACTGTGCCACCCACGTGTAGCCAGCACACCGCCCGCACCCGGCCCATGCCCAGCACACCACCAGTGGCCCACTCGGGAGCCACTGTGAATAGACCACCACCTCCACCTGGCCGCAATGCCACCTCCACCTAGCAGCACCACCTGCGCTCTGCCCACAAGCCGCCAGCTGTCAGTGACGTCAGCATCCCGACTGCTGACATCATTTCCCGGCAACTTCTTAAATTTTTTGGTGACTAGACTTTTTTTCCAGCAAGATAGACCCTTGACATGCAGACGGCCATCAAATTTTTTGTTGTCTCTGTGTTTTTCCAGAGAGCTCCTTTTTAGAGGTATAGTTGGTTTTTTGGCCATAACTTTGGCATACGGTATCAAAAATCGAAGTGTGATATATCATTGGAAAGCTCTTTCTGAGGCTGATCCAACCATACTAGTTTCATTTTCATGTTTTGTCATTTGATTAGCTATTTTTGGCATCAAAGTGGAGGCTTCATTTTTCATTCCTCTCTGCATCTAGAAATCAAGTTTTTTCCTTGTTTTGTGTGCTTTCATACTTATTTGAAGTGTATGGGAGATAGTATAATATTTTGTGGGGGGGGGTGCAAATTCTCTTTCTATCATTTATTTCGAAGAGACCCTTCTACTTCTATCTAATTTCTCTCAATGGTAGACTCTTCTGTTGCTCACCTTACACCTCGCAACTACCACACTTGGAAAGGACAGATGACCAGATTGCTTATGGCAAAAGGGTAATGGTCATGCCTTGATGAGGCTCCGCCAGTTCTACAGAGGCCTTATGAGGCTCTAATGCATAGAAATAGGATGGATGAGGCAATGGGCCTCATTGCAGTGAATATTTCAGATGGGTTGTTGTTCCACTTGGATGGTTTGACCAC
This sequence comes from Chamaecyparis obtusa, assembly GCA_027943335.1. Classification (NCBI taxonomy): domain Eukaryota; kingdom Viridiplantae; phylum Streptophyta; class Pinopsida; order Cupressales; family Cupressaceae; genus Chamaecyparis; species Chamaecyparis obtusa. The sequence goes on along the minus strand of BSBK01002174.1, from coordinate 2,463,447 downwards.
ACCGAGGGCTATGTGGAACAAGTTTTCCACCTTGTTTGGCACAATGAATGAGTTTAGGGTTCTACAAATAGATGCAGAGTTCACCTCCTTGGTACCTGAATCATTCACCAACATAGAGGACTTCTTGATGAAGTTCAAGTCTCTTTGATCTATTTTACAAGTTTCTAAGAAGATGAAGTCAGATGATGAGTTTATCTTTCTGATACTCTCAAAGCTTTGAGGTCCTTATCAAATTTTCACTTCTACCTTCTACTACACTATGGATGCACTGGGTGCACAACATGTTATGCCCTCTTTTGAGACATTCTGTGATAGGTTGACTTGTGAGCAGTCCAAGCTCACTCAAATGGATTCACTTACAAGTTCACAGTCATAGGAATTGCTTGCCAAGACACCTCAGGGTACACAAAAGTAGAAGCCAAAGCAGATATCTAATTTCTCTTCTCAACACTCTACTAGCCCACCATCTTCTTCTAAGAAGGAGAAATAGAAGACTGAGAGCCCTACATGTTCCTATTGTCAGAAGGGACCTCATGATGAGTCACATTATTTTTAGAAGAGATTTGATGGCTATGAGAAATAGATTGCAGATTTGCAAGCTCTTCTTCAGAAGAGCACTATTTCCTCTCCATCCTCTTCTACCTCACAGGGGTCTACTTTTCAATCTTCTTCCACATCTTTGACATCTAGATAGGATTTTGGACATAATCGTGCATTATGGGCATCCATTTAATCCCCTTCATAGGTCCCTTGGATACTGGATTCAGGTGCTTCTCACCATATGGCATCTTCTCAAGGGGTCTTCTCTATTGTTGAGGCTTCTCCCATTCCTCATATTCTCATGGGGAATAACACTATCCTAATAGTCTATGGGAAAGGTTCAGTAGGAATTCAAGATGGCACATTCAATTATGTATTGTATGTTCCATCTCTATCTATAAACCTTCTCTTGATTTATTAGATTACATAGAGTGGATTAGGGAAGACAGTTGAGTTCACTGCAGATTCAGTCTTCATTCGGGATAGTGTGACAAGAGACATTGTTGCTAAAGGGATAGTTGATCATTCCACTTGCCTCTACACCTTCTCACACTTTGGTCCACCATCTCTATTGTCAGAGCATAGCTCTCCTCTTTCATGAGAGTATCATGTGGTGCAATCAGGTCGCTTGAACCTTTGTATTGTTCCTGAGATCACTGCTATGACTACCACACCACATCCTGTTGAGGTCTTTTCTCTTTAGCAAGATTCTTCCTCAGCATTTCCTGACCCTCCAGCTCCATTCATCGATCCACCAGGTACACTTGTTAAGGATTCTATAGAGGACATTCATCTCCTCTTTCATGATAGTGTCAACACACCTATCACACCACCTACATTAGGGATTCCCTTTCAGGATCCTCATGTTTTCTCCTTTGAGCATCAATTAGGCCTTCTAGTTTCACCTCTCATTCAGGGTTTCCTTGTTCCTTTCCTTTGTTTCTTTCACATTATAGTTCCATTGGTTCGATCATTTCCATAGGGGTTCCATCATTCTGGGGGGGCTTTGGTGTCTCTTCCCTCTCTCATGGGGGGGCTGGTTGTACTTACAGTTTTGAGAGAGTCTCTTGAGCCATTTCTTTTTCTACTTTTTTCTATCTCTTTTTGGAGAGGGGTTTTTCCCACTAGGTTTTCTCCTTTGTCTCCGGTTTACAAAGATTTCCTTGTATTGGGTACCTGATCAGGCCTTGTTGTCGAGACCCACTTCCTACTTTCATAGTTGTGCTAGGTTAGCTTACCCCCTGCACTTAGCTTAAGGGGGGGTGTTAGAGTAATATTTAATTTTCTTACTACTTAAATTATATTGATTTAATTAGTTAATTTATTACTCTTTAGTGCTTAAGCTTTCTCTTAGGTGCATTAATAATTAATTCTTTTATTAATTATTAATGTGAAACCTAGCTTTTTTAGGCTTTAGGGTTTTGTTCACCTTTATAGGTTGAACCTCATAATTCTTTTTTCAATAACTTGGATCATAATTTTGCTCTCAAATTTTGAGTAACTTCTGAGTTCTACCTTTTTCTTCTTTTTGCCTCTCTCTTGTAACAGGGTATTTGCATGTAGGTATTCTTGTTGTTCTGTGGATTTGTATCTCTCAAATCCTACAAAGTGAACCCAATTTGCAACACTAAAGGAGTAAGAGTGTGAATTCATGATCTAGATAATGTAGTGTTTTTTAATTCCTAAAGATGATGATGATATTTAAAACTGATAAATGACTAAGAAATGAATAAAATTACCTTGAAACTGAGAGAGAAAAAGTGAGCTTCAAATATGGAAAACCCTATCAAAAAATTATCACAATCTGAATTTGTTCTAGATTTGGAATCCTGAGACCTGTAACTCCCAACTATGAAAATTGTAGAGCCCTGGGACAATGATGAATTGGGATCCAATTTGACCTAGTCCTAGAAGAATAATTTTTTTTGAATTCCATGAAGGATCAATCCCTGGTTCCAAAAATCTTAGAATCCATATTTGCAACTTCGTTACTTTTTCCCACACACAAGAAAGAAAGGGGAAATTTCAATGGGGAGGGGCTTGCCTCTGTTAGGACCCTATATAGGAATTAACCTTGAAGTGAAATAGATGTAAATGAATAAATGTTTACATGTAGTAGAGACTATATATAAGAAATAGAGTATATCATACCATGTCAATGAAATTGTACTTATAATGCGATCAAGAATGTTGATGCAATAGCTTTAACTCTACACAAAAACCAAAAGGAAACCATGTAAGGCAAAACCTCATGTAGTAGATATTGTAATTTTAAACAAATGTTGACTTGAGGAATAAAAAGACTTGATGGATGAATGTATATCTCCCTCCTTGATTGAAAAAACCCTTTTCTTGATGTCCAATGGGGAAAATAACAAGATCTATGGAATGAAAACTTGAATGCTTTAAAGATGCATTCAATGGATCCATAAATTTCTTGAGTAATCAATAATTTTCTTGATAATTTTTTCATGAATTCTTGATAACATAATTTTTGGATGTGAAAATGAGAGGAAGAAGCCTCCTTTTATACATATTCAAGGGCTCAAAATTCACAAAGATGCCCCAGATTAAACACCCAAAGGAAACACCCCCACATTGGGCCTAGAACTATAAAAATTTAATGCCCCAAGGACAAGGTGAATTTCAACCTATTCCCTAGGACAAGGCAAACTTTAGCCTAGTCCCGGGAAGGCTAAAATGGTTTGGGGTTTTGGAAGCGGGGAGGGTTTAATCAATGCAAATCCCAAAATTTGACATTGTATTGAAAGGACCTAGGTAGGAAATGAATTATGTAATTAGATGGGAAAATGGGAAATTATGCATAGAAATTAGAGCCAAACTTGAGTTTAGGCAAACAGGAGGACCTTAATTTAAACTATGTATGCAATTAGGTGAAATGTGAGGTCTCACCATAAGGAACACACTAAAGTGGGCTAAAAGTGGTCCCAAAATGAACACTAATGAAGTATTTAATTTTTAGGATGGTACATATGAAAAGCTCAAGAAATTTATCAAGATGATCATTCCAAGATGAAAAATTTGATAAGTTAGAAGTTGCATAATGAGAATAGATGACAAGAGTTTTTTGTTGAGTGTTGAAGAATTTTAATGGATGGCCAAGATAAAAAAAAGGAAATAATTAAGGGTGGAGGATAGTTAGGGTTCTCACCTCTCATGATATTTTTAAAATTATCAACCTAAGTGTGTATGAGGGGACTATGGGGGTTGAGAAGAAGATTTTATGTAAAGGAATTTCTTATCTCAACTCCCAAAAGGACATGTGGGAGAATGGGAAAATAATTAAAAATTATTTTAAGGGGACAAGGATGTAAGAAAATTTAAGGATTAGTTGTACAAGGGTTGACATTTTGACTAATCCTTGTGTTAAGGAATGTGTACATGCATAGGGAGTTTATTAGTTTCAATGGAGAATGATTAGGAGGAAAGTGGGCTTGGTTTTTGGACTTTCTAAGTTAATTCCAATTGAAAAGAGAGGAAATGATGATTAATTAAATACATGAATATATCTATTTAATTTAATGGGATGACACTATAGGACACTTTCCATCAATAATTATATTAGTGAGTCTCCTTCCAAGGGCCACCTTGTGCACAACCACTAATTTTATTGCCTTGTTAATCATTGATAACATGGGATCCATCATGTACCATACTTGATATTGGAGGTTCAATTATGGACTCTTCACTATTTTTAAATTCTAAATAGGTTATTACATGAATTGTCTCATCCCTTTGAGTTATAACATTTTTTAAATTTAGGATTAATCTATAATAAATCCTCTACTTTAATTGCTATGATGGTTTGAAGCAATTTCCTTACATGAATTATATCAAAATATAATAGATTTATTAATGTACTTGTATTTGTATTTTTTAGTGGAAAATATTATTATCCATAACATCACCAACCATGGCTCTTTCTTAACAAAGTTTCTTTTTCTATATGGGGGTTTGAGTACACAATTATATTTTCTTTAGCTTGTGCAATGCCTAATGCTTTCTTATGTCTCTATATATAAATTTTATTAACTCCAACCTTTTGATTTGGATATCAAATGTAATCATGGTCCCTAGGTTTACACCATTTACAAAGTAGCCCCATTTTATTTTGGTTTCAATAGAAATTCCTTGCAAATTATTACCATTCACTACATCATTGACATTGTATAATAGGTCAACAATTACTAAATCCAACTTTTCCCTCCGCCTATTTTATTTCAATAACCACTTGTAAGTGCATTATTATTATTTTTTGGTTTTTATGGAGTTCTTGGAGTGGACAACTATTTAAAACTTATCATATTTCAAAGAATAGATTTTTTGGATAACTAGTTTTGTTGTGAGCTAGTTTACAATAAATATGCCAAATTTCTTTAGCTCTTTTTTGGGTCCTTTTTTCTTTTATCATTCTCTAAAGGTTTTTTCAAATATCTTGTAGCATTTGAGACTCATTTCCACTTAAAAATTAGATTTCCCTTTTGTTTTATTCAAAGGACCAAAGGTCTTTCTTTCACCCTTTATGTCCATGGTTGTATTGTTTTCCTTGTATTAAAAGGGAGGAACTTCTTAATTTTAGTCCAAAGGGTATTAACCCTATAATGAACCATTTTTTTTTGGCTAATCCATCAATCCCTTTTCTATTTTAATGAGTACTTCATTGAGCCTTTGTAATGTACCCTTTTTGGATAACTTGGAAAGTTGGTACAATTACCTTAACTTATACCTCTTACTCTATTAGATACTTGTAGTTAGACTAAGCAATGGGGATTTATATAGGATATCAATTTCTATATCAGATGCATTTATAATATAGGTATGCAAAATGATGAGTATAAATATGTTAATAGAAATTTCAGATATACGAGTATGAAATATGCTATGAATATGATAACTTTATCACTTATAGCAATAATGGGATGATGAAATGTCTGATATAAATGAGATGACTATGAAATCAATTAATATTGCATGTAGTAATGGATTGTTGTATCTGATATGAAAATTCAAATATGAAAATTTTAATCTCTATGAGAAATATGTTTTTTCATCTTTTGACTTAGATGCTTGAAACTTCAAATTTTGATGTTGGTCTTGGTTAGTCTTATACACATGTGATCAAGGTTTTGTCTCTTATCTAGAACATCTAACTTGTGACTGATATTCCAAAGTCAATTTTTTATATCGAAAATATCTAATGAGGATAAAATAAAAGTGTTAAATTGCCAATGATTATTTGAATGAAAAACCATAATCTCATTATGTATCTTGAATTACTTAATGGTAGCATGTTGAGAGACATTTCTCTTCTTTTATTTGCATCCTTTGTCAAGATATCATATCTCTTAATAATAAATATGCATTTTGTATGATATTGAATTGGTCATCTAAGTTAATCTCCCCTTTAAGGTTATCATCCCATCCTTTTATAAATTTGATAACTAATGAAAATCTACAATCATGTAATAGATTATTGATGACATAAACAACTAGTTGGTGCCTTTTAATTACTTATCATCAATAATCATAGTAATAATTTATAATTCATATGTATATGTGAATTGGTTCCTTCTAACTATTTGACTAATCAATGCAGATTCATCTCTTTGTTTCTCTCTTAACCATGGTAAGGTTTCCTCAAGATATCAATATTGATATCCTTAATATGGATTGACTTAAAATATTTGGTAGTTGTACCATCCTAAATTGTAAGCACCTAATTAGTGTACAATTTAAGGACTATTTGTCACTCACCTTAGTCTATTTTCTATATGGAACTTAATGTACACCTAAAATCAAATACGGGTCCTCTCATTTCAATCTTGATCAAAATTGAGGTTATCCCTTATTTCTAAGTGTCTATTTTTCCTCCAATCCCATAGTTTATTTCATCACATAATCCCTATATCACCATTTATGGCATTTATGTTCTCCCCCAACTTCAAAATTGGCTATATCATGTTTTCCTACTTCCTCTCTACCTCCTTGATTCCCAACTTGAATTTGATCTCAAAAACTAGGTATAGGTCATTTCAAACAACATATATCTTTGAGTTTTGGCCCAAACTTGTCTTAGAGCTCAATGTTGGGGTGTTAAGGGAAGATCTAGTTTGATGGTCATCCTAGATCAATTTTGAATCCTAAAATGATGAAGTATATAAACACCCCATCTCTCCACATTTTGGTAATTATGATTCATGGTCACATTCTAGAATTCATTATCCATTAGCAACATTTCGTTAATGTGATCAATATTATCAAGTGAAAGGAAGTAAATCAAGTTCAATAACTATCAAGCAATCAAGTCCAAGCATTCAATTTGTTTCTCTGTATAGATCTAGGTTCTTTCTATTGGATATTGCTAATACATTGGGGAGATTGTTGGATATGCATTTAATATGTTTAATCACTATGTTAAGTGTTGTTAGAATTACTAATGTTGTCACTCATGTTTTTTCGCTGATGTCAACATATGTTTCTATGAAGAGAATAGTCTGGTTATTACAGGATATGGACACCATAGGGATGATTCAAAATGTGCCAACACAATTGTGTGTATTGGAAGGTCTTGTGATCTTATATCTAAGATCGCATCATGTAATATTTCATATTGGCTGAGATACAAAATATTTAGTGAAGACTGGTCACTGGACTGTGACAGTGGAAGTTGATAGAGTAAGTCTCTAAGTTTTGAGTATATCTTACAAGAGATGTGGATCTAGTGTATGTGAGATTAAGGGATGTTAGATAACACACCGAGGAATGTTCTTTGATCTTATAAATTCATGGAAATCATGATGATGTCATCTATGGTGTATGTTCTAGAGGAAACCTTTCTGGAGCTGACTTTAGAAATGAAGCATGTATTATGAATGGCGAGCATAAATTATGAATTTCAAACCTCAATTATTGTAATATAATTGTTGTATAGTAGATATAGATACCATGTGTATCTTAGCAAAGAGTTATGTAATTATTTTTATATTAGGAAAGCCTAATTGGCTAACCTGATTATTTATTGTTAGGAATGAATGCTAAATATATCCTATGGGAGTATTGGTAACCATTCTTTAGCAGTTATTGTTGCATTCATGACTATGATTATCATTGATGTCAACACAGTGATCTACTGGAGATTAGCAAAGGACCAGACAATGTTTTGATTAGCGCACGTGGGATATTATAGATCAAGCTATGCAATTTTGAGTATTTACTCTTTGATATGTTATATGTTCATGGTTAAGAGCACAGATAGTAATTCATTTATTCATGAAAGTTATGAGCATTTTGGTGGAAGCAATATTTAGGTAGTGTTCCTGAGTAGCAGTTTGTGGAAATCAGATGATATCTCCTAATCGGGATGGAATCTGGTTTTGTACAGTTAAAGAGAATTTGAAGACATATTTTTAGTGACATGGATGACAGTGCAAACTTTGAGGTCGCACGAGTGAATAATTATTCTAATTGGAAGCTGACAGTTTTGTGTAATTTTTGTTGTAACGTGTGGAAACTTTTATTTTGTAATTGGATGTTGACTCATTTGTAATTACTTGAGTGTGGTATAAAGGAAGGAATGTTTTTCCTTGGTTTAAGTGAGAGATGAATGAAATTGATAAAGTGAATGATTGTGAAAGCAAATTTATGAAGAAAGACATGTGAGGTACAAAGATCTGAAATTGAGATCTGGTGTAGCAGTGAGTGTGGTTTGGCACAATCAAAGAAGAGGTAACATATTGTTGAGATCACTAATGATTTGATATTATTCTATTGAATAATCTAGAGATTAGGTGGATAGTGTGTTCAGTGATCTTTCCATTGAAGTTGTTTGGGCAGTGGATCCTATCTTCCATAATTCGTAACAGAGTTAAAATCTTTTAACAGGGATTTAAAATCTCCTAACAGGGATTCATATGTACTGAATGTATTTCATAAGACTCCTAATAGAGTCCATCCTTTCACAAGAATATTCATATTAGTGCATCTTTTGTGGGCATCATTCCCACTGGGGTTTACTCTTTGATCAAGAGGTTCCCTAGTCAACATATCTTGTGTCATTGTGTTATTGTGTATGAATATCTTTCTATGGTTGGTAATTATATTACTTACATGGTTAAAATCTATTGAAGTTGATAAAATTTATAATTATCAAATAACTTATTCATCCCCCCCCCCCTCTCAGTTATCTTGGTGGAATTTACTTTCTAACAATTGGTATCAGAGTGGCAGGTCCTTGAAAGAAAATTTTAGCAACTTAAGGAGATCCATGGTGAATTTTAGGAAAGAAAGCCCTAAGTTTGATGGAGTGAATTTTGACAACTGCAAAGAAAAGATGAAGACTCATCTACTATGTTTAGGACCAGGTTATTGGTTGAATACAAAGAATGAGAAGACTATCATTGATGAGGATAATCTTGAAACATGTTCTAATGATGAGAGAGATATATTCATGTGTAACACACTTGCTAGAGAAGCACTTTTGACAGCCCTTTCAGAGAATGAGTATAGTCAGGTAAAATATTTGAAAACATCTCATGAAATTTGGAAAGCTTTATGCTCTACTTTTGAAGGTGATGAACATGTAAAGAAAGTTAGATTACATAATTGGATATGTGCATTTAAAGATATAAGAATGATGGAAGATGAATCTGTTAGAAGCTATATTGGTAGAATGTCAGAAATTATTGCAAGCATAAAATCTTGTGCAGGAACTAAGATAGAAAATGAAGTTATATGGAAAATTTTGAGGACATTGACTCCTACGTTTAAGCAGACAACATAGATAATTGAACAAGTTATACCTTGTACTTCAAACTTTACAAGAGAGACTCTTCTTGGAAGATTGGAAGCAGCAGAAATGAACTTGAAGTTATTAGGAGATTTGCCTAGAATGGAGACAACATTTAGTGCTCTTAGTGTTCACCCTACTTTGTCAAGAAGCATCATTGTGAGTGGAGATTATGCCGGTAGCAGCAGATCTAGAAATAAAGAAGATAGGAAGATTGAAGAAGGTATTGCCTTACTTGTGAAGAGAGAACCAGATGGTAAGAAATTTTTTAAATGTTGGACTTGTCAAGAATATGGTCATTTTGCATCTAAATGTCCTAAGAGAGTTAAAAAGTATAGAAACAATTTCAAGCCTAGAAGATCTAAGGAATGTTATTATGCTAATGATGAAGATCTTGAAGCTAGTATAGAGAGAACTTTAAGTGAAAGTGATACTGAGAATAATGATGACATAGTATTTGTAGCAATTAAAGAAGAAAATCCTGAAATAGATGTTAAGGAAGAAAAAACCCTAGTTTGTCAAGTTGAAAAGAAAGCTGATTGGATTATAGACAGTGGTTGTTCACATCATATGACTGGAGACATGAAAAAGTTCATAAATTTTAACAATTATGATGGAGGAGTTGTTAGAGTTGGAAACAATGCACCTTGTTTGATTAAAGATATAGGATCTATTACTCTTGATGGGAAGACTAATATTGATGATGTTTACTTTGTGGATGGTTTAAAACATAATCTTTTGAGTGTTGGACAGTTAGTTGATAAGGGATATCAAGTTTGGTTTACTAAGAAAACTTGTGTGATAAAAGATAAAGATGGAAATTTGATTGGAATTGGATCTAGAACCAGAGGTAATGTATTTCAGTTGAATCCTACTGAGATGACATGTTTGATTACTAAGATTGATGATAGTTGGTTATGGCACATAATATTTTGTCATATAAATTTTGATAACATTGTGAAAATAAGTACTACACTTGAAGTAAGAGATTTTCCTAAAATTATGAAGCCTACTAACATGATTTGCAAGGAATGTGTGATGGCGAAACAGAAGAGAAGTTCATTTCCCAGTAAGAAGTTTACATCTGCAAAGAAGTTGGAGATTGTTCATACAGATTTGAGTGGTCCTACAAGGACTAGAGGATTCTATGGAGAAAGGTATTTTATGATTCTTGTTGATGATTTTACAAGAATGATGTGGATTGCATTTCTTAAAGAAAAGTCTGAAGCATTTGATAAGTTTAAGATCATTAAGAATAAAGTTGAGAATGAATCCGAAATGAAAATTAAATGTTTGAGATTTGATAGAGGTGGATAATTTACTTCTAGAGAGTTTAACACCTTTTGTGAAGTGAATGGTATTAAGAGATAGCTTTTAGCCCCTAGAACACCTGAACAAAATGGTATTGTAGAAAGAAGAAATAGATCTATGACTAAAGCAGCAAGAGCTATGTTATTTGAGAATGATTTGGCAAAGATATTCTAGAGAGAAGTAGTGAACACAACAGTGTATACAATGAACAAAGTACAAATCAGAGTAGACATAGACAAGACACCCTATGAATTATGGTTTGGACATGCACCCTCAGTTAAGTATTTTAGAATTTTTGGAAGCAAATGTTATATAAAGAGAGATGATGATATTGGAAAGTTTGATCCTAGAAGTGATGAAGGTATATTTCTTGGATATTCTTTGAAGAGAAAAGCTTATAGATGTTATAACAAGAGAACTAAGACTATTGTTGAGAGCGCAAATGTTAAAGTTGATGAAAAGTTCAAAGTTCAGGAAAGAATGCTTGATTATGAATTTGATGAAGGAACTCATCCTAAACCTAACATTGAAACTACTGAATTATTCTATGAAACTGATAGTGACTTTTTGAATGAAAGCCACAGTGAAATCATTGAAGAACCGACACCTAAAGTAAGATCTGAGATAGTGACACCTAACATGAACTTATCAAGGAATCATCCTATTGAGAAAATTATTGGAAGCATAGACAAAGGAGTTCTAACTCGAAATAAGGTACAAGAATAGTTATGTTTTATTTCTCAAATTGAACCTAAATCTACTAGTGAAGCTTGTGAAGATGAACATTGGATTAAAGCTATGAAAGAAGATCTAGATCAGATTGAAAAGAACAAGACATGGGAATTGGTCCCTAGACCTAAAGATAAGAATGTTATTGGAACTAAATGGGTATTCAGAAACAAGATGAATGAACTAGGAGAAGTGGTAAGAAAAAAAGAAAGATTGGTATGTAAGGGATACTCACAGCAAGAAGGAATTGATTATGAAGAAATTTTTGCACCAGTAGAAAGAATTGAAGTAGTAAGAATGTTTTTGGCCTATGCAGCTTTTAAGAAATTCAAAGTATATCAGATGGATGTGAAGTCAACATTTTTGAATGGAGAATTGGAAGAAGTCTACATTGAGCAACTTGAAGGTTTTCCTTTGACTCGAGAAGGAGACATGGTATGTAAACTAAAGAAACCCTTATATGGACTAAAGCAAGCACCTAGAACTTGGTATGCAAGATTGGATAAGTTTTTGTTAAAATTGGGATTTACAAAAGGAATAGCTGATAGCAACCTATACACAAAAGAAATTGAAAATGGTTTGTTAATTATAGTTATTTTTGTTGATGACATTATTTTTGGAGGAGAAGATGAAGCTAGTGATAAATTTTTTGATGAAATGAAAACTGTATTTGAAATGAGTATGATTGATGAAATGAAATAATTTTTGGGATTACAGATAACACAAAATAGTGATGGTATCTTTGTAAGCCAAACAAAGTACTTGAATGATCTGTTAAAGAGATTTGGAATGGAGAACTATAAACCAGTTGGAACACCTATGGTAACTGGACATAAATTATATAGCACAGATGAGACTCCTACAGTTGAACAGAAGAATTACATATCTATGATTGGAGGATTGCAGTACTTGACACATACAAGACCTAATATAGCACATTCAGTTGGAATTGTAGCAAGATTTCAAGCTGAACCTAGAGAATCACATTATGCAGTAGTAAAGAGGATACTGAGATATTTAACAAGCACAATGGACTATGGATTGTGGTATGAAAATTTTGATGATTTTACCCTATGTGCATATACAGATGCTGATTGGGGAGGCAGTGTTGATGATAAAAAGAGTACCAGTGGTGGAGCATTTTTCCTTGGAGGAAGATTGGTTTCTTGGCTAAGCAAAAAGCATAATTGTATTTCACAGAGAATAGCAGAAGCAAAATATGTAGCAGCAGCAAACAATTGCAACCAGATAATTTGGATGAAGTAGATGCTAAAGGACATTGGAATAAAGTTTTTTGAACCTATTGTTATACATTGTGATAACACCAGCACAGTTAGTATGTCTAAGAACCTTGTATTACATTCTAAGAAAAAGCATATAGAGATAAAGTATCATGTAGTAAGAGAGAAAGTTGCTGAGAAAGAAGTTAGACTTGAGTACATAAGCACAAAGGAGTAGATTGCAGACATATTTACAAAGCCTTTGCCTAAGGATACATTTGAGTATCTGAGAGGTATGCTTGGGGTTATGCCCCAACCTATTTTTGAGAAGTGATGTAGATTTTTGCATCCATCTAGTGGTATATGAGCCCTATCTTTCTTCTGGACTAGATGTTGGTACTTCCTCTATGGGGGAGTATCTATATCTGAGCTGAGTCATGAGGAATCTAGTGAATGTATTTTCTGAACAGTGTCTTTTGACATTAGAGTTGTTGTTGAAATAATGATGAAATTTCCGTCATTGATGTCAATGGGGGAGAAGTATACATGAAAAACCTTTTGTACCATCTGTTGGAGAGAACTAAATAGGAAAACGAAGCAAGATTTAACTAATGAAGAGGATTTGAAAATATTTGTTGAAGAGCAGTAGAATTGCAGTATTGGATTCATGGAACATTGGATTTTTTCATCTATGTTTCCATCAATGCCAATGGGGGAGATTGTTAGGAATGAATGCTAAAAATATCCTATGGGAGTATTGGTAGCCATTATGTAGCAGTTGTTGTTGCATTGATGACTATGATTGTCATTGATGTCAACACAGTGATCTACTGGAGATTAGCAGAGGAGAAAATAGTATTTTGATTAGTGCATGTGGGATATTGCAGATCAAGCTATGTGATGTTAAGGATTTACTCTTTGATATGTTATATGTTCATGGTTAAGAGTGCAGACATTAATTCATTTATTCATGAAATTTATGACCATTTTAGTGGAAGCTCTATTGAGGCAGTGTTCCTAAGTAGCAGTTTGTGGAAATCGGATGATATCTCCTAATTGGGATGGAATCTAGTTTTGAATAGTTAAAGAGAAGTTTAAGACATATTTTTAGTGACATGGATGATAGCGCAAACTTAGAGGTCATACGAGTGAAGAATTATTCTAATTGGAAGCCGACAATTTTGTGTAATTTTTGTTGTAACATGTAGAAACTTTTATTTTGTAATTGGATGCCAACTCATTTGTAATTACTTGAGTGTGGTATAAAGGAAGGAATTTTTTTCCTTATTGTAAGTAAGAGATGAATGAAATTGATAAAGTGAATGATTGTGAAAGAGAATTTATGAAGGAAGACATGCGAGGTATAGAGATCTGAAGTTGAGATCTGGTGTAGTAGTGAGTGCAATTTGGCATAGTCAGAGAAGAGGTAACATATTGTTGAGATCACTAATGATTTGATATTATTCTATTGAATAATCTAGAGATCAGCTGGATAGTGTGTTCATTGATCTTTCCATTGAAGTTGTTTGGGCAGTGTGTCCTTCTGTCTTCCATAACTCATAACAGAGTTAGAATCTTTTAACAAGGATTCAAAATCTCCTAACAGGGATTCATATGTACTGAATGTATTTCATAAGACTCCTAATGAAGTCCATCCTTTCACAAGGAATATTCATATTAGTGCATCTTTTGTGGGCATCATTCCCACCGGGGTTTACTCTTTGATCAAGAGGTTCCCTAGTCAACATATCTTGTCTCATTGTGTTATTGTGTATGAATATCTGTCTATGGTTGGTAATTATATTGCTTACATGGTTAAAATATATTGAAGTTGATAAAAGTTATAATTATCAGATAACTGAGTCAAACCCCCCCCTCTCAGTTATCTTGGTGGACTTTACTTTCTAATATTTATTTTGTAATAAGGTATATATGTAAGATATTTTCTTTTGAAAAGATATGCTAGAATGAATGTGATGTAAAAGAAGTTTGTGGAAGCTACAAACTTGTGTCTTCTGGATGTAGAGTAGAGGATAACTTATATACTTCATTGGAACCGATCAAGCAAAGATAGTTTCTCTCAAATAGTTCACAAGGATTATGTATCTCCTTGCATACACTTGTGTTGAAAATAGTGAGTTATGAAGGTGGACATAACCTTCCTTGGGCAATGAGCCTGGGTAGTGAGCCCACTTCTTTTCTTGACTCCTAATAGAGTATGTCCTCTAACAAGGACTATGTACTATAATGTTTTAATCAGCTCCTAATAGGGCTAGATCTTTTAACAGGGATACTATACTCTTAGTACATCATTAGTGGGTGTTAATTCCCACTGGGGTTTTACCTTTAACAGGGTTTCCTTGACAACAAATATTTTGTTATTGTGTTGGCATTCATTGTGTTCATTTGACTTGGTACTTCTTTTATTCAAAGTTTAAATTTTAATAATCTATCATACAACTGATTCACCCCCCCCCCCCTCTTAGTTGTATTGGTGGACTGTTATTCCTAACACTTTCCCCCATTGTAATCTAATAAAAAGGAGTTTTCTATCAAGAAAGGAGATACACACTTCTCTAGATTCATTCACATCTTCCTCTTTCTCCCTCAATCAAAAATTATGGCAAATTACAATATTCATTATGTGATATTTTATCTTTCATGATTTCCATTTGCATTTTTGTGTTAAGTAATATAGACCCTAATGTTTTGGCAAAAACACCAGATATATGTCATTTCAAAAAACCATACCCAGGTATACATCAGATCCAACCTATACCTTTAAAAATAGGCTCAAATTTTATAGGATGACAAGTTATAGTGTCAAGATCTTAGAAAGTCAGTTGTAGGTCATTCCAACATTTTGTCTATGAGTTATTCAGATCTGAAGTTACTAATTTCCTATCTCATTTTTAAATAGATTTATATCTTTCCTAATTCACATTTATATCTTTACCATCATTCTTCATTTCAAAATCACATATTTAGTGAAGGAATCATTGTCCCCATTTAGTGCTTGATTGACCCCTTGAGCCTATTGGGGGCTCTTTATTTTGCATAATGTGCATTATAAGCATCATAATATTTTATTTTTACTTGTTTCCTTGATTGGGGGAAAGCTCTATCTTTCTCATCTATTTTCCATTTTCAAATGATCCATTATCTCTTTGTTGGTTACATCTTTTATACTATGATGCCCTTCCATACATGGACTTTTTTGTTCAAGATCTTTCTTTCTAATGGGATTGATATCCTTATTTACAAATCTTTTCCTTGTTTGAAAGTGTATATCTTGTATTTTTTTTTTATCTACTAAGTTTTTATAAAGTGGAATCCTTCATTTTCTCTATTCATTTCCTCTGTAAGGATTTGTATTGTTTTATGATGCTACATCACTTCTAGTATGAGATTCTTTGTTTCAAATAAGGTATTTTCACATTTTCACAATAATCTATTTCATGCCTCAAAGGGTATGTATTTCATAAAATTATCTTCCATTTAGGGACTAAGTGTTGTTTATTTTATCATTCATTCTCCCTTTCTTGACTTATTTTCTCTTATAATATGATGTCCTTTCTTGTATAAATATGTTTATTTTATATTAGGGTCTTCTCTTTTTCAGTATATTTGGATCCTAGTTTATAACTCTTTTTTTCTTGAAAGTGCATGTCTTTTATAACAGATCTATCACTTAGGGTGTACAATAAATTACATTTTTTCATTTCTTACATACTTTGGGGGAAAGGTTTCATATGTTGATCTTCTTGTTCCCTTTTTCTTTCTAAGGATCTACTTTCCTTATTATAGTGGTATTTTTTTCATGTAAGATTCTTTTCTTATAAGGAATTGTGTGTTTTTTATTTAGGTTTCTCTCAAAAGAGGTGTGTATTCTTGATCACAACCTCTTTCTTATTTGAAAAATAATGTTCATCCTAAACAAATTACCTTACTTTGGAGATGAAATAATATTATCCTTCACCAAGAATCCCCTTTTCACCTAGTAGTAGAGGGATAAAAGTGTGCATTCTTGTTATCTTCCCCTTTTTGTCTTCAAGATGGTGTCTTTGTTTAAGATCTCCTCTTGAAGGTAGATGTATTATAACCAAGATCTCTTCCTTTCAAGGGTCTCTCCCCACTTGCAAATATCCTTTCATGATTATCTATTTCCTTGGATAACAAGAGTATTCACTCTTTTATATGGGAAATAGAATACATTCTATTTTAAGGATATCTCCTTATTATTGGAAGAAGGTATCCTTGTTCTCTTTTCCTTATGATGCCACAATAGTCCTATGTCATAATCATAAGGAGGGGGCATACATGTTTCCTCCTTGTATATTATGAAACACTTTGTTTATTGATCCCTAAGGAGATAATTAATTCCTTATGACTGATCATTTTTTTGATCCCTAAGGAGACAATACTTTCTTTTGGACTAATCACCTTTTTTGGATCCCTATGGAGACAATGATTTTTTTAGGATTGATCCCCTAAGCCGCCCTTGAGTGCAAAATTTTTAAGTTTCTCTCGAGTTCAAATTTTTTAAGCCACTCATGAGCATAAAGTTTTAAATCCACCCTTGGGTGAAAATTTTTAATCCACCCCTAAGTGCAAATTTATTAAGCTACCTCTGAATGCAAAGTTTTTAAGCTGCCCCTATGTGCAAATTTTTCAAGGTAGAATTGACTAGAATAATGTATTTTTCTAGACCATCAATTATCCTTCCATTTCTCTTTAGGATGAGTGAAAATAGCATTAAACAAATTTCTAGCCTTTCCTTCTCCTCCTTTTCTTCTCCCATGAATCACCTAGCATAACACAAATTGCTAGCCCATTGGATTCATGGTTTCTCTCTTTTTTTTTCAATGCTCTCATAGCTATGCTAGTGGATTAGATCATGGAGTTTTTAATTTTCTTTGGTGATGATATTTCCATTTCCATGTGGCTACTTATTCTCTTCAAATATCTTTCCAAACATGATATTAGTGATTGAGGCATTTTCTTGATCAAGCTCTCTTCTACTAATTGATTTGAAGTTGTGTTTCTGGTACTAACCCTTTTTTTAGTGTCTTTTTTTTGTTTGCTTTCTTTTTTGTTCCCTTGTGAATGGATCAATGAGCTAAGATCCTTTGTTTGGGGGCTTATATCCTTAAAATTAGTGATGACTTATCTCTTTACAATTCTCCCATGATCATCTCTATCTCTTCTTTCTTCTTTCTTGTATTCATTGACCACGACTATGAGGTTATCTTTTACTCCTGCTAAAGTGACACTAAATGTATCATCCTAAATTGTAAGAACCTAATTAGTGTATAATTTAAGGACTATTTGGAACTCACCTTAGTATATTTTCTATAGTAGGATGTCCTCATATGACACTTACTGTATACCTAAAATCAAATATTAGTATTCTCTCATTTCAATCTTGTTCAATTGATGTTTTCCCCTTATTTCTAAGTGTGATCCCCTTATTTTCCTTCAATCCCATAATTCATTTCATCACCTAAGCCCTATATCACCATTTATGGAATTTATTTTCTCTCCCAACATTGAAATTAGCTATATCTTTTTTTCTCACTTCCTCTCTATCTCTCCAACTCCCAATTTAAATTTAAGCTCAAAACCCTAGTATAGGTTGTTTCAAACAACCTATACCCTCGAGTTTTGGCCCAAAATTGGCCTGAAGCTCAATGTAGGGGTGTTAAGGGTAGATCTATTTTGATATTCATCCTGGATTAATTTTGAATCCTGAAATGATGGAGTAAGTATATAAACACCCTTTTTGGTAACTATGATTCACGATCCACATTATAGCATTCATTACCTATTATTATCATTTTGTTATTGCAATCAAGATTATCAAGTGCAAGGAAGAAAATAAATGTCATGCCCAAAAGTTGAGCAAAACACAACTACAATTTTTTGAAAAAACCTTACTAAGCAACTACAAACCAACATACTAACACAACTAAGAAGAGAACACTAACTGGAACAAGTCTCTGTGTGCACATAAAATGATGCAGAGAGAAAACCAATGATTGGTAACACTGAAGTGTCTAGCAACTCCCCAAGGTTGACCATAGAAGTATTGACCAAGTTTGATCGAAAGTCAAACTTCATCAAATAGCTCTAAATAAAGTTGCAAGGGTTCCCTAAGCTACTAGCTCCGTTTGGCATGCAAATTGAGATAGTTAACTAAAAGTCAACTAGAGTTGACCAAAAGTCAACTATGCACAAAAGTACGTGCAAATGAGCTGAAAGGTTATAAAATGTCAAAGGAACACCTAGGCATGCAAATTGAGGTCTTGCACCAAGCTTTGACCGAGATTTGACCAGAAAGTCAACTAAGCCCAAACATGTCCAATGAGGTTCTACAAGGTTTAAGAATAAGACAGGTAAGTTTTACATGCACATGAACCAAGGTGATGTCCAAGGTTTGACTAAGTTGACCCAAAAGTCAACTGTGCATTAAATTAGCTTAAAACAAGTATTGAAAGGAGACATCATGACAGGAAAAGGTTTTGCACATAAATTGAGACAATTATCTCAAGTTTGACCAGAGTTGACCGAAAGTCAACTATGCATGAAAGTCAACCTACAAGTCGAAGGGGGTCATTAAGACCCTAGACGAGGCCCAAGGATGTTAAAAGATGGATAGATTACATCTGAATTAAGAATCCAATAAACTAATAATTTAATAAAATAAACCTATTCTATCTTAAACAAGTAAATCTAAATAATACGATTTATTTTATTTAAAGTTAACCATGTCTAATGTTATAATTTAACACTTAATTATTCGATAAAAATTAAATGTACATTTTTTCCTTTAAATAATGACTAATTAAATAACCTTATTGCATGACTAAGGATAAAATTTAAATTTGTTTAAACGTTCTTATAAATTTTGCCAACCATAATATATCAAAGGGATTTGCTTATTGAAAATTGAATAAGCATAATTAATCCTTAAATCTAGGATAAATTAGTAGTTTAGATA
Source organism: Chamaecyparis obtusa (assembly GCA_027943335.1). Taxonomy (NCBI): domain Eukaryota; kingdom Viridiplantae; phylum Streptophyta; class Pinopsida; order Cupressales; family Cupressaceae; genus Chamaecyparis; species Chamaecyparis obtusa. Next base: position 2,443,841 of record BSBK01002174.1, on the reverse strand, counting down.
AAGATAAAACATATCTTTAATTTACAATATTTTAACTTTTAAAATTAATCTTAATAATAATCTAATATTAAAATATAAAAAATAAAATTCTATTTTAAAAGAAAGAAAAAATAATAATACATCTAGAAATCTAAAATAATATAAACAACAAACCGAAAAAAACATTATATCTTAGCATTAGAATATGCTAAAACTAATCCTATAGTAAGACAAATTCTCTTTTTTTATAATCATTAAACAAACTTATAGTATTTACATTTAACTAACCAACTACACCCTAGACTTTTAACTAAGTTTAATGTTCTTTCCTTGATAAAAGAATGGGTTGCAAAGTAAATAACAAAAAAAAAAAATCAAAATCTGGATTAATAAAAATGACCATGCCCTACCTACCAGGCCCCTGTGCGCAGAGCCAAGCACACGTGGAAGGAGGGTGGGTAGAGGAGGAAAACAACAGTGAAAAGGGGAGGAGGGGAGCGCTGGTGGCTCCCGTGCAAACACAGCACACGACGACGGAGCGGTGGTAGAGGCGGGGGTGGTGGCCAACACAAGCACCTCTCCCACCCTTCACCACATGTGTTTTCCATGGGAAAGCAACTAAAGCTGGTGTTGGGGAAAGAAGGGGTGTTGGGATGGGGAAGGGCTTCGGCCTGACCCTCCCAAACCCTTAAAAAAAATTTAAATAATTTTTCGCCATAAGCACCCAACACTTAAAAAAAACTTCAAAGAGGTGTTATTTATTATTTATTTATTTATTTAAATAAGGTTTTCCCTCTTAGCAATAATATAATATAATATATTACAGACAGAGCGATAACAAAAGGAAGTCATCACAGAAGGCAACATTTATGCTAGACAGAACTTACCTTGTAGACCACGATAGCTTTCGGCAATTTACTGGACAGGGGAGACAAAGCATCAAAGGCACCAAACAATTGGTTCCCCCTTCCAAGCTTCCAAACGCGGTCACTACCGAGGATAAAAGGAAAAACATTAAACCCTGACTGCGAATTTATCAACTGGAAGCATCAATTTTGAAATCTCAAATTGTATACATTGCAAATTGGGAGGACTAGTCTAAACATAACCTTGTGAGCAGCAGCAATTAGAGATTGGGCATACTCCTCCAAGTAATTGGTGATTGGGTGTATCGGGAATCAAAATTCCTAAAAAGACTATTGGGATTGTCTGGAGCAACACCTATATTCCTAAACCAGACTACTTTAGGTCCAGTGTTGGTTTCTCTGTAGTTTAACATTAGAAAGGCATAGAAAAATGGGACGCAAAAATTGCATTGCAAGCACAGACACAGAAATGAAATAGCGGGTTTCTAACATAGTTTAATCATTTGTGACTATTGGGAAATGAATGAAGTTATCATGTCTGCTCTGCTTCATCGAAGCCAGCATGCGATTTTCATGAAAGAACTTTTAGATAAACAATTTGAGGTTTTTTCTAAAACCAAATATGCGAATAGACAACCATCTCAGTTTGCCTCTAGAGATGCCTCACTCTACTACAGGGATCTAGCTAGGGCATGAAGGTCCCCCTGTCTGGTGATTTCACCTACTTCAATCTCTAATGATATTCAACCTATTGCAAATAGAGGGAGGGTGGGTAGGGAACAAACATGCCCTAGGCTAGAAGATGAATCCGAGCAAGCAGACTCTGGGTGGATAAAAGCCAAAAACCTCAATCGATCAAAAATATTTTCTATCCATCAAACTCAGAAACAAGAATCACTTCTTCTGCAAAATAATTTTGAGATTCTTAATGTTTTGGAACCAATCCCCTATCCTAAAACTAAACTTAGAAATGAAGCACTGGAAATTAAACCCTTGTCCCTACCCAGTCTACGAAAAAAATTTACACTCCTCCGCATAAATGAAGGACTTCCTATCAACCCACACATGTTCATCAATCATCCCTAATCCCTAATATCCCTCCTTACTCTCCCCCCCATCACAGATCAGGAATGAATTCTCCTTTATTTATCAGAATAGAGGACAACAACATCAAGTGATCATAGAAATAGTTGAAGTTAAAGAGAGTGGTTTTAAGGTGGAATGGCTATGGCATCCCTGCATCCTCCATTGCAGACTGGCTTGAAAAGAAACTCAAAAACTAGGCTAGTATTGCTCTTCTTACAAATGAATTTATTTTTATTTACTATTTTGATTTGAAAATTAGGGATAAATTTCTAGCAAATAAAGGTCCCAAGTATTTAGGGCACTATTTTACGATGTTAGAATGGAATCCACATTTTAATCCCAATAATATGCATGGTTTTGAAGTACCTAGGGTAGTTAAACTAATTAATTTGCCAATGGAATGCTCTAATCCTAGAATCTTTAAATAGATTGGCAATAAGTTAGGGCTTTTCGAAAGGACAATAGACACCAAATATCCCCAATCAGAAATGAGTATTATAGTTAAAATGGAAGTGTCAATAAAATCCCTCCCTTCAATTATTATTCAGAGAAAATCAAATAAGTTTACCCTATATCCCATCATTATGACAGATATTGTAACAGATTATAAGCCAAACATCAAAACCATTGAGCCTACTCAACTTCTTTCCTCTCCTTCCAAGGATTTTGCTATCCATCTTAATGAAGCAGGAGGGGGTTTCTCAATGAGGCCCCAAATGGACCTACATGATGATAAAAATAATGATCAAGAGTTTCCAAAATCACTAGAAATCCCTAAGTCTATCCCAATGCTCGAAGAGGAGCAACAACCACCTAGTATAGTACCCTCCTCCCCTGAGAAAGCATTAAACACCGCAATAAATGGGGGATGCAATACCATAATAGAAAACATCACCTTACAACCTCAAGATAGGCATTCTTCTAAAAATTCAGAATTAGAAACAACAAGATCAATCCAGATTAGAGAAGAGGATATAATCTATAAGTTAGGGGTTCCTGTAGAGATAGAACCTAGAACTCAAACTCTCAAATTAGGAATAATCTTAGTTTCCTCCCCTGAGCATCAAGAACATAAGACCAAGGCTATCAATACTAGGATCAAGGATGTCTTAGATCACTCCTTGATTGTAGTACTAGAGGATATGGTAGAAGGAAACATAGGTAGCCAAACAAATAAGAAGAATGTTACAAAATTTGAAATAGAATTGGAAGATAAAAAATGCAAGAGAGAAGTTAATACAATCTTAGAGTATCTAGGAGAAACAATAACAAACAATCTGATGGATCAATTCCTAGATGAGATATCCAAAAAAGAAGAATTATCCCTCCAAAGAGAACTATTAACTAAAGGCATCATGTCATTAAAGGAAGCTAGGGTGGAAGATATACTACTTGAACTATAGGAGAAGGAATATCAAGAAGTAGAGTCACTAGATATATCTATCTTCAAGGAAAGTAGGGGTTCCCCAGATTGTGCCAAAAGATTAAAGAAAAGAGGTAGGAAACCAAACTTAGAATTATGAGCAAGCGGGCGAAGCAGCAGGCCAGGTTAAGATTACATCACTTCTATATGCAGGGAAGGGGAGGAGCCTTCCCAAGGAGCCATGAACATCCTTACATGGAATGTTAGGGGCATGAATGCCCCTAACAAGCAATGAATTATTAAATGCTACATTTATAACTATAACCCATAAATCATTTTAATTCAAGAAACTAAAATGAACAATGAAGAAGTTCAAAACTTTAAAAGGAAATTAGGTATCTGAGAAATAATAGCTTCTCCAGCATAAGGAGCTTCTGGAGGCCTTGCCATTATCTGGGATCCTTGATGCATCACATTTGAATTAATAGAAAGAAAAAAATACTGGATGAGCAGCATGATAAAAAGTCATAGAAATAACTTATCTTTCAACATAATCAATGTATATGGACCATTTCAAAATAGGGACAAGTTACAAGTATGGTAGGAAATAGAAGCCTCCTTCAACCTTAGTCCAAATTTGATGTGGATTTTAGGTGGGGATTTTAATGTCATAACTAAAGTAGCAGAGAATAAAGGTGGGAGGTGCACACTCCCCATTGCAACTAAGGATTTTTCATCTTGGGCAGATAAGGTTTCACTACTAGAGATTCCCACAGAAGACAACTCCAATACATGGAATAATAGAAGACTAGGTTTCTGTAACATTGCAGAAAAATTGGATAGGTTCTTCCTTAAGGGAAGCTTGATCAACATTGATTATTCATTTGAAGCTAATATCCTTCCTATCTCGAGATCTTACCATTACCCGGTACAGTTACACATCCATGCAGAAGTAAAGCCAAAAAAATGTCCTTTTAAATTTGAGCAAGTATGGCTTAGGGACCCAAAGATTCTGAACCTTATTGAATAATGGTGGCAGGAACCAAACTTGACAAGCTCCAAAATGTTTATTATAATGAATAAACTAAAATGGATTAAGAAAAAACTTCTAGATTGGAATGGAAATAAATTCGGGAACATCTTTGACTCGAAACTCAAAATTGAAAATGAGCTAAGTGAGCTGAATTCCCAGGTCATTTAGAATGGAATGAATGATGTTCTATACCTTAGAGAAAAGAAGCTACTATCAGACTACGAATAAATTCTAGTTAGAGAAGAAATTTTATGGAAATAAAAATCTAGAGAAACTTGGCTAGAAGCAGGTGACAGGAATACTAATTTTTTTCATAACAGTACCAAACGGAGAAGAAATATAAACAGGATTACAAAAATTAAGAATGCAATAGGAAATATTATAGAGGACCCAAAGGAAATAGCGAATGAAATAGTGAGTTATTTTAGAAACAACCTTAATAACTAGGAATCCTCGAATAGAAATAATCAATTAGATTTCCTCAAAAATATTCCTAAAATCATTACCAAACATCAAAATCAAGCCTTGATGGGAAAATTCACTATCGAAGAAGTTCATAAAGCTCTCATGCAGATGCACCCAAACAAGTCTCCGGGTCCAGATGGCTTCTCAGCAATTTTTTTTTAGAAATGCTGGCATTTTTTAGGGACAAAAATTATAGTAGCATTAGAAGGCATTAGAAACTTAGGGAAGATTGTGAAAGAAGTAAACAATACTTTCATTGCCCTCATCCCCAAAAAGACTAAACATGTAAGCCTAGAAGACTTCAAACCTATTGCACTATGCAACACACTATATAAACTCCTTACTAAAACTTTAGCCATAAGGCTTCAGAAACTTCTACCACTACTCATTAGCAAGGAGTGGACAGGATTTGTTCTGGGGAGGTCAATTTTTGATGGTGTTATCATAGCTCAAGAATCTATCCACTTGGTCTAACAGAATTCAAACCCCAATATGCTCATAAAACTAGATATTAAGAAGGCTTATGACAAGGTAGATTGGAGATTCCTCTGCAAATGCTTGGAAGCCTTTGGTTTTGCAAAAATTTGGATCAATCTAATCTTTGAATGTATATCTACCCCGTCATTATCTCTTTTAATAAATGGAACTCCAGAAGGCTTTTTCACCATTTCTAGAGGTTTAAGACAGGGAGATCTAATTTCTCCCTTTTTATTTATCATTATGGTTGAAGCCTTAGGAAGATCCATTTCAAAGGAAAAAGAGAGAAGAGCAATTGAGGGTATAGCCATTACCTCAGAAATTAAACCCTCTACTCATCAACACTTTGTAGATGATACCCTACTCTATGGTGCCACCAATGATAGAGAAGCTAGAGCCTTTAAGAATATCTTGGATTCCTATTCAAAAGCCTCGGGTCAAGAAATAAATCTGGATAAATCAGAAATATTTTTCTTTAACACAAGTAAGAAATCAAAAAGGGACATATGTAATATCCTCAACTTCAAACAAGGAAAGCTCCCCTACAGATACTTAGGCCTTCCTCTGGTTAAAGATAACAGAACTACTAACTCATGGAACCCGATGATTGAGAAGATTAAGAATAGGATGAACTCATGGAAAGGAAAATGGTTATCCTTAGTTGGAAGAGTTGTTATGGTGAAATTGGTATTAGCTGCAATGCCCACATATTAGTTATCATTTATTCAGCTTCCTGCTAATAAGAAATTATAAATTAACAAAATCCTTAGGACCTTCCTATGGTAAGGTAGTGGGGACAAGGGGAAAATTCCCCTGATTTCATGGGAAAATATATGTAAACCTAAGGATGAAGGAGGTATTGGGATTAGGAATACAGGTGATCAAGGATCAGCTCTAGGAGAAAAATTAGTGTGGCATTTGTAGAGAAACCCAGAGGCCAAATGGGCCAAGATTCTCATTAGTAAATATCTAAAAGACTACTCACCTTTAAACATCTTTAGAGAAGCTAATCCACTGAAAGGATCTAAAATATGGAATTTTATGATAGAATGTAGACACATAATTATGGACAAACTTACTTGGAATCCTTGTACTGGCGAAGATGTTCTTTTTTGGATAGACCCATGGGGTGGATATGAAGAAGATATAGATCACTTATTCATAAATTGTTCCTTCACAACAAACTATTGGGATTGGCTTGAAGGAAACTTAGGATGGTCCTCAACCTCTCCCTTCTCTCTACTAGAAAAGCTCTAAGCTTGGCCAATTATTAAAAGGGATAGCATTTATGCAAACCTCTGGATAACTTCCCCTTCATTACTAATATGGGAAATTTGGAAAGAAAGGAATATAAGACTCTTCAGAGATGGGAGAATGGATTGGAGACAACTTTGCAACAAGATAGAAGCAGCTATCATAGAAAAAATGAATAGCGGATTATCCTGAATACAAAAAAAAGACCTACATATGAGCCACTAGGATGATAAAATGAGAAAGGTGTGGCAGGGTCTTTCCCTTCCCCCCTTTATTGGTTTAGGAGACAAGAGAACAACTTCAAAAATAAAGGAATGCAAGTGGAGCCCCCCTGAAGTTGGCTGGTACAAACTTAACTTTGACGGAGCCTCCAGGGGTAATCCAAGGATTGCAGGTATAGGCTATTGTATTCATTCCCACAAGGGAGTGGACATCGCATCCCTAGCAGCCCCTCTAGGAATTGAAACTAATAACTGGGCTGAACTATCAGCCTTAATTAAGGGTCTAAGAAAGGAAATTTCATTGGGGATCCAATTTCTAGAAATCGAAGGAGACTCAACAATAGTCATAAATGCTCTAAGAACGAGATCCACCCCCAATTGTAAATTGAAATCCCTCCTTTCTCAAGCATTAGAATTATGAAACTCCTTTAAAAAAGTAACCTTTAATCATATTTATAGAGAAGGAAATAAATGGGCAGACAAACTAGCTAACATGGGTGCAGATGGTATAAAACTCATTTAAACTTTAGGTAGATGGGCTATCGTAGAATATTAAGGGCTCTGTCCAGACATCTTTCAAATAATGCCTTCCTTAGTATTCCCTTGCAGATTACAAAGAAACACTCATGTTTAATAGCTTCTTTTCATAAGTACTTTAGAATCTAACTAAATTCCTATGGTCATGAGTTAAAGTCTCTCTGGTATTTCCTGTTGTTTGGTATTGGTTATTAAAGATAAAGAGTATGTGAATTATATTCATGCCCTTCGACTAGTAAACTGTCGAACCACTAATAAGTTAAACTTTGTTAATCTCTTTCTTCCTTTGTTTTTGCTTTAGTTTTTTTTCAGTAGTATGAATAATTTAATATTTTCCTTGTCTCTAAATTCAATACTTTATATGCAAATCAAGTCAGAATTAACGTCTTCTTATGATCTAAAGAATAATCTATAGCATGGATGTTTCAGATAAGATAGTGTATTCTCATGATCTAAGGACAGAATTACAGTATGATGATAATCTTTAAAGGAAACTCCTAGAGGTATAATTTTAGCCTAATTAAGGATTAAGGACTAACCATATGGAAAATCTTTTATTAGATATGGCACCTAGTGTTTTTGTATGCAAGATAGCGGAGACACTGGAAACAAAAGCAACCTGAGAACTAGATTCCATTAATCTAGAGTTATCTTGATGTAATAGACACTAGGCTAGATCCTAGTATTAGGAATGCTAAAATTGTTAATGAAGGAATGCCTTCAGTGATCTTTGTAAATGAGGGGATACCCTCATAGAACTGTTTGTAAATTACAATCCGGACCTAGGTCCCGGGCTAGACTAGAGGTTTTCTTATCCATTCTTTCCTACTAGTGCCCACACGGAATGAAATTTTGTACTGTAATATTCATTTTATTAATAAAAATCCTTGGCTTAGGCCTTTTACCAAAAAAAAAAAAAAAGGTTTTCCCTCTTAATTTATATAGAAGAAATATTTAATTTAAAGAGATATAATAAAAAAATAATATTTTAATTACTGATGATAATAAAATTTCCTGAATTCCCAAACAGGGAATATTAGAGTTTTTTTTTTTTTGAAAATAAAAGTACCCATTTAACCTATAAATTAGGCTTAACATTTTGTAGGAATTAAATTTCCACTTCGGGCAAATTTTTTTTGTTTTAAATTTAAAAAAAAATAACTAAGTACAAAAATTTTATCTTTCAAATTTTTTCAAGTACAAAATATAATATTATTAAAGCTTATAAATTTCAACTTTCCCAATAGGGACATAAAAGATATTTTGTTAATTAAACCATTCTACATCAAGCAATTTAGCTATTCCTCAAATTTTTCATATAGAAATATATAATCAATTTTCTAATTGCCAACATATTTCGTTAAACAGGACTTCGTTTGCATTGGAACTTAAATAACATCTTAAACCCTTATTCAAGAATATTCTAAGTTTGGAATCTCCTATATAAATTTAATAGAAAGATCCCAACTTCCATTATGCCAATATGATCCATTTAACCAAAACTTCAGAATTTTCCCATAAACAATTTTTCAAGAGTATAACAAAAATCAAAAAAATTTTACAAGGGGACACATATGTCTTCCATATTAAACATAAAATATGGAACTTTTACAATATTGGAATTCCTACTCAAAAAAACTGTTATCACCAAGTTTCCAGTTGCACCTGTTAGAACGAGTTTGACCACGGAGGCTCACCTCCCAATCTAGGCCATTTCATGGCCACCCCTGAGCTAGGGGATCCAATAAGGAGTAGAATACAAATAGGCACTCATGCATGAAGTAAAACAACAAAACATGAAAGCACTCAACATACTTCCCAACAGGGTATAACAATAGGAAGGTCTCCTAGAGGCCTTTCTGAAAATAGGGTAGAGATGGACTACTAGGTGGAGAAGCCATAGTACAATACAAATTTCCCAAGCCACACATGGACTTGGGATGACCATCTTCAAGAAGATGTGGTCTAATCTCCTTATGCCCCCCAAAATGCTTGGAGGCCATACTTGGCATCATGGGTATCATGAAACCCCATGTTTATCACTCCACGCATGGGAGACTTTGCACAACCTAGGTCTTCTTCCTACTACCCCCTTCAAGGTTACTCCACCCTCCCTAGGGTGAGTAAGCCTTGAAGAAAACAAACCCAAAATGAATTCACAAAGAAAAAACAACATTTTTACAAAATATAAATTTTAAAACATGAACCATAAAAAGCCATGGACTCCATTAATGGAGCTCCCAGCTCAAACACAAACTTGAAAGAACAAAAGTTAATACAAAGGCCAACCTTACTCCAAGCAAGTTGAAAATTCTGAAAACTTGAACTCCTTCCAAAGCTAGCCTCTCTCCTAAGCTTTTCCAAAAAGAGTAGTCTCCAAATCTAGTGAGTGGGTGATCAACTAAACCTTACTCCAAGCTTCTCCTAAATAGGAAAACCTCCTAAAATCTAGGAGCCAATTAGAAGAGGGGAAGAAACTTCCATTCCCTTCTTCCCACTTGCCTTCCTTCACCATAAATGGAGTTGAATACAAGTTTGGGAAGAAGAGAGAAGTTAACCAAAACCTCACAACTCTTCAATTTCGACCAAAATGAAAACCTTGACTTTAGGGGGGTCATAAATGAGTTTTAAGGCTCTTAATGGGTTGAAAATGACCCCTAACCCCTAAGGTATCAACCTGGGTAGCTAAAATTGACCCCAGTTAACCTATGGGAGCCCAAATGACCCTCCTAAACTGCACCTAAAATTTATGCACGGATTTTTGGTCTTGGTTGACTTCTAGAAACTTCCCAACCCAAGGTTAGTTGATCCTACCCTAAGGCTACACCCTAGACAAGCCCTTGATCCAATCAAATATAAAATACTTATCCATGCCAACACATAAACCATAATTTACCAAATTTGGTACATTTATTAAAACAAATGACATGGATAATTCACATAGACATTAACTAATTTAAATACACACATGAAAACCACATTTACGAATAAAATACTATACAATGAGGTCCACATTTCTTTATAGGAAGAGGACCTTGGAATGCATGGTATTACACATAATTTCCAATACTGGATCCCCACATTTAGATCCATGGTCAACTTATCCTACACACTCATTGAACACATAAGTAGGTCTAATCAACATGATATAAATACAATACATCATCAATACTATATGGTTTAAAACTATGTCTATGAATAAATCAACTAAGCATAACTTTAGTTTCCTAAACCAACTTTTCATCGCAATAGTTTTAAAACATCATATAACATCATATGTAACATAAACATAACTAAAACTAAATCAAAACATGTAGTATCTTGAGTGTACCCTGATTGCATAATCAAGTACCAAACATATAGCATAGGATTCAACATATCCTTAAATACATAAGTGCCTCAAGTAGCTAGGTGTGTCTGTGAAATAAGTACTGAAAGCATGAAAAACTAAGTAGTAATAATATGACTGTCTGGTAGGTCTCACATCCACCCCCTCTAGGCATAAACCTCCTCCTAGAGTTTGTCAAAGAGGTGAGGGTACTATGATCTCTTCTATGCTGCATCCTCCCATGAAGTTGCAACCTCATCATAAAAATCCCACTAGACCTTAACCTAGTCTAGTGCCTTACCTCGAAGTGCCAGGGTCCGTCGGGCTAAAATAAAAATGGGTTCCAACGCTAGTTGTCCATCTAACTCTACCTACAAGGCAACCCAATCTATCACATGAGACTCATCATAAACATACTTCTACAAAATTGAAACATGAAACACATCATGGATGCATGACATGCTAAGTGGAAAAGCTAGATGGTAAGCAACTGGTCCTATCCTCTCAAGGATCTAAAAAGGTCCAACAAAACAAGGTGCTAGCTTAGAGCCCTTTCCAAAATGGATTGGACTCTTATGCGCTCGCACTCTCAAAAAGACCCTATCTCCTACTAAGTAAGCTTGATCAATCCTCTTCACATCAGCATACTTCTTCTGTCTATCCTGAGCCCCTTTGAGTTGCTACCTAATCAAGGTCACCTATTGCTCCATATCTCTAACTAACTCAAGACCAATAGAAATTTTTTCCTCAATCCTATCCCAATTGAGCAGTGTCTTGCAAGGTCTACCATAAAGAGCCTGGTATGGAGGCATACCGAAGGATGTATGATGCCCATAGTTATAGGCAAACTCTACTAAGTGTAGGTATTCCTCCCACTAGGTCTAATGGTCCATAACATACATGTGAAGCATGTCCTCTAATGCCTTATTGACCCTCTTGGTCTATCCATCTATCTCAGGATGATAGGTTATACTGAAGTTGATCCTAGTGCCCAATGCTACCTGCAGTTCTCTCTAGAAGGATGAAGTGAAGAGAGAATCTCTATCTGAGATGATCTTATGAGGTATGCCATGTAGTCTAACTATATCTCACAAGAAAACTTGTGCCATTGATGGTGCAGTAAAGGTAGTACACACTGGTGAAAAATGAGCCACCTTGGTCAACTTGTCAACTATCACCATGATGGCATCATGACGATAGGATGACATAGGAAGACCAATAATGAAGTCCATAGATATGGTGTCCCACTTCCACACTGGTATCTCATGGGGTTGAGTTAGACCACCCAGATGCCAGTGTTCTGCCTTCACCCTCTGGAATTCTAGGCACCTGGCAACCCACTCCACAATCTACATCCTCATGCTTGGCCAATGATATATCTGTCTCAAATTGGCATGCATCTTCTTCACTCCAGGATGCACTGCATAAGGGGCTCTATGGGCCTCTAGCATTACAAACTCTCACAATCCACTGGAAGAAGGTATGTAGATGCATCCTCTATGTTGTAAGAGTCCATATGACTCCAAGGAATAATCTGCATACTTCCCTTCAAGGGATTTTTGAGACTGAATCATCTCACTCACTTCTACATATAACTCATCATCATGCAAGTGATCAAGTATGTGATTTCTCAAATCTGTGCCTCTAGACATAGAAGAAAGCTCATGTCATCTTCTACTCAAGGAATTTGCAACAACATTCTCTTTCCCTTGATGTAGTGAACATCAAAATTATATTCACATAAGAACTTCATCCATCTTCATTTCCTGGCACTAAGGTTCAGCTGAGTGAAGATATACTGTAGAATCTAGTGATCCAAATGAAGTTCAAATTGATGTCCTAAAAGGAAGTGTTTCCATCTCACTAAAGCATGCATCATTGCTACAAGTTCAAGATCATGGGTAGGATAGTTGAGCTCATGAGTCTTTATTTTCCTAGACTCATGGGCTATAGCTTGCCCATCCTGCATAGGAACTACCCCTAAACCATCTAAGGATGCATCTATGAAAACTACAAACTCTGATGAAGGATCTGGTATAGAAAGAATGGGTGCACTGGTCAATGCTCTCTTGAGCTCCTAGAAAGCTCATTCACACTTCTCAATCCACTCAAACTTCTTTCCCTTTCACTGAAGAGAAGTAATAGGGTGTGCTACTCGAGAGAACCCTTCAACAAACTATCTGTAATAACTAGCCAAACCCATGAAACTTCTCACTTCATTCACTGAGGTAGGTGCTAGCCAATTCATGATAGATTCAATCTTCGATGGGTCTACTAAGATCCCATCGCCAGATATCACATGGCCCAAATACTTGACCTCTGATTTGAAGAAGGTACATTTTGACAAGCTGCCACAAAGCTGATTATCTCTAAGGCACTACAAAACTTGTCTCAGGTGCTCTTCATGTTCTCTCTCATCCTTCAAATAGATCAAGATATCATCAAGGAACACCACCAAAAACTTTTCAAGGAAAGCACAAAATACTCCATTCATAAGACTCATGAATACATCTAGAGCATTTGTAAGACCGAATGGAACCATGGTGAACTCATAGTGGCCATATCTGGTGTGGAATGTGGTCTTGTAGATATCACTATCCACTATCCTCAATTGATGATACCTCGACTTAAGGTTGATCTTAGAGAACACTCTAGCGCCCTGAAGCTAATCAAATAGGTCATCAATCCTAGGAAGTAGATATTGATTCTTGATTGTTTCCTTGTTCAACTATCGATAATCCATACACAACCTAAGAGATCTATCCTTCTTCATGAAGATCATAGGTGCACCCCATAGAGATACACTAGGATGAATGTGTCCTTTCTCTAACAGTTCCTCAAGCTATGACTTGAGCTCATTAAGCTCATTAGTGGTCATCTTGTAAGGTGCTTTGGAAACTGGTTCTATCCCTGGTATAAGATCTATGTGAAAGTCTACTGCCCTCCATGGTGGCATACCAAGTAGCTCTGAGGGAAACACATCTGCATACTCTTGCAGAATGGGATGATCATCCAATGAGGTTTCCTGTTCAACCTCATCATCCCTATCATTGATGGTGATAGAAAACATCTAACATCCCTTCCGCATGCTTCGCTTAAGCTGCATAGAGGAGATCATACAAAGGGATACAGGCCTCTAGATTCTAGAAATCATGGTATCATTACCATCATCATCCAAACATTTGACCAACTTCTTACAAAAATCTAGCTTGGCCCTATGAGCATATAGCCAATCTATGCCAAGAACTAGTCTATAAGAACCAAGAGGTGTAACTCTTAGGTTTGTTGAGGTGGTCAAACCACCAATCTGAATTGGGCACTCCCTAACCAAAGAGGTAACTGATAGTCTAGCTCCTGAAGCTAACTCAACTTCCCATCTAACATCTTGCCTAGCTGCCACTAGCCTGCAACCCTCCACGACCAATGGAGAAACAAAAGAGTCAGTAGCTCCAGTATCAAAAAGGATAGAAACTACACTACCTCTGATCATACCTGATACCTTGATGACCATGGCTTGATGCTCTGCTTGCCCGTTGTCAACCACTGCAAACACTTTATGGGACTGGCCCATGTCTCCAACTGTAGGTTCGAACATTACTACCCGTTCATTGTCCTTCTAAGGACATTCCTTGGATATGTTCCCTATGGCACCACACGTATAACACGGTCCATGATTCTAAACCTGAATTCCCTAAGGTCTAGACTGTTGTGATCTTCCTATCTAAGTAGACCCACTATATCCCCCCTTATAGCACTATTGTGGTTGTGTTGGGGGTGTATAAGGGGCTTGTGATTTTTTTCCTTTCTTAGGACCCTGGGAGTTCCACTATTTGGACTTCAAGCCTTGTTGTCACTGAGGTGACTTTGATGCCTGACTCTACTGGGACTGATGCTACTGCTAAGGCTATGGGGTCTTGAAATTCCCTGAATTATTCTTGTGATTACCCTTCCAAGGGGTTTTCTGATATCTAGAAGACTGATGTGAGGAGTTACAGTTCTGATATCCTCTATTAATCTCCTCAGCTATGACTTCTCTCTTAATGGTGTAGTGCAAGTCTCCTAGTGGTGTCATGCATACCATGTCATATAAGGTGTGGTTCAATCCCTTGATAAAGTGATTAACCTAAAGTTTCTCATCCTTCATGTACTCTACATAAGGGAGGAGCTCAAGGAATTTGCTCTCATATTGAGCCATTGAAAGTCCTCGCTGCTGAAGATCATGACATTCATCTATACGATGTTGTTGGAACTACTCTGACAAATATCTGGCCCTAAACCTTTCTAAGAAGGTTTCCCAAGTGAGTGTGTCCATAACAATGTGGCCCTTGAACTCTTCTTGTCTCCACCATGTGGAGGTTGTTCCTCTCAACAGATGAACTGCCATATGTTCCTTAAGGTTACTCCCATAAGGGCGCAATCCAAAGCACCTTCCAAGGCTTATAAGCCAAGATTCAGCCTCTTTACTCTTGATAGATCCCAAAAAAGGTGAAGGGTTAAGTCAAAGGAACTCTCTAATTTGATCACCTACATCAGGAGGTGGTCTCTCAAAAATATGAACCTCATCTCTGAATGGAGGCTCTGGTCCCCTGATGGAACCAACCTCTAGCTCCACCTAAACATTTGCAATTCTAGAAGGAGGACTCCTACTACATTCCCTAGTTGAGGACCCACATCCTTTTGTACCTTGTTGTACATTCTGGGGTACAACTAGAGGCATACGATCAAGAATGAGTCAGGCAAGGTTCTGAAAGGCCTAAAGTAATTATGCATTTGCATTAGGAGGTGATTCAGGAAGTGGAACCTGGTTCTCCTCTCGAGCCTCTACCTCTAGTTGTACCTCTTCCTTGGATAAAGAGACATGCCTACATTCACATCCACGTCTATGAGATAATCAGGTGAGTGGAGACATCCTACACACATAACAAGACAAAAGTTTAGCAACTATGAAGCAGTTTACATTCCCAAGGTTAACTAAACTATGCTCTAATACCAAAATGTCATGCCCAAAAGTTGAGCAAAACACAACTACAAAAAAATTTTAAAACCTTACTAAGAAACTACAAACCAACATACTAATGCAACTAAGAAGAGAACACTGACTGGCACAAGTCTCCATGTGCATGCAAAATGGTGTAGAGAGAAAACCAATGACTGGTAACATTGAAGTGTCTAGCAAATCCCCAAGGTCAACCATAGAAGTATTGACCAAGTTTGACCAAAACTCAAACTTCATCAAATAGCTCTAAACAAAGCTACAAGGGTTCCCTAAGCTACTAGCTCTGTTTGGCATGCAAATCGAGATAGTTAACTAAAAGTCAACCAGATTGACCAAAAGTCAACTATGCACAAAAGCACATGCAAATGAGATGAAAGGTTATAAAATGCCAAAGGAACACTTGGGCACGCAAACTGAGGTCTTGGACCAAGGGTTGATAGAGAGTTGACCAAAAAGTCAACTGAGCCCAAACATGTCCAATGAGGTTCTACAAGGTTTAAGAATAAGATGGGTAAATTTTACATGCATGCAAACTGAGGTGATGTCCAAGGTTTGACTAAGTTGACCAAAAAGTCAACTATGCATTAAATTGGCTTAAAATAAGTATTGAAAGGAGACATCATGATAGGAAAATAGTTTGCACGTAAACTGAGATAATTATTTTAGGTTTGACTAGATTTGACCAAAAGTCAACTATGCACGAAAGTTGGCCTACAAGTCGAAGGGGCTCGTTAAGACCCTAGACGAGGCCCAAGGATGATAAAAGATGGATAGATTACATCTAAATTAAGAATCCAATAAACTAATAATTTAATAAAATAAACCTATTCTATCTTAAACAAGTAAATCTAAATAATACAATTTATTTTATTTAAATTTAACCATGTCTAACGTTATAAGTTAACACTTAATTATTCGATAAAAATTAAATGTACATTTTTCCCTTTAAATAATAACTAATTAAATAACCTTATTGCATGACTCAGGATAAAATTTAAATCTGTTTAAACATTCTTATAAATTTTGCCAACCATAATATATCAAAGGGATTTTCTTATTGAAAATTGAATAAGCATAATTAATCCTTAAATCTAGGATAAATTAGCAGTTTAGATAAAGATAAAACATATCTTTAATTTACAATATTTTAACTTTTAAAGTTAATATTTGTCATGCCCAAAAATAAACAACCAAAAACGTAACAATTTTTTTTTTTTTAAAAAGGGGAAATGTTAAGAGATGACTCACAAAGGTTAGGAGTAATTATTCCACTACCAAGTTCTTATTTTATTGAAAGGAATAATCTATCAAGATAATAAATTAGCTCATAAATTGCAAACACATTAGTCTCCTAATCCATTACATAATTCTATAAGGATATATCAACAACAAAATATTTGTTCAGATAAGATCCTCCTATTAACCATGGTCAAAGGCTATTGGCTAGTGAATTAATTTATCAACTACATAGTTAACTACTAGAATAAAACTGATAATAACACTAAGTTAAGACCTAGAGGGTTATGTCCTAACCCTAGTTAATCCTTACTCGTTATTGATGAATATCAATGTAAACTTACTAAATACTAAATCCCTAGCTAACCTATCACATCCTCTCTTCAACCCATTCTTCTAAATTAATATGTAATTTCCAATACATATAAATATATCACTAAAAAATATATACATCACTAACATAACAAAAAAATTTAAATCCTTAATTGATCCTAGTCCCTTACAACTCCTGCAAATCATCTAAACCAACTTGCAATTACCAATATATGTAATAATGTCCTACAAAACTACTCACCTAAACAATATGCCACTTTCCAATATCAATATATAAGAGCACCATAATAAACAACTAAAGACTAAAGACTAATCTACCACTTATCTTAACATGCCTAGTCACCTAGCCTAAACTTAACATCTCTATAGCTACTCTTCCTTCTTCTAAAACTAGCTTTCCCTCCAAGCTAGTTCAAAACCCAAGCCAAAGGGAGGCGTAAATCTAGGCAAGGGATAAATCTTAGTGGGTCCCACACTTATCATGGGGATAATTTCACACTTCCCAAGGGATAGAAGGCAGAGTTTGGGTTTTAAAGTCAATATATATATTTAATAAAGTGTTCTGCTTTTCCCCAAGGAGATCCCAAGGGTGGTACGCATGGCAAGAGGGAGAGTACTTTTTTTTTTTTTTATGAAAAAATAAATGTGTCAAATTCACATGTCAGAATTAGGTGCGCTTGGGAAGGAGATAGCTTGCAAGATGGGTAAGTATTTAAGCCATGTCAGCTCATGATTTGAGTGGAAATTAAGTAAAAGACAAGGCATTAAAGTTTTATGTTGGGTATCACATCTCAAGGGCCCTTCTACCCATGTAGGGGTATTATATGACTATGAAATAAACATATTTTACTACCAAGTCAATCACCTGCACGTGGGAGAAGGTCTATAGTGGGGTCCACTAGCAAGTGGGAAGGTTTGTATGGGAATTCTTTATTAGGAAAGTTTATTTGAACTTAATCAATCATGGGTTAGTGGGGTAATAACATGGGTAAGTGGTAGCTTAGGCTACAAAGCTTCATTAGATGCTTATGTTAAGAGGGGAAGGAGAATATTCTCTGTGGTAAGAGAATATTTTCCTTCCCCATACAAAATCTAGAGAGCTAATTGCTCTAATAAAATTTTGGGTGATGTTATTTCATGGTATGGGTTTTTCCTCAAATTTCTTGCTTGATAAAGATGGTCTAATAACATAATTTTGAGAGATTAATTAGTGCAATGAAATGAGAGGAATATGTATATTACATTACTTTATAATATTAGTTTGATTGAGTTTTTGTTGACATATTCATTCAAGGAGAAGTTTAGATTTGAAATATTGTTTCAACTAAGGTGATGTACATGCTGTTTAAGTGATTTACTCAAGGAGAGCTTGATTATAATTGAACTCAAATATTACAATCAAACACCAAATAGAATAAAAATTCCATACATCTACAACCATATATATATGCCATTGAAGCTAATAATTTGATTATTCTATCAACTTGGAAATCACCATTTTTTATTTTTTTTGCATTACATGGATAACTCTACTAATGTAAAAATAGATTTACAATGGCATGAAGGTAATTGATCAATCCTAATCATAATGAGTTCTCTCTTTCATTGCAAATACATATAACACAAAAGAGTAGTCTTCTCATTTACAACCAAAACAATACAAAGGTGGATAAAACTCAATCAAAGTTCAATGGAGATGACAAACTCTCCTCCATTACATCTTCACAAAGACCAAAAGGTATACAACAACATCTCATTATACAATCAAGATGATGATTCCTCATCAAGAGCCAACAATACTACACAATAAAGAACATTTATACACTATTACACCAAGAAGGAGAACTTCTTCAAGCATCTTCCACATGAGTACTGGCATCCCAAACCTGCAATAAAATGATGGAGAACCATGGGTGCTCACCACCCAACCTAGGTCTCTTATGAGACCACCCCCGAGCTTGGAGAACCAAGGCTAAATGGGTATGCAACAAGATCAACAAGATGCTCACAAAACAAGTTACACAAACATACATACAACAAATTACTCCCTTCCAAGGCTACACAAATGAGTCTTACAAGCTCATTGAGAGGGTGGAGGTGGGCTTTTCCAAGGGGAGAATGCCATTACATACAAATTTCTCACCATGAGTATTCAATTGCCTCTTCAAGGCTACATATCCAAAAGCTTCATACACATACTTTGCTTAACATCCTCTTCAAAATACAAGAATGCAATGGCTTCCATGGTGCCCATAAACCATGGACTTATCCCTCTTCTCCAAGAGAAGAGATTCTCACCTCATGGAGAGCCCAACTAACCCCTCCACCCATAGGCCACTTCTTCCCTTCCCAAAGGGTGAGTAATGCTACACACCCATAAACAAGAACTCCCTCAATCAAGCAAAAAGAACAAGATCAACCATCAAATCAAACCCAAAATCCCTCCCTTACACACATTGTCACAACAAGAACCAAGATTCATATGCATGAGAGAGAAAAATACAAGCTAATCTAATGAACAAGTAGAAAGGCTTCCATGAGAAGAGTAACCAACCTCCACAAGTGTGATGGAAATGGAAATTTGAGAAGAGCTTATCCCCTTATCCTTCCTCAATCCAAACCCTAATGTCTCCAAATGTAGAGAGTGGGTGAACACCCACTAAATCTCCTAAGGGCCTCTAAAAAGGCCTCCAAATTTCTACC
The DNA here is from genome assembly GCA_027943335.1 of Chamaecyparis obtusa. Lineage (NCBI taxonomy): Eukaryota > Viridiplantae > Streptophyta > Pinopsida > Cupressales > Cupressaceae > Chamaecyparis > Chamaecyparis obtusa. Next base: position 2,423,964 of record BSBK01002174.1, on the reverse strand, counting down.
CCCCCACCATCCATAAATGTAGATTTGACTCTATGACTTGTTGTCTTTCCTTGTCCCCCCATGATAAATGCATGATTGAAAGAAAGGGTGGAGTTGGGTAAAGATCATGACTTATCAAATTTCGAAGTCAAGGGTAAATGGGTCATAAAATAGGTTACCAAGGTCACTAGGGAATTATAGACATGCTCAAAACCTTCCTAACCCATAACCCTATCCATTAGGTACTTAAATTATGCCAAAAATGACCCTTAGAACCCCTTACTGGCCTCTAGAAGTGACTAGAACAAGGATGAATTAAAACAAGCACATAACAAGTGTCAAGTGACACTAACCATTACACATTACATACCCAAGGTCATGTCTTGGATGACAACAAGAAATTAACTAATAACACACATGTAAAAATCCACATTAACCATGAGTTCACATTACAATGAGGCTTTTTAATCCCATACCGGATTAAGCCTTGGCTTACTCAGTTCACACATGTTTAACCTTGGTTCTCTGATTCATTCCATGGTTCTCTTACCTACACACTACACATCGAGCATCAGTAGTTCAAGGTGATAACATTACATGAAATATACATATTCAATTCACAATTTAGCAACATAATCAATGTGCATAATTCAATTCTAATTGCTATATGCAGAATCCAAATTTTCCATACAAAGTGCTTAAGCATCACAATTATATAATCATCATGACATGTCACCTGTGGAGAAATCAAATTTAAACATGATCCAATATTCCCATCAAAATCACACTACTAAATATGCATAATCAAAATCTCAACATACTCTAAATTCTAATGCACATCATGAGGTGATCCACATGGCATAATAATCATCATCAAAATATAGTATCTCGAGTCTCTATCAGAATAGATCAACAAGTGTATCAATGTATCAAAATGCGAATAAGAAAAGATGCTATGATGGGTCGGGGTGAGGCCTCACAATATTAATAATAGTCTAATATTAAAATATAAAAAATAATATTTTATTTTAAAAGAAAGAAAAAATAATAATACATCGAGAAATCTAAAATAATATTAAGAACAAACCAAAAAAAACTTTACATCTTATCATTAGAGTATGCTAAAACTAATCCTATAGTAAGACAAATTCTCTTTTTTTTATAATCATTAAACAAACTTATAGTATTTACATTTAACTAACCAACTACACCCTAGACTTTTAACTAAGTTTAATGTTCTTTCCTTGATAAAAGAATGGGTTGCAAAGTAAATAACAAAAAAAAATCAAAATTTGGATTAATAAAAATGACCATGCCCTACCTCTCAGGCCCCTACATGCAGAGCTGAGTGCGCGTGGAAGGAGGGCGAGTAGAGAAGGAAAATGGTGGCGAAAAGGGGAGAAGGAGAGCACTGGTGGCTCCCGCACTTGCACAGCGCACGAGGATGGAGTGGTGGCAGAGGTGGAGGTGGAGGTGGTGGCCGCTCCTACCCTTTGCCGCCCGTGTTTGCTGCTGGAAAGAAACTAAAGCAGGCGTGGGGGAAAGAAGGGGTGTTGGGACGGGGAAGGACTTCAGCTCGACCCTCCCAAACCCTTAAAAAAAATTTAAATATATTTTTTCCATAAGCACCCAGCGCTTTAAAAAAAACTTCAAAGAGGTGTTATTTATTATTTATATATTTATTTAAATAAGGTTTTCCCTCTTAATTTGTATAGAAGAAATATTTAATTTAAGGAGATATAATATAAAAATAATATTTAAATTATTGATGATAATAAAATTTCCTGAATTCCCAAACAGGGAATATTAGAGTTTTTTTTTTTTGAAAAATAAAAGTACCCATTTAACCTATAAATTAGGCTTAACATTTTGTAGGAATTAAATTTCCATTTCGAGCAAATTATTATTTTTGAAAAATTAAAAAAAAATAACTAAGTACAAAACTTTTATCTTTCAATTTTTTTCAAGTACAAAATTAAATATTATTAAAGCTTATAAATTTCAAATTTCCTAATAGGGACATAAAAGATATATTGTTAATTAAACCATTCTACATCAAGCAATTTAGCTATTCCTCAAAATTTTCGTATAGAAATATATAATCAATTTTCTAATTGCCAACATATTTCGTTAAACAGGATCCATTTGCATTGAAACTTAAATAACATCTTAAACCCTTATTCAAGAATATTCTAAGTTTGGAATCTCCTATATAAATTTAATAGAAAGATCCCAACTTCCATTATGCCAATATGATCCATTTAACCAAAACTTCAGAATTTTCCCATAAACAATTTTTCAAGAGTATAACGAAATTTGAGAATTGTTTACAAGGGGACACATCTGTCTTCCATTTTAAACATAAAATATGGAACTTTAACAAGATTGGAATTCCTACTCAACAAAACTGTTATCACCAAGTCTCTAGCTACACCTGTTAGAACGAGGTTGACCAGAAAGGCTCACCTCCCAACCTAGGCCATTTCATGGCCACCCCCGAGCTAGGGGATCCAATAAGGAATGAAATACAAATAGGTACTCATGCATGAAGTAAAACAACAAAACATGAAGGCACTCAACATACTTCCCAACAAGGTATAACAATAGGAAGGTCTCCTAGAAGCCTTTCTAAAAATAGGGTATAGGTGGACTACCAGGTGGAGAAGCCATAGTACAATACAAATTTCCCAAGCCACACATGGACTTGGGATGACCATCTTCAAGAAGATGCGGTCTAATCTCCTTATGCCCCCCCCAAAATGCCCAGAGGCCATACTTGGCATCATGGGTATCATGAAACCCCATGTTTATCACTCCACGCATGGGAGACTCTGCACAACCTGGGTCTTCTTCCTACTACCCCCTTCAAGGTTACTCCACCCTCCCTAGGGTGAGTAAGCCTTGAAGAAAACCAACCCAAAATGAATTCACAAAGAAAAAACAACATTTTTACAAAACATAAATTTTAAAACATGAACCATAAAAAGCCATGGACTCCATTAATGGAGCTCCAAGCTCAAACACAAACTTGAAAGAACAAAAGTTAATACAAAGGCCAACCTTACTCCAAGCAAGTTGAAAATTCTGAAAACTTGAACTCCTTCCAAAGCTAGCCTCTCTCCTAAACTTTTCCAAAAAGAGTAGTCTCCAAATCTACAGAGTGGGTGATCAACTAAACCTTACTCCAAGCTTCTCCTAAATAGGCAAACCTCCTAAAATCTAGGAGCCAATTAGAAGAGGGGAAGAAACTTCCATTCCTTTCTTCCCACTTGCCTTCCTTCACCATAAATGGAGTTGAATGCAAGTTTGCAAAGAAGAGAGAGGTTAACCAAAACCTCACAACTCTTCAATTTCGACCAAAATGAAAACCTTGACTTTAGGGGGGTCATAAATGAGTTTTAAGGCTCTTAATGGGTTGAAAATGACCCCTAACCCCTAAGGTATCAACCTGGGTAGCTAAAATTGACCCCAATTAACCTATGGGAGCCCAAATGACCCTCCTAAACTCCACCTAAAGTTTATGCACGGATTTTTGGTCTTGGTTGACTTCTAGAAACTTCCCAACCCAAGGTTAGTTGATCCTACGCTAAGGCTACACCCTAGACAAGCCCTTGACCCAATCAAATATAAAATACTTAGCCATGCCAACACATAAGCCATAATTTTCCAAAATTGACACATTTATTAAAACAAATGGCATGGCTAGTTCACATAGACATTAACTAATTTAAATACACGCATGCAAACCACATTTACAAATAAAAGACTATACAACAAGGTCCACGTTTCGTTATACAAAGAGGACCTTGGAATGCATGGTATAACACATAAGTTCCAATAATGGATCCCCACATTTAGATCCATGGTCAACTTATCCTGCACACTCATTTCACACATCAGTAGGTCCAATCAACATGATATAAATACAATACATCATCAATACTGCATGGTTTAAAACTATGTCTGTGAATAAATCAACTAAGCATAACTTCGGTTTCCTAAACCAACTTTTCATCACAATAGTTTTAAAACATCATATGTAACATAATCGTAACTAAAACTGAATCAAAAGATGTAGTACCTCGAGTGTACCCTGATTACATAATCAGGTACCAAACATATAGCATAGGATTCAACAGATCCTTAAATACATAAGTGTCTCAAGTAGCCAGGTGTGTCTGTGAAATAAGTACTGAAAGCATGCAAAACTAAGTAGTAATAATATGTTTGTCTGGTAGGTCTCACAAAAAATTAAAGAGATATCAAGAAATCAAGTCTAAGCATTCAAGATCTAACATTCTTCTCAAGTATTGAAGGTGCTTCTCTCTATAGATATAGCTTCTTTCTCTCATTAGAGGACAAGAAAAAATGTTTTTTCTATCAAGGAAGGTTATAAACACTCCTTTAGATTCATTAAAGTCTTCCTCTTTCTCCCTCAATAAACATTGTGGAAAATTACAACATTTATTACAAGAGGTTTTGTCTTTCATGATTTCCTTTTGGGTTTTTGTGTTAAGTAAAAGCTATTGCATAAACATATTATATTTGAACCAAAGAAGAATTTATATTCTACTAAATCTAACCTCTACTACATGACATCATGCTTTCCTTTATTTCATTCCATTTCAAGGTTGATTTCTAAATAGGGTTTTGACTGAGGCAAACCCCTTTATTCAACCTTCTTCCTTATTTTTCTGTGTATGAGAATAGGAAATAGATCCGTCAAATCTATTCTAGGTAGATCATAAATAGTTAGACAAATCCTTAAAAAAAAAATTGAAAACACTAGATATATGTTATTTCAAACAACCTATACTTAAATATACACCAGATCTTTCCTATACCCTAACAAATAGACTCAAATTTTATAGGCAGACATGTTACAATGTCGAGATCTCATAAAATTAGTTACAAGTCATTTTGGCATTTCATCTATGAGTTATTTAGATCTAAAGTTACTAATTTCCTATCTCATTTCTAAATGCACTTAGATATTTTTTGATTCACACTTTCATCATGAACATTCTTCATTTCAAAATCATATATTTATCAAAGGAAACATTGTGTCCATGTAGCGTTTGATTCACCCCTTAAGCCTATTGGGCATCTTCCTTCTGAATGTGTAGATCCTTAAAAAGGGAGGTTATTCTTCCTCTTTTATTTTCTTACCTTTTCATGTTGTACAATATTTAATCCCTTATTCCTCCTTATATAACTAGGAAACTATCTTATTTTTAAGACTTCACAATTTCCTAATATCATATTCTCGTATTAGCATATAAGCACAAATACTTCTTACTATTTATACTAACTCCTAATAGCTATTGGTGTTTAATTATTTCCACTCCTTGTCCATAAAAGTACTTTAATGCTTTAGTTTGATTGGTTTAAGAATGGGGAAGTTACAATCTCCCTTCCCTAAAAATGTTTTCCCATAAGAATTATTGGTTTTCTCTCTCCTCAATTAATTTGGTAATTGAAGCATCTTCTAGTAATTCCAATGTTATTCCTTATGACCTCCACATATAAAGGATTAGACGTGGACTTTTGGTATAACTTGTTTAGTAGTCCATTAAGTATTTCCCCATATACATTTTTTGAGCCTTTTGTGATGTTTGATTAATATGGTTAATGTATAGGCTTCCTTGATTTGAGAGGACCTTGTTATTTCGTACAAAGGGTCTTGGAATCTTGTTGGTGTGATAATTATTTAAGATATACAAGGGAACTTGAGTACTTAGGAGATACCACTTATGATTTTTCATTAGGTAACCCATGTAAATGTATTTCTGACTAGTTACCTTGAATTTAAAGGTTAGGGTTTGAAATTCTACTTGAAGATCCCAATTTCTTTTAGAAATTGAATTCAAAGGATCATGTCAATTCTCCCTAATTCTATTATGTGTAAATTTTCAATGAGTGCCTACTATCCCATGGTAATCTCCAACTTTGGGGTTATAGTTTTGCACTCCAAGATTGTTCCATTATCCAATTCTACATGAACAACTTCTTTCCTATAGGCTGAAATGTCTTGAGATATAACGAAAGAATTGCTTATAAAACTTTGGGTAGACCCACTATCAAGGATGATGATTATATATTTTCCTTGCATGATTCCTTTCACTTGCAAGGTGTCTTTGTTGGATCCATACATATTGCTAAAATACCACTTTTCTTTGTATAAGAAGGTGGCTCAACAACACTATCTGAATCATTTTCTTCACTATTGATGTTCTCATCATCATCATATCACTATTTATTCTTACTTCCATGTAGTAAATTTTTTGTTGCAAGTAAAACATAACTTTTTCCTTCTTAGCTCTTGCCTTTTTTTCTCATCCATCTTAAATCTTTTATTTTTCTCTTTGTTTGTGGACATGTTATTTTATTCCTCAAGTTTTGAGGTTTAATTTTGTGGAGCCTTAGTCTTAATGGTACTAGGGTCCATATCCATTGCCATTTTAATAGACTTTTTTAGATTACTTGGGTTCAAATCATTGAACCAAACTTTGAGTGGGTCCATCAAACTATCCATTGATCTAATCTGCTTGATCTGAGAAAGATCTTTAAAAGGTAGTTTAAGATGTTTATTATCAAACATCTCTATGAGACTTTTTGTAAAATCCACATAATATGTTACCTTGGCATGACCCATGGTGGTCATACCATAATACCACCATTCATGTGTTGATCCATCCAAATGTGGGCTTGCATACTTTATGGCTTCTTTATGTAGACACCCAAAATTGGACGTTCTTTTGATCTCACATTAATTACTAATTATTATGTTAATAATTAAGTAATTCTTTAATTAGTTAATTAATCATCGATTTATTATTATATAAACATAATCTTTCAACCAATTAATCATCTATTTATTCTTCTATAAACCGAATCCTTTAACCAATTAATCATCCTCCTTAATATTAATTAAATAGTTAACAATATTTAATTAAGTAATCTTAATTACTTGGTCTTTATCAATTAATTGAATTCAATTTTCATAGTCCTATAATTTAAATAATTATCACTAAATGTGTACTATGGAAAGTACCTTCGTAGGGTTAGCTTAGCAATAAATGATCTAAATAAACAAAATACCACAATTAGTGAGCTATTTAAATGAAAATACAACTAATGAGCACTCTATGGCTCTCTATTTAAACATGATAAAGGTAAGCTATTAGCAAGCCTCCATTAGTGATAGCTCTAAAATGAGAAATGATAAAGATATTAACTAATTAAGCCTATTTCAAAGAAACTATACTCAATTAAGTCTAAAATTTCCTTTCTAGCTCAAAATCTCAAGAGGTTTGATGCAATTCTCAAATGTGCGGATGGATTTCTCCTAATTTTGGTCTTCAATTTATAGATTTTAGCAAGCATAGGGGGTGAAGTTACTTTGATCATGGTTGGATTAAGGTGAAGTCCATGGTTCCACCTTTAGGGAAAATTTAAATGGGTTTGTCCTCAAAGCATGGAACAAAGAGACAAAACAAGTGGTCAAGATGCTCTCACCTTATGTGTGATTAAGATTCGATTTGAGCTTGATCCATGTGATTCCAATCCTTAATTCCCATTAGTTGAGGTATTTTCCTCCCATGTGGTGGGTGAGAGAAAATAGGGATTTAATAATTGAATTTAATTGATTTGTTTAGCCATGTGTACCCCTTGAACTGGTTAATTTGGTTTAAATTGAACTATACAATTAATTAGATTAATTGCACAATTAATTGATTTATCTTGATTTAAATTAATTTATTGGCTTTTGATTTTCAATTAAAATTAGATTTTGGCTTGATTACAATTAATTCTTTCATTTTGCCTTAGTTTCTCACTTGATTTAGTCTTGACCATTTTTAGGTGATTAAAAATGCCCCTCTTTGAATCAATGTGCCAAGCGCATTGGTCAAGATGCTCTCACCTTATGTGTGATTGAGATTCAATTTGAGCTTGATCCATGTGAGTCCAATCCTTAGTTCCCATTAGTTGAGGTATTTTCCTCCCATGTGGCGGGTGAGAGAAAATAGGGATTTAATAATTGAATTTAATTGATTTGCTTAGCCATGTGTACCCCTTGAATTGGTTAATTTGGTTTAAATTGAACTATACAATTAATTAGATTAATTGCACAATTAATTGATTTATCTTGATTTAAATTAATTTATTGGCTTTTGATTTTCAATTAAAATTAGATTTTGGCTTGATTGAAATCAATTCTTTGATTTTGCCTTAGTTTCTCACTTGATTTAGTATTGACCATTTTTAGGTGATTACAAATGCCCCTCTTTGAATCAATGTGCGAAGCGCATTGGTTCAAAGAATGTCTAATGTCCTGATGTAAAGTCCTAATTTAACTGATGTTTGATTTTGATCTCGATTATAGATGCAAAAAATGATGATAGATTTGATAAAGTCTATATTGATTGAAGTTCTTGATGCTCGTTTTGATGATGGATCACTGATATGATGCCTGATTTATCCTAATTTGATGTTTTGATGCCACATTTGATTAAAAGTGAAAAAAATTCATTGAAATATTATGCCTCTGATTTGATTATGTTGATGATGATCCTAATATGATATGAGTGTATGCCCCCTTGAAAATGAAATGAAATTTGATTTTGTTGAATAATGTTGCATTTTTTATCGTTTGCTTTAAAAAAAATTTAATTAAGTGTTAATTACACTTTCATTTCCGATATTGTATTTGCGGTGTTGTGATGATGAATGCCCCTAATTTGGCTGATTGGGTGTTCAATTTGGGTCCCGGGTTAATTTCTGGTAAAAAGTGCCCCTTTTTAGGTCAAAAAGGCTATATATAGGGGTAAAAAGTTATTTTCTCTATTTATTTTCACCCTAGCATTTTACTTTTCACCTCTGACCTCTTTGAGCTCTTTAAGATGGTTTTCCCCTACTGCAAGCACCGATTCGAGTGAGGACATAATTATCAGTGCTCGAGCGGCTATGGACCTCTGGTATGTACCCATGATAACCTCCTTTGTCAAAATTATACATTTAATTAGAAAAAAATGAATTTTTTGAAGAAAACCCCTCTTTTTTTCCTTTTTAAAATTATGTTGCACATCCAAGAATTTTAGTTGTTTACAAATCCCTTTCCGTGCATCTATTTTTTTCTACTGCGTGTATAATACTTCCTGTTGTGCTTTCAAATGTGTTCCCTAGATCAAGTTTCTAAATTTAGGGTTTGTTACAGCACGTACAAATGCAATTGTGCTTTTAAGTAGTTTAGTAGCATGTACAGGTGATTCTTGTATCACGTTCAAGATTCTGTTGTGCTTTCACATTGTTTTAATGCATTCAATAGTTTTTGTTGCGCATTCAAACTTTTAAGTAGCGAATTTGAGTTTTAGTGCATACAAGTAATGAAATAGCATGTACACTCTTTTTTGCAAGTTTTTGAATTTTTTAGTCAATTTTCCTTCTTGTCTAGTTTCATCGATTGGTTGATTGGCTTGAGTGTTGAGTCCTATCTACAACAAGTCATTTGATGTCAATTCTAGTCATTTGATGTTGAATTTTGATTTTCAATCTTGATTGGTTAGTCGATTATGATGATAAAAAAATTTGGTCCTCTCTGAATAGATTTAGGAAAATTGATAGTGGTTTGATTTGATTTTAGATTGTCAATTGACTTGTGATGATTCAATAATTAATGATTTTGATTTTTGATATGTTTTAACTTGCTTCCATAGGCTCACCTTCAGAAGTTGGTCATTCGATGTTTGTACCCTTTACCATTTGACATGGTTGATGACCTCAGTGGGCAGGAGTGCCAGCTGATTGGTCATTGTAGTTTATCTTTCTTGCTCTCCCTACCTCAATTTTGAGTGAATCGAGGTCTCTTGATAGCTATGGTAGAGAGGTGGCACACTGACCATAACACTGTCCACTTGCTGATGGGAGAGATGTGTATCAGCCCAGAGGATGTTTATAGATTACCGAGGATCCCTACTCATGGGGAGATAGTATACTAGGATCAGGTGTATGATGACACTATTTTCATGTGGCTCTTTGGTGACCCTACTATCGATGATGATAGTATTCTATGAGTATAGTTCCCTTCATTTCCCATGCTTCCTATGGTACTCAGTGTATTGGTCATTGGATTCCTTGTTCCTAATCATTGTGATCATGGATTTTTAGTTGGATGGGGCCGCATTTTAGAGGATATGATCCTTCATCCTCAAAGATTTGACTAGGGGTCATGTGTTCTTGCACATCTCTATCATGAGTTGCATGATGTGGTTTATAGGCATGGGGATACTCTTTCTATAGGAGTAGTCTTATTATAGCTATGTACTTAGGAGCATATTCTCATTACTCATCCCATTACAATGTGATGGCATGATCCTAGTTAGTCGTTCACTTTTATCTATGAGGGTATGGTTATCCAGGATCACCTAGGAAAAATAAATTACTGGAGACATATTATCGATGATATAGATCAAGTTGTTTGGAGGTTGTATCTGGGATGTGAGCCTTGGGATGAGGATGCTTTAAAGCTTCCTTTTATGTGTATATTGAGATGCATGATAAGTTGGATGCCTCTGATTATTGGGAGATTTTTCTTTCACAAGATTCTTCAGCAGTTTGGCTGACCATAGGGCATGCCATAGGGTTTGGCATTATATGCTTGTGTACAAGTAGACTAATCCCTTTGGAGTCCCTAGATTGACTATTGGACTACTTGCAATGAGTTACTGGCTCTGCCTCATCTATCTAGGGACATGAGGGAGTACATTGTAGATGCAAGCATGACTGATGATTATGTATAGTGGTTCTTACAGAACCCATTTCCAAGATTCACTGATCATGTTGAGTCAGTACCTAGGATCGATGATGGTTCAGATGATGATGATGGAGGTGGTGGTGGTGGTAGTGGTGGTGGTGGTGGTGATGGTGGACATAAGGGTTTTCAAGAAGGTAGAGTGAGACAAGGTGACAAAATTATTATACCTGTGGTCATTGCCTCCTCTCCTATTAGAGGTGTTGTATGTATGAGAGGTGGTTGGGTTCAAGTACAAGGTGCTCCCTTTTGGGCTATTCATCAGGTTCATCTAGATAGACTAGATAGATGGGGTCAACACAAAATTTAGGTTTTTAGGCCAATTGCACCACAGCGGGTTGCTAACATAGACGTACAAGTTGTGCAGATTTTGGTTGATCAGGCAGCACAGGCACCTCTAGCTCCTTCTCCTCAGGGTCCTCCTCCTTTTACACAACTTCCATCCTATTCTTCTCTTCCATCTTCTTCTCTTCCATCTTCTTCTTAGGCTCCTCCTCCATAGGCTCCTCCTACACAGGCACCTCTAACACAAGCATTAGCGCAGGCCTTTGTTGTTTAGTCTTTATAGGTTGAGGTATCAGAGATGATGTAAGGGCAAGGTAGAGGTAAGAAAAATTAGGGTTAATTGAGACTTCTTAAACCTACTAACATGCTTTGTGAAGAGTTACACATGGAAGAAATATGAAATTCACATGAAAGCATTGAAAACATAATGGATATGAGACAAGCAACTGGTAACAACACTGGTGCAATTATATTAAATCAGTCAACATGTCCGGTTGTGAGGCCTTCCGGGTTTCAGCCTTATACAAAGAGAATTATGAATTCAAAGTCTCAACTTGCATATTATCTTCTCTTCTACTTCTACTACCCTTCTACTATCACCATCTTTCTACTAACTAAACAACCTAAGCTCCAAATATATAGCCAACAAAGCAACAAGTCAGCTAGTTAGGCAATTAATTAAATTATAGGTCCACTTAGGGAGAGAAACCAAAAACTAAGAAAGAAGTAACACAACACACTACAAGCCATATTTAGGTCCACACATGATCCAAGAACATATCCCAAACTTTGCAAGATCCAATTTCCCCACACGGAACTGTGCAAGATGAAATACCACACATTTCATGCGAAACTAGTGGTGAATCTATGCTTGAGGAAAATGGCAATAACTTCTAGGTCCAAATGAATTAGGATGTGCACTCTTAGGAGAAGGTCCAAGAATAGGTCCATGGCATAGGATTAACTTGGAAAGGAAAGAAACTAGCAGCAACAATAGCTACAAAATAAACAACAGACAGGAACAGAAAAAAGAAAAAAAAAATTGGTGATGCAAGATTGCTTAAAACCCAAGATGCTCCTACATTAGACAACTAGGGTAACAAAAGAACTGATGTCCACATCAGGCACTTCTCATACTATGACTTGAATCATAACATGATTAAATCTACTAACATGCCCTATGAAGAGTTACACACATAAGCAATATGAAAACCACATGAAAGAAGTGAAAACACAATGGATATGAGACAAGCAACTGGTAACAACACTGGTGCAATTATATCAAACCAATCAACATGGCCGGCTATGAGGCCTTCCAGGTTTTGGCCTTATACAAAGAGAATTATGAATTCAAAGTCTCAGCTCACATATTATCTTCTCTTCTACTTCTACTACCTTTCTACTATCACCATCTTTCTACTAACTAAACAACCTAAGCTCCAAATATATAGCCAGCAAAGCCACAAGTCGGCCAGTCAGGCAATTAATTACATTATAGATCCACTTAGGGAGAGAAACCAAAAACTAAGAAAGAAGTAATAAAACACACTACAAAGCCACATTTAGGTCCACACATTATCCAAGAACATATCCCAAACTTCAGAAGATCCAATTTCCCCACATAGAACTGCACAAGATGAAATACCACATGTTTCATGAAAACTTGTGGTGAATTGATGCCTGAGGAAAATGGTGATAACTTCTAGGTCCAAATGAATTAGGACATGCATTCTTAGAAGAAGGTCTAAGAATATGTCCATGACATAGGATTAACTTTGTAAGGTAAGAAACCAGCAGCATCAACAGCTACAAAACAAACAACAGATAGGTACATAAAATAGAAAAATGTTTTTGGTGATGAAAGATTGCTTAAGACCCAAGATGTTTTTGCATCAAGAGATTAGACAAAAGGTCCCTCAGCTATGCACCATGATACAGAATTTTATGGCTGCCATGAGTTAGCATGGATTACAAGTGAGCATGATTCAGGTTCCTGATACAAGTCTAGGGATAGATGGTGTTGGGGATAGTTCTAGCAGTTGATTTATATGTGTTGAGCCATTTTTTATGTATATTATGATTTGTCACTAGTAAATTTGACTTCAAATTTTGATGAAAATTGGTTAAAATTTTGACAGTAATTGGTAGAATTTATGACCAAAACTGTCGTCGTTCTTTTTTCCTTGAATTTTTGACACGTCTACTATTTGTCAAAATTTTGACCTATTTTTTGGTCGAAATGTTGACAATATCCCAAGCTCAAAAATCATTGTCATTTTTTCTAATGGTCAACATTTTGACCACTGATTGCCCCAACGATTGGTCAAAATTATGACCAATGGACCAAACCATAGACAACGAATCCATACTTTCCACCAATCAAATGGTCAAAATTTCAACCATTGGATTGGTCAAAAGTATGGATTCATCATCAATTTTTTGGTCCATTGGTCAAACTTTCGACCAATCGTTGGTCAAAATTGGTTATAGCGTTGGTCAAAATTTTGACCAATGCGAATTTATTTTTTTTTTAAAAATGTTATAGACCGAGTTCTTTTCATTGACCTGTGATTCATGAGTAGTGGTTTACATGAACCCATCTCTCATGAGAATGAATGGAACACTTAGCACTCATTGGCTCTAGGTGATGCTTATGGAGGTGAAGCACCGGGACTTCCTGGGAGGTCATCCATCCCAGTACCACTCCAGCTTGAGCACACTTAACTATGGAGTTTCCTCCATGGTTAAACCCACTCTGCTTGCATCCTCATTTGCAAAACCTTCACCAAGTGTTGTGCCTTATGAACCATTCATTAGAAAGCCCCTTAAGCTCATCAATTAATAAGTAGGAGATATTTTCCACAGCAAGTCAAATTGTGATATTTCTATCAAGATTCAACTGTGTAGTTTTTTGAGTCAAACTCATTGACCCATGATTTATGAGTAGTGGTTCACATGAACCCATCTCTCATGAGAATGAATGGAACACTTAGCACTCATTGGCTCTAGGTGATGCTCACAGAGGTGAAGCACCAGGACTTCCCGAGAGGTCACCCATCTTAGTACTACTCCAACTCGAGCGCACTTAACTACAGAGTTTCCTCCATGGTTAAACCCACTCTGGATGCAAGCAGAGTGTGTTTAATGAGGATGCAAGTAGAGTGGGTTTAACCATGGAGGAAACTCCATAGTTAAGTGTGCTCAAGTTGGAGTAGTACTAGGATGGGTGACCTCTCAGGAAGTCCCGGTGCTTCACCTCTGTGAGCATCACCTAGAGCCAATGAGTGCTAAGTGTTCCATTCATTCTCATGAGAGATGGGTTCATGTGAACCACTACTCATGAATCATGGGTCAATGAGTTTGACTCAAAAAACTACATAGTTGAATCTTGATAGCAATATCACAATTTGACTTGCTGTGGAAAATATCTCCTACTTATTAATTGATGAGCTTAAGGGGCTTTCTAATGAATGGTTCATAAGGCACAACACTTGGTGAAGGTTTTGAAAATGAGGATGCAAGCAGAGTGGGTTTAACCATGGAGGAAACTCCGTAGTTAAGTGTGCTCGAGCTGGAGTGGTACTGGGATGGATGACCTCCTGGGAAGTCCTAGTGCTTCACCTTCGTAAGCATCACCTAGAGCCAATGAGTGCTAAGTGTTCCATTCATTCTCATGAGAGATGGGTTCATGTAAACCACTACTCATGAATCACAGGTCAATGAGTTTGACTCAAAAAACTACACAATTGAATCCTGATAGCAATATCACAATTTGGCTTGCTATGGAAAATATCTCTTACTTATCACATGAATCTTGTATTATTTCTTAACACCAAACCCCATCTACAGATTTCTAATTTAGGATTCTTGGAGAAACAACATTAGGGAATGTAAGCACACAAATATTAATGATAAAAATCATCTGTTAAAGAAAAAACCATGTTTTAAATGACTGGCAATGGTGCCCTAACCTTGTGAAAAATATCTAGATTTGAAGACTCTAGTGGTGACTCGGGAAGTATAAACCAGATATGTTGCAGGGACAAAATGCCCTGAATAGGTTAAAAATGAGGCTTCCATGGATAGGCCAATAATAGACTCATCCCAACCAAGAAGAAAGACTTTTTTAAAGCATATTTGATGTAGGGGCATCTAGAAGAGCACCTGAGCAAAGGAGGACTCCAGTAACTAAGAAGGATAAGATGGTATCAAGACAAGTTGATTGGCAAGTTTTGAAGCCTATAATGGCTTATGATAGTGTTGGATTCAATAAACTATGTAAAAGTCATGATAGAGGTCTAAGGACCAATACAATGTAATAAGTGATCAAAGCAATGTAATAGGATTAGATTTGAGTAGTTTTCATGTTTAGAAGCATTCAATAAATACATTGGACCATGTGTAGGTCAATGGAGTAAGTTGGGAAGTCAGAATAGTCATAAAATGCATAAAATAAAGTTTATTAATTTAAATTTGAATGTAAATGGTCATATTACCTTTTTGGAGGGAAATTAGTTTTAACAGGTTTTAGGATTAATTAAACCTCCCAACTGTCTAAATTTGGTTGATTCGGGTAGATAGGGGTCATTAAATGTCTAAAGGATCCATTGTATGGAGGGGGACAGGGAGAAAAAAAGCCTGTTGTACGGACTGTTGTGAAAGCAAGCAATAAAATTTCATTTTGGTGCTATTCCATTCAATGTATTGAACTTCTTTTTGTTTGGGACTATCAAATACATGAATTATAAGGGTATTTAAACACATTTCACTCATTATTGAATGAATAACACTTTGTTTTGAAGCAGCATATACGACTGTTGGTTCATTTCAGGCTATTTTCTTGAGTTTTTCTTGTGACAGACAAAAGTTTTCTTTAAATAGATGAACCTCCAATGAATTCAAGGGCCTAGACTTCATGGGAGGAATGTTACTAACATGTACAATAGAAATCTAACAATTTTTAATGTAGCACTAGTGCAAAGACAGCAAGTTTGGAGAAAATAATGGAAATGTCCCATGGTGGATTGGTGGGAATAGTATGACAGCGGCATATTGAGCTATATAAGAAGGTTATCTAATGATTTGAGATGTCCTAGGGAATCAAAGAGAAGGTTTATGAACCATTATTTTGTCTCCAAGGTTAGTGGAGATAGGTGTTTGGTGAAACCCTATGCAACAAGGGTTTGAAGGCATTGAATGAGTGTTTTGGGCGTTCCTTGTGGAATAGGACTAAAATCTCTTGGATTTAGTCATATTTTTCCATATTATAACTATGATGAAAGTATAGAATGATGAGGATAAGAGAATGATATAGTTGCTTTGTTATTTGCTTGATTTTGATGCCATTAGGAGGGTACCTTGTGAAGGAAGTTAAGACTGGTCTAAAGGAGTCACCATTGAAGTTTACATATGTTAAATAACCTTGAAAAGGGTGTCTAAAACTATAATTTTTTTCTCAATTTGTTTGGAAAAAGTCAGAGAAAAAGGGAGAAAACTGGTCCAGCAGGGCTAATTGGGGCTCATAGGGCTAGAAGGCAGATTTGAAGGTTGTGGTCAATAGGTGTTGTAAAGGCTATCAAAAATGATTGATTCTTGTTGAAACCACCTTTTTAACACCATTTTGGTCCATCTTAGGTGTTTGGAGGCATAGTTGATTCAATTGTGGGTATGTAGCCTTTGGTGAGCCTGAAGGGCTAGTGGGGTTCCCGAGCCATAAAAATTTGACAATCATGGGTTCTTTTAACTGTTGTAAAAAATTTCATATAGGACTCACACATTCCTCAGTCATCAAACTCAAGTTGAACGGTTCTGATTTCCATAGGTGCTAATTCCACAATAAATTCTTCATTCATTATTTTGTTTCTCTTAGATGGCTCATGCATATCATTCTCTTCACCTTCAATTCGCCAGTCCAATGATGTCATTTCTGACTTTTCCTGAACCGCAAAAAGATTGAGCTCGACAACTTCTTCAATCTACAAAATCATGCAAAACAAATATTTCAACAATTAGAGCAAATATACCATTTAATCTATGACTCTACCATTTAAACTCATTAAAGGGACCACAGCTTCCTACTGTTCTTCATATTCTGACTCAAAGAAAATGTGAACATGTACATGCAAGTTTTTTAATCCCCTGATGTATATATAAATGATTCAATACATAGGGTCAATCACCCATGAGAAGGGAATGAGCGATGGGAGAGTAAAGATCATGCAAGGACCTAAAAGGCAAATATTAAATTAAATAAAGCCATAATGATATGTTCAATTGTATTTTTTATAATAACTACCCATTAAAGATTTCTCTGGAAGAAAAATACCAGCAATAAAGGGTAATCATATGTTATGCATGGCTTGTTGTCTACAACATTTTAAATAGTTATGATTATATTTTCAAGACCTTATTCCATCCTTCAAGGAAAGTGTGTTTATTTTCTCAATGGTTATCATAGGAAATGAAAAGTAAAAATTGACCAAAATAGCACAGTGATGAAGATTGGAGATAATATGGTTATATCAAACACATGATAACATATTTAATCAAACACATGATATTGGGATGGTTTTTGTACATGCAAAATCATAGCAGTAAATTGTTTAATGTAGTGAGCTCATGTGAAAAAGCATAAAGGAATTTGTATGGACAAGCCGGGTCAAACTATTTAAGAGATACAATAACACAATAAAACTAGGTCAAATAATATGACATCCATCTTGTTGACGTGACATGTTCCAACAAACAAAGTAGGGTGCAAGTCCCCTCAGTTCACATGCCTCAATCATATAAGTTTACATATTTGAACTTCAAATTTTTTAAAAGGCATTAATTAATAACATCAAAAAGGAAATAACAAAATAATATTAAGAAATCAACTGCAAGTACCCAGAGTGTTCACTTTTTGTTTCATATATCTATTTCAAGAACATTTATTTCTGGTTTGCCACCAAGATGTATATGACTGACTTCAATATTCCTCTTCAGAAATCACCAATAAATGTCAACAGCCATCAAGGACTGAACTTTAGAACAATATATACTCAACAATTGAGGTTTTGCTAAATAGGACAAATAGAAAGCCTTTATTTATCATTCTCATTTATTGCATTTGTTGCCAAAGTAGATTTATCCTTAAATATGAAAAATTGCATTTATGACATGCATAAATATGATTTTTTGGTTGTACGAAGGTAGCGCATTGGAATAAATGTTTGAGGCAAGCCTTATACAACTAAGGACAAACACATGCCATCAATCTTACAAAGGAGTAATTGGATATCCACATGAAAAAATAGGGCATCAGAAGCTAGTAAGGTCCATTTGCAAAAGAGTATACCTTCCGTCCTGGAAATAGTTTTTGAAGATCAACTCTTGCGGGGGTTGAAAACTTGTCATCTTCTCCAATCTGCACAAGAATACAGGACAACAGACATTTTGCCAAATGTTTTTATAATTTTACAATTTCAGACCATAGTTTTGTACAAACAAAATGGTTCAGTTTATATAAAGTTCAAATTTACCTCATAAAGATGTGCTAAACGCAATAAAGTAAGCTTATCTTCCAGTTCCTATTCTCCAAATTGCATGTTCAATGTAAAATAAAAACTAAAAGAGGAAAAAATAAATATAAATGACTCTCCCAAACAATCTACTTGAAATAAACCTTAAAATATTCATCATCCTCTCGAAAAGAATGCGAAATTTACCTAAAGTGTAATTATTGCAATATTTGTTGGTAGCTCGTAACTTGGGGGAAATGCTGAATACCGAGGGGTATTTATCAGATTCGTTTCTTTTTCCTGCATCATAGAATTTTCCTTATTTCATTTTAAACTCATGCAAGAAGTGATTTTCATAGATTTCACACTTTGCCTTTTTTCATATGGTAGACAAAATAAAGACAAAACATTTCATTTTAGTCATACCTACAGCCATAAGTGATTGTGTGATTTTTGTGTTTATGAATCATCAAAACTTGTCCTAAAAAATGTCCCACATAGAGAAACAAAATAACATGGGTCATAAATATATCATTTTTCCTTTATCTAGAATATTTTGATTGGAAACCCTTGCAAATTATAAGTTCATACCTTGCATTTTAGTGGCATTCTTATATTGAGAGTTTATAACCTTTCTTAGTCATTTTCATAGTGAATAGTCCTCATCTTAGATTCAAAAAATCTAAAAATCTAAAAACATAGCTTGCACATCCTAGGGTCAATAATTACACTTTCTAGAGTCATTTTCCAAATTAGAGGGTACATCTTTTGAGGACATTCCTATAGTGGCTTTGCACATTATCTTGACTTCCTTTAAATATAGTTATCTTCTTTTCATGTCCACCTTTTCTTGGATGCTTGTCATTCTTGTCTAAATTTGTCTTATTCATAAACACCTTGTCATAATTATAATTTTGTTTTCCTCAAAATTGAATTCAAGATAGTTCCCAACATCATTTAGGTATTTCCTTATAAGGTTTACATTTATCTATCTTAGGGTATACTACATGCACCTTAGACAACATTCATTCATAGTTTTCATTAGCATTCCAAAATCATCAAAAATTAAAAAAATAGTCCTAGTGCTTCATGATGTAGAGTGGTTAGTAGAAGTGGTGGTTTCACACAAAACTTGTTCAATTCTACAAGGATCCCACAAGCCTTTAAGGTACTCCAAAGGTCAAATACCCACAAAACACTCAATCTTGCCTCCAAATGCCTAGGGTGGACACAAATGGTATAAACTAGATGTTTTAGACAAGAATCAATCAGTTTCAACCTTTTATGAAACTCCAATCATCAAATCCCCAAAACTGACTATTAGGTCTAGTTGACAGGCTAGTAGCCCTCCAACAGCACTAAAACCCAAATAACTCAATTTTTTTCCAAAACACTTGATAATTTAATTATATTTATGAATACCCTTTTTGTTGTACTAAAACATATCCAAAACTTAAATATTGTTACTATGGAAAATATTACCAAAAAACATGATTGAGACTATTTTTAGAGGGCTAATTAGGTGGGTTTACAAAGAAACCATTCTCTGAATGCATCCAAACTCCATGAAATTCATAGGACCATCATTATTTATGCCCAATTAAATAAATCATTGATCAATTTCAGACTATGAAGTGTTTTGGTACAAAAACCCCAATTACATGCATTAAAACCCTCATTTCCTAGGGCATCATTGAACTAGGTCAATCTGGCACTTCCAAGACCCAAACTTCAGGTTTCACCATGTATTCAACATGTGTTAAAATATTCTCTAACAAAAAATACACCTCCTTAAGCTAGATGTACGACTGTGTGACTGTTAGCATCATTTGGGTACCCAAATCAATCCCTACACCACTCAAATTTGCATATGCTTCACCCTATCCTGCAAATCTTCACTTTCCTTTCATTTTCATGGTTAGTTAAACATTTTAGAGCCATCAGGGTCCATCCCATGGTTAGATATACATTCATAGGATGGAACCCTCACTTATTCATTTGAAAAAAATAATGCAAAACTGTATGTTTGGTGTGACAGCAGTAATAAGTTTTGAAATGTGTTATTAAATTCACCAAATTCAACTCAAAACAACTTAAGTATGCCTTATGAACATTTATGGAAGATTTCTACATCAAAGAGGGCTTCAAATTAGCAAGAAAACTTCAAAATCTCATTGATTCATTGCATGTCCGTACAATTTTTTTGTGTACTTCATACAAAACCATGCCTCCTCCTTGCCTAAGGCTGTGACATCTTAAATAGAACTCTAACTAACTACCCAACCAACCAAGGTAGTTGGAATGTTTATTTAAACAAGACAAATAATAAATCTTAAGTTTCCCTTCAGAACTACTTAGTGACCGTTTGAGTTTGAATTCAAATTATAAGATATGCTTTTTATGCTTTTTCTAATATCTAGACCTATGCTAATGACTCATAATTTGTCCAATGACCTTATTGAATATCTTAAAACATGAAACTACATCCTTCTACCCTTTCATGGCTCATATGCCATTTGTTACATCATTTTTCCCATGATTGGCTTTAGAATATTCCAGTTGACATGGCTAGATGCCTTGTCCTTCTTGTCTTCACCTGGTACCATGGAATTCCTTGGTTGCATGATGGATGCCCCTGCATCACTTCACCTCTGTGAGCATCACCTAGATGAAATGAGCACTAAGTGTTCCATTCATTCTCATGAGAGATGGATTCATGTGAATCACTACTCATGAAATATTTCTCAATAAGCTAACCATAAAGCTACACGGTTGAATGCTGATTGCAATATCACAATTTAACAACTTGTGGAAAATATCTCTTAATTATCAATTGATGAGCTTAAGAGGCTTTTTAATGAATGGTTCACAAGGCACAAAACTTGCTGAATGTTTTGCAAATGGGGTTGCAAGCAAAGTGGGCTTAACGTTGGAGGAACCTTCATAGTAAAGAGCACTTGAACTAGAATAATATTGGGATGAGTGACCTGCTGGGAAGTAGCGTTTCACCTCTATGAGAATCATCTAGATGCAATGAGTACTAAGTGTTCCATTCATTCTCATAAAAGAAAGGTTATTATGAACCACTATTCATGAAACATTTGTCAGTAAACTAATTATAAAACTACATAGTTAAATTCTAATAATAATATCATAATTTAACTTACTGTAAAAAAAATATTTCCTACTTATCAAATTATACAACTATTCTCATGATCCAACCCAACCTATAAAAATGGTGGAAATTACCTCATTCATTGTGACAAGAACTATTGCATCTCTATTCCCCTAGACCTACCAAATTATCCTTAGAACCATTGATATAATGAAATACAATGACCCAACAAATATCACATACCTTGTGAATTTATGAATATCTTTTCATACCTTATTCAAAGCTTCATTGATATTTTGGATTGCCCCAGGCCCAAACCTGCACAAGCAAAACCAAATGAGCAAGATAAATTTGATAGAATTATAAAATTCAAAATGCAAGTGAGGCAGCTTACACATGCTTGTCATGCCCTCCAAATGTCAGAAGATAAATACCACCCTCTTGACACTTCAATTCACAAAAGTTCTTTTCTTCTTCTTCATATCTCTTTGACATCCTAAACAAAAATACTTTTGAAAACGCTGGCAAATTCTCAAAGAAATTGGGCCATTAATTAAAAAACTAGCTGGCTTATTCATATATAGAATGAAGTACATACTACAAATTACAATCTATAGGCAACAAGCTATGTAAAGCTTAAACATCAGGCTTTTAATCTGTGAAGTATGTTAGAGTTTATTCTAATTGGATCTCCATGTAAATCAGTACTGTCAACTTTTGTTGTGATTAAAAAGGGGAAAGTATCCGTAATTGTTTATGTTCTAATAATCGCCTATGGGAGAGGTACTAAGGCTTGTAAATATTATGTTTTTATCATGATCTAGATGCAGGTGTCAGTGAAAGGAGAAAGGAATAGTAGGTGACTGTTGAACAGGCAGTGAAGGGTGCATTTGGGAAGCAACACATGGTGAATATGAACAAGTTGAGGGTGGAATTGGTAAATGAGTGTTGGAAATGATTGAGAGATTTTTTTTGAAGGTGTTTGAGCCATTAGAAAGGTTTTGTGAGTTGATTTAGGGTCTTTTCTAGGAAGCCCTAGGATAGAAACCCTTAAAGGGAGGGTTTGATGAAAAAGTATCTAGGAAAGCTTGGAGGGTCAAATTAATTGAGGAATTCTGATGTTTATTATATGCCTTGAGACTATATAAAGGTTGGAAGGTTGAGAGTAAGTGTAAATAGGAGTTGCTTTGGAAGAGGAGGGCTAATTAGGCCTAATTGCTAATAGGGACAGTCATAGAAGTGTGCAACAGTCACAAGTTAAAGGATTGGTATTAGTAGGGCTTGAAGAACTCCATAAAGGGTATCTATAAAGGTGAATAAGTCACCATGGTGTTTGAGGAATTTTAGAGAAAAGTGCAATTTACTAGCAGGATAGGGCTAATTGGATAGTCCTAGAAAAGGCAATTTTGAAGATTGGGATAGAGTTAATGCTTGGTAGGGGTTGGAACTCCTTAGTTAGGCTATTTGAGGATTTTTTAATCCTTAGAAGGATCAAGGGAATCCTTGAAGACATAAATCAAGAGTTGATTGCATGAAAGGTGAATTAGGAGTGTTCCCAAGGAGAGGGAAATTGGAACATGGACAAAGTGAATTGATAAGTTGTCTAAAATGAATCAAGGTAGTGAACCTATTGTAGAGGAGTGTTTGGTTGATATCCTAAAGTCAGGGACTTCTTATTGATCCTCAAGTTCAACTCTAGTTCCTTGAGTGGATTCCAAGACATTGTTGAATCCTCGAGTTGAACAGGGTTCCTTAAGGGGATATTAGAAGGCTCTGCATCAAAAACTCTAAGCTTGTCTTTAAAGTTTGAGCTTCACTTGGTTTCAAGAATAGTTTAATATTCTCTACTAAACAAGGCCAACCACATGAAGGTGGAAGCTCATTTGGCCCCTCCCCCCCCCCCCTAACATCACTCTAAATTCCCCATTAACATTTAATAACATTCATTCATTCATTCATTTTTGAAATATACCATTCAATCATTATAATCACATGATAACATTCATTAACACATAAAATTCATTAACACACAACATTCATAAATAATTCATGAACACATAATTCATTAAAACACAACATTCACAAATAATTCATTAACATGTATTAACACACATCATTCATCAACATTACTAGTACAAAATTACATCCATTAAGACTGTTCTTTCATTAGCAATAAATGTTAATTACAATCATTTCTTTTTGGGTTTCTTGCTATTTTTTTTAATCATATAATTTCTAAGAGGAAGATCAATTTCCTCATCATTCCCCTCCTCTATTGATTATAATCCCAACGTGTCTCCTCCTCATTTGTTCAGGAACAGGAGGCCGCTACGCTGAAGGGGGGTCTGCTGCAATAACTACTTCATGAGTTAAATTCACACTATTTTATATTGTTGAATTACAAGTATTTATGTAAGTAAAAGAACTATAAATCAAAAAATTAATTTAAAAGAACAAAACATAGATTTTCTTTACCTGAATGTGCCACATGATCTACATGGTGATCAGTCTGAACATCCTTTGGCACTCGTTTAGCATGACCTGATTCTGTATCCTCTAAAATATACACAAAAATGTTACACCAAGTTCAATTTAAGATGTTAAATTGTATTAATAATTACATAATTAGTTTTAAATAGCAAATGAGCACCTCCTTGGATTGGGGAAGACTTGTTTTCGTTTGGTAAGAATACTCAGACTATCTACATAATTTAAGGATAACGAAATGTTTGATACATGGTCTCACTAATTGTAATGTCCCCTTTCTGAAATAGGATTTAATATTAAATAATAAAAAAAAAAAAATTAAAATACAAAAAATTAAAATAAAATTTAACATAAATTTAATTAAAATTAAGTTAATGAATGGTCAAAAGGCATGAGAGGAAAAGTTGTGACTCCCTCAAACTATGAGATATAAAAGGGAGAAGGCAGCTTCATTTGAAAGGGGGCAATTTTTTTATCAAGGATGAGAAGTGCAGATCTAATCAACAAGACAGCAATGACGAGATATGACCCCTTTAAATGGGTGCATCTTTCCAAAGAGATGTGTCTCCTCAAAATATGCAAGCACAAATAGGTGTTGAATGGAAGAGGAATACAAGGGAAAATGCATTCTCAAGTTAGAGAGGGTCCACAACACAATTATGGCAGAAATAAAAGCAGATAAAATAAGAATTATAATATTTGAGACGAAATCAGATGTGGAAATAGGGTAATTGCGGAAAAAGGAGATTTAGTTTGAATTATCAGGCAATAAGAATATGACACAGTACTTAATTCAGAGAGGGATCCATGTTTATGGAGAAGAGGGAATGGAGGATATAAATCAAGAGAGGATTAATGAAAGAAGAAAGAAATGAAAAGAAGAAATCTTGTGACCTTCTCAAAAAATGAAAATTATGAAGGGTTGTGTTGTTTCAAAAAGTGGTAATTGTGAAGGGTTGTGACTCTTAATAGACATGAGGAAGAGGAGTAACTTCTCCTTCGTATTGGATGTTATAAAGGGGAGAAGGTTCCATTTGAAGAAGATGTCAATCATAGAAAAACCCATAACTATGTGTGAAGCAGCTCACATGCTTGGTTTTTCTCTTCATTTTTGTACATATTGAGAAAGGCACATACAACTATAACCTTTATTAAAAATCCCGTTAGTGTTCTTTGGTGGAAATAACGCATTAGTTCATGCAGAGGCTACCAATATTCTCAAGGCTCATTCTTCTTAACTGAACAATGCATTAGAAAAATTTTCAAGGAATTTGTGAAAGTGATTGTAGCATCCAGGATTTATAGAGAAAAACTGAGACATCTCTCAAAGAGAAAGAGTCTATGTAGATTGTGATTTGGTTCTTCAATGTGGAGGTAATTTCTTCTAGTGGACTGGAGAGATGTTCATGAATGTTCTTCGCTTTTATGGTACAATTTGACATCATTCTTTGGAGCAACTAATAGTTTAGACTCGAGTGCATCTTTGGAGAGATTTCCAAGAAATATAAAGTGTCTCCATTAGAATTAACATAAAGAGATAAGTACTTTATAAAGTTCATGAATTTCATTCATAGTCATTAATTCATGAAATTATATTGATTAAAAAAAAATAGGTATACTTCTAGTATTGATATTTCTCTTCGAGATAAGTTAATTCTATGAACTATGAGTAGTATCTTTCTGAAATGCTCTCGAGACAAATTAAGAAACATGAGACCACATTTCATTGAGGTAATTTTTCAAACAATTCACTGCCCATCTATATTACCACATTTTTCATGCATGTCTACAAAAGCCTAAAATGGGTTCTTTTGAAAAAGATAAGGTTTCTAGGAAAATATATATTGAAGCATTAATAGAAAGCAATAAAATATACAAGGAATATAACTATTTGATAAGTTTTCACCAATAAAAGATGAGGCAATCCTAATTACAAATGATAGAAAGAAATAACATAGACAAGGCAATGAACTGTCTGAATTACAGAATTCCATGATGATCTAGGGAGTCTATGACTGCAATTCACAATAAGTTTTAGAAATTTCAGAGGTATAGGCACTGTAGCCTACCCAAACCTATAATGCTCAAGAGCCTAACTTCTCAAGGAAATCTCAAAGGGTCCCTAAAATATGGAATTGAGTTTATTGTCTTCACTTTTCTTGGTTACAATATCCCAACACAACCTATGATCCCACTTCAAAAAGTTTTCACAAATTGGACCCCAAAGCCCAATACCCTGTCTATTGGCCATGCTGCAAATTTGTAATGAAAATAACTCTTTCTTTTCTCAAAGCACTTAATGAGATAACCACATTTATAGTTACCTTTTACAAGACTCTACAACATACCAAAAGCTTCTATATTGTTATCTTGGACAAACACTGGTAAGTATGACTGATACCCTATTTTTAACACATGAAAATACTCAAATAACAAAGGAAGTGCAAACTAATGACCTGTTATACACCTCAACTCCTAGATAGTGCCTATTTATGTCCTAAATTGCCCAAATCCCGAAGCAATTAGACTCCAGTGCTTTGCAGATACCAAACCCCCAAATTGGGACCCCAAACCCTTGAAACTTAGGGCTTTATCAATCTTTGTGTCCTCGTCAACACTTCTGTGTCAAATTGGTCATTGGAACACCATCGATTCAACATATTAGAATGTTTCCCTGCATAAAATATATGACTTATATGGTCGGTTCACCCACTGTTATATTAAGCCACCATTAACACTACCTTTCTACCACT
Source organism: Chamaecyparis obtusa (assembly GCA_027943335.1). Taxonomy (NCBI): domain Eukaryota; kingdom Viridiplantae; phylum Streptophyta; class Pinopsida; order Cupressales; family Cupressaceae; genus Chamaecyparis; species Chamaecyparis obtusa. The sequence continues at coordinate 2,397,033 of BSBK01002174.1, read as the reverse complement.
GCTCTTCACTGTGATCACAACGTTTTCCCATAATCTGCATAAACCATTTGATTCATTCAATGGTTTGAACCATGTTCTATAAATTACTGATTCACCCACCCATTTGGTTCATTCAATGCTAGCCGAAGGTTCTATAAATCGCGCTAGAACTATATAGTTCTAGCGCGATTTATAGAACCTTCGGCTAGCATCATCGATAATCTCCTGGTGAAGCCTAGGGATGGCTAAAGAAAAGGTTAGAAGGGCCATAAGGTTAGAAGGGCCATCACTAGTGGAAACACGAACTGCTAATTTTTCACAAAGAAAAATGAAACACCAAAGGTTACTGTTATCTAGTTGACAAAGCAAAATGAAACACCAGTGGCAACATGAACTGCTAATGTTTCACAATGTGGAGATCACTGTCATTACAATTCACAGGAAAACAAAAAGTAGAGAACATACTCAGAATTGTTGATAGTGAAGAGCAGTGGTAGAAAGGTAGTAAATTGCAATCTTCCCTCCCAGCTTCACTTCGTTCGTATATGATCTTCGCGCGTGCACAACATAAAATGAAATGGAGATGCATTTTCTTTTTTTTTAACTTTTATGCCCGTGTTGGTCAAAATTTTGACCAACCCACAATTGGTCAAAATTTCGACCAACACGGGCATAAAAGTAAAAAAAAACAAAATTTATCCTTTATAATGCGACCAAGTAAAACCATTTTGCACTTTGGTCGAAAATTTTGGTCGAAATTTGTGGTCAAATGCACTAGTGTGTATTATCGAGACATTGTACATAATTATTATTTTATCAGATGATGTTCATTATGGTGGATACTATTCATGTTCTTGACTTTGGTTGATAGACTGTGATGATACCATGGACTTTATTATTCTTTGATAGTTTTACTTTATGTGATGTCATCATGTGTTGGATTTATCTTTTCAAGTGCTTTATGATATGCAATTTTATATGCTCTTTCTCTATATGTTGGTTTTATGTCATTTTCAAATGTAGTTTATGATATGAATGCACTTGTTATGCTTATTTATGCTATTGGATGTCTTATTTATGACATAGATTAGATGGATAAATCTATTACATGATTTAATTCTTAATGATTTCTATTGATGATATTTAATACTTTAATGATTTAATGATATGGATGATGTAGATGGATGCATTTTATATTATGTTATAGATGATGCAATGCAATGTGATAATATGGATAATTAATGAAATGATTTAATGAGATGGATTTGAATGTACTTATATGATGAATTTAATGAGTATTGTATGCATGAAATGGTAGATGGATGATGCAAAATAACCTATTGGATGCAAAGTATCTTAATGATTAATGAAAATGACGTATTGAAATGAGAATCAATGATGAATGATGGACTTAATGCAATTGGATGACCTAATGAAATACACTTATACATTTGAATATAATTTAAATTTTAAATGTAATGAACCCTAAATGAATTAATCTTAGTGAGATAAAGTGAGTGCTATCCTAATGATATGAAGTGAATGCAATCTTAATACAATGCAACTTTGTGAACAGTCAATAATGAAATCTAATGCAATGATAACCTTATGACGATTGATGATGAAATTAAAATGATTGTTAACTAATGCAATGGTAACATGGTTATCGATGTAATAAATGCAACTAAAATGATGAAATTAAAATGAATGAAAACAAATGCAATGCAATTTTAAAATGAATGCAGTTTTTTAAATGACCTAATAATGAATGCAGATTAATATGATGAATGCAACTAAAATGCAATGTGATTTAATAATGCAATTAATCTAATGCAATACACCTTAATCTAAGTTTGATTTTTATTTTTTTATTTCCAACACATCCTATCACATAAGGTATTGATGAAAAGTTCAAGTTTAGCTTCACTTCACCCCCTCTTTTCTCTTTCCAAATCAGTTTTTAAGTTAAAAAATCAAACAACCTAAATGCATTTAATCTAATATGGATGCAGCTAGTTGTCACTATTCATAGTTTAGGAGCTTATTTTCATCATTGAGTAATTTTGAGATCTGAAATTGGTACAATCATCACAGGTTCAACCATGGTGATATGAATATATTTTTCCTTCCATTTTGCATTTCCAATGCTAGTACAACTGTCACTGATTGGATTCAATCATGAGAGTATGAATATCACTTTCATCAGATTCAATGTTGCAAGTGGATTTTGGTATTATGATATTGAACATCAAAATATCCAAGGTATCATGTTGCGTAAACAAATAGAGATCTTGGCTTTTCCATATATACATGTCCTCGATGATTCTTTGATGATCACATCCTTATACTAATTATATATATTTTAAAACATTGATCTTAAGATACTCATGTAGAAATTAATTAAATATCATGCTTTCATCATTTCTTATCTGGTTCAAGACTTCATCTATTTTCTAGAAAGACATGATTTCATCAATCAAGTAATCACTTAGAAAAAAATTGCACTATTTTTCAAATCCATTTTCAATTATAGTTCCATCCATTTCATATTTGATTGTTCATTTTAATCCTAATAAAGGTAAAATCATTGTGAGATCATGGATCAAAAGTTTTCTTTGTCGAATTGATATTTGGATTAGGATTGATTGTCTAAGTATTTTGCTTTTGATTTGATGCATTGATTCATGTCAATTGATGTTTGTTTGATGAATCCTTCCTTCTCATAGGATAAATTTTCCCCCAGTTTGATATCATTGCATTGTTGGACTTGGGACATTTTTCATATTTGTGACAAAATCTTTAGGTATTTACAAATGCAACTGTGGGGTTTTATTATGCAATATATACAAATGCTGGTGAATGCAATATCTACAAGGATGACAACTAGGCATGAGACTTGACTTGACTTTCAATGGCACTTGTTTACCAAGTTTTCACCGATTGAATTGATTTTCTCTTTTTCTCTTTTCAAGCTTTTCTCTTTTTTTGCTACCAAGGCGCCTATTTGCTAGGTTTTCACCAAGGCACTTTTCTTTTTTTTCACTTTTTTTGTATTTTTCTCTTTTTTCAATTTTTTTGTTATTTCTATCATCAAGGCGACTATTTTCTAGGTTTTCACCAAGACAACATCTTTTTGAGGATAATTTCTAAATGTTTTTGGATTTCTTCATGCTCAATTTTTCACTATTTTTTATCTTTTCTGCATTTTTTTTTTTTTCTTCTTTTCTATTTTTCAATGTTTTTAAATTTTTCAGGATCACTTTTGACTATATACAATAAATAGGATGCTTCTTCATCTAATTTTCTGATACTCTTTTTCTTTATACTCTTTTGTCTACTTCATGTGTAAAATCTTTTTAGGTGTATACTATTGATGGGTTCTTGCAACTCTTCTCCATCACAATTAACTAGTTTGTATGTGCTCATTCCAAAAGAAGAAATAATCACAAAAGGTCCTAACCAATTTTCTTTCCATTTCCCTTTCTTCTCTCTCTACTTGATTTTTAGGGTTTTCTCTTAACACTAGATCACCTATTTGGAATTTCATTGGTTTGATGTGCTTGTTATAATTCCTTAACATTTGATTCTGATACACTTTTAGATGTTCAAAGGCTTGTTGTTGTCTTTCATCTAGAAACTCCAATTATTGTAACCTAGCAACCCTATAGTTTTCTTCACTTAACAATCCATGCAATGAAACTCTTAAGGATGGGACTTCTACCTCCAAAGGCAAAACTACTTCAGCTCCATAAACTAATGAGAATAGTGTAGCTCCTATTGGTGTTCTGACACTTGTCTTATATGCCCATAGAGTAGGATTTATTTGAATATGCCAATCTCTACATGAATTATTTGTTGTCCTCTTCAATATTTTTAAAATATTTGTTGCCTCTGCTTGTCCATTACCTTGCAGGTAATATATTGAAGATGAATGATGTATCATATGTAATTTTGCACATAATTCCTTCAAGTCTTTGTTCTTGAAATGTTTTGCATTATCAGTTATAATGGCTTGAGGAACACCATATCTACAAAAATATGTGATTCAATATGAACATAGAGATCTATTTTCTCGTGGCAGTGGATAATGGCATAGCTTCTACCCATTTGGTGAAGTATTTAGTTGCTGTAATAATGAATCTATGACCATTTGATGATGGTGGATAAATCATCCATATTAAATCCAACCCACATTGATAAAAGGGCCAAGGTGTAGTCATCAGATCTAGTTCTTGTGCTGGCACATGAATTGGGTTTCCATGGTATTGATATTTCTGACAAGTCTTTGCAAAGCGACAAACATATTTCTCCATAAAGGCCAATAATATCCTATCCTAAGAAGTTTCTTTGCTAAGTTTAACCCATTTGAATGTGACCCACAGATTCCTTCATGGATTTCTTGAAAGGCTAAAGTTGATTCCTCCTTCTCTCTACCTTAAAAGTATAAATTGTCTAGACTTTTGTGATACAATGTGTCAGATACAAGGGTGTAATGAGAGGCTTATCTTATGAAATTTCTCTTTTGGTTTTGGGTTTGATCCATGGATAAAGTTTGGTCTTTTAGGTATGTATAAATAGATCCATACCAGGGTGATTCATGTCCCATTAATAAGAAAATGGTGTGGGGATGGGAAGGGTCAAATGCGGGTTGTTCCACTTCTTTTACCAAGAATTCATGTCTTGCGCTTTGGTCCAACATTTGGAGAAGTGAAGCCAATGTAGCCATAGCATTTTTTGCTTTGTTCTTGTCTCTCGACACTTGTTCAAATGTGATCAATGTGAAGTATTTCTTGAGATCTTCTATCATGTTATTGTAAGGTATCAACTTATCATCTTTGGTTTGATACTCATCAGTTGTATGATTAATGACTAATTGAGAATCCCCATATATCTTCAATTATGTCACCTTCCATTCCAAGGCCAATTTGATCCCAATGACTAGTGCCTCATACCCAACTATATTTTTTGTATATGGAAATAGTAGCTTGTATAATTTATGGATTGTTGATCCTTGAGGAGTAATCAATAATATTCATGCTCCTGATCCATGTTGAGTATAAGATCCATCAAAATATAACTTCCATGTTTTTGTCTCAACATTGATTATCTCTGAATCTAGAAATTCTACCTGAATAGGATGTTCATCTTCTAACGGTGCCTCTACTAGTTGGTCTTCTATCACTTGGTCTTTGATTTCCTTTCTATCCACATACTCTATATCAAACTCACTCAACACCATGAACCATTTGGCCCATCTTCTCGTCAAATTTGTTTTTCTTAGGAGGTACTTTAGTGGATCAATTTTTTCTATGAGTCTAATTTTATGAGATAATGTATAATGTCATAGTTTTTGTGAAGAAAAAACCACTACCAAACATTCCCATTCTATGAATGTTGAATTCAACTCATATTTTACCAAGGTTCTGCTTATGTAATAAATGGATTTTTCTTTTCCATTTTCATCCTCTTGAGCCAAGAGTGCCCCTTAAGCATGTTATGTCACTGAGATATACAAAATCAAGGGCTTTCCTCTTATTGGTGGCATAAAAGTAGGTGGATTCATTAGGTCTTTTTTCAGTAATGTGAATGCTTCTTCACATTTATCATCCCATCTAAATATTGTGTCCTTGTGGAGGAGTTGAGTAAGAGAATGGCATTTCTCCGCTAGTTGTGATATGAACCTTTTGATTGACTTGATTCTCCCTTGGAGTGATCTCATTTGGCTTATATTTCTAGGTTCCCCCATTTCCATTATTGCTTTGACTTTTTTATGCAGGATTATCTTGGGTGTAAGACAAATCTTGCATCACCCAAAAATATTTCTAGTTTCTTTCCAATAAGGGTTATCTTATCCAAAGCTACTATTTATGGAAACTTACTATTTTTAGTAAGTTGGTCATATGATCTTGAAATGTTCTAATTTCACAGTTGGATGCTCATCTTAGTCATATCAGCCTACCAGTTGAGTTTCATTGCCACATCATCTCTATTGGTGAAGTTATTAAATTTTTTGGGTATGAAATATTTCAAGTCAATTTTGAAGGCCTTAGAGGCTCCAGATTGCGATCGACCCTGACTAACTAGAGCTTGCACAAGTTAGTCACTGTAGATCAGGTCCTTCCATTTTTGAAAAGTGGTTATAATAGAAAAATAGAGCTACCATTAGAAAGTTATGGCCTCCGGAAGTTGGGGTACCTAAAACTATATTTTGTAATTCTTTTGGAGTCGACCCTATGTAAAATAAAATGAAAATAAATTAATTCTTAGGGAAGTCGGCCTTAAGGGATAAATTTCTGGAACCTTCTTGGGTAGTGGAGATTGCCTATATAAGAAAGGTTTGTAGTGTTGTCTAGGGTAGTTTAGGGTAGTAGATCTGGGTAATGATTCGAGGCTTTGTCCTACAAAATATTGTAAGGCAAAATGCCCATGTGGCTTTGCATATTGTAATTCTGAAATTTGTAATTCCACATTTATGGAGATAATAAGAAGCCCATTTTTTTTTCTTGCAAATTGTTTTTGTTTCTCTATTTTTGTTGTGTGTTTGTGGTATTAAGGGGAGCACCTTTCATCAAGTGGTATCAGAGAAGGAGTTCCTGAGTATGTAAATAGATCACCGATTGTGAGGTAGTTTGCACCAAGACTGTGGTTTAGGGTTTCAACGAGTAGCGCCAAAATGCCTCCATGAAGGGAATGTGGTAGAAGAGATGGTGGTGTGACACCTGAGGTTAGAGTGCTCTAGAGACAAGTGTGAGCATTGCAAGAAGAGATTCACAGAGGAATGAATCTTAATGTCAGAGACAAAAGAGAGGATGAAGTCAAAGAAGAAAATTTTGATCAAGAAGGAGAAGGTGAAATTATGAACCAAGAGGAAGAAAGGTTTTTTCAGGCCATTTTCAAGATCGGGAAAAGACCTAAGATTGAGGTTCCTGCATTTTCAGGAAATCTTAACCCAGAAGAGTTGATCGACTGGATCAATGAATTATAAGAATATTTTGAGTATGAAGACATCAAGGATCCTGATCGGGTCAAGTTTTTGAAGGATAGACTAAAGGGTCATGCGAAGATCTGGTGGCAAGAGATTTAGTTGGAGTGAAATAGAAGAGGAATGGATAAAATCATAAGATGGGATTGGATGGTGGATAAATTGAAGTGACAGTTCATTCCTGTTGATTATGAGCTTAACCTACTGAAGAAATTGAAAAGTTTGAAGAAAGTAAGAAGATCTGTTAAAGAGTATACAGATGAGTTCTATCGAATCCTCATCAGAACAGGCCATGCAAAAGTTGATAAGGAGAAAGTTTCCCATTAACTTAATGGGTTGAGAGCGAGCATTCAGGAGGAGTTGAATTTGGTTTGAATGAATAGTATTGAAGAGGCATACTAGTTTTCCCAAAAAATAGAGGAAATTTTGAACAAGAAGTTTGAGAGATAACAAAATGGAAGAGGTCATGGTGGAAGATCTGGTGGATGGTCATATGGAGGCCGAAATGAAGGTCAGAAAAAGAAGGATGAGGCTAGTAGTAGTCAAAATCAGAGAGGAAACAATTCCAATCATTTCCATGATCAAAATAATAGAGATCAGAGAGAGAGAGGAAGAGGACAAGGTTCAAGGAGAGGAGGCTTTCATGGAACATGTTTTCACTATGGAGAGGAAGTTCATAGGGCGTATGAATGTCCTCAATGCCAAGGAAGGACAGATAGGAGAGCTGAAGGTCAGGCTAGACTTTCACATGTAGATGAAGATGCCAGATCATCACATTCTGAAGATGTTGAAAGAGGAGAAATATTAATTAATAGAAGAGTCCTACTGAGTGGTGAGAATGAACCTGAGAAAAGGATCTGGAGCATGTTTCACACCAGGTGCAAGTGTGAGGATAAGTGTTGTGATATGATTATCAATAGTGGAAGCACTGACAATTTGGTGTTAGAAGAGATGGTCACTAAGTTGAAGATCAAGAGGTGGAAACACCCACATCCATATCGGATTGCCTGGGTATAGGATGACCACAAGTTCATGGTCAGTGAACAGTGCCTAGTGAAGTTCAAGTGAGGTACTATGTGATATCATACCTATGGATGCATGTCATATGTTGTTAGGTAGACCATGGTAGTTTAATGGGTGTGTTGTATGTGATGGTCATGTGAATACCTATTCCTTGACAAAGGATGGAGTGCCACATAAGCTAAATCCATTGAATAACACTGAAGAAAAGGTATGTGGTAATGCAAGAATAATTTTTGTTGATGGAAGAAAATTCCTAGAGGGGTGAGGCATGATCATGTGTTTTTTTCTTTAATTCCAAAAGTTGGTAAAGAGGAAGTAGAAGATGTACTTGTAGAAGTTGCATATTTGTTGAATGAGTTTCAAGATATTGTATCTGATAATGTTCTTGATGGATTACCATTGGTAAGGAAGATCAGTCATTAGATGGACTTGATTCAAGGAGTCAATTTTCCAAATAAGGCAGCACATAGAATGACACTAGTAGAAAGTGAGGAGTTGAACAGACAAGTACATGAGTTGTTACAAAAGGGGTTGATTCAAGAGAGCCTGATTCCATGTGTTGTACCAGTAGTATTAGCACCAAAGAAGAATGGAGAATGGAGGATGTGTACAGATTCCAAGGCAATAAACAAGATTATAATCAAGTATAGGTTTCCATTGCCATGAATGGATGATATTATGGATTGTTTGAGTGGAGTTGTGTATTTCTCAAAGATAGATCTGAAGAGTGGATATCATCAAATTCAAATCAAAGAAGGAGATGAATAGAAGACTACCTTCAAGACAAAGGAATGACTATATGAGTGGTTATAGTCATGCCTTTTGGGCTAACCAATGCACTGAGAACTTTCATGCAGCTCATGAACGAGGTTCTGAAATAATTTATGGGTAAGTTTGTCATTGTTTACCTAGATAATATTTTGATCTTTAGTAAGACATTGGAGGAACATATGATGCATATTCATATGGTGTTTGAGAAGTTAAGAGAAGATAAATTGTTGATTAATTTGAAGAAGTGCAGTTTTGTGAAGAAAGAGTTAGTGTATCTTGGATTTGTAGTTTCAGCAGAAGGTCTAAAAATGGACCTAGAGAAAGTGTAGGATATCCTTGAATGGCCTACTCCAAGGAGTGCTACTGAGGTAAGATATTTTCATGGTCTGGCTAGCTTTTACTAAAAATTTATCAGGAGTTTTAGCAGTATTTGTGGACCCTTGACTGAAACAATGAGAGGGGATAGAAAAGAGTTTAAGTGGACTACTACGGTAGATAAGAGTTTTAAACTATTGAAACAAAAATTTATAGAACAACCTATTTTGGCACTTCCAGATTTTAATAAGGTGTTTCAAGTAGACTGTGATGCTAGTGGTACTACAATAGGATTTGTTATGAGCCAAGAAGGTAAACCTATTGCTTATTTCAGTGAGAAGTTAAATGATGCCAAGAGAAAATATTTTGTTTATGATCAGGAATTTTATGCTATAGTTCAAGCATTAAAGAAGTGGAGACACTATCTTCTTCCTAAGGAGTTTGTTTTTTATACTGATCATCAAGCTTTGCAATATTTGAATAGTTAAGAAAAGTTGAATCAGAGGCATTTTAAATGGGTTGAGTTTTTGCAAAGTTATACATTTGTTGTGAAACACAGGAGTGGAAAGTCTAACAAGGTTGTAGATGCTCTGAGCAGAAGATAAATTTTGCTGAGAGAGATGTAGATTGAGGTGGTTGGGTTCAAGGAAATCAAGAGTTTGTATGTAGAGGATCCTGATTTTGGGGAAGCTTGTAAAGAACTTGTTACTCTAGATAGAACAAAGTGGTTGGATTTTATTATTCAGGATGATATTCTATTTAGAGGGAGTTAGTTTTGCATTCCACGAAGCTCTATGAGGGAGAATCTCATCAAGGAGAAGCATAGTGGAGGATTGGGTAGAAATTTTGGTTGCGATAAAACCCTTGCTTTGGTTAGTGAGAATTATTATTGGCCACAGTTGTAGCAATATTGTTGGCCACAGTTGTACAAAGTTGCAGAGTATGTTAGATGGAAAAGGGAGTAAAGTAGAATATAGGTTTGTATCAGCCATTACCTGTACCAGAAAATCCTTGGGAGGATATTAGTATGGACTTTGTTCTTGGTTTACCAAGGACTCAGTGGGGACATGATTCAATTTTTGTGGTGGTTGACAGATTTTCAAAGATGGCACATTTCATTCCCTACAAGAAGACTAATGATGTTGTTCATGTAGCAGAATTGTTTTTTAGAGAAGTAGTGAGACTACATGGTTTTTCGAAGAGCATAGTTTCAGATCGGGACACTAAGTTTGTTGGATATTTCTGGCACACATTGTGGAAGAAGTTAAAGATAGATTTAAAGTTCAATTCATCACATCATCCATAGACTGATGGACAGATAGAGGTGGTGAATAGGAGTTTGGGGAATTTTCTAAGATGTTTATTTGGAGATAAGCCAATAGGATGGGATTTTATTTTACCACAGATAGAATTTGTATACAATAATTTTGTCAATAGGAGCACCGATAAATCACCATTCTAGATTGTATACAGAAGTAGTCCCAAAAATCCATCTAAGTTGAGGAAGATAGATAAATGAGAAATAAGTAGTACTGAGGCTGAAGATTTTGTAGAACATTTGAAGAACATCCATGAGGAAGTGAGGAAGTATTACGAATATGAATGTGCAGTATAAGGCTAAGGAAGATGAAAAAAGGAGGCATACAAAATTTTAGGTTGAAGATGAAATCATGGTTCATTTGCGGAAGGAGCGATTTCCAATTGGTACATATAACAAGTTGAAAATAAAGAAGTTTGGGCCATGTAAGATACTGAAGAAGCATGATTCAGGAAATGCCTATGAGGTCGAGTTGCCTATTGAGCTGAATATTTTACCAATATTTAACATTTTAGATCTGACAAAGTATTATGAGGGAGGTGTTGAAGATGAGATCACAATAGCACAGTGGAGTATTCCTGCAACCAGTTCAGTTACCAAGGAGATTGAGGATATACTTGATAGTCGGTTGGTAGAAGCACAAGGAACATGATATATGAAGAATATCTAGTCAAATAGAAAGGATGACCTATTGAAGATTCATCATGGCTGACAAAGGAGGAGATTAACCATCTTGGTTTTCCTATGCACACCTGAGTCGTGACAGGGTCACTTCTCAAATTACCCTGGGTGTCTGATGCAGGAGCATCCTGGGTGTAAGAGAAATCTTGCAACACCCAAAAATATTTCTAGTTTCTTTTCAATAAGGGTTATTTATGGAAACTTACTATTTTTAGTAAGTTGGTCATATGATCTCGGAATGTTCTGATTTCACAATTGGAGGTTCATCTTAGTCATATTAGCTTACCAGTTGAGTGTCATTGTCACATCATTTGTATTGGTGAAGTTATTGAGATTTTTGGGTACAAAATCTTTTAGGTCAATTTTGAAGGCCTTAGAGGCTCCAAATAGTGATCGACCCCAGGCTAATTGGAGCTTGTGGGAATCAGGCACTATATATTAGGTCCTGCCATTTCTAAAAAGTGGTTATAATAGAAAAACGGAGCTATGGTTAGAAAGTTATGGCCTCCAAAAGTTGGGATACCTAAAACCATATTTTGTAATTCTTTTGGAGCCAACCCTATGTAAAATAAAATGAAAATAAATTAATTCTTAGGGAAGTCAGCCTTAAGGCTAAATTTCTAGAACCTTCTCGGGCGATGGAAATTGCCTATATAAGAAAGGTCTGTAGTGTTTTCTAGGACAGTTTAGGGTAGTAGATCTAGGTAATGATTTGAGTCTTTGTCGTACAGAATATTGTATGGGAAAATGCCCACGTGGCTTTGCATATTGTAATTCTAAAATTTGTAATTCCACATTTGTGGAGATAATAAGAAGCCCATTTTCTATTCTTGTAAATTGTTGTTGTTTCTCTATTTTTGTTATGTGTTTGTGGTATTAAGGGGAGCACCCTTCATCACTTTTATGGGGTCTACTTCTATTCCTTTAGATGAAACTATTTATCCTAGAAATTTTCCTGATTGTACCCCAAATGCACATTTCTTGGGATTGAGTCTTACTTTGAACTGCTCCAACCTTGTGAATATTTTTTCTAGAATAGGTAGATGTTCTTCCCTTGAATGGGATTTTTCAAGTATATCATCCACATAATCCTCTAGGAATTTATGCATCATATCATGAAAAATAGTAGTCATGGCTCGTTGATAGGTTGCTCCTACATTTTTAAGACCAAAGGGCATAACATTCTAACAAAATGTTCCCCATGCACATGTGAAAGTTATTTTATCTTGATCTTCAGGTGTAATTTTAATCTAGTTGTAGCCACTAAATCCATCCATGAGAGAGAACATTGAGTGAATCATTGTTAAATCCACCATAGCATCTATTCTTGGCAATGGAAAATCATCATTTGGACATGTGAGGTTGATATCTCTAAAATTTGTGCAAATTCTAATAGACTTTTCTACTTTTGAAATGGGCACAATGTTTGATATCCACTGGGCATAGTCGATGGCTTTTATGAATCCCACTTTTAGTAACTTTTCCAATTCCACTTTGACAACAAGTGCTATGTGTGGGTGCATTTTCCTCAATTTTTGTTTAACTGGTCTCACTCCTTCTTTGATGTTTAAATGATGCATTATCAAGTTTGGATCTAGTCCCAGCATATCATCATAGGACCATGCAAAATTTACTTGTCTTTCCTTGAAGAATTTTATGAACTTCTCTTTTTCTTCACTTGATAAGGATGCTAATAGATGTATAACCTTTGGTTCTGATTTTGATCCAATGTTGATTTTCTCTATTGGTTCTATCAAAATAGGTGACCTTTCTGTTGGAAATTTGGTTGAGTTAGATATCAAGTTGTTGTCATTATGGCAACATATAATCTGTATAAAGATCACCTATGACAGAAAGCACTTATGACAGAGCGCAGAGTAAAATTGTCTAAGTATAAGTAGTATTTTCTAGTCTAACTAGAGACAATTTTGGATAGCGATGTTGATAGAAGTAGGCTCAGTGCTTGTGCACTTGAACATGGATAATTCTATATATGATAAAAACACACCTGAAAGCGCAAGTCTGTATGACATGTACATAATGAATTATTGCAGAATTACCGAAGATAGAGTTAGAGCTGACTAAGCAGAGTTAGAAGGCAGAACAAGTAAAATAGTTAAGGGATTATTTTGGTTATCAAAATAATGACTTAACCATACAAGGGACGACATCCTAGATGTTAACTCTTGGCAAGAAAAATTAGTTTTTTATTTTGAAAAGAGTATAAGCTTTGTAAAGCCAACTGCAAAAATTCATTATTCTTAATAACTTGTATAAATGTAAGAATTATGTAATGCGAAGAAGATATAGAAAAGTGATAAGGTAATGTAATGATATGATGCCAAGATATATTTTGTAAAGCAAGAAGATCTTGACAGCAAAGAAGCTAAAGCTATTCGACAGCAGTGAAAGGTTATATACCTTACCTTTTTTAATTTGATATCATTGTACATTACATGTTTGGGCAGTGATCTCATCTTGTAATCATTCTATATTGTATACCAACTCTTAGCAGGGTTGAGGCTTCTAACAAGGCCTAAAGTCCTTTAATCGGGACAGAGACACTATATGCATGTAATAGACTTCTAATAGGGTCAACATCCTTAACCAAATACTTTTGATTAGTGGATCACTTATGGGTATCATCCCCACTGGGGTTTTCCCTTGGCCAGGGCTTCCTCGAGATCAAATAATGTGTTATGAGTTCATTTGCTTTATTTCTTTGCATATTATTTAGTTTACTTTATTTTTCAAGCATCAAGTTAATTTTCTATATCCATAATTGGGAAAAAGTAAAAGTTTTTAGAATACTAATTCACCCCCCCCCCCCCTCTCAGTATTACCTATTTCTAACAATTAGTATCAGAGCTTAGTTACTCGAAAGAAAATTATTCTGAGAAAGCCTAGTAGCTTGAGTAAGATCTCTATGGATATGGATCAACTACAAAAGAATCTTGAAGAAGCTCTTGAATAGATTGATATTCTTACTAAAGAAAGAGATACTCTAAAATGGAAATATGATGATGCAAAGAACTTCATTGAGAAGCTAAAAGAAAATCTTGAAGAACTAAAATCAAAGAAAGAACCTACAATTCAAATAGAAGATTGTGATGAAATTTCAAATTTGAAGAAAGAAAATGAGATCCTTAAACATGAATTAAAGATAGTAGATCTAAAGTTAAGTTTGAAAGATGGAAACGACAAGAATGAATAAAATCTGAAATTGGAGAATGAAGATCTAAAGTCTAAGCTTAGTAAAGTGACATCTGAACTTGAGAAAACCAAATTATAGTATACTGAACTTGAAAAATACAATACAATTTTGAAAGGAGAACTGACACAGTCTAAGCAACATCTTGAGAAACTGTATTCCACCAGTGAGAATATTGATGAACAAATGTCTTATCAAAATCCATTTTATGATAAAACTAGTCTTGGATTTAACTCATTTAAGGTAAGTGAAGAAAGCAAGGAACCAGATCTAAAAGTATCTGAGAACAAAGATGAAAAGAAACTTGATGAAGCCAACAAATCTGAAGATGTACCTCATCCACCTAAAGAAGATGAACCACCTAAAGATACACAAAGACAATTCAAAGGTAGATGTTTTGTATGTAATACATTTGGTCATATGAAGAAAGACTCTATAGGTAAGCAATTCAAACCTCTCAATGGTTATTGTTAAAATTGTCATGGTTTTGGACATAGAGCTATTGATTGTAACAAGCCTCGATTTAATGATAATAATAGTAGTAGAATGTTTAGAGATACTAACCATGCAGATAAGAATCCTGCTGAAGATATGAATAGAAGAAATGGAGTTGTATGTTATAGATGCAACAAGATTGGACACTTTGCCAAAAATTGCAGATCTCAAATCAATCAGACAGGACCGAGATATGGAAACAATGGATTAGTTTGCCAAATATGTAACAAATTTGATCATACAGAAAGATTTTGCAAAATGAACAACATGAGAAATCCCAACAACATGAACTACACAAGGAGAAATGAGAATGAAAGCAACAATCAAAAAGGATGTTATAGTAATTCAGAAGAAATGAAATTTGTTAAAGGTACAAATCAAGGAGATACATTTAGCACATAAGGTAATCAGACAGGTGAAGTATCTGATAGTAAGTGTGAATCTCTTCCTAACCCATCTCAAAGTACTTAATTCATAAAGAATGCATTAGAGTAGGAACTTAGGATAATGTAGAAGTTAGTATAGAAAGAATTGAGTCTTGCGCAGTTAATGTAAGGTAGTATGTGATGTAATGATGCTATGGTTAAGAATGCATGAGCTAATATGAATGTATGCGAGTTCGCAAGAAGTATGAAGTTTTGTAGGAAAATAGGAACAACTTTTTGGAAAGAAGCGGTAAAGGAATTGAATGCAATGTCAGAATCTTAGAAGATTGTGTTAGTACTTTTTCTTGCACACTCTAATTCTAAAAGATAAAATGATAACCAGACATGGGATGTTTATCTGATTGTCATAGATCTACTTCTTCCTACAAATCGGAGGACAAGAAGGGTGCTAACATTTCCAAGGCCTACAACCTTCTTCACTTTGAGTTCCACTCACTCAAGCAGGTACACCTCATTTGGACACACATAATTCCTTATTACATATAATAGGCCTATAGGTATATCACTTTGTGGAATAGTTTTCATACTTTTAGGGAATGAATACCCCGGTGCTCACCAGATCTCATGCAAAATCCCACTTGCATAGAATGAATCTAAAAACTAGGAAAACTTCCCAACTCCTATCAACATGAAAGGGAAAATGTTATCATTTATGTTTTGGTTGGGATGGACCTCTGAAATACCCCAAATCCCTCAAAGACCAGTGCCTTATCCAATGGGCAACAGAGTCAAATGAAATATGCAACAGACAACTTTTGAAATAAGAAAATAACACAGTCTAACATGATGATGCCTTACATCAAATCATGCACCATTGATCAAACTCTACTTACGAATCCACCTGTGTATTCAGATATGCAATCTCCTATTTAAAGAATTTAACTCTCCCCTTGGAAGAGACCCAGAAATAGGAAACACATTGATCAGTAATGTACTAAAAGACAAATATGAAATACTCTTGATATCTCAATTCATACATGCCTGAAAATGAATCCTGAACTCAATTATTTCCTTGAAATAACTCTATTGTGAACTCACAACAGAAAAACTAAAACACCCTAGATGCTTTAACCAATAAATTCAGGAAGAAAATGGAGAAAGTCTGATAGTAGTAAAAATAGTGTTGCAATCCTATTCACAAGATAAACTATTACATACATATCTATCTCAAAAAATAGAGAGGATCAAGAACACCCTATATGAGTAGAAGAGGGAAATATTACAAAAAAGAACCACTCGTGGAACCAGTCCAGAAAAGATCACAGAGAATTTAGACTGCAAGCTTTCTACCCGACCTGGAACTCTCCACCTCTTGAAAAATGGAGAAGAAAAAGAGATAAAGGAAAAAGAGAGCCAACTTCAACCAACTGGCACCTATCAATTCTCATCAAAATATCTTCTAATTCTCTCCAATTCTTTTCTTTCTGCAACTACCTCCATCTTTATAGTCATTTTTCCCTCCAAATCTACATCCTTTTCAAACTAACTTTACCTCTGCAAATAGATTTGATCTCGAAATCAAAACCTCTTACTTCTCTTTCCCACCATTTTGAAACTATAAATGAACACCATCATTGGATTCATCATCTTCTCCCATTTCTAAAAACATATCATATGCCTATGTTTTGATAAAAATCAAGCCTCCACACATTAAATCTCTAATCAGGCTCATCATTTAAATTTTTGGGCTTTATCTTATAGTCTGAACTATGTCAATTTTTTAAATCTTTTGAAATCTTCATATTTTGGCTTTTTCTTTATTATTTGTGCATTTTCTCTCAGAAGCCACTAGGATGTGCCAAGTGTCACTAGTTGATTGGCCACTCAGACTTAACTCAAGCCTTGACCCCTGATTGGTTGATTGGGCAACTACACTTGTTCTCTAGATCTCTAGATTCATTTCTTAACCGTGGTTACACCTAGAGAACTAGTGACTAAGCTATTCTGCAAGTCTCTAAATGATGTCTTGACCCTGGGTTAAATTGGGAGATCTGGCGACCACCTCAGTCTCTGAGTCTTAGAATGTTTCATCACTAACTACCAAGATCAAGTGACCTCGAGACTTCACTAGTCTCTGAATCTCTAAATTTTAGCCACCTAACTGCTAGCATTATGAGACTTGGCATCTAACTACCCACCAGGTTGCCACATATTAGCCTTAACCGCCACTTGATCTTGTGACCTCGCAACAAGGTGCCATGTGTCTACTCTGTCCATCTCATTGATGTCAGCCGTTTGCAAAATTACCTTACCTGTGGGCCCACCGACATGAATCCCAAGGTGGCCTCCAAGAACTCATGCATGCATAGAGCCTTTGCTCTTTGATCTACCTCTTATGTGTGTATGGTTCCATTTAAACATCTCATAGTGCACTTCTGGAGCCAATGTGGGATTAAACTGGGAAGTGTTTTTAAATTTCCATTCAAAATTTCTCCAAGTGCCCAGTTGGCACATGCTCCAATGCAGGCCCACAGGGTTGAGGTGACCACAGCCTCTTCATTTCTTCATTTTATACTACATTAGAGTGCCTATGTATAAAAATACTATGAAACCCCCAAACAGGGTGTATGTGGGATAAACCCACATGCACACCCAACACATTTTTATCCTTCTTTTACCTGTGCAGGTGTGGTCTCCCTCTATTATTTTCTTGTCATGAAACATGCCTTACCTGCTGGCACACGCAAAAACCCTTAGCTTTGTTTTTACTATGTGCAAGTCATCCTTGCCTTGCATTCACGCTAGTAGTCCTCATTTGCACAAGGCAACCACATTCAAAATGAACCTGCAGACACACTATGCACGAACATTTACTCACATGGTAAGCTGCCATTTTCCACACCTTCAAATTGCATAGGCACTTTGTCCTCTCTCTTCATGTGAGGCCTCCTATTGAATTTGTGCAAGGCATTTCACTTGTGTTTTGATGTTTCAAAGTATGATCCACCCAAAACTACAGCCTCCCTACAAGTTCACGCAAGTCACTTGGAATTATTGTATGCTGGCCTCTTTAAAACTAAGTGTGAGTCTCCTTTTCTTGCGCAAGCCTCACACAAGTATTCACACAGCATACCAGTTAATAATATTTGCAGCCCCTTACTTCCTTTTGTGTAGGCATCCATCCACTACAACCTCATGCAAGCCTTTGTAATGCATGCGCTGGCACTTCCTCATGATGTGCCTCCTTTCTTTCACATGAATGCCCCTTTCTATAACCAAAACGTGGCCCAACGTGGACTCCACGCACTCCATTTCTATCAAATGTGCAACTTGCAGCATTCCATTGGCCAACACGTGCCTCCTTTCATTTGACATTTTCTCTGTGACATGGAGATTTGGTTCATCATCAACTAGAACATAGTTTTCTAAATTTAGTATACTTTGGTATAAAGTTTGATTATCACATGAAAGGGCTTTGTTTCCTTGAACATGTAGATCTATAGATTGAAATGGCATTGATTCATTGGAGTTTGAATATGTCTCCTCAACCATTTCTCATGATATTGTTGAATCTTGTGAATTAACCCTGGAATGTCCCTTTGGCTCATCAATCCTGTCACAAACTTGTATGGAAGAAACATTTGCATGCACTGAAGTAAGTTTTCCTTTTGATATAACATATACGAAACAAAATGTTTGAACTTTTCTTATAACATTTGCTACAATATCACCTCTGAATGTCCTTTCAATTGCACTACGAGATGATGATCCCATAACAAGGTTACTGACTTGAATCCATGATACATTTCACAATTGCTCTTGGTATATTATCGTCTTCTAGCACAACAATTTCTATTCGCACTTGCTTGTTTTTGCAAAGTTGCTGGAAAGGTCTTAATAGGCTCGAACTCCCTCTCCTTTTTTATGTATTTTGAATTGACAAAAATGGCAGTGGAGAAGGGGAAAATCCTCCAATGAGTCATACTATTTTCATTCTTCACTTGGTGAAGAAAACACTTAAATTTTTTGGTGGCCACTACTATTACCCCATCAGGGTTGGTAGGATTGTCACTTCACACAGATAAGCTCCACTCTCAACCTTTTGAAATAGTACCCATCTTCTAAATAGCTATTCTTTCTCTCCTCATCAGTGGTTTTTTTATTCAATTCTAAATGAGCAGCTCACTGTGACATATTCCTTGCCACATATTCCACTTTCATCCTTTGCAAAGATTGCCAAATAACACTAGCTGGCATCCGGGAGTCGCTTTGAAAACTGACCAAACGGCCTCACAAGAACACACCATTAGGAGCATACATTGACCCCCAACATGATAGTATGTTGGTTAAAGGAGAACTTCTCAAAGATTCCACCCAAAAGATAATAATGATCAAACATGGCCACTTAGAAACATTGCATGTCTGCACTGCAAAAATCACACAAGTCAGCTCTAGAACTGGCTTCAAAAACTGATCAACTAAAACTTTCATGAACCAAAAACTTAAGCATTGATTCACCCTCATACAAGGAATATGAATCCATAATTAGCATGCCCAGAAAATCAAATGATGAATTATCACCAAACACCAAAGTCATCCTATCAAACATGTTTAGGAAAAGAAATAGTGAAATAAGTAGAAATTTGATTTGGAATTGGCCTGGGAAAGTGGTTAAATAGATTGGAAGAGACCTCAAAATCTATAGGAAAATACACTCCCAGGTTTATAGTATGGAACAACATTCAATTATATCTGACCTTGAACCAAGCGCAAATAGGGATACCTCAAAGTAGGTCACTTAGATCTTTGAACAATGCACTCTCAGAGAATTTTGGCAATTTGCAAATGAAATAGCTTTGGCAAATAGGTCAAACGGGCACATGGGGAGCTAAAAATTGGCATGAACACTCTCTCTCATTCCTACAGCATGACACAACAACTGACATGCAATGACCAATCATAGGGAAAAATATGTAGACCTCCAAAGTGGGCTACTCAGTGAAAATCAGGAAACAGACTAAATGCAGATTTTCAGGAACACCTTCAAATGACCACTTCAAAAACATGCTGAAACTGAAACCCAGGACCTAAAACCTATTAAAAATTTCAAATGATAGGTGATTAACACCCTATCCAAGTGACTTCTCATGAAAATCAATAGGCCCTTTTATTAGTGCACCCGAACTGAGCACCTTTTAATGATTTTCAAAGCACAAATCTGACACTTAGATAAAATTTTCAAAATATGGACTCAAAACATACTCAGATTTTTGAGCTCCAACAAATTGAAAGGTTAAAAGCTTATGATCAATATTATTTGATCATCAAAGCACCTACAAGCAATAAGGAGATCAATACGGAGGTGATTGAGGACAGTTTGTAGGATTTGGTAAAGAATTTCACATCGGATCTATGCAAAGCCCTAAATCATGAAATTGAGGTATTTCACTAAGAAAATCTATCAAGGAAAATAAAAGATTTTGTAGAAGTCATGGATGTATCACTTATTCATCATGTAAGGGATACTGTTAGACCTAGAGTCAAAAGGGAGCCAATAGAACCCTTGGAAGAAGACCCTAGTCTTGCATTATCATCTGTACCAGATGGAGTTTTACATTTAGAAGATGTTAAAGGTTATTTAAGATGTAAAATTGAAACCCTCAATGAAAGAAATTTGACTAAGGAATATGAGAAATTATACAATCAGGTATGTCATTCAAAGTAGGGTTTAAACTTCTTAAAGAAAATGAAATCATGAAGTACTCATTGCAATATGAATTTGATGATGATGAATGCACCAAAATCATTTTAAGCAAAATTCACAATGGGAAGTTTTGGCTAGATGACAAAGGAATAGATATCACTGTAGACCTAATACATGAGGTAACCGATTTGTCTAAAACTGGTGTCATACCTTTTAATGAGAAAAATGTGAAGAAGACAGTATTGGAAAACACCAAGCCACCCTATAATAGTAGAGGGATAGTAATCAGCAAGATATTACAAGATGATGTTAGATATGTGTGCAAGATCTTAACATCCAAGTTTTGTGCTAACTCTAGAGAAGATGACATGGTAGCTAGAATGATTCATGCAGCATATTTGATGTGCGTTGATAAAGTTCAAGTAGATATGTGTGAAATTTTCAGAATTCAGTTATTTGAGAACCTTGAAAAGATAAAGAAAACTAAGAACTCGCAGTTTAGATTCTCATCTTTGATTACATACATATTTTTCCATTTTCTGAGAAGATTTCCATATACTATTGGAGAAGATTGGAATGATAATGGGACCACTATGGACAGAATAAAAAAGGTGTATCTGAGACACCCTATTGACAAGGTTATTGAGAGTGCAACCTTGGTAATCAAAACATTTCAGAACCTGATGAAGAAAAGGTCAAGGATTCCACAAGATATTGTAGAGAAGTAAAAGAGTGAAATATGTTTTATGGTTGACACTGATTTTACCTTTATTGAAGCAGTTGAACCAAGAGTTGAGTTTATATATCCTCTTGGATATGAAGTTTCAAAAATTGAAGTAGAAGAGTATGTGAGTAGATTGCTTAAAAGAAAGATGGTTGTAAACAACTCTAGATTTGGGACTTATGAGGAGAACTTTAACTCTACAAAATCTCTGCATGAGGAAAATTTGGCTAAAAGGAGAGTTGACAGTACCATTAAGAAAATTATTAAGGATACTCGAATGATAGAACATGAATTCAACTGCAGCAACAATAAGAGACAATGGACAAAAAGAAATTTTGTCTATTCCACCCCTGTCATCAGTTGTAGACCAGATTGAAAATGTTCAGAATTTGGAGAAAGTGGTAAAATTTGAAGAGGCACAGGAAACAAGGAAATCAACTAGAACTTCCACCACTCCACCAGGTAAAAGAATAAAGGAAATGGAAAGTGGGCCAGGAAAGAGACAGAAAAAAATATTTACCCCAGTATGAAGAAAGTATCTGACATAAAAGATGATGAAGATACCAGAGTTAATAAGAAGAAATGGAAACCAAAGATAGATAAAGTGAATGCTCAAATCACTAATGATGGAGATTTCTCTAAAATGAACAAATATTATGAGATGTACAACTATTCTAAGAAATTGGACCTAGAAAATGTAGTTGTTAGGCATATGATTTTGGCTGATAAGAAGTTTGACAGTATTCAAGGAAAGATTCCTGATGAATTATTTGAAAAGTTAGTAAACAGAAAGAAAAGAGCTATGGAAGAAGATAAAAAGATAAGAGAGAACTACGTAAGGAAGCTTTGTGACATTAAAGATGAAGATGATTTCAAAGAAATTTTGAAAGATCTTAATACTCATTTGAGGATGAAGAGAAGAACCATCTTGATAATGGGATGGAATTATGAGGAAGTCAATAAAGAAACTGAACAGCAGTTATACAAGTAATGAATTTAGGCCCTAGTGAGCATACAAGTGCACCAAATCAAGCATTGGAAGCTAAGAAATAGAAAAGTCCTACACCATCACCGCCACCATCAATCAACATTGTAGATGAATCAACGAATGTGGAAGGAACAAACATCATTTTGGACAATGAAGACAATCTGTTTAGTAATCTTGAAGACATTGTTGACAATTTAGCCATGGAGAAACAAGACATGATAGAGAACAAGGAAGAAAAGGAAATAGGACAAGAAGAAGAAATAGAACAGAATCAAGCAGGAACACTAGATAAAATAGAGGAAGCAGGACAGAAAGAACAAGTACCGATCAGTCCTACACCCAAGGTAGTAGCAGAGAAGACACAAACTAGATCAATTTTTTCTAATCTTGGACAAAAATTAGATGATGATGATCAAATAGAGCTGACCTCATCTCTGAATAAAATCATTGGCAAAAACAAGAAAGTTAAAAGCCTTGAGGGATCACTCATTGAAGTAACACAAAAATTGTAGAATGTTATAACTAGACAGATTAATGAAGTTGATCCTCGGGTCAAAGAAAAAGAAGTTGTGAAGGCATTTGATAGTAAATTCACAAATTTATCAAACATGGTTACAGTTAAAGCACAAGCAACCTATGAAGCAAAAATATTTTAGGATATATGTTAGAATATCAGGAATGACATTGATAATTTGGACATTGGCATAAAAGAACTAAGAAGAAGTTTGGAGAAAGGAAAATCTTTGGACAAACAATGCACAAAATCAGAAGATAATGTATCTGATATAGCAGAGAAGATAAAAGAAAAAAGGGCAGAAATTCAAACAGCAGCAAATCTCTTAGCAAATCCAAATGTGAAGATATCTGATACTAAGAAGACAATAAGAAAATTGTATGATGATATAAGGATTCTAAGTGAAGAAAAGGAAAGGAAATTGAGAAGATTCTCTCTATTAAGAGAGCATATTTCAATTAAAATAAGTATTCTTGAGAGTCAATTAGAAGAATTATTGGACTACAACTAATTTGGAATCTGATTGAAGGATCTATGATTGCAAGATAATTGAGAAGTTGCTGATTAGATATGTAATATGATTAAAGCAGTATTATGTTGTCATTGATGTCAACTAGTTTGACAACACTTATCTTAAGTTACTACACCGAGACATCTGAAGAAAAGTGGAAAAGAGATGAAGAACAGAGAATTCTACATGAGGAAAGATGTACATGACAGATGAGGATAAGGAACACATTGAGTAACTTATTGATGAGTCTATGACTTGATGATATTGACTTTAGTATGATGCATTCATCTATAATGGAGTATAGAGTTGAAAGACACAAAGTAGTGTTGTCGGTAAATGAAGCATTTTTAGTATACACTGACAGAGTGTAGTGTATACTGACCGTAGTATTAATCGAGCAGTGTTCACCAACACATTCTTTGTTAACCGAGCAGAATAGAATGAACTAAATGATTAGTTTAAGCTGATAGGAATGATGAGCCGGTAGAAGTATAACATCGAGGTAACAGATAATGTTTGTTACACAGATCAATGGCTAACAAAATTCAAAGAAGATCTAATGGAGAAGATTGAAATGTGTTATTGAAACAAGTACTGAGAAAGTTTTAAGTGGCAAAATCTATGAATGTGATTAAGTGGCAAAAAAATAATGGTGGAGAAGAAAATGATTTACTCGTCTATATAAGAGAAAAAAAATTCTTTAGTAAAAGCCCAGAGGAGAAGAAGAAGCTGCAGGAATTTCGTGTGAACAAGCTTTCATGCATTCTGATCATAATGGTTAGTGAGAACCAAGTTGTAGAACATTTACTGAGCTACAAAGAGCTATTATCAACGGATAGTAAGTTGATACAGTATTGAAACTGAAGTGAAATATTGATCAGAAGGATTTGTATGGACTAAATATTGATTTGTAATCTACAATTGAAGTTGTATTAAGGCAGGTATTTTACTGTTACATATTTAACCATTGTATACAGTTCAAATCTCTTAACCGAGTGGACTCTGAAAGTCTCATGATGTATCATTCATAGAATAAACATTGTTATCCTATCAACCCATAGTGAATGTTGGTTGGATGATAACTTCTAGTCTAAAATCCTCTAACAAGGTCACACCTAACAGTGTGTTTGTAATCTTTAACAGGGTTGGGTCTTAACTGACCTCACTTCAGAAGAGTGAACAATTTTGGGTTGCCGGTCCCAGGTGGTTTTTTCCTTTACAAGGTTTCCACATTAAATCTTTCATGTCATGTGTTGATTGTGATGTTTGTTTGTTATCATACTTTGCATGTTACATGGTAGATTTGATCAGTAAACAGTTTAGTATTTAGACAGGTAATCGGTAAAAGCATAGACAGTGATAGTTATTATTACTTACCAATGAGCAGAAAGTGAAGAAATTGTTTTGAATTATACATTTTGAATTGGGACACTGGATAACTGATTCACCCCCCTCTTGGTTATTCTAACAATCGGTATCAAAGTGCTAGTTTCTTAGAACAGAGTTTTAAGGACTTAAGCATAAAGGTCTCAAGATGTATAAGAGGGAAGTACCAAAATTGAATAAAGAGAACTTCACAATATGGCAAAGTAGAATGAAGCTGTACATATCTAGAATTGGGAACTCAGCACTAGATCTGATGCAAAATGGCTACATGCAACCGCCCACTGGTCCCCTAACTATTGATCAACTAAAGGATAAGCATGAACACAATGTTACTATGATGGAACTTGTTGCTGCCTATACCGATGCTTAATTTGAAGATATCAAGACATGCACAACTGCCAAAGGAATGTGGGATAATTTAGCACAAATCTACAGTGGAGATCTGAATGTCAAAAGAGCTAGAGCTAAAAGATTGAGAGGCAGATTTGATGATATGAGAATGAAAGAAGGTGAAAATATTGTCCAATATTCAAATAGACTCAAAGAGGTGGTACATGCTATTAGAGCATCTAATGGAGTAATTGATGATGAAACAGTGATAAGCAAGATTCTTAGAACTTTGCTACCAATTTATGCAATCAGGATTTCTACAATTCATGAAACAAAAGCTACATCCAACCTTACTCTTGACACTCTGATTGGTAAACTTACAACCTTTGAATTAAACAACTTTGATAACAGTGTTTTTCCTTCTGTTGAATCCACTTTCATGTGTTCTCTAAAGATTGGAAAGTCTAGTAGGAATGGTAAGAATTGTGATAGTGAAGACAATACCGATAATGAACTTGAAGAGCTTAAAGCACTTATGGCCAGAAGATTTCCCAAAGGAAAAGGAAAGTATAGAGGCAAGCTACCTTTAGCATGCTTTAACTATAAAGAAGTCAGTCACATTGTTGCTAGATGTCCTCAGAAGAAAGATGATGATAGATCTAAAGACCGATCTGATGGAAGCTATGGAAAAAGAGTCAATAGAGGTTACCGACACAACAACAGAGACAACCGAGATGAAAAAGGCAAAAAGGTATGTTACATAGCCGAAGATATTGAAACTGAATTTGATTGTGATGATGATATAGAAGTTGTATTTGTTGCTATGAAAGATGACTCGGAAGAGGAAGAGAAACATGAAGAGACAACCCTGATCTCTAAAGTAAGCAAAAATGATACATGGATCATAGACAGTGGCTGCACACATCATATGACCGGTGATGTAGAGAAGTTTGATCATCTTGTTGAATGTAATGGAGGATCTATGAGAATGGGAAATGATGCACATTTTATGGTAAGAGGTAAAGGCTCACTAATGATCAATGATAGATTACAATGTGAAAATGCATATTGGGTAGATGGACTAAACTATAATCTGATAAGTGTGGCACAGTTGAATAATTCAAGCCACCGACTAGCTTTTGAGAGCAAAAAGGTGAAGATTTATGATGATGGAGGAAGACTTGTCAAAACTGGTACACAATCCAAAGGTAATCTATTCTATCTTGATATGGATTAGTCTTCTTGTTTGCTAATAAAAGATGAAGATGCTTGTTTGTGGCACCGAAGGTTATGCCATGTGAACTTTGACAACATGATCAAGATTAGTAGAAAGAAAAGAGTTAGAGGACTACCTAACTTAACAAAACCTGATCATGTTATGTGTCATGAATGTCAAAGAGGTAAGATGAATAAATCTAGTTTTAAAAGCAAAGACTACTCAACAAAGAAGATACTTGAGTTGGTTCATACTGACCTATGTGGTCCTATGAGAACTCAGAGCTATTCTAGTGATAAATATTTTATTCTTTTTGTTGATGATTATACTAGACTGATGACTGTTATGTTCTTGAAAGAGAAATCTAAAGCTTTCAAAATGTTTAAATGGTATAAAGCTAAGGTAGAGAAAGAAATCAAAAAGGAAATAAAATGTTGAAGATCTGATAGAGGAGGTGAATTCATCTCTGATGAATTTACTAACTTTTGCAATGAGCATGGAATCAAGAGGCAGGTATCTGCACCGAGGAAACCTCAGCAAAATGGCATTGCTAAAAGAAGGAATAGGTCTATAATTGATTGTGCAAGAACACTGATGATACAGAAGAATGTTGCTCAGACATATTGGAGGGAACCTATCAGCACAGCTATATATGTTCTTAATCAAGTACAACTGAAGGACTCTAACTGAACATCTTATGAACTATGGTTTGGACACAAACCTACTATAAGTTATTTTAAAAAATTTGTAAGTAAATGCTTTATCTTGAAAGATGAGAGAAATGGAAAATTTGACTCTACAGGAGATGAAGGGATATTTTTGGGATATTCCACTACAAGTAAAGCATACAAATGTTTGAATAAGGCTACAAATAAGATTTTTGAAAGTACTAATGTTCGTGTTGATGAATTTGATGATAAGTACACTAAGGAAAGTACAAAGGAATTGAAAGACTATCATAGATTCACTTACATTGAATATCCAAAGTGTTTACCGACACCGCAGACAGTGTCAACCGGTCAGCAGGGAATCAATGCAGTACAACAGGCACCACAAACCAGTGAACATGAAGAAGCTACCGAGCAAGAAAATGACCCTGAGTAGGATGAACAAGAAAGGAGAAATCAAGTCTTGGCTAGTTTTGTCAGAAGACATCATCTTGAAACACAAATCATTGGAGACAGACATACTGGAATGCAAACCAAAAGCAAAACAAGACAAGGTACATGTTTAATTTGTGAATTTGAACCTAAGACTGTGAAAGTTGCATTAGAGAATGAAGAATGGGTTAATGCAATGAAGGAGAAAATAGAACAAATTGAAAAGAACAAAACCTGGTCCTTAGTATCCTGACCAAAAGTTAAGAATGTTATCGGTACCAAGTGGATATACAGCAATAAATTGAATGAAAATGGTGAAGTCACAAGAAATAAAGCTAGATTAGTATGCAAGGGATATGCATAGGAGGAAGGCATTGACTATGGTGAGACATTTTCCCCTGTTGCTAGATTAAAAGGAGTTAGAATGCTACTTGCATATGTTGCACATAAGAAATTCAAAGAATATCAAATGGACGTGAAGTCAGCATTTTTGAATGGTATACTTGAAGAAGAAGTCTACATTGAACAACCTGAAGGATTTGTTGATCCCAACAACAAAGACATGGTATGTAGATTACATAAAGCTTTATATGGACTAAAGAAAGCACTAAGAGCATGGTATGAAAGACTATATACTTACTTGTTAAGTATTGGATTTGTTAGAACAAGTGAAAACAATAATCTATATGTGAAAGGTGATACTGATGATACTATTATCATTGTTGAAATTTTTGTTGATGACATTATCTTTGGAGGCTCAGATCTTGTCTGAAAGGCATTTGCTAATTAAATGCAAAAGGAATTTGAAATGTCTATGTTTGGAGAGATTAAGTTCTTTCTTGGACTACAAGTGATTCAGCAGAGTGATGGGATATTCATCACACAATCTAAATACATAAAGGAAGTACTGAAGACATTTGGCATGGAAGATGCTAAACTTGTAGGAACACCGATGGCTACTGGATGCAAATTGACAAAGGAGGATGAAACTATCGAGGTAAACCAGACACTGTACCGATCCATGATTGGTAAGTTAATGTACGTAGTTCATAGTAGGCCAGATATAGCACATGTTGTAGGAATTGTTGCAAGATTTTTTGCTAATCCTAGAGAATCACACATGATAGCTACAAAAAGGATCTTAAGATACTTGAAGAAAATAGAAAATTATGGATTATGGTATTCTAAGGAAGGGAAGTTTGAACTGAAAGTTTACACTGATGCTCATTGGGTTGGAAATGTGGATGATAGAAAAAGCACCACCAGAGGATCATTTTTCTTTGGTGAAAGACTTGTAACCTGGACAAGTAAAAAGTAGGTTTTTATTTCTCAGTCTATAGCTGAAGCAGAATATGTTGCTGCTGCTACTAACTATTCAAACATTGCATATATCAAACAAGTGTTGGAAGGAATGAATGAGGTAATCACTGACCCGGTGATTATATATTGTGACAACACTAGTGCAATTAATATTTCAAAGAATCATATGATGCACTCTAAGACAAAGCATATATCTATTAAGTATCATTACTTGAGAGAACAAGTGCAAGAGAAGAAAGTTAAGTTAGAATTTTTTACATCCAAAGAACAACTTGTAGATATTTTTACAAAACCCCTACCGAAGGACACATTTGAATACTTGAGGACTAGACTTGGGGTCCATCCCCTGTCTATTAGTCACTAAGGTGATTTGGATGTTGCATCAGCCAATTATTATCAGAAAATTATTCATGTTAATGCAGCATAGCTCACACTTTGAATCTTGTTCAAGGTTGTGATTAAGTTTGATAACTTGAACTGATGAGAAATCAGTATACAAAGATACAGAGGAAGTACTGAACACCACAGAGAGTTACTTGGCTACTAAAGAGCTGATTGTTTTATTTGTTTCTTTGGCATTGTTGTCAAAGGGAGAGATAAACAATATGAAATGAAAAAGGGAGAGATAAACTGAAAAGGGGAGAGATTAAAACCACATATGCAAGCATCGATGACAATTATCTAAGGGGGAGACAATCTGAATGAGACTAAGTACTGAAGATCAGTTATAGAGAACAAAAGCAGGAACAAGAGAACTAAAAAGATCACAACTACATAAAGGTAAAGTTGTATTACTTAATGTTGGTTTAGTAACATAGTGATTAAACATATTAAGTCTATTTGACTTACAACATTTGTTTACAAAGTTGTAGAATGTATGTTTGGTATGTGTATGGTACATTTCATATTACTTGAGTTGCCATCAATGCCAAAGGGAGAGACTGTTGGACTACAACTGATTTGGAATCTGATTGAAGGATTTGTGATTGCAAGATCACTGAGAAGTTGCTGATTAGATATGTAATATGATTAAATTATTATTATGTTATCATTGATGTCAACTAGTTTGACAACACTTATCTTAATTTACTACACCAAGACGTCTGAAGAAAAGTGGAAAAGAGATGAAGAACAAAGAATTCTACATGAGGAAAGATGTACATGACAGATGAGGATAAGCAACACATTGAGTAACTTATTGATGATTCTATGACTTGATGATATTGACTTTAGTATATTGCATTCATCTATAATGGAGTATAGAATTGAAACTGATGAAGGGTGCTCCCCTTAATACCACAAACACATAACAGAAATAGAGAAACAACAACAGTAATATGCAAGAACAGAAAATTGGCTTCTTATTATGTCCACAAATGTGGAATTACAAACTTTCAGAATTACAATATGCAAAGCCACATGGGCATTCCTTACAACATTCTGTAGGACAAAGCCTCAAATCAATACCCAGATCTACTACCCAGAACTATTCTGAACTGCCTAAGACAATAATACAGCCTTCCTTATATAGGCAATTTTCCACCGCCTGGGAAGGTTCCAGAATTTTAGTCAATAAGGCCGACCAAACTTAGAATTATTTTATTTTACATTTTATTACATCATAGTCGGCTCAAGATAACCTTTGAAACCCGAACAGAAATTTTGAAGAAAATTATTTTTTGCCATTTCGGGTGGCCCAACTTCCGAAGACCATAAGTCATCACCAGTTGACCCGATCGGCTATTATAACCCCATTTCGAAAATGCCACGAAGCGCTCTACAGGCTTGACTTGCGCAAGCGCCCGTCACCCAAATTTTTGACCTCATCCGGGGCCTTTAAAGCCTTCAAAACTGAGTTCAAAGTTTCTGTACCCTGCTGCCAATACCGAAAATCTTCAATATCTTCCAATATACACTTGATCTGGCAATGAAACTTTACTGGCAGACTTATATGACCAAAATCAACCCCCAAGAAAGAAATCAGATCATTCTGAGCACATACAAAAATTACCAAAAATAGTAACTTTCCATAAATAGCAGCTCTGCACAAAATAGCCTTTATTGAATACAAAAGCAAAAATATTTTTGGGTGATGCAAGATTTCTCTTACACCCAGGATGCTCCTACATCAGACACCTGGGGTAATTTGAGAAGTGACCCTGTCACGACTCAGGTGTGCAGAGGAAAACCAAGACGGCTAACCTCCTCCTTTGTCAGCCATGATGAATCTTCAACAGGTTGTCCTTTCCACTTGACCAAATATTCTTCATATGTCTTGTTCCTTGTGCTTCTACCAACACGACTGTCCAGTATATCTTCGATCTCCTTAGTGTCTGAACTAGTTGCTGGAATACTCCACTGTGCTGCTGTGATCTCATCTTCAACACCTCCTTCATGATACTCTGTCAGATCTGAAATGTTAAACACTGGTGAAATATTTAGCTCAGTAGGCAATTCTACCTCATATGCGTTTCCTGAATCATGTTTCTTCAGTATCTTACATGGTCCAAACTTCTTCATTTTCAGCTTGTTATATGTACCAACTGGAAACCGCTCCTTCCGCAAATGAACCATGACTTCATCACCAACCTAAAATTCCTTATACCTCCTTTTCTCATCTGCCTTAGCCTTATACTGTGCATTCATCTTGGTAATATGCTTCCTCACCTCCTCATGGATGTTCTTCAAGTGTTTTGCAAAATCCTCAGCTTCAGCACTACTTATTTCTCCTTTATCTATCTTCCTCAATTCAAATGCATTTCTTGGACTACTTCCATATACAATCTGGAATGGTGATTTACCAGTGCTCCTGTTGACAGAATTATTGTATGCAAATTCCGCCTGTGGTAAAATCAAATCCCATCCTGTTGGCTTATCTCCAACCAAACATCTCAGCAAATTTCCCAAACTCCTATTCACCACCTCTGTCTGTCCATCAGTCTGTGGATGATGTGATGAACTGAACTTTAAATCTGTCTTCAACTTCTTCCACAACGTACGCCAGAAATATCTAACAAACTTAGTGTCCCGATCTGAAACTATGGTCTTTGGCAAACCATGAAGTCTCACTACTTCTCTGAAAAACAATTCTGCTACATGAACAGC
Organism: Chamaecyparis obtusa; assembly: GCA_027943335.1. Lineage (NCBI taxonomy): Eukaryota > Viridiplantae > Streptophyta > Pinopsida > Cupressales > Cupressaceae > Chamaecyparis > Chamaecyparis obtusa. Next base: position 2,364,974 of record BSBK01002174.1, on the reverse strand, counting down.
ATCATTAGTCTTCTTGCAGGGAATGAAATGTGCCATCTTTGAAAATCTATCAACTACTACAAAAATTGAATCATGTCCCCGCTGTGTCCTCGGTAAACCAAGAACAAAGTCCATGCTGATATCCTCCCAAGGCTTCTCTGGTACAGATAATGGCTGATACAACCCTGTATTCTGCTTCACTCCTTTTGCCATCTGACATACTCTGCAACTCTGTACAAACTTCTTCACATCTTGCTGCAACTGTGGCCAATAATAATTCTCACTAACCAAACCAAAGGTTTTATCACGACCAAAATATCCAGCCAATCCTCCACTATGCTTCTCCTTGATGAGATTCTCCCTCATAGAACTTTGTGGAATGCACAACTGACTCCCTCTGAATAGCATATCATCCTGGATGATGAAATCCAACCATTTCGTCCTGTCTAGAGTAACAGGTTCTGTACAAGCTTTCCAAGCTTCACCAAAATCAGGATCCTCTGGATACAAATTCTTGAGTTCCTTGAACCCAACCACTTCAATCTGCATTTCTATCAGCAATAGTTGTCTTCTGCTAAGAGCATCTGCAACCCTATTAGACTTTCCACTCCTGTGTTTCAAAAAAAATGTATAACTCTGCAAAAACTCAACCCATTTCAAATGCCTCTGATTCAACTTTCCTTGACTATTCAAATATTGCAAAGCTTGATGATCAGTATACAAAACAAACTCCTTAGGAAGCAGATAATGTCTCCACTTCTTTAATGCCTGAACTATAGCATAAAATTCCTGATCATAAATAGAATATTTCCTCTTGGCATCATTTAACTTCTCACTGAAATAAGCAACGGGTTTACCTTCTTGGCTCATAACAGCTCCTATTGCAGTACCACTAGCATCACAATCTACTTGAAACACCTTATTAAAATTTGGAAGTGCTAAAACAGGTTGTTCTGTAACTTTTTGTTTCAACAATTGAAAACTCTTTTCTGCCCCATTAGTCCACTTAAACTCTTTTCTATCCCCTCTCATTGTTTCAGTCAAGGGACCACAAATACTGCTAAAATTTTTGATAAACTTTCTGTAAAAGCTAGCCAAATCATGAAAAGATCTTACCTCAGTAGCATTCCTTGGAGTAGGCCATTCAAGGATAGCCTGTACCTTCTCTGGGTCCATTTTTAGACCTTCTGCTGAAACTACAAATCCCAAATACACCAACTCTTTCTTCACAAAACTGCACTTCTTCAAATTAATCAACAATTTCTCTTCTCTCAACTTCTCAAATACTATACGAATATGCATCATATGCTCATCCAATGTCTTACTAAAGATCAAAATATCATCTAGGTAAACAATGACAAACTTACCTAGAAATTCTTTCAGAACCTCGTTCATGAGCCGCATGAAAGTGCTCGGTGCATTGGTTAGCCCAAAAAGCATGACTAACCACTCATATAGTCCTTCCTTTGTCTTGAAGGCAGTCTTCCATTCATCTCCTTCTCTGATCTGAATCTGGTGATATCCACTTTTCAGATCTATCTTTGAGAAATACACAGCTCCACTCAAACAGTCCATAATATCATCCATTCATGGCAATGGAAACCTATACTTGATTGTGATCTTGTTTATTGCTCTGGAATCTGTACACATCCTCCATTCTCCATTCTTCTTTGGTGCTAATACCGCTGGTACAGCACAGGGACTCAGACTCTCACGGATCAATCCTTTCTGTAACAGTTCATGTACTTGTCTATTCAACTCCTCACTTTCTACAGGTGTCATTCTGTGTGCTACCTTATTCGGCAAACTCGCTCCTGGGATCAAGTCTATCTGATGACTGATCTTCCTGACTGGTGGTAATCCATCAGGCACGTTATCGGATACAATATCTTGAAACTCATTCAACAAATCTGCAACTTCTACAGGAACATCTTCTACTTCCTCTTTACCAGCTTTTGGAATTAAAGCAAAACATACATGCTCATGCCTCATACCATCTAGGAAATTTTTTCCATCAACAAAAGTTATCCTTGCATTACCACATACCTTTTCTTCAGTCTCCTTCAATGGTTTTAGCTTATGTCGCACTCCATCTTTTGTCAGGGAATAGGTATTCGCACGACCATCATGTACAGCACATCTGTCAAACTGCCAGGGTCTACCCAACAACATATGACATGCATCCATAGATATGATATCACACAATACCTCATCTTGGTATCCGCCAATCTTGAACTTCACTAGGCATTGTTCATTGACCATGACCTTGTGGTCATCCTGTACCCAGGCAATCCGATATGGATGTGGGTGTTTCTGTCTCTTGAGCTTCAACTTTGTCACCATCTCTTCTGACACCAAATTGTCAGTGCTTCCACTATCAATAATCACATCACAACATTTACCTTCACACTTGCACCTGGTGTGAAACAGGCTCCTCCTTTGTTCAGGTTCATTCTCACCACTCAACAGGACTCTTCTGTTAATCAACGTTTCTCCTCTTTCAGCATCTTCAAAATTTGATGATCTGGCATCTTCATCTACATGTGCAACTCTGGCCTGGCTTTCATTTCTCCTATCCGTTCTGCCTTGGCGCTGAGGACATTCAAATGCCCTATGACCTTCTTCTCCACAGTGAAAACATGTTCCACGGAAGCCACCTCTTCCAGATCCTTGTCCTCTTCCTCTTCCTCTCTGATCTCTATTATTCTGATCCTGGAAGTGATTGGAATTATTTCCTCGCTGATTTTGACTGCTACTGGCCTCATCCTTCTTTTTCGGATCTTCATTTCGGCCACCATATGACCGTCCACCAGATCGTCCACCGCGACCTCTTCCATTTTGTCTGCTCTCGAACTTCTTGTTCAGCTTTTCCTCTACTTTTAGGGCAAATTGGTATGCCTCCTCAATACTGTTCATTCGAACCAGATTCAACTCCTCCTGAATGCTTGGCCTTAACCCATTAAGGTATCGGGCAACTTTCTCCTTATCAGCTTCGGCATGGCCTGTTCTGATGAGGAGTCGATAGAACTCCTCTGTATACTCCTGAACAGATTTTCCTGCTTGCTTCAAACTTTGCATTTTCTTCAGTAGGTCAAGCTCATAATCAACAGGAATGAACTGTCGCTTCAATATTTCCACCATCCGATCCCATCTTGTGATTTTATCTTTCCCTCTTCTATTTCGCTCCAATTGAATTTCTTGCCACCAGATCTTCGCATGACCTTTCAGTCTGGCCTTCGCAAATTTGACCCTATCAGGATCCTCAACATCTTCATACTCAAAATACTCCTCACATTCATTGATCCAGTCGATCAATTCCTCTGGGTTAAGATTTCCAGAAAATGTAGGAACCTCAATCTTAGGTCTTTTCCCAATCTTGGAAATTGCCTGAAAAAGTCTTTCTTCCTCCTGGTTCACAATTTCAGCTTCTCCTTCTTGATATTCTTCTTCGGCTTCATCCTCGCTTTCATCTCTGACATTAAGATTCATTCCTCTGTGAATCTCTTCTTACAATGCTCGCACTTGTCTCTGCAGCTCTCTAACCTCAGGTGTTACAACATCAGCTCTTCCGCCACGTTCCCTTCGTGGAGGCATTTTCATGATGCGCGTTGAAACCCTAGCCACAGTCCTGGTGCAAACTGCCTCACAGTCGGTGATCTGTTTACACACTCAAGAACTCCTGCTCTGATACCACTTGATGAAGGGTGCTCCCCTTAATACCACAAACACATAACAGAAATAGAGAAACAACAACAGTAATATGCAAGAACAGAAAATTGGCTTCTTATTATGTCCACAAATGTGGAATTACAAACTTTCAGAATTACAATATGCAAAGCCACATGGGCATTCCTTACAACATTCTGTAGGACAAAGCCTTAAATCAATACCCAGATCTACTACCCAGAACTATTCTGAACTGCCTAAGACAATAATACAGCCTTCCTTATATAGGCAATTTTCCACCGCCTGGGAAGGTTCCAAAATTTTAGTCAATAAGGCCGACCAAACTTAGAATTATTTTATTTTACATTTTATTACATCATAGTCGGCTCAAGATAACCTTTGAAACCCGAACAGAAATTTTGAAGAAAATTATTTTTCGCCATTTCGGGTGGCCCAACTTCCGAAGACCATAAGTCATCACCAGTTGACCCGATCGGCTATTATAACCCCATTTTGGAAATGCCACGAAGTGCTCTACAGGCTTGACCTGCGCAAGCACCCGTCACCCAAATTTTTGACCTCATCTGGGGCCTCTAAAGCCTTCAAAACTGAGTTCAAAGTTTTTGTACCCTGCTGCCAATACCGAAAATCTTCAATATCTTCCAATATACACTTGATCTGGCAATGAAACTTTACTGGCAGACTTATATGACCAAAATCAACCCCCAAGAAAGAAATCAAATCATTCTGAGCACATACAAAAATTACCAAAAATAGTAACTTTCCATAAATAGCAGCTCTGCACAAAATAGCCTTTATTGAATACAAAAGCAGAAATATTTTTGGGTGATGCAAGATTGCTCTTACACCCAAGATGCTCCTGCATCAGAAACACACAAAGCAGTGTTGTCGGTAAATGAAGCATTTTTAGTATACACCGACAGAGTGTAGTGTATACCGACCATAGTATTAATTGAGCAGTGTTCACCGATGCATTCTTTGTTAACCAAGCAAAATAGAATGAATTAAATGATTAGTTTAAGCCGATAGGAATGATGAGCTGGTAGAAGTATAACATCGAGGTAACAGATAATGTTTGTTACACAGATCAACGGCTGACAAAATTCAAAGATCTAATGGATAAGATTGAAACATGTTATTGACACAAGTACCGAGAAAAGTTTTAAGCAACAAAATCTATGAATGTGATTAAGTGGCAAAATCTGATGGTCAAGAAGAAAATGATTTACTCATCTATATAAGAGAACATAATTTCTTTAGTAAAATCCCAAAGGAGAAGAAGAAGCTGCGGGAATTTTGCATGAACAAGCTTTCATGCATTTTGATCATACTGGTTAGTGAGAACCGAGCTGCAGAACATTTACCGAGCTACAAAGAGCTATTACCGATGGATAGTAAGTTGATACAGTATTGAAACTGAAGTGAAATATTGATTAGAAGGATTTGCATGGACTAAATATTGATTTGTAATCTACAATTGAAGTTGTATTAAGGCAGGTCATTTTACTGTTACATATTTAACCATTGTATATAGTTCAAATCTCTTAACCGAGTGGACTCTGAAAGTCTCATGATGTATCATTCATAGAATGAACATTGTTATCCTGTCAACCCATAGTGAATGCTGGTTGGATGATAACTTCTAGTCTAAAATCCTCTAACAAGGTCACACTTGACAATGTGTTTGTAACCTTTAACAGGGTTGGGTTTTAACCGACCACACTTCAGAAGAGTGAACAATTTTGGGTTGCCGGTCCCAGGTGGTTTTTCCCTTTACAAGGTTTCCACATTAATTATTTCATGTTATGTGTTGATTGTGATTTTTTTTGTTATCATACTTTGCATGTTACATGGTAGATTTGATCGGTAAACAGTTTAGCATTTAGACTGGTAATCGGTAAAGGCATAGACAGTGATAGTTATTATTGCTTACCAACGAGCAGAAAGTGAAGAAATTGTTTTGAATTATACATTTTGAATTGGGACACTAGATAACTAATTCACCCCCCTCTCAGTTATTCTAACAAGAATGTCTTACCTCTAAGACATCCTACGAGAAATTTCACTATGAAAACCTTAAGGCATGTGAAATAGCATCGTATTGTTTATGTGCACTCCTTAGTGTTTCAAACACTATTAAGAAATCATGGGAGAAGGAGTTGGAAAGTATAAAGACAACTTTTGTAGATTGTGTTGCAAGCCTATCGACCTTTCAATCTTGAATTCAAAGGTAAACATCTTTGTTGAACATTTTTGGCACCCTTTTTTGTCCTTGTTGTCAAAGGGGGAGTGATAACATAAAATTGTAAGATGTATAGATAATTTTTGTATAGTATATATGGAGGCATATTCCTAGGGGGAGTATAGACTTTATATAAGATATTTGGAGATATAAGGATAGTGAAGAATTTTTGTTATGGCCACATTTTTTAAGTTTTTTTATGACTTAGCCAGTTTTCTTATATGTTGCCACCAATGACAAAGGGGGAGATTATTGGCAATTTGGCTGAGTTAGATATCAAGTTGTTGTCATTATGGCAACATATAATGTTGGAAAGTTGGCTATACTGATGTATATGACTTGATATAGTGTTTTCATTATGGCAAAAAAGTCATATAGCAGTTTGGAGTTAGCGCACTTGAAGAGAAGATCATAAATAAGTTAAGTGTTGAAGACTGGACAGTGTATAGAGTTCCTATAGCTCAGAGCATCAGTGCGCATGCTTATGGAATAATTATGGTATGCACCCTAGAAGTTAAGTTGGTTAGGCTATATTATTTTTTATTCTAAGAATGCATGATTAGATGTGCAAGGATGAGAAAGTTATAGTCAGTTGAAGTTGCACAACCAGTGTGTGCCAGTGAAGAACAGAGCTTGAAGCTGACAATTAGTATTTTGGTTTGTGGTTATAATGTAATGTTGTAAAGGCTATGCACCCATTGTATTTAGGTTTTTGACATGTTTATATGTTTAATTGTAAGCATTCTTAATCCAATTCATTTGGAAGTGTTGTATGTAATAGGTCTAAGGGCCAACCTAGTTGTTTATTTTGTATGAGCATATAAATATAAGGTGCACCCATTGTATTTAGTATGGAAGTTGATAGAGAGATATAATAAGTAGAGTAGAAGTATGCAATGACACTAGAAGATGTATTAGAGCTTTGCTAGAGTTTAAAGCATTAGCTCATCAAAGGAACTGATCTGACAAGCAATGTCACAGTGACAACTCATCCTGAAGATATAGTGTGTATCTGAGATCACAAGGTTGTAGCCTTCACCACTTGATCAGTGAGCTCTTGGATAGTGCATCCTCTCCCCTAATAGGGACTATTGTAAAATACTCCTAATAGGGTCCAACCCTTAACAAGGTCTATTTTACTAAAAGCATTGTAAAGAAACTCCTAACAGGGTTAAGGATCTTCTAACAAGGATCACAAAACACTAGTGCAGAATATTAGTGGGTGTCAATTCCCACCAGGGTTTTTACCTATTTGGGTTTCTCTGTAACCATATTGGTGTCATCTGTTGATTTCATGTTTCATGTTTATGTGAATGTTTAACTCAGTACTTAAGCATTTAAGTTCAGTATAAAGATTAAAGTGAAAAGTTAAAATACAGTGAACACTAATTCACGCCCCCCCCCCCCCTCTTAGTGTTCCCATTCCTAACAATTGGTATTAGAGCTCTGGTCCTCAGCATAGAAGTTTAACCACTTGAGGAGATCATGGACAAAGCAGAAATGAAACATTTGAAAAGAAATCTTGAAGCAGCTCTTGAAGACTTGGACAAATCAGAAAGAGAAATTGAAGAACTAAAAGAAAAAGTCAGTGATGCACAGTTGGTTATCAAAAGGCTAAGAAAGGATTTGAAAGAATGCTCTACCAGTGATCTAGGAGCAAAGGTCAAGAAGCTGAATGAAGAAAATGCATCTCTGAAATAACTACTTGAAGAATTTGATGATAAGTTGATCAACAATCAGGAAGTCTACAATGAACAAATCAAAGAGAACCTTCAACTCAATGAAGAACTAAGGAAAGCAAACATGGAAATCTTGGAGCTAAGGAATAGAAAAGAAAGCTTGGAGTCTAGATTAAAAGCAGCAAAGAATCATATTGACAAATTACACACCAGTTATAATTTGATAGAATCTTAGTTGTATGCAAGGAGAGCCAAAGGAGACACTAGCTATATTGGTTATAATGAAGCACAAAATCAGATTGACAACATGCAAGTGAGAAAGGACTCACAGAAGGACTCTACTGATGCTAAAAAGACTAAAGATCAAACCAAAGATAATGGTGAACCACCTAAGAATGAGCACAAGAAAGTAGAAAGCACTTGTTTTGCATGTAACAAGCATGGACACATTGCAAGGAACTGACAGAGGTAAGACCTTTTACATGGTTATTGTTATTCATGCAATAAGTTTTGTCATAGAGCTATGAATTGCAAGACTAGTAAGAAGAACGGGATATACCATGATCAGAGAAATCATAATCAAACAAATGTAAGAAGTTCTCATAATGTTACATGCCAGATATGTAACTATAATGGTCACTTAGCAAGACAATGTAGAATGGTGACTCATATCAATGCACCGAGGAATGTAAGACCTCCAATCATTTGTCACTCTTGTAACAAGGCTAGACATATCTCTAGGTTTTGTAGATCAAGGACGCAAGGTCATGAAAGCCCTAAAAAGGCCAAAGAACTAGTTTTGGATCCCGAAGGAGAAGTTAATTTTGTCAAAGCCTCAGATGATGTGACCATGATTTGGTTAGAGAAAAAGAAGGACAAGACTGATGAGAATGTATTGGATGCATCCACAATGGACACACCCTCTCTATCTGGATGAATGGCCCTCAAGGTCATAGGGGGAGCTAATTTAGCTCTAGACCCTTGTGTAGCTGATATACTCATCCTCAAAGTATGCACCTTTGGACTTAAGCTTTTGGAGTATAAAGGTACCTTTGTGCAAGAGCGCACATACTAATTGTTAGTAGAACTCAAGTTATAAATATTGAAGTGACAGCCTGGTTTACGTGACAAGCATTAATGGTGAAATTATCACTTTAAGTACACAGAAAGTTATTTGATTTCTCATTGCATTCAAATTCAGAGTGATAGGAGAGTAGAAAGAGCCTTAGAAGTTGTTGTGAAGACTTAGAGATTGATCTATCAGTGATTTGTAATAATTAGCATTGCATTTGGTTGGTTACAGAAACCCTAGTTTGACGCACCAATTCAAAAGTCTTCAATCATCTCAGAGTACAGTTGGAAAGCGATTAAACAAGTAAGTCATGGCCACTCCCATAGTTTTTGATGTTGCTGAGAAGAATAGATATGTATTCAAGAAACATCCTTTCAATTCAAACCTAGATGATTTAGAGGGAGCATTCTCCCACACTCCTATGGGCGTAATGCATGTGGAAGATATCAGAGCTTACATCTACTGCAAGAAAGAACCAGTAGGGCTAGATAGATTAAGGGCGCAAATCGATTCCATGTTGAAACTAGACAAAAAATTCATGGATGAATATGTTAAGTGGAATGATCACCCAATAGTTGAGTATGCTACGGCATATGAATTTTATGAGACTGAATGGATTAAGATACTATTAAGAAAAATTCATGATGACCTATTTTGGATAGGTGATGTGCCAGTCAGAATCACCAGTGACCTTATACATGAGATGATAGATCTTTCTAGGATAGGCACCATCCTTCCTATGGGAAAGGATGTCCGAAAAATAGTTTAGCAAACTTGCAAGTCTAGGTGTGATAGGTGCGGGATGAAAATTGAGCCTATTGAGCAAGAAGACATCAAATTGATGTCAATGATACTTGGATACAAGTTCCATCACACCAACAAGGTGAATAGTGTGTCTACAGGCACTATTCTATCCACCATTAGACTTGTGAAGGAAGATGAGGAGTTCAACTTATGTGAGATCTTGTGTGCATAGTTGATTGATAACACCAAGGCCATCAAGCATGATAAGACAAAGATATTCAAGTTTGGTTCATTGATCATTTACATGTACCTTCATATTGTTGGGAGAGTATTAGATTTGTATTTGGACAAGTCCATTCCAACCATGCCATAGATATCTAACAAAGCATCCATAGAGAGCACATTGAGAGATTATGTGACATTGGAATTGAAGACCTTCAGGGTCAAGATGCAAATGAGGTATAGAATTCTAGAAAGCATTACGAAAAATTATAAGGATACTATTTTCTTTATGGTAGAAATAGACACTACTTGTATGGAATTTGTTGAGCCAAGAACTAAGTGGATTCATCCACTTGGTTATGAGGTAGAGGAAAAGGTCCTTGAAGCATATGCATAGGTTTAACTATCAATCCCCAAAGATCCTAATGAGCCTAGGTGGGGAACTTATGAGGAAAAGACAAGGGAAGTTGATGCTAAACTGAACAGCACAGCAACTAAGAGGAAAGCCTCTAAGATTAAATCTAAGATACTCAGAATTCATGGAGTAACACAAGCAGACCTTGACAAGGCAAGGGAAGAAAAGATTGCTTTGGAAATTGAGAGCACATCCACAAAAGATGTTAAGTCTAATGATCCTAAGTTGAAAAAGATAAAGATTGAGAAGACTGATGATCCAAAGGATAAATAGGGTAAGATTGATGATATCAATCATGTGCCCACTGTTATAATTGATATTGATTCCATAGATGCATCTCCTAAGATGCCCAAGAGGAGAAAACAAATTGCCACAAACCACCCTTCAGCTATAAGTACAGCCACAAGGAGCAAACTAAAAAATGTGTAGTCACCTCTAGAAGTAGGATTCATACCTAGTCTTCAAGTGTTAAGGACTAGAGTTGTAGATGAAGGAAGGCTAGATCAAGCCATGTTCTATGAAAAATTTCATGAAATTGATAAGTCAAAGATTCATGAGATGCTGATTAAACACATGATAAAGTTCAAGAAGATAGTTCTTGAATTAAAAATAGCAATTCCAGATAAGGTATGGGAGATAATGGATACCTTAAAGAGATGAGCCACTGAAGAAGACTTCAGAATAAGGGAAAAAACTCTTGATTCCACTCTTCCAGTATGTTCTTTTGAAGAAAAGTCACTATTGTTGAATTTGGTGAAGTCACACTTAAGGACAAAGATGAGAACACTACACCTCATGAACAAAGACTATGAGCTGATTTCTAAGGAGATAGAGAAGGCCTTTGAGAAGGTATTCTTAGAGCAGCACATGAAACCTATGTCTATGCCCATCTCTCAAGCACCTAGTGAGCAAGACAAAGCAATAGAGACCATCAAGGTACAATCCATAGGTCCTTAGGATTTAGTGCCTACAATGGAAGCACAAACAAAGGCAGATAAGTCAATGCCCATAATAGAATCACTCAAGGATAGCACCATTATCATTGATAATGTAGAAATAGCCATGGCGGCCATTGATAATGATTTGGACAAGTTTGAGGAAGCTTTTGTGAGCACACAAGAAGCTAAGATGTTATGCAGCAACACACTGACCACTCATCAAGAAGAAGCATTGGTTGATGATGAAAATAAGGAGAAAAGATGGTAGAAAAAGAAATAGAAAAAGAGGAAGAAAAGATAGAAGAAGAAAAGATAAAAGATAGTGAGAAAAACTTAAAGAAACAAGTGTTGGAAAACACTCCCATCATTCTCTCTACAGTATTGTTGTCAAGTTTGACACTTGACACATCCAGTTTGGACTCATGGAGAGAAGAAGACCTGATTAAGTTCAGCATCTTAGCTATGGAAAAATCCAAAGAAAAGAAAGTGATGAGGAATCCCCTCCTGGTAGAATCAGTAAACATGTTGAACAATCTATTGCCAGAAGATAAGAGAGTGTCAAAGATACACTCGGTTGATGATGTGAGTATAGTCATCTCACAATTCAAAAGTAGTTTCTCAAGCCTTGAAGAATATGCATCCCTAGTTACAGAAGAAAAGCATTTGAAGAAGAGATTGAATGAATTGGTGAACAAATTTTCACTTGACCTCAGTTCCCTCAAGACTGGTCAAGCATCCTTGAAAGAATTTGCAGATCAAGGAAGAAGAATCATTGCAGAATGCATGGATCAAGATAAGGTCACCGATGCTCATTTCAAGAAAATAAAAGAGGTAGAAGCTATGATTGAGCAAGTGAAGAGTTCAGTGCAAGACCCATCCACATATGTGAACATGTGCAATAATTTCTACCAAATTCAGATAGACAAAATTGAGAAGGCAAAAAAAGAGATGACAAAATTAAGGGCTAGAAGGACTCAGTTGAGGAATGCTCTTGCACCCTCACTAGACATTCTAAATCTAAATATCAAGGAGATTGATGCCACTATGGTGACATATGATCAAGGTCCTTCCATAGATTTGAAGAAGATGGAGAAGCTTCAGTATGCTTTATGCGCCCATCTCCAGATAGTAAACTCTTTGATCTCATTTTGGAAGAATGAGATCCAGAACCTAAAAATTGCATATCCAAATGTTTTCCCTCAGTGAGTATGTGTAGATATAGTTTTTGTAACACCTTTTTCATTAATGTCAAAGGGAGAGTTGTGTATAGAATATGGATCATAATATGTATAGGGAGATATAAGTATATGTATAGATGACAAAAAGTTTTTGTATTAAGGACAGTTAGCAACTTGACCATATTCATTTGTTGCCATCAATGACAAAAGGGGAGATTGTTGTAAAGTTGGCTATACTAATGTATATGACTTGATACAGTGTTTTCATTATGGAAAAAAAGTCATATAGTAGTTTGGAGTTAGCGCACTTGAAGAGAAGATCAAAAATTAGTTAAGTGTTGAAGACTAGATAGTGTACAGAGTTCCTGCAGCTCAGAGCATCAGCGCACATGTGTACGGAAGAATTATGGTATGCACCCTAGAAGTTAAGTTGGTTAGACTATATTCTTGTTTAGTCTAAGAATGCATGATCAGATGTGCAAGGATGAGAAAGTTATAGTCAGTTGAAGTTGCACAGCCAGTGTGTGCCAATAAAGAACAGAGCTTGAAGCCAACAGTTAGTATTTTGGTTTGCAATTATAATGTGATGTTGTAAAGGCTATGCACCCATTGTATTTAGGTTGTTGACATGCTTATATGTTTAATTGTAATCACACTTAAGCTAATTCATTTGGAAGTGTTGTATGTAATATGTCTAAGGGCCGACCTAGTTGTTTATTTTGTATGAGCATATAAATATAAGGTGCACCCATTGTATTTAGTATGGAAGTTGATAGAGAGAAATAATAAGCAGAGTAGAAGTATGTGAAGACACTAGAAGATGTATTAGAGCTTTTCTAGAGGTCAAAGCATCAGCACATCAAAGGAAATGATCTGACAAGCAATGTCACAGTGATAGTTCATCCTATAGATATAGTGTGTATCTGAGATCAGAAGGTTGTAGCCTTCACCACTTGAGCAGTGAGCTCTAGGACAGTGCATCCTCTCCCCTGACAGGGACTGTTGTAAAATACTCCTAACAAGGTCTGACCCTTGACAAGGTCTACTGTACTAAAAGCATTGTAAAGAAACTCCTAACAGAGTTAAGGATCTTCTAACAAGGATCACAAAATACTAGTGCAGAATATTAGTGGGTGTCAATTCCCACTGGGGTTTTTATCTATTTGGGTTTCCCTATAACCATATTGGTGTCATGTGTTGATTTCATGTTTCATGTTTATGTGAATGTTTAACTCAGTATTTAAGCATTTAAGTTTAGTATAAAGATTAAAGTGAAAAGTTAAAATACAGTGAACACTGATTCACCCCCCCTCTCAATGTTCTCATTCCTAACATATAATTTGTATAAAGACCACTTATGATAGAAAGCACTTATGACAGAGCGCAGAGTAAAATTATATAAGTATAAGTAGTATTTTCTAGTCTAACCATAGATATTTTTGGATAGTGATGTTGATAGAAGTAGGTTCAATACTTGCGCACTTGAACATGGATAATTCTATATATGACAAAGATACACCTAAAAGCACAAGTTTGTATGGCATGTACGAAATGAGTTATTGCAGAATTATCAAAGATAGAGTTAGAAGGTAGAACAACTAAAATAGTTAAGGGATTTTTTTTTTTATCAAAATAATGACTTAACCATACAAGGGATGACATCCTAGATGTTAACTCTTGGCAAGAAGAATTAGTTTTTTATTTTAAAAAGAGTATAAGCTTTGTAAAGCCGACTGCAAAAAGTTATTATTCTTAATAACTTGTATAAATGTAAGAATCATGTAATGTGAAGAAGATATAGAAAAGTGATAAGATAATGTAATGATATGATGCAAAGATATATGTTGTAAAGTAATTAGATCTTGACAGTGAAGAAGCTAAAGCTATTCGACAGTAGTGAAAGGTTATATACCTTACCTTTTGTAATCTGATATCATTGTACATTACATGTTTGGGTAGTAATCTCATCTTGTAATCATTCTATATTGTATACCAACTCTTAGCAGGGTTGAGGCTTCTAAAAAGGCTTAAAGTCCTTTAATCAAGACAGAGACACTATATGCATGTAATAGACTTCTAACAGGGTCAACATCCTTAACTAGATACTTTTGATTAGTGGATCACTTTTGTGTATCATCCCAACCGGGTTTTCCCTTGGCCAGGCTTTCCTCGAGAACAAATAATGTCTTATGAGTTCATTTTCTTTATTTCTTTGCATATTATTTAGTTTACTTTGTTTTTCAAGCATCAAGTTAATTTTCTATATCCATAATTGGGAAAAAGTAAAAGTTTGTAGAATACTGATTCACCCCCCCTCTCAATATTCCCTATTTCTAACACTTTCCTCATAGTGTTCAGGTAAAGTATCCAAAATCTCTTCCTTAGATGTCTCTATTTGGTTTTCACCTTCAAAAACATTCTTTATTTCTTTCTCATTTTGATCTAATGCTTCCACAATGTGGTTTTCACCATTAGATTCTTCCAATTTTTAGATTTTTTCATTTTTTTCTATTTTTTCCAAACTAAGAGATTAGATACTTCCCTTCATCATTTCTTCATGATATTCATTTGTAGAAGAGGGTTCAACAACATTTAGGTATTGGGTCCTAGATTTTTCATCTATGAACATGGGAAGGGTAGTTGGTTTGAGATAATCCCATTCAATGAGCTCTAGATATACAAGGGATAAGGGATCAATGTTTTGGTTTGGCTTGATAGGACTTAGAGACATGACCTCATTGGAAGGTTCAAACATTGTACCACTTAAATCAATAACATGTGCTTCTTCTAAGTGTTCTAGAGAACTTGGGTCAAAATATTCCTTACTCGAATCCTCTCAAGTTTCTAATGGAAAAAATCTCTTAGGTTAAACCTAGTGTTAGATCCTTCTATAGTAGGTATCCATGATGGTGCATAGGGTTCTCCTACCCATTGAGGTTCTTCCTCTTCTTGATTTGGTACATTTTCTAGAACCTCTTGATTAGAACTTGATGCTTGATTAAAACTTAATCCTGAAGCTATTTCTTGTTCTTTTCCTTTGTTGGAAGCATAAGTGTGAACTACATCCACCTCTTTATCTTGGCATGATTCACTTGACAATGAATCCCACTCCTAATTATTTGAATCTTAATCAGTTTGTGAACCTAATTGTAAGATTTGATCATGTACCATGGTGTGTCTCATTTGAGTGTATCTTTGTTCAAGATACCCCAACCCATATTTTTCCTTGTTATCCCTCCAAGATATATAGATTGGTTCAATTAACCCTTCATTTCTTCTACCTAAAGGTCCTTGTCCTTTATAACCCATCTTATGCATTATTTGAAAACCATTACCATATTGATGAGTAGGGATACTAATATTTTGGATTCATTTTTCATGAGCACTTGACTCATCATCTTTATATAGCCATTTCATAATCTCATTATCCTCTTCATTCATAGATGAAGAAGTACTAGCCCTTACAAAATGGTTATTGTATTTATGGGGTGTATGTAGGCTAGAAGGTTTTCCATGGGACTTTGGAGATAAGGGTAGATCCATCATAGATAAAGATTATTCACCCACACCTTTTTGTTTGATTTTGCATTGCTTCTCAAAGCTTTTCATCATGCTATCCATTTTTTGGTAATGTGCATCCTTGGTGTGTATTTGAATCTCTTTTTCTTGGTCTTCTTCATGAGTACTTTCCTCGCTAACTTTCTCCTTTCCCTTAGTCAATGTAGCTAAGTTAGTGGGAATTTGATAATTTTCAACAATAATGTCTTCTTCCTCTACCTTTACTTTTCCTTTTAAGGATGGAAGATCCTTTGAGCTTTGTCTTTGTTCTATTCTTTTGGATGTAAAGCCTTATGCATTGTGGGGGATCAATGAATAATTTGTAGGTTTAATATTGTTACAATATTGGAATGAATTAAAATCTCCACTCACCATGACTTCTTGTCCCATATGCATTGGTGATATGTCAAGGGTACCGCCTATATTTCATGGATCCATGGCCTTCCTAGTAGGATTTTATAGGTTAATTTCAGATCTAAGACTTGACAAATGGTATCTTTATACATTGGACCTACTCAAATGGGAAGTATTATTATTCCTTTAGAGGCTCTTTCTTCATCATCGTAAGCTGTAATGGTTATTTTCTCTTGGGATTAATAGCTTCCTCCAAATATCCTAAGGCTTTAACAAGGTTTAAAGTGAAGATATTTACGCTAGCTCCTCCATCAATGAGGACTCTCTTAACCCTATTCTTATGAATCACACCTTAATATGTAATGGAAAGTTTTGTAGATTATTTAAGGACATATAATCTTTCTCAAAAAAGGATAAACAATAGGGTGCAACAATTTTTCCTACCATATTTTGAAACTTGTCTACATCCAAATTCAAAGGCATGTTTGTTTCAACAAGGGCTTTTTCCAAAATCTCTTTGTGAGTAGGTGAAAGTTTGAGAAACTTCAAGATATACATTTGTGCAAGGTTTCATTGGAGTTGGTCCACCAAATTGTATTGTTTTGATGAAGGGGATGTTTGATTAGGTAAGATGCTTCTAGGGGCACCTCCTGATAGAGTTATTTTCAATGCTTTCCTCCTAGTCACAACATTAGATGTTGCTTCCTTTTGTTTTTCTTTCACCACAATCACATTTATCATATTTTCACAACCACTTAAGGAGTTTATGGTGTTGTCATAAGTATGGGAAAAACTTACCTTTTCATTACCCCTCTTGTTATTGTGATTGGCATTTGATGTTTCCCCCTTTTCGTCATTTAAGAAAGGGTTCTTAAAAGATGTGTGATCCTCATTATTTTGAGGTCCTTCTACCTTTATAGTTCCATCATCAATTAAGTCTTGGACCAAATGTTTAAGCTTCATGCACTCATTAGTTTTATGTCCCTTGTTACAATGGTATTCACAATGATGAGTGTCATTCCACCATGTTGGTTTGACTTGAGGTTCATATGGCCTTGATTTAGGTAGAACAATGATTTTGTTGGCCACAAGAGTTCTCAAAGAATTCTCCAATGGTTCACCTAGGAATTTGAATTTCCTTCTTTAGAATGCAGGGAAGAAAGGTTTAGGCTTGTTGACATTTGAATTGTTGAAACGATTTTTGTTGGTGTTGTTGTTGTTGTTTTTGTTGTTGTTAAAAGGAGCTTTGTTCATTTGATTAACATTATGTGTTTGATTTAACCCACTACAAAATAAAACACATTCATCCTTTTTTAATTCACCCCATTAAGGATGAATGTGTTTTATTTTATAGTGGGTTGGATTATTGTGACAAAGGAAATTGTATCCCACTTTGGGTTGTCCCTCTCACCGGCCTCGTTAAGGAAAATCTAGGGAGGTGAGCCCACTATAGTTCTAGCATGTTCATATAAAGTGAATAAATGAAATGAAGAGATAGGTTTGGGAGATTGATTCACCAAAAGGTGAAGAGCATATTCCTACTATTCTTTCACTCCCAAGAAAAATTAATAATGTTCAATTTAACCAAACCCACTAACTAATGGGAATCAAGTATTTCTACTTTCTTCCACAAACAAGGGGTTTTAAAATGTAGTGCTTGTTCATTCCCTAGCCTTTCTTTTAATCAAGAAACTTGGTAGTTTTGGCATTTTGATTCACTTGAAAAGTGAAGAGCATAGGCCTAGTACCAAATTTCTCAAACAATAATAGGTTGTTCTAATTACTAGATTCAAAGTGCAAATATCATAATTTAAGGAAAAATTCACTAAAGTTTCAAGGCATACCTTAGTTCGAAGCTAGCTAAGGCTAGGGGCATTTTATATTGATATTTTCATGTTTTTAACTCACCTAGTGGCGATTGTTCTAGCTCATTTGGCTCTTCTTCGAAATAGTTAGTCAACACAACTAAAAACATGAAGTAAAACAAGCAAAAATGAATTCTAAGCCTTTAGTTTTCAATTTTAGCTAAAAATGATCAAGGCCTAAAAATCTAATTCAAGAAAACAAACTTTGATTTATAAGCATTGACAACTTGTAAATAACGTTCGTATTCCTTACCTTCCTGCTGGGAATCCTCCAAAATATGATTTACATGGGCTATCTTTTCTTTATTGATCCTCCTTGCTATTACTTTATCCTCATTGTTATTTCTGCTCTCTGGATTTTTTACTTTTTTATGACCTGCCATCAGAAAATATAGGAAATAGATTTTCGACTGTCAGATTTATCCATTTATTAAAACAGTCAAAAGTGCAGCAGAAATGCTTGAATGTGTAGAAAAAATATTTAAATGCACAACAACAAAAATTAAATGTGTTGTTTAATTAAGAAAATGCGCATAAAGAAAATGTTGAACGCGTTGCGGGATGAATTGGAAGCACTGCGAGGTCAGGTAAAAGTGCAGAAAGAAAGAAAGACAAAAGATATAAGTTGTTGAATGCACAAATTCTCTATGTAAAGGCACAATAATTTATCTTAAATGCATAGCTTCGGGCCTTAATGCACAACAGGAATGTTTGTACGTGCTGCAGAAAGTCTCAGATGTGTGGCTTTGCCTATAAAATAGAGTTAAAAATAAGAAAATGATAAAAATCTCACAAAATCTCTAAAATTTAAATGATTGATGCCTAATGGCCCACGGTGGGGGCCATTTTTCATACTATGGAAAGTACCTTCATAGGGTTATCTTAGCAATAAATGATCTAAATAAACAAAATACCACAATTAGTGAGCTATTTAAATGCAATTACAACTAATGAGTACTATTTTGCTCTCTATTTAGATATGATAAAGGTAAGCTCTCAGTAAGCCTCCATTAGTGAGAGCTCTAAAATGAGAAATGATAAAGATATTAAATAATTAAGCCTATTTCAAAGAAACTATGCTCAGTTAAGTCTAAAATTGCCTTTCTAGCTTAAAATCTCAAGAAGTTTGATGCAATTCTCAGATGTGTGGATGGATTTCTCCTCATTTTGGTCTTCAATTTATAGATTTTAGCAAGCATAGGGAGTGGAGTTACTTTGATCATGGTTAGGTTAAGGTTAAGTCCAAGGTTCCACCTTTAGGGACAATTTAAATGGGTTTTTCCCAAAGCTTGGGACAAAAAGACAAAATGAGTGGTCAAGATGTTCTCACCTTATGCATGATTGAGATTCAATTTGAGCTTGATCCATGTGAGTCCAATCCTTAATTCCCATTGGTTGAGGCATTTTCCTCCCATGTGGTGGGCGAGGAAAAAGAGGGATTTAATAATTGAATTTAATTGATTTGTTTAGCCATGTGTACCCCTTGAATGAATTAATTTGGTTTAAATTGAACTATAAAATTGATTAGATTAATTACACAATTAATTGATATATCTTGATTTATTTCATATTTATTGGCTTTTGATTTTCAATTAAAATTAGATTTTGGCTTGATTGCAATTAATGCTTTGATTTTGCCTTAGTTGCTCACTTGATTTAGTCTTGACCATTTTTAGGTGATTACACTAATAATTTAAATTAGCTAACTAATTCCTCCTAATTAAATTTGGCAGTGCTTCAAAATGTACCTTGCAAAATTTTCATCAGTCTTGGTAATTTTGGTCATATCAATTTTGTTTGGCTCTGTATTATGGTTTCTAGGGCTTAACATTTTAAAGTTTCTTTAATTTTTTATTTCATGTTATGAAAAACCCTAGCTCTATTCTATTTTGATGTTAGTTTTTGGGCTTTAAGTGAATCACATAAAGGTTCATGTCTACCACAAAGCCCATTTCCTATGTATTCTATTGATTGGGGCATCATGGGAGACTACCATCTATCACAAGTTTTATGGCCATGTAAACTATTGAAAGATTTTAATATTATATGCATGTTTCTTTGTGTTAAAGGGTGAGCTACTAAAGGTGCAGCTTTTTACACATGGAGAAAATGGGCACAAATGTCTTAAATCTGAAATTAATGGTTCTCAAGAGTTAATGGTCGGGGCTAATGCAATGTTATAATAGGTGATTAAACTAAGACTAAATCCAATAGCTATCATGATCCTGCAATCAAAAGACATGATATTTTTAAATAGTATAGCATTGTGAGATGTTGCCACATGTCTTCAACAAGCCAAGGTTGAGTTGTAAGGATTGTTGGAAATTTGGCTGAGGTATGTACATAGATATTTTCATTATGGCAACATATGTTCCCTATGAAGAGCGCATAAGCTGGAAAGTAAGTATGGAAGATCACAGACTAAAATTGTCTAAGTATGAAACAGTGATTTTAACAAAGCACCTGATACAATTTGTTTTGGTGACGTTCACTAGAGCATGATCAGAGTTTGTGCAGTTGAACATAGACTCTATGGTGTCTAAGGATACCCCGTCTCAGTGTGTAAAAGATTATGAATAGCATGGACAAAGTTATGACTATTTTACCGATGACAGAGTACAGCCGACAGTGCAGTTTTGAAGACAGAACTAGTAAATGAATTAAGGGATTATTTTGCTTGTCAAAATAATGACTTAATATTATAAAGAGATAACATCCTAGATGTTTACTCTTGGATGAAGATATTCAAGCCGACAAGAGAAAGATATTATATTTTTATCTTGTATAAATAAAGATGTACCAAGCATACTTGAAATGTAACATGTAATATATGTAAATTGTGATAGCAGTGAAAGTTGTTGATGTGAAGTTGTAAGCAGTACCATATTGTAATCAGTAAACATTTGTATCACTTGTTTAGGCAGTGAGCTCATCTAGTAATCAGGTTTTGTATCTACAACTCCTAATAGGGTTGAGGCTTCTAACAAGGCCTATAGTCCCTTAATCAGGACTGATACACTATATGATTGTAACAGGCTCCTAACAGGGTCAACATCCTTGACCGGATATCTTTTGATTAGTGGATCTTTGTGGGTACCATCCCCACCGGGGTTTTCCCTTGGCCAGGGTTTCCTCGAGAACATATCATGTGTTATGAGTTCTTTACATTTACTGTTGTGTATGATATTTAGTTTCTTATGCTTTGTATGCATTAAAGTAATCTGTTATATCCATAAGTGGGCTAAAGTAAAAGTTTGTGAAATGTGGATTCACCCCCCCCTCTCAGTATTTCCTATTTCTAACAAGGATCGAATGAGATGGATAATTTTCATTGGAAATAAGTTGGGCTAGCTTTCCAAGTTGGTAATCAATGTTAGATTGACTAATGAGAATAGTCTAATGTGCGAGTGTAGATGAAGATCATTGAGCAGAACTCATTTTTTTTACAAACTTGATTGGATCTATTTTTTGGCTTGAATGAAGATTAATGGAAGATGGGATTTTGGTAACAATTTCCACATGAATAAAATAGAATTTTCAAGATATTTTTAATCACCAAAGCATTCAGATGAGGGTAGAAATTATTTTAAAAGCTGAAGAATATTGATTCGAGATATTGCAGTGAAGAATTAGGGTTTTTCTTGTGCGATAAAGTTGTAAGTGATTTTCTAAGATTTCCTTGGTTGTTTTGAAGCTGTAAACTGGTGAATTATTCTCAAATTATGGGGAAAATATTTCTTTACATTCTGGCATCATGGTAGTGATAGAATTGAGTTGAAATCTGTTAGAATTATTATTGTATTTGCAAAATTCAAAAACCCTAGTTTTCCTCCCTATTTTAAATTTGAAATTGAGAGCCCTAGTTTTTTAAGATGACACTCCAAAGACATCATTCTGGACAAATTGAATACGTGAAGAGGAATCTATATGATAATTTCATGGATCAATTGAAGATGTCAACAAATTAGGTCATGAGGGTTTAATTGATAAATTATTTAATGTAGTTGATGCTAGAGTGTCGATGACTCGATTGGATATGTTTAGATTGTGTTTTGGGAAGAGAAATAATGATAATCCTCTATCTAATTTTTGGAAATGTTATTTGGGGAAGTTTGTTGTACCCAATGTTTTCATGCATATTGACTTTCTTAGAGTAGTTGTTGATAGGTATGATCCAATTCTGAGAGTTGTGAGAGGAAATGATGGTGAGATATTAGTGTCATTCAAGTAGGAAGAAATTTATAAAAAAATTCATTCGTATGAACCTACTTCTTTCCTAGAGAATATTGACTTGGATGAGCCGAAGGAAGATTACAAGAAGATGAAGGATTTTGTTGAGGGAAATCTTCTTCCTTCTCATCTGGCCAAAGAAGGGGAAAAAAAGTATTATATTGGCCCAAGTTTAGTTGAACCTTTCCCATTTGATTATTTTTCTCCTCACCTAAGGACCATACTTTACTCATTGTGTCAAGTTCTAGGAATACATCCAAGCACAATAATTCTTGCAACATACATGCACATTGTAATTTAGATTCAACACTTGAATTTCATAGTAATTTATGTTAATGCACCATACCTCAAAGAGAAAATACACAAGGGGTTGTAAGAAGTAAAGAAGAATGAGGTTAGGTCTCTTTTCTTCTAGTATTCTTTGTTGATGCACTTGTTCTTATATAGAAATATACATTTCTTTGTTGAGTCCATGAATTTAAGAATAACAATTGATGGGAATGAGATGCCAATGTAGTTTTGGAGTATGGATATTTCTTGGGATAGGGATGAGGCTAGTTATGTAAGATTTGATAATTGTTTTTCATCAAGGCTGAGGCCTAGGTTGACAATCAATCCACCTAGGATTCCAGTGTATTTATATAATTTTTTAAGACCAATGGAGAGAACTCATAACCTAAAAATTACACATAATTGGGGGATGTCATTCCTTATTTGGTCAACACTATTTTGAGAGTTTATGGTTTTAGAGGGGTGCTCCATGTGCTACCTTAAAATGTGTAATGCCCAAAAACAACAAGGCAAAAACACAACCAAAAACAATAAACAATAGGATAGATTCTAATATTGTCTATAAAACAATAAATAGTGATCCATTAAATGAATTAAAATTTAAACTAAAACTTCTTTCTTAATAATACAGAAAACTAGGAAATTAAAATTGCATCTTAGGTAAAATAGAATCCACAATAATAGTTGAATACTTTCTTTACTAGCTTTACACTAATTATAATATAGTATAACCATCTTCTAATTTTTAGTCCTTTTCTAAATAGCAACAAAGATTTAACTTCCAAATTTAAATAAAAGATTAATCTCCTTATAGAAGCCTCCATTTGAAAATTAAAGCAATAGTTCTATTATCTTTCAAATACAATTTTGGTTTTCAAATACATAAACTACATTCTAATTTTCAAGATAATTCAAAGTTGAAATAATCATCTTAAGTCTTTTACACAATTCCTCTTTTCAACATACTTATAATTATACAAACTTTCCAAAAGAATTATATACAACAAATTACAATGTAAAATTCCTTTTAAATTGCTTCTTTTATTTTGAACAACTACAAAGCTCCTTTCTTGAACAACACTACTTCAAACTTGAAACTTCATCCTTTCACCATTCAAGCAAAAACCTGCAACACAAAAGCATCTACCAGATGACCATGGAGGCTCACCTCCTAGCCTAAGCCATTTCATGGCCACCCCTGAGCTAGGAGAAATAATAATGGATGGGAAACAAACATGCAACACATACACATTTAACATTCATTCCACAATTTGTACAAGAACATACACATTTTACTCCCTTACCCAAGCTTGCACATAGGATCATAATTAGATCCTTCAATGGGTAAAGGTAGAAACTTCTCATATGGAGATTCCTTACTCATACAAATCAAGTTTTACAATTAATTCTTACATGCCTTCACAAGGCTCTTTCCCAACATACCATCCCATCACAAGAGCATCAAACACATCCCTTATGGCCCCCAAACTATAACATAAGTAGGCCTCAAGGATGCCCATACATCCAAGCTCTCAAACACATAGATTTCCCAACTAAGTCCTTCACCCAAGGACATTCTCAAATCCACCCAAGGATGATAATTATCTTGCACACCCATAACACATGACAAAGAAGGAAAGCAGAACAAGAGTAAAATTCATATTAACACAATGAAACTAAACATCACAAAATCACACAAAAGATTAATCTTCACAATACAATAACATGAGAAAAACAAGGTAGAACCACCAACCTTTCCTTAAGCTATGGAAATGGAGGTTTTGTAGAAGAGCTATTCCTCTCCTTCCTATCTTTACTTTTCTTTCTCAAGTCTCTAGTTTCTCCAACTCTAAACTTGCATAGTGTAGAAATCTACTTCCTTGTCTCTTTTCCTAAGGACTCTAAAACATTCCTCTCTCCTACCCTCATCCCAAGGTAAGTTAGGTTTCTAGATCCTTTCTAACTAGCCATTTACCCCTTTCTATGGAAATGGGATGCAATTCAAAACATGGGAAAGAGAGTTATCCTAGAAGGCATTCCCAATTTCGTCATTACCAAAGATGGGCCACTTAGAAAGATAATATGAAAGCCTAGGGAAGTGAAAAGGGTAAAAATTTCCCCCTAACCCATGCACATGAATTGGGGCACTAAAAACCAACCCTAAATACACCATAGGATTCCATATATCCCTTCAAAAACCCTAGTAAAGTTTACATCCGAAAATGGAACCATGATGACATAAGCCTTGGTTTTCTAAACCACTAACCAAGCCTAGGGATACACAAGATAACCTAAGGAAGAGGTAAGGTCCACATTCCAATTAAGCATGTCATCACACCACAATAGTGTCAAGTGACACCTCACAAAAGTACACATCACATTACACACTTGGCATGCCTAGTGGATATTTAACATTTACATTTACATTTACATAATAAAATTTACATAAAATTATGCATTTACAAACATTTACAACATCATTCATACAAGAATGACATTTATGAAATAAAATCACATAGAAAAGAGTTTGTTCTTTTCTTAGCGTCGACCTTGGTTTTAGACTGATCTCACATAGATCCATACTTGTTTCCCTGCATTTACAACCATGGTCATAATCCTGCACACTCAATTTAGATGTCAATATCTCATAAACTCAATGCATATATAATCATATCGAAAGTGAAATAGGATCAATAATAACATCTAAACTCAATACATAAAGAAACTACATTTCATGAATCATAAACATAATCCACATTATACCCTAATTCTATAAACATCAAAATGTAAATTTAATTTTCACATAAACATGTAACCCTAAGTTAATCATTGAACCATTACACTATCAGCATTTACTATTCTATAAGATAACGTAACAAATGCAGAATTCAAAATTCATATATCATAAGGTAAGCATGAAACCAATACAAGCATATAAAGAGTACGACTAACATCATCATCATATAAATCTATAAAAATCATCTCATAAAGTCTAATGGTAGAAAATCATAATCCAAAATGGATCTAATGTCTCTAAAAAATGGATCATCAAGATAAACCGAGTGTCAAAATAACTGTCGAGCTAAGATGGGTCGGGGTGGGACCTCACATCCTCCCCTCCTAGGCATGAACTTCCTCATGGAGTTCATCAAATAGATGGGGGTACTAATCTCTCATCTATGCTATGTCCTCCCAACCTGGTTCATCTCTCAACCTCAAAGGGCTAGGGTCCTGCGAGCCAGCATATGTATTGGCTCCAAAGCAAGCTGTCCATTAGACTCCACCTGTCATCTCAAAAGCCATGGCCCGATGGTCATCAATTGTTGTGAATACTTGGTGGGGCCTACCCATGTCACCTACAGTGGGCTCTGAAGCTATCATCATCTGGCTGCCGACTAGATGACCCATAGGACAATCTCTAGCAATGTGCCTCATGGCACCACATGTATAACATGGTCCTCTAGCCTAGAACTGACTCCCCTGAGCTCTAGACTATTGTTGCGCACCTGTCATACCGAATCTACTAAAGCCATCTCTGGATGACTGAGTCTAAGCTCCCTAGTCATGTCGGGGACTCTGCTAAGACTGTTGCTACTGTTGTGGTGTGCTGGAGTTCTTTTGATTTCCCTTCTAGTGGGATTTCTAAAAATCAAAATATTGTGGCGCGAAACTATGATTCTATGATTCGTCCTGTGCATTATGAGACCTATTATGGATCTCCTTAGCTATCATGGCCCTCTCAACTATATCACAAAAGTCTCTTGATGGTACCATCTACACTATGTCAGCTATGGCATAGTTCAACCCCTTAATAAAGTGTTTGACCTAGAGTTTCTCATCCTTCATGTAATCAACATAAGGAAGGAGCTTGAGAAACCTGCACTCATACTATGCTACTGATAGACCTCTTTGTTGTAGGTCATGAAACTTGTCGATGTGACATTGTCTAAAGTGCTCTGATTGATTAACTACAATTGATTAAGAACCTGATGGAGAAAATTCAAGTGATTAGAGATCACTGAGCACTAAACTATTATGTAAGATAATTGAATCAATCTGTATGTTGTCATTGATGTCAACTAGTTTTGACAGCACTTATCATGGAGTTGAAAACATCTATACATCTTTAAAGAGGAGAGAAAAGATGAAGAATTGAGATATCCACATGGAGGAAGATGGTTATGATAGATGAGAATAAGGAATACTTTTGGTAACTTATTGATGAGTCTATGACTTCATATTGTTGACTTGATTATGTTGCAATAATCTATTATAAAGTTGGGAGAAAACTGTTACAAAGTAGTGTGGTTGATTAATGAAGCATTCCAGTATACACCGAGCAAGTGTAGTGTACACTGAGCGATAGTATCAACTGAGCTTGTGTTCACCGATGCATTTCTTTGCTAATCGAGAATGAAAAAAAGAACTAAATGATTAGTTTAGCTGACAAAATTGATGAGCTGGAAAGCACCTCGAAATTAGAGTGGAAAGATAAAGTTTGTTATGAGATCCATAGCTAACAAAATTTGGAGAAGATCTAAGGGATGGAAACAAAACATACTACTGACACATCAGCCAAGGAAGGTTTAAGCGGAAAAATCAACGAAGGAGATTAAGCAGCGAAATTTGACAGATGAGAAGAAAATGGTTTACTTGTCTATTTAAGAGACTAGGGTTTCATTGAGAAACTTATGCCAGAGGAAGATTACTGCAGAGATATCGCATGAACAAGCTTCATGCATGCCTGATCAAACTGGTTAAAGGAGAACCAAACTGCAAAGTTAATCGAGCATGAGAGAGCTTTTACCGAGGGATAGTAAGTTATTGAATATTGTTGAACTGAATAAGAAATATTGATCAGAGGATTTTATGAGCTTAAGAATAGATCTGAACATCTACAAATCAAGTTGTATTGTATTTAGATCAGCTATTGTTACAATTTAATCATTGTAATCAGATAAAATATCTTAACCGAGTAGACTTGGAAGTCTTGTAATATCATTCATATAATGTACATTGTTATCCTATCAACCCCATAGTGAATGCTGGTTGGATGATAACTATTGGTCTAAAATCCTCTAACAAGGTCACACCTTACAGTGTGTTTTGTAACTTTTAATAGGGTTTTCTCTTCACCAAGCTAACTTTAGAAGAGTGAACAATATTTTGGGTTGCCGATCCCAGGTGGTTTTTCCCTTTACAAGATTTCCACGTTAAATCTCTTGTGTTATGTGTTGATTGTGATGATTGTTGGATATCATACTTTACATGTTGCATATTTGATTTGATCGGTAGTTACTATAAGTTATTAACTAGTAATCGGTAAAAGCACAGATAGTTTACTATTCTATGTTACCGAGCTGCAAAAGTTTATTTAAATTGTTTTTGGATATACATTTTGTATTGGGACTATGGATAAATGATTCACCCCCCTCTCAGTTATTCTAACAATTGGTATTAGACCATATTGGTTGCTTGGAACATATTTTTAAGGACTTCTGTATAAAGATCACAAAATATATAAGAGGGATGTGCCAAAGCTAAACAAGGACAACTTTACAATATGGCAAAGCTGAATGAAATTGCTTATATCTGAAATTGGGAATTCTACCCTCACGCTATTAGAGAATGGCTACATTGCACCGCCTATTGGACCTTTGACTCTTGATCAACTAAGAGATAGACATGAGCATAACATTACTATGATGGGGATTGATGTTGCTCTAATAGATGTCGAATTTGAAGATATTAAAGATTGCACTGCTGCTAAGGATATGTGGGATAAACTTGCTTAAGTTTATAGTGTTGATACAAATGTCAAGAGAGCCAGAGCTGAAAGTTTAAGAGGAAGATTTGATGATATGAAGATGAAAGAAGGAGAAAATATTGTGCAGTACACAAACTAAATAAAGGAGGTAGTTGATGCTATCAGAGGATCTGATGGTGTTATTGATGAAGATATTGTGGTATGAAAAATTCTAAGGACTTTATTGCATGTTTATGCAATCAAAATATATGCAATACATGAAAATAGGTTAGCACCTAACAGTACTCTCACTCTTGATAATCTGACTGGTAAGCTAACACTTTTGAACTAAACAACTATGATAATAGTGTTGTATCGATTGTTGAATCTACTTTTATGACTTCTCTGAAGATTGATAAGTCTAGTAGTAGAAATAATAAGGATGATAGTGATAGCAATACTGATGATGAGCTTGATGAGCTTGAAGCTCTTATGGCTAGGAGATTACCTAAAGGAAAATGTAGATATAGAGGCAAATTACCTTTAGCATGTTTTAACTACAAAGAAGTTGGTCATATTTCTACTAGATGTCCAAATAGGAAGGAAGATGATAGAAATAAGGACCGATCTGGTGAAGGAAGCTATGGGAGAAGAGGCAATAGAAGTTACCAACACTACAACAAAGACAACCGAGACAACAATGATAAAGGCAAAAAGGTATGTTACATTGCTGAAGAGAATGAATATGATTCTGATATAGATGATGATATAGAAGTAGTATTTGTTGCGATGAAGGATGATTCTGAGGAAGAAGAAAGGAATGTAGAAATAGAACTGATTTATAAAGTTAATAAAAATGATACATGGATCATAGATAGTGACTATACACATCACATGACTGGTAATGAAGAAAAATTTAATCATCTTGAGCAATATAATGGAGGATCTGTAAAAATGGGTAGTGATACACCTTGTATGGTTAGAGGAAAGGGATCCTTACTGATAAATGATAGAATCCAATGTGATAATGCTTATTGGGTAGAAGGACTAAACTATAATTTTCTAAGTGTGGCATAGCTGAACAATTCAGGTCACCGAGTAGCTTTTGAGAGCAAGAAGGTAAAATTATTTGATGATGGAGAAATACTTGTTGGAACAGGAGCACAATTTAAAAGTAACTTGTTTTATCTTGATAATGCAGATTCTTCTTGTCTAATGATGAAAAATGAGGATGCATGGTTGTGGCATAAAAGGTTATGTCATGTAAACTTTGATAACATGATTAAGATTAGTAAAAAGAAAAAGGTTAGAGGTCCGCCGAACTTATCAAAGCTTGATCATGTTATTTGTCATGAATATCAAAAAGTTAAAATGACAAAATCAAGTTTCAAAAGAAAAGATTATTCAACAAAGAAAATACTTGAGTTAGTTCACATCGACCTATGTGGTCCCATGAGAACTCAGAGTTATTATGGAGATAGATATTTCATTCTTTTTGTTGATGATTACACTAGATTGATGACTATCATGTTCTTGAATGAAAAATTAGATTCATTTAAAATGTTCAAGTGGTATAAAGAAAAAGTAGAGAAAGAGACTGGTAAAGAATTGAAATGCTTAAGATCTGACAAAGGAGGAGAATTTATTTCTGATGAATTTACTAACTATCGTAATGAGCATGGTATAAAAAGATAGGTCTCTGCACCGAGAACACCTTAGCAAAATAGAATTTATGAAAGGAGGAATAGGTCAATTATTGATTACGCAAGGACACTAATGATAGAAAAGAATGTGGCTCAGACATACTGGAGAGAGGCAGTTAGCACAGTTGTTTATGTTTTGAATTGAGTACAATTGAAGGACACTAACAAAACACCCTATGAGTTATGGTTTGGTCACAAACCCACTATAAGTTATTTCAGAATCTTTGGAAGTAAATGCTTTATTCTGAAAGATGATAGAAATGGAAAGTTTGACTCAAAAGGTGATGAAGGGATATTTCTTGGATATTCCACTAAAATCAAAGCATACAAGTGTCTAAATAAAGTTACTAATAAAATGATTGAAAGTGCTAATGTCAGGGTTGATGAGTTTGATGACAAGAATGCAGAAGAAAGCACAAAGGAACTGAAAGACTACGGTATATTTACATACATTGAACAACTAGAGTATCTACCGAAGCCATAGACTATGACAACCGGTCAATAGGAAAACAACACCGTGGAATAGGGAAGGGAAATTGATGAGCAGGAAGGACCTACCGAGCAAGGAAATGAACCTGAATAGAATGAACAAGAAAGAAGAGATTGAATACTAGAAATATTTGTCAGAAGACATCATCTTGAGAACCAAATCATTGGCAACAAGCAAGCTAGCATGATGACAAGAAGTAATTTGAGACAAGGTACATGCTTAGTTTGTGAATATGAACCGAAGAATGTAAATGTTGCACTGGAAAATGATGAATGGGTAAATGCAATGAAAGAAGAAATAGAAAAGATAGAGAAACATAAGACATGGACTTTAGTACCTAGACCTAAGGATAAGAATATTATCAGTACTAAATAGATATTTAGAAACAAACTTAATGATAATGGAGAGGTTACAAGAAACAAAGCTAGATTAGTATGCAAGGGATATGCACATGAAGAAGGAATAGATTATGGTGAAAATTTTGTACCTGTTGCTAGATTAGAAGGAGTCAAAATGTTACTTGCATATGTTGCACACAAAAAGTTCAAAGTCTATCAAATGCATGTTAAATCTTCTTTTTTGAATGAGATACTAGAAGAAGAAGTCTACATAGAACAACCAGAAGGGTTCATTGATCAAGACAAGAAAGATATGGTATGTAGATTACATAAAGCTTTATATGGTTTGAAGCAAACACCGAGAGCCTAGTATGAAATGCTACACACTTATTTGTTAAGTATTGGATTTGTTACAAATAGTGAGAACAACAATTTGTATATGAAAGGAGATACTGATGATACTATTCTAATTACTGAAATATTTGTGGATGATATTATTTTTGGAGGACAAGATCAAATCTGTATATCATTTGCTGATGAGATGAGACAAGAGTTTGAAATTTCTATGTTTAGAGATATTAAGTTCTTTTTAGGCTTGTAGGTTATTTAGCAAAGTGATGGAATATTCATCACACAATCCAAGTATATAAAGGAAGTACTGAGAAAATTTGGCATGGAAGATGTTAAACTAGTTGGAACACTAATGGTCACAGGCTAAAAACTGACCAAAGATGATGAAACTACAGAGGTAAACCAGACACTATACCGATCAATGATTGGTAAGTTGATGTATGTAGTACATAGTAGACCAGATATAGCACATGTTGTGGGAATTGTAGCTAGATTTTATGCAAATCCTAAGGAGTCACACATGGTTGCTACAAAGAGAATCTTGAGATACCTAAAGAAAATAGAAGATTATGGTTTATGGTATCCAAAGGAAGGCAAGTTTGAACTCAAAGTCTACACCCACGCAGACTGGGCTAGAAATATAGATGACAGGAAAAGTACCACCGGAGGAGCATTTTTCTTTAGTGAAAGACTTGTTACATGGACAAGTAAGAAACAACCTTGTATTTCTCAGTCCACTGCCGAAGTAGAATATGTTATTGTTGCTACAAACTGTTCAAACATTGCTTACATCAAGCAAGTGTTGGAAGGTATGAATGAGGTAATTTCTGATCTGATGATTATATATTGTGACAACACTAGTTCAATTAATATTTCAAAGAATTCAGTGATGCACTAAAAAATAAAGCACATATCTATCAAGTATCACTACTTAAGAGAACAAGTACAGGAGAAGCAAGTCAGATTGGAGTATGTTACATCAAAAGAACAACTTGCTGATATTTTCACAAAGCCTCTACCAAAGGAAACATTTGAATATTTTAGGACTAGACTTGGGGTCTGTCCCCTATCTACCGATCACTAATGTGATCTGGAGGTTGCATCAGCCTAATATTATCATAAGATCATTCATGTTGATGCAGCATAGTTCACACTTTGGATTTTTGTCTAAGGTTGGGAAAGATTTGAGGAACTAGAACAGAGAATTGTAAATCAATATACAAGGATACTATGTATAGGAACCGAACAACAATGAGTTAATTGGCTACTACAAGAGTTGTATGGTTTATGTTTTTCTCTGTAATTATTGTCAAAGGGAGAGAGATCTCAATATGAAACAGAGATAAAGGGAGAGAAAATTAATGAGAGATCTGAAATGAAAGGAAGATAAAATTTGAGAACTAGAAAGATCATATCCACAGAGGAAAGTCTGCCCTTGCAATGTTGTCATGTAACGTAGTGATTAAACATATTAAGCTAAGGGAGAGCTTACTGAGCTACAGAATTTTCTTACAGAGTTGTAGAATACATGTTTAGTATGTGTATGGTATACTTCACATTGCTTGAGTTGCCATCAATGCCAAAGGGAGAGATTGATGAACTACAACTGATTAAGAACCTGATTGAGAAACTTCAAGTGATTAGAGATCACTAAGCACTGAACTGTTATGTAAGATAATTGAACCAGTATGTATGTTGTCATTGATGTCAACTAGTTTTGACAGCACTTATCATGGAGTTGCAAACATCTACACATCTGTAAAGAGGAGAGAAGATGAAGAACTGATATATCCACGTGGAGGAAGATGGTTATGACAGATGAGAATAAGGAATACTTTTGGTAACTTATTGATGATTCTATGACTTCATATTGTTCACTTGATTATGTTGCATTAATATGTTATGAAGTTGGGAGAAAAATGTTACAAAGTAGTGTGGTTAGTTAATGAAGCATTCCAGTATACACTGAGCAAGTGTAGTGTACACCAAGCAATAGTATCAACTGAGTTTGTGTTCACTGATGCATTTCTTTGTTAATCGATAACGGACAAAAGAACTAAATGATTAGTTTAGCCAAAAAAATTGATGAGCTGGAAATCACCTCAAAATCAAAGTGGAAAGATAAAGTTTGTTATGAGATCCACGGCTAACAAAATTCAGAGAAGATCTAAGGGATGGAAAGAAAATGTGTTACTGACATATCAGTTGAAGAAGGTTTAAGCAGCAAAATCAATGAAGGAGATTAAGCAGAAAAATTTGATGGATGAGAAGAAAATGGTTTACTTGTCTATTTAAGAGACTAGGGTTTCATTGAAAAACTTATGCTAGAGGAAGATAACTGCAAAGATATCATGTGAACAAGCTTCATGCATGCCTAATCAAATTGGTTAAAGGAGAACCAAACTGTAGAGTTAATTGAGCATGAGAGAGCTTTTACCGAGGGATAGTAAGTTATTGAATATTGTTGAACTAAATAAGAAATATTGATCAAAGGATTTTATGAGCTTAAGAATAGATCTGAACATCTTCAAATCAAGTTGTATTCTATTCAGATCACCTATTGTTACAGTTTAATCATTGTAATCAAATAAAATCTCTTAACCAAGTAGACTTGAAAGTCTTGTAATGTCATTCATAGAATGTACATTGTTATTTTGTCAACCCCATAGTGAATGCTAGTTGGATGATAATTTTTGGTCTTAAATCCTCTAACAAGGTCACACCTTATAATGTTTTTTGTTACCTTTAACAGGGTTGGTTCTTCACTGAGCTCACTTCAAAAGAGTGAACAATATTTTGGGTTGTCAGTCCCAGGTGGTTTTTTCCTTTATAGGCTTTCCATGTTAAATACCTTGTGTTATGTGTTGATTGTGATGATTGTTGGATATCATACTTTACATGTTTCATATTTGATTTGATTGGTAGTTACTATAAGTTATTAACTGGTAATCGGTAAAAGCACAGAAAGTTTTCTATTCTATGTTACCGAGCTGCAGAAGTTTATTTAAATTGTTTTTGGATATACATTTTGTATTGGGATTGTGGATAACTGATTCACCCCCCTCTCAGTTATTCTAACACCAACATATATCAAGCTTGGAATCTCTCCACAAAGGTCTCCCATGTGAGGGTATCTATGACAAGATGACTCTTATATTCCTCTTGCGTCCACCATGTAGAGGCAGTCCCCCTCAGCATATGAACTGCAAGTCATGCCTTAAGGTTTCTCTCATAAGGGCACAACCCAAAACATCTCTCAAGGCTCAAAAGCCAAGCCTCAGCATCTTCCCCACCTGTGGATCTTGAAAAGGGTGGTGGTTTTAGTCATATGAGGTTTTTGATCTGGTTCCTTGTATCACGGGGAACTCTCGACACTATCGTTGGTGGTGGCTCTGGCATGTGTATGGACTTGTCCTCATGATCTACCTCCTCCTCAACCTGTCTAGGAGGAGGGCTCCTACTACGCTCTCAGGCCACAGACTGCCACCCTCCTAGAGGTAATCTATCCATAATAATACTAGCTAAATTCTATAGTGCATTAAGGATATCCTAGTTGGGATTAGGTGGTGGTATAGGAGGGGGGCCCTGTTCATCACCTACTCCCTCGGCTGCCTACTCTACACCCTCTACTGCCACACGGCCACCTCTAGCTCTCCGTCCATGTCAGTGAGCATTTCGCATGACTGGAGGCATCCTACTACTGACTTCGCTTTACTAAGGTTTTCCCTAAAAGGATGGATGTCTTAGAAAGGACAATAATGAGCTCTACTAGCATGA
Source organism: Chamaecyparis obtusa (assembly GCA_027943335.1). Lineage (NCBI taxonomy): Eukaryota > Viridiplantae > Streptophyta > Pinopsida > Cupressales > Cupressaceae > Chamaecyparis > Chamaecyparis obtusa. The sequence goes on along the minus strand of BSBK01002174.1, from coordinate 2,330,115 downwards.
CATATTATACATTCATAAGGTCGAAGAAGAGAAAACCCTATACTTCTTTATATATATATATATATATATATATATATATATATATATATATATATATATATATATATATATATATATATATATATATATATATATATATATATATATATATATATATATATATATATATATATATATATATAAGTATAAATAGAGTTTATTAAAACTTAATTAAATGGAACTCTAATGTTTATATGAAAAATTCATTAATTTTGAAGAGTACTAAAGATTTCAACATAATTTAGGTTAATTTGTAATGCTATTTTTACGATGACCAGTATACTGGTCACATATATTGGCCTCATAAAAATAACATTATCAAGTTTTAAATGAACTAGTTTTTAACTAAAACTTAAATTACACTCTATTTCATATTAATCTCAATTTGATTAATCTGCAAGACTATTGTAATGCCCTGAAATACTAGGGTTAGAGAACTATAATGGGTAGAAGGATGTTAATAATTATCCGATTTAAAGGCGACCGACATTGGGCGACAAAGGGTTAAGCCATACTATAGGGGAAACATCTCCCTTAAACATCCTAAGATAATTTGATGTTAATTAAGTGTCCCTAAGAATTTTTAAGGAAATAAAATTAATTTCCTCTTTTAAACCCAACTATAAAAGGATATAATTAGGTCAATATACATTTAAATTTATTCTTAGTTAATACATGTAAAAACTATATTTTTACGCTTAATTTTTCATAAATATTAGAATATTTAATTCAATATCTCTTACAAAATTTATAATTACAAAACATTTTAAAATACGAGCTTCACATTTATTTATCATTTAATTATCTAAGTTCAATTACTGACGTTAGTTCAAAATATCGATTAACTGATCGATGCGGTCATAATAATCAATATTAAATTTTCTTAGTTTATCCATTCATAATCTATATTTTTTTTTAAAAAAAATTAATAAAAAGATAATGTCTAATGATTCAATCAACCTTAATTTTATGGGTTGCATTTAATAAAGTGCTATTGAATTGTTTAAATTTAAAAACTATAACACTAAATCATTAAAAAAAAATCTATGTTCATCTTAATTTATTTATTTATTTGTTTAAAAAATAATAATTAGATATTCTTAGTAAAAGAATTAAAACCCTATCATTAACATTTTACACACTACTCTACTAAATGAATAAAATGGAAAAATAATCTCAAACTATTAATTTTGGTTTAATTTCTTTAAAATAAGAATCTAATTTGAAATCTCAATTCCCAAAACAAAGTAAATAAATTACTTTAAAACTTAGAAGTAAAATGAATACCTCCTTAATTCATTTAAACATGAGTGTGATCTTAATATAAGAAATAAATTCTCAAATAAAAATTTACATAACTATGTGACTCCCAAACCCTAATTCAAAATTAGGGTTGGGAGCACTTGTATAAACTCTTGAAACCCTAATGATTCTCATTTCTTCATTTATATATTCTCTTTATTTCCTTTCTACATGCAAGTACAGCAAATGGAAGTAAAAATAAATAAATAACACTTTCCTTTATATATTCTCTTTCTTTCCTTTTCTTTTTACCAACACTTCTTCAATTTTTATATCATTTTTTATGATCTTGTCAAATGTGGGGGACATTGAGGTTGGAGCCTATAATTCATCTCCATGTTTAAGTTGTTCATAAATATATACATTTTTTCTTTTTTGAGTATACTTCATGGGTATCTCTCAAAAACTGTCCTCCGTCTTTGGAGAAACCTTAGAAAAGAGTCACCATCTCTTTGTTTTGTATCACATAGGTTGAGCATGGTGATTTTGTGCTCTATGTTATAGGAATAATGAGTCACAAATTTTGAGGCTAACTCTCCAAACATTTTAATTCCTTGTGGAAACTTGGAAAAGAACTCCGTAGCTTGGCATCCTAGGCTTCTTGGAAACAACCTCATTAAATAGGTAGTGTCGTGCATAAATTCTATACTTAGAGCACAAAATTATCTTAAATGGTATTGTGGGTCTAATTTACCCATGTATTTATCATATCTAGGAAAGACCACATTAGGTGTAAAAGGTACCATAACCAAATTTTGATCGAAAGGAAATGGGCATAAAGCCTCAATGGAAAAGGGCTTTGGTTCGACCACTTTTTTCATGGTGTCGATTTATTCTTGGAACATTTTGAGTTGTTTATTTATCACACCTAAAGGATTATCTTCTTCCTCATCTTTCTTTAATGTTTCAATATCATAATCATGAGGATGTTTGACCCCTGATTGGGCTAGATTAAGGAAATATCTTTCCTTATTTCTTACTAAAAAAAATTCCATTATCTCAAGGAACTCGAGATCTTGGGCTGCCCTATTGGCTCTTTCTTTGATTTTTTCCTTGGGCCCTTGATTTTTTTTATTAGTGTGTCCTTGTTTCATTTCTCCTTGATCTTCATCACCCCCCTATGAACATAGTCATAAGATTTGTTGTTTCTAGCCATTGGATTGACTCTTTCTTCAAATAGGTTTGGGAGACTATCCTCTTGTTCTTGAGTTTAGATAAAAGGAGTTTGAAATATAAATTCAGGGACCTCTTGTGTATGAAAGTGTCATCTTCTTGTAAGGATATCTTCAATTTGTGTGATCATGTGAAAACTGACATCAACAAAGGTTTGAATTGAAATATATTTTCCCCAAATTTGGTGATTGTTCTTTTTAAGAAGATATTAAAAATGTAAGATGATTTTCAATGGATGTTTCTCACTTGTTATATGTATATTCAAAAAAATAAATCACAAGTACACTTATCTTTTTAACCCTCTACACACAAAGTGTTTAAAATTTTTGAACGTTATCACGGGTTTTTAAACAATAAGTAACTTCAAGAAATCTACCTATTTATCAAATTGGTTCGTAAAAATGGCTCTAAAAGGTAGTATTTCTAGATTAACAAGGTACTATTAATGATTCCATTCAAAAGAGATATCAAGTTTCATCCCCCAAAAATAAGGGGCTTCCCACCACTAGTATATCGAAGTTTTGCGCAATCCCGAAGGACTACTCGAGGAAGTTTGAAACTTAATATCCTTTTGTAATTCACCCCATTAAGGATGAATGTGTTTTATTTTATAGTGGGTCTGATTATTGTGACAAAATAAATTGTATCCCACTTTAGGTTATCCCTCTCACCAGCCTCGTTAAGGTAAATCTCGGGAGGTGAGCCCACTATAGTTCTAGCATGTTCATATAAAGTGAATAAATGAAATGAAGAGATAGGTTTGGGAGTTTGATTCACCAAAAGGTGAAGAGAATATCCCTACTATTCTTTCACTCCCAAGAACAATTAACAATGTTCAATTTAACCAAACCCACTAACTAATGGGAATCAAGTATTTCTACTTTCTTCCACAAACAAGGGGTTTTAAAATTTAGTGCTTGTTCATTCATTAGCCTTTCTTTTAATCAAGAAACTTGGTAGTTTTGGCATTTTGATTCACTTGAAAAGTGAAGAGCATAGGCCTAGTACCAAATTTCTCAAACAATAATAAGTTGTTCTAATTACTAGATTCAAAGTGAAAATGCCATAATTTAAGGAAAAATTCACTAAAGTTTCAAGGCATACCTTAGTTCGAAGCTAGCTAAGGCTAGGGGCATTTTTTATTGATGTTTTCATGTTTTTAACTCACCTAGTGGCGATTGTTCTAGCTCCTTTGGCTCTTCTTCGAAATAGTTAGTCAACACAACTAAAAAAATGAAGTAAAACAAACAAAAATGAATTCTAAGCCTTTAGTTTTCAATTTTAGCTAAAAATGATCAAGGCTTAAAAATCTAATTCAAGAAAACAAACTTTGATTTATAAGCATTGACAACTTGTAAATACCATTTGTATTCCTTACCTTCCTACTTGGAATCCTCCAAAACATGATTTACGTGGGCTATGTTTTCTTTATTGATCCTCCTTGCTATGACTTTATCCTCATTGTTATTTTTGCTCTCTAGATTTTTTACTTTTTTATGACCTACCATTAGAAAAATATAGGAAATACAGTTGCGACTGTTAGATTTATCAATTTATTAAAACTGTCAAAAGTGCAGTAGAAATGCTTGAATGTGTAGCAGAAATATTTAAATGCACAAAAATAGAAATTAAATGTGTTTTTTAATTAAGAAAATGTGCATAAAGAAAATGTTGTACGTGCTGCAGGATGAATTGGAAGCACTGCGAGGTCAAGGTAATAGCGCAAAAAGAAAGAAAGACAAAAGATATAAGTTGTTGAATGCACAACTTCTCTGTGTAAAGGTGCAATAATTTATCTTAAATGCATAGCTTTAGGCCTTGAATGTGCAGAAGGAAAGCTTGTACGGGCTGCAAAAAGTCTCAGATGCGCAGCTTTGCATGTAAGTAAAATAGAGTTAAAAACAAGAAAATGATAGAAATCTAACAAATTCTCTAAAATTTAAATGATTGATGTCTGATGCTCCATGGTGGGCATCATTTTTTGAACTATGCAAAGTACCTTCATAGGGTTCGCTTAGCAATAAATGATCTAAATAAGCACTCTATGGCTCTGTATTTAGATATGCTAAAGATAATCTCCTAGTAAGCCTCCATTAGTGATAGCTCTAAAATGAGAAATGATAAAGATATTAAATAATTAAGCCTATTTCAAAGAAATTGTGCTCAATTAAGTCTAAAATTGCCTTTCTAGCTCAAAATCTCAAGAAGTTTGATGCAATTCTAAGATGTGTGCATGGATTTCTCCTGATTCTGGTCTTCAATTTATAGATTTCAGCAAGCATAGGTGGTGGAGTTAATTTGATCATGGTTAGATTAAGGTTAAGTCCATGGTTCCACCTTTAGGGACAATTTAAATGGGTTTGTCCTCAAAGCTTGTTACAAAGAGACAAAATGAGTGGTCAAGATGCTCTCACCTTATGCATGATTGAGATTCGATTTGAGCTTGATCCATGTGAGTCCAATCCTTAATTCCCATTGGTTGAGGCATTTTCCTCCCATGTAGTGTGTGAGGTAAAATAGGGATTTAATAATTGAATTTAATTGATTTGTTTAGCCATGTGTACCCCTTGAATGGGTTGATTTTATTTAAATTGAATTATACAATTAATTAGATTAATTGCACAATTAATTGATTTATTTAATTTAAATTGATTTATTGGCTTTTGATTTTCAGTTAAAATTAGATTTTGACTTGATTGCAATTAATGCTTTGATTTTGCCTTAGTTGCTCACTTGATTTAGTCTTGACCATTTTTAGGTGATTACACTAATAATTTAAATTAGCTAACTAATTCCTCCTAATTAAATTTGTTAGTGCTTCAAAATGTACCTTGCAAAATTTTCACATGCCTTGGTAATTTTAGTCATATCAATTTTGCTTGGCTCTCTATTATGGTTTCCAGGGATTAGCATTTTAGGGTTTCTTTAATTTTTATTTCATGTTATGAAAAACCCTATCTCTATTCCATTTTTATGTTACTTTTTCAGCTTTAAGTGAATCACATAAAGGTTCATGTCTATCATTAAAAGGGAGCCATGTTATTTCATTAGTTTTTTTATTATTTTTTGGTCATCTCTTTTATTTTTCCTAAGACTTATCCTTTAATCTTAGTGTGTCCTTTGGTCATCTCTTTTATTTTTCCTAAGACTTATCCTTTAATCTTAGTGTGTCCTATGGTCATGTTTTAACGTGACAACTTAAGGGTGTCGATGTTGTTTTAGGAAAGTCCCCTTTACTTTTCTAGCATGCAAAACATTTCAGTTTTTCATTGGTCCTTGTAATGCCACAAAGACCATTTCCTTAGTATTCTATTGATTGGGGCATCATGGGAGACTTCCATCTATCACAAGTTTTATAGCCCTATAAACTATTGAAAGATTTTAATATTATATGCCTGTTTATTTGTGTTAAAGGGTGAGCTACTAAAGGTGCATCTTTCTACACATGGAGAAAATGAGCACAAATGTCTTAAATCTGAAATTAAAGGTTCTCAAGAGTTAATGGTTAGGGCTAATGCAATGTTATAATAGTTGATTAAATTGAGACCAAATCCAATGGCTATCATGGTCATGTGATCAAAAGATGTGATATTTTAAAACAATATACCATTGTGAGATGCTACCACATGTCTTCAACAAGCCAAGGTTGAGTTGTAAGGATTGAATGAGATAGAAATTTTTCATTGGAAATAAGTTGGGCCAGCTTGCTAAGTTGGTGATCAATGTTAGATTGACTAATGAGAATAGTCTAATGGGCGAGTGTAGATGAAGATCAATGACTAGAACTCTTTTTTTTTACAAACTTGATTGGAGCTATTTTTTGGCTTGAATGAACATTAATGGATGATGGGACTTTGGTAACACTTTCCACATGAATAAAATAGGATTTTCAAGCCATTTTTAATCACCAAAGCATTCAGATGATGGTAGAAATTATTTTAAAAGATGAAGAATATTGATTCGAGATATTGCAGTGAAGAATTGAGGTTTTTCTTGTGCAATAAAGTTGTAAGTGATTTTCTAAGATTTCCTTAGTTGTTTTCAAGCTATAAATTGGTGAATTATTCTCAAATTATGGGGAAAAGATTTCTTCACATTCTGGGATCATGGTAGTGATAGAATTGAGTTGAAATTTGTTAGAATTATTTTTGTATTTGCAAAATTCAAAAACCCTTGTTTTCTTCCATGTTTTAAATTTGAAATTGAGAGCTCTAGTTTGTTAAGATGACACCCCAAAGACATCATTCTGGACAAATTGAATACGTGAAGAGGAATCTATATGATGATTTCATGGATCAATTGAAGATGTCAACAAATGATATATATTAGGGACAACAACTCATAGTGGGAAAAACCCTAGGTCATGAGGGTTTAATTGATAAATTATTCAATGTAGTTGATTCTAGAGTGTCGATGACTCGATTGGATATGTTCAGATTATATTTTGGGAAGAGAAATAATGATAATCCTCTATCTAATGTCTGGAAATGTTATTTGGGGAAGTTGGTTGTGCCCAATGTTTTCATGGATATTGACTTTCTTAGAGTGGTTACTGATAGGTATGACCCAATTCTGAGAGTTGTGAGGGGAAATGATGGTGAGATATTAGTGTCAGTCAAGTGGGAAGAAATTTATTAAAATTTTCATTCGTATGAACCTACTTCTTTCCTAGAGAATATTAACTTGGATGAACTGAAGGAAGATTGCAAGAAGATGAAGGATTTTTCTGAGGGAAATCTTCTTCCTGCTCATCTGGCCAAAGAAGGAAAAAAAAGTATTATAATGGCCCAAGTTTAGTTGAACCTTTCCCAGTTGATTATTTTTCTCCTCACCTAAGGACCATACTTTACTCACTGTGTCAAGTTCTATGAATACATCCAAGCACAATAATTCTTGCAACATACATGCACATTGTAATTTAGATTCAACACTCGAATTTCTTAGTAATTTATGTTAATGCACCATACCTCAAAGAGAAAACACACGAGGGGTTGCAAGAAGTAAAGAAGAGTGAGGTTAGGTCTCTTTTCTTCTGTTATTATCTGTTGATGCACATGTTCTTATATAGAAATACACATTTCTTTGTTGAGTCCATGAATTTAATAAGAATAATTGATGGGAATGAGATGCCAGTGTAGTTTTGGAGTATGGATATTTCTTGGGATAGGGATGAGGCTAGGTATATTAGATTTGATACTTGTTTTTCATCAAGGCTGAGGCCTAGGTTGACAGTCAATCCACCTAGGATTCTAGTGCATTTATATGATTTTTGAAGACCAATGGAGAGAACTCCTAGCCTACAAATTACACATAATTGGGGGGGTGTCATTCCTTATTTGGTCAACACTATTTTGAGAGTTTATGGTTTTAGAGGGGTGCCCCATGTGCTACCTTAAAATGTACCACTTAAATTAGGATTTTTTGAAGTAATATGGTAGATTGGTTGTATCCAAGAGAAAGAAGTAATAGGAAAAGGGAAAGGAACTATTTTCATGACTACACAATTGTCTCTTACTTTGTTATCACAAGATGAGGATGGATGTTTTTTGACAAAGTATTCAATCTTTATTATTTGGGGGTTAGTACTTCAAGACATTTTGATCAAAAAATATTTTATAATATGTTCAAAGATAGAATGAAGGGAGATTTTCTACCCCATGAATTAAATTTCCATAAGGATCTAATCAAGAATGAATTTTTATGAGAATGCCCAAGAGGATAGGAAACAGAAATGGGTTCCATACAAAAAACTTTGGAAAATTTTCCTAAACATGGATCCAAATTATGATCCTTTGAAGACTTTCAAACCATTTTATGTAAATATGAATGCTTTGGTAAATCATTTTAAAGAGATTATGCTTGCTCTAATAACTAGTGAATGATTGATTGAGATAACTGGCTTGATATGGGTCTTGATGAAGCCAATTACCATATTAAGAAGACAATATCATATTAATATGGGTCTTCGTGAGCCTGATATGCCCCTAGAGATTTGATTATGTTGCAATAGATCAGATGTTTTTCTGAGTGACTTGATGTGAAGTGATGAAATCAGTCATTCAAAATGATTGAAGAAACTCAAATTGATATTGATTTTGATGAAGTTGAGGTGCCCCTAGTGATGAGGTCTTGTTTGATAATTATATTTGACAACTTGATCATTGAAGAAAATTTGGAAAAAAAAATTGATTTGCATATTGATCTTTGGTTAATGATCATGGACTAATGATGTATTAATCATACCCCCTTGTGTGTGAAATCAGAATATGACAAGGTAACATAGTGATTTCAAGCAATTCGATTGATAAAAAGCATGTGATTTTAATTAGAAATGATGTAGAAAATATTTGATCTGATTTGGATTGAGTTGCATACATTTAGGAATGCATTCTACACTTGATTGGGGTCCATTGACCAAGTTTGACCAAGTTTGACCATGAGTTGACTATGGTTGACCAAAAATTTTGAGCACATAGATTGACCAAGAAATGATGAGGAAAGATTTTGGGTTCAATTTGTATAATGGAGATCATTTGCTCAAGTGGTCAATTGCTTTTGACCAAAAATTTGATTTAAGATTTTGAAAATATAGATGATGTCGTATTTTTATTTTGATCACTAAAATGGAGTCAAGAGCATCAAAATAGGTAGGGGTACAATTTTCACCAAAATTAGAGAACTTTGAAAATTAGGTCAAATTGATATAAAAGGGACCAAAAGCTTAACATCTTGTGTCAAAAGGTACTAGATCATGTTATAAAAAGGTTTACAGTTAACCACTTGTGATGGCATGATGAATGCATTAACATGAATTGTCAGTTTAGAAGCTCTCTCCTCACCAAATATATGTAATTTTGAGAAATAATATTACCTTGTTAAAAACAACACCTTGAATGCAATCTAGGACTTAGTCACTGATATTTAATATACTCTTTTTCATCATTGAGCAAATGTTGATACAACCCTCACTGGTGAGGCAACCATAAGGATATGAATATGACATAGTCAGATTAAGTGTCAGAAGTAGACATAGTCACCAAGGCACAAAGAGCCAGGATGACCTAAATGTCATTTCCTTTTAATATTGCAAGCTAATCATAAACACTAGGGCATAAACCACCAAGATGACCTTAATATCTTTTACATACAAACACACCGAACAAGATAGAGATCCTTCTTTTCCTATGCAATAATGATTGTTCTATCTGCAATGACCCTTTATCATTCATAACCTAGGATAGATTTTAGCATTGTATACCTGTGGTGACCCGTACGTTTACATCCTTGGGTAGATATTGAGATTGCAATAGTAATAAGAAATCACTTATTAATAGACAAGGAGAAGTTTGAACTTCATTGAAGCGTTCAAATAAAGAGGGTCGAGGTATATGCAACATTCCAATTGTGATGGAGTCTCTTACCATAGACACCCAATTTATGTGATGCTTTCAAATCCCTAGAACCACGCCCACAACTATAAAATCAAGAAAAAGGTATTATGCCCCCAATCCTTGCTTCTCGAAATCAAAATAGACATCATTGAGTCACTCATGGGGTATAATAGTCAAAAAGCCAATTATAACAAACAACATATAAATAAATTTTTAGCATAGCTCAAACAGTTTTAGTGATTGTTTACATGTAATATCTATGATTGTCTATGTTGTCTTTTGTGTTTACGATGTCAGTGGCAAAACCCTTCAGTGGTTAGGAGACAAGAAATTGACTCGGATTGGACGAATAGTAACTAACACAAGGATGACTTGGTTGAAATTATAGGACATTGCCCCCTATTATGGTTTGATTGCCCCATGACTAAGACGTTGATCAGTTTCAAGACATGAAGGTTCCAAGAAGAACCAAAGATATTGGGAAAGTGACCAAAGACTATGCACAAGCTAAAGTTGGATATGAAAGAAATAAAGCAGGAAATGGCAACACATGAAAGTAGGAAACTAAAGGGAAGAAGCCAAAATATGTGTTGATAGATGGAGCACCGAAGTAAATGAGGCACTTGTTCACCAGGTTTTCACCACTTGGCAAAGATTCTATTTTTGCTATCAAGATGCATGTTTACTAAGTTTTGACCAAGGCACTTTTTTCTTCTTTTTTATTTTTTTTTGTTCTTTTTTTTACTTTTATTTTTTATTTTTGAGCTTTTTGAATTTTTCTTTCAATTCATCAAGGTGCCTATTTACCAGGTTTTCACCAGGATGATCATTTTTTAGGAATAATACAATTTTTATATTTTTTTCCAGGACTTTTATAATTTTTAGGATTTTTTCAAAACTTTCTACAATTTCTCAATTTTTAAAGATAGCCAGTTCTCAAGCAAGATCACATTGGTTTTCCCCAAATTTCTAGCAAGGTGTGGGACATCATAGAGGGATGAGAAAGATGATGGATTAGAAGTAGAAATGAAATTTGATGGATTAAGCAAGTGAATGAGACCCTCAAGAATAGTCTCCTCAAGGTAACCCAAGATAGGGAAAAAGATATAGCAATGTAAGCCAATGGTGCAATGTCAGATAGCATATAGGATAATGACTAAGAGTGGACATGTCAAGAGGCTTCCGTGAACCTATTCTATGTTTTTCATTCTTCATTTTGATCAAGACGAAGGGGTCAATTTGGATAAAATATGGATAGGCTAACACGATTAGGATAAGGGTCGATAGAAGCTATGAGTAAATAGTTTTGGGATAATAGAAAGGATTCTTAGGAGTAGTGATTATTTTCTTGAGATAAGAAAGATCATGATAAGGCGGCATTGATGAGAGCACGTGAATAAGTTGATGGAAAGGATAGTTGATATCAGTATACACGATTCTCATGAATCTTCTCAACCTTGTCAAGATCAAAGTGAAATAGGGAATATGGATGTATGTGGGATAGATGGTAAAGAATGGATGGAGAATGTGATGGATGAGGTAGTATGGATGGGACTTGACTCCAAGTGTAGAGTGCAAGAGGATGAATTACGCATGATGCCTGTTTACCAAATTTTCATCATGGTACTTGTTGAAGGTGGCACAAGAAGTGGTTTTCACCATACGATGGATTTATTTCTCTTTTCTTTTTCTACCAAGGTGCATGTTTACAGGTTTTCACGAAGGCACTTTTCTCTCTCTCTCTCTTTTTAAATTTTTTTTATATTTTCTAATTTTTAGAGGAACTCAAGCCTGATGCTCTTTGGATAATGCTCCTTTGGAAATATATGCTTTGATGGGCCAAGGCCACTGAAAGGTATGCTTAAGGATGTCAATAGGGTGGTGGAAGAGAAATGCTATGGAGGATAAGAATAGTTAATGACTAAGGATTTATGTAATGGATTAGATGAACTAGGGGATGGATCAATAGTGAAAGGGAGGTTAAGAAGCATATATAGTTGTTGGATAAGGGATAGGGTATTGAAATATTTGTGTAGGAGTATGTGGAAAGGGTGAAAAGATCAACATAAACACACACCTTGAAGGGTAGTGGGATGATAGAGGAAAATTGGAGGAAATAACTTGAGGCTTTGATATAAGAGGTGATGGAAACTGTTCAAAAGAAGATGGAGTGGAAGCCTTTGGAAGCTTAGATGCCAACATTGATTTTTATTTTTCCTCTAAGTCCTTTAAGAGAGATTTTGGAATCCACGTAGCTTTTCATCTGTCTTTTCTTTTGAATTCTTTAGGATGCACTTCTTCGATGAGGGATTTAGGAACCCACATTTTCTTTGACTTCTTTCTTCTTTGTTTTATGGACTTTTGTGGTCTTTTGAATAACTACTTTTGCTTTGTAGTCACATGTCAATTAGATAGGACATAGTGATCTTCATATATAAGTGGATTCTTATATTTCTATTTTTTTTTGTTTGACATCCAAATTGCTTCCAAAGGAATTGTGAATTATGGATGAATAAGGCTGATATGGTTGGTTCATATGGATAGGTTGATATGAAGGGTTCAATGATGCATGTATTTTTTGATCTTGATAGTAGATAGGGTATGTAGATGACAAGCTAGGAGTGATAGGCATGGTGGATGGTGGAATATAAGGACCCAATATAGATGGAATGTTTGATGGTTTTAGCTATGGGATTTAGGGACCAAGGATGGATTTGGAGGATGCAAAAGGGTAATGGATTGGGATATCAGCATCTGTAGAGTTAGTTGTATGGTTGAGGCTCTCATCTTTATGATTTATATTTACACCAATATGCTCATGAGTAGCTTCGATAGTATAAATTTTGATAGGAGTAGTTGAAGCTTGAGGGGTTTTCCTCTTATACAAAGGATTTGGAAGAATAGGATATTTTTGAGGTGTATATGGAATAGTATAACAAAAGGATGAGGGGATATTTCGATCTTGACAAGGATCTTTGGATAGCATGGGAAGAATGGTCTGCGCTTGATCTTGCTTAGGAAGTGGAGGGCTATGTGGCTCTTGAGATGGAGGGATATATTCTTGAAAGAAGGTAAAGGGTATGACTGGGTTATCATTGGATACTTGGGATATGGTACCTTTGTCAATTGTTTGATAGTGATGGATGTCTTGATCTGGATCTTTATTATGACTTGTTTCTTCACATTTTGGATTATCCTCGTGACATTAAGCCACTTCCAAGGACGAGGTAGGATTTTGGATCTGGGTGAGAGATATTTGAAGGGCTGATGAAGGATCATTTAGAATAGCTTTGATAGGTTTGAAGCACACAAAATCTTGGGGTCCATGCTCTTTGATCTACAAAAAATACTTGCAGCAAGAGGTAAGTTAGCTTGGATCTCTTTTAAAGGCAACCCTTGAGGGTAGACATAGTCAACATGAAAAGCATTAGGTTCTTTGTTTAATGGAGGACCTTTGGATAGCTTAGATTCTTTAGAAGGTGACTACATGTTGGAAGAAGTAGAAGTTGCATGACAACTATTACTAGACATAGGTTCATGATATTGATCAAGATTGAGAGTACTGTCTTCATTAGATGATTCGTTAGGATTTTTAATTTCAATTATGTCATCATCAATTAGATCTTGGATTTTATGCTTCAACTCCATGCAATTTGAAGTTTTATGCTCATTATTTATATGATAGGCATAGTAGGTACTCAAAAATGATATTCCACATGATGTATCTTGAGGTAGCATGATGAGATTATTTTCAAGAAGCTCTTCCAAAGTTGATTCGTAAGATTGTCCCAAAAGGGTGAATGATCTATCCACTAGACTTGTAGAGATGTTGGATTCAAAATCATGGGGATTTGATTTGTTACTTTCATAGGACTGATATAAAAGACTCTCAACTGAATGTGATGTAACGCCCTCTTCAATCTCTTGATCATAGATTGGAGTATCATAAATCTGTAGAAAATATTTTTTATCAAAAATTGGATTCTCTTGAGATCGCAAAGTAGGCTCTTGAACAAAGATGAGATTAATGTGAGATTGTGAAGTAGCATTTTTATTTGAGATATGGATGAATCATGATCATAGAAGGAAGGTAAAATTGATCTCAATGAGTACTTGTTGGATGGTGTATCATTTTCTTCCTTTAGGTCTTGAAGTTGAGATCTTAAAGATTGGATTTGTTTTGATATGGATGCAATATGAATCTCTTCTTCCTAGTTGCTAGGAGTGTAGGATTTAGCCCATTTTTTTTTAGCCATTGTGAGATTGTCTTTATTCTTTCTCTCTTCAGAGTGTCTATGAGAGTTTCTGGTTTGAACATGCATGAAAGATTGATGTGATTGATAGCTTGAGAGTGATAAGGTATGAAGATCAAATCCGGGATGGGTAAGTGAATTTGTCTTGAAAGATGAATTGAATGATGAGATTGAGGTTTTATTCTTGATAAAGTTGATAAGATCTAATGAAAAATAAGGTATGAGGTATTTGAGTTAAGGCTAAGCCACCTAAGTAAGTGACACTTGTGACTCAATTTTAGACAACAGGATTTGATAAAAGATTGATCAATTTTATCACCTTTGAACTTAATGGAATGAAGTTCAATTGATGTTGGTTGGATGGGAGACGAGACAAGTTCACTCATAGATTAGGACAGGGATCAACAAACCAGGTAGATGTGTTATCAAATTGCAGGTATAAGTTCTTTGCTAGAAATATACTAACCACAGGACTAATCAAGAAGTGTTCAGGCATGCCTGAAAATTGAAAATCAGGCCAAAATAAGCTCTCTAATCCCAAAAGTTCATAGGTTCGTACTAAAAATGCAATCTCATATGACAAAGAATGAGGGCCAAGACAATAAACTAGTATTCTCGTATGAAAAAATGATGGCAATATCAAGGTGGGTAGTAACTCATACAACAGGATGCTTAGAAATGATCAAGATGTACAGGACAAAAGGGTTTTTCCACTGAGTTTTGAACTATTTCGATCATTTTTTGCAAGTTTCCAAGTTTTTAGTTTCTCAATGTTGTGTTGGTTTTCAATTGTTTTTGGTTTATTTTTCAAATGGTTTAATCATTAACAAGATAGAAAACACGCAATATAAAGGGGAATCCAAATAAAAGATATCCTAAGGAAATTAGCGTAGGAAGAAAACTTTTTCTTGCAAACTTAGCTACACACCCAATAGCTAATCAGAATATGGTCACTAGAGAACACAAATGGATCTCTCAATGTCGTATTAGCCAACTCCAAATTCTAATGATGGCATGATATGGCAAGTGATCTTGGGGGAGTTACTATCTCCCTTGCACAAAGATTATCAACCTTTCAGAGGTGAACCGGATAGCTTCTAACCTGAGGTGTTTAGTAAGGGTTTTCGTTCGTAACTATCCCTTGTAGTCCCGCAAGCAAGATTGAGGCCTATACACCTACAAGTACTTAGATATGGTATTCATGCACGTAGGATTGAGGCCTCTCAGCCCTACACATAAAAATTATATTTTGTCATAGTCTCATAAAAAAGATTGAGACATGAGAATGTCCAACAAGTATCAAGATAATGCAATCTCGCATGCAGGATTGAGGCCCTCAAGCCCTACATATATCAAAGTAAACAGAATAGATATAGCTACGTCCTCCGAGACTTTAATCTCAAAAGGAGGCTTTTGATTATAGTGGGTCAGAATGGTCAGGTTTGCATGTTCCCACTTGACTCGTTCCCGTGAGATTGTTTCCTCAATAGTAGGCTCACTAAAAGGTACACATGCAACAAATAGAAAAGTTTCAAGGGTTTGGATTTCTGATTGTCTATATAGACAAGAGCATACTCTCCTACCTTTACACTTTTTGAAGACACATCAAGCATGCATGTTCATTTACCCGATCCATTTTTAATGATTAATTTTATGCTTCTAGGTTTCTGATTGTCTACACAAACAATAGCATAATCCCCTAATAGCAAATTAAACACAAAATAATGAACCTATTAAGATGCCTAAGAAAAATAATTATGAAGACACAATGTTTTCTTGTATCTCCTTAGGCAACCTACAAAACAAATCCATCAATAGTATTTTCAAGTGTATGTCTTGGATGAACGTTCTGCAAGAATTATATTAGGTTGTTCAAAAGATCAGAAAAAAAATAGAGCGCAAGCAAGGGTTAGCGTTAGCAACAATCAAATCTAATCAAGAAATAGGGACATGATTTATCAAAATAGACCAGTTTTCAAAAATCTAATTATTTCAGCCCTTATTTTTCATCTAAATTAAAATCACATAGAACAAACCCCCATTACAATTTCAAGAGCTTTCCATAAATGTAAAATGTTTAGAAAACTTCAATGATTTGCATCCAGAATATTTTTTATGAAAAAATCAT
This sequence comes from Chamaecyparis obtusa, assembly GCA_027943335.1. Classification (NCBI taxonomy): domain Eukaryota; kingdom Viridiplantae; phylum Streptophyta; class Pinopsida; order Cupressales; family Cupressaceae; genus Chamaecyparis; species Chamaecyparis obtusa. The sequence goes on along the minus strand of BSBK01002174.1, from coordinate 2,313,829 downwards.
AAAAAGATTATATTTCACATAAAATTTATCAGACAAATCTGAATTTTTTACTAAGACTCCTGACATCATCTCCTACCTTCAATAAAAAAATTATTAGAAAATTCCTTCAGTTGTGCCCAAAATTAGTTTTTTATGAAAAAGCATAAAAAATTATAAATCACATAACAGTTATCAGAAACATCTGAGTTTTTTACTATAGACTTTTGACGTCAACCTCAAGCTGAAAAAAAAATTGTCATAAAATTCATTGATTTGTGCATAGAATTATTTTTTTATGAAAAATTATTTAAAAAATTATAAATTACCGAAAATTAATTAGAAAATTTTAAAATGTTTATTGTAGGCTCCTGACATCAATCCCAACTTGGAGTAAAAATTTTATCAGACAATTCATTGATTTGTGCTCAAAATAATTTTTTTATGAAATCTCATAAAAAAGTTATAAATTGTCAAAAAGTAATCAAAAAAATCTAATTTTTTTTACTGTAGACTCCTGACATCAACCCCAAGTTGTAGTAAGAATTTTATTGAAAATACAATGTCTCTTAGGAGATATGGAAAAATCATTGAAAACCTGAAAACAAATCAGCAAAGAAAAACTTAGTGATCCGAAAAAACAAGGAGTCGAGACCAAAAATCTATGTTCAGCCCCACGGTGGGCGCTAGAAATGTGTGAAATTTGATCCTGCAAGCTGCAATCACAAATGCTTCAATAGATTATAGGATGCATGGCTAGACAATCAATAATCAATAATCATAATAATCTACACAAATCGATCTATTGCCTCATATTCAATGCGAGTGTGGACTCTCAAATTTGTGAGCAATCAGCGACTATAGACAAGAATTGAAACAAAGGATTTTATATGAATGCAAGATTAATCTATGTTTTCGTATTTTTTCAATGCAAATAAGATATGAAAATAAGAAAACTAAATAAAATCTATGTTATAATGATATGCAAATAACTAAGCAAGAATATGCAAACTCTCAAATTGATAAATTGATGTGCAATAGCTCCTTCACAAAACCTGCAAAATAATAATGTTATCAAAATTACACATATTGAATGAGAAGAGACGCCTTCCTTTTATACGAACCCTGATAAATATCGATGGTAGAGATTAATTTAGATGAACGATCAAGATTAATCCAAATTTGAGTTGAAGCTTAGTTAAAGCATGTTTTTTGCATGCTTTTTTAGTTGATTTGAGAAAATAATAGATAAAACATATTGATTTAATCTTTTATGCTCAAGTTAACAACTTTTTTTCTTTTATTTGATTTAATAAATTATGCAACTAAACTTTTTAACTCAAACTTGCCTTGTTTTATCAACTTTATTTTTTTATCTATCTTTTTTTTCTTGTTTTTATCAATTTTGAAGATAATCCATTGTTTTTATCATTTTTTGGGATTTATCTCAATTTTTAGATTTTTAAACCAGATTAATTCTTTTTTTGTGTAAATGAAAAAATGGGTTCAATTTAATTAATGTGCTAGGACATTTAATTAAATTAATTGATTTAAATCAATTTAATTGCCAAATAATGTTGATGTTAGGAATTAATTGATTTAAATGATTTGCAATTTTGATGATCAGATCAAATTGAAATAATTAGAATTGCCTTTTGAGTTATGACTTATATGATTATGATCAATAATTGAGATATGGGGCCCATGGTTTAGGAGTCCAATTTTAGGTGATTACAGATAGAAGCCCTACCATTTCACCAAAGGTTGAAGCTCTTAAGAATTTTCTTGAACCTTGGTTGTAATCTCTACAGGCAAGAAGGCCCATTGTTTCACCAAGGGTCAAGATCAACAACTCTCCGTTGAGAACCACGGTAGAGAGCAACCCCATGGAGACTTGAACCTTGGTTGTAAGCACTACAAGCAAGATGCCTCACCATTTCACCAAAGGACCAAGCCCTTAAAAATTTTATTGAACCTTGGTTGTAAGCTCTATAGGCAAGAAGCCCCACTATTTCACTAGGGTTCAAAATCAACAACTCTCCATTAAGAACCATCGTAGAGAGCGGCCCCATGGGGACTTGAACATAGGCACTATAGGAAAGAAATCTACCATTTCACCAAAGGACCAAGCCCTAAAAAAATTCGTGAACCTTGGTTGTAAGCTCTACAAACAAGGAGCCCCGCTATTTCACCAAAGGTCAAGATCAACAACTCTCCATTGAGAACCACAGTAGAGAGAAGCCTCGTGGGGACTTGAACTCTCTATCATCAATTATTACTGCATGTTTTTTTTAATAAGGTAAAAACAGGTTTTGAATGGACCTCGAAACCATATACATTCAATTTTTGAAGGGAACTGTAACTCCCAAAATATAAGAAGAATTAACTTAGATCTAAGTGAAACAACTGGGGAAAAAGAATAACCTTACTGCGCCCCCCAGCACATAATGCCAGTAGAACTACTAGCAACACAATTCCAGCAAAACAACAGCAGCCAAACGAAAGATACACAGAAAGACTCAAACTGTTGAAGTCAAAAGTGTAAAGCCAACACTTTACCACAACATCAAGTATCTAGGGTAAACAGGCACCCTAAACAATCCTAGGATTTTTCCTTTGCCTCCCTTCTTTTGGGAGCGAAGAGCCATATCAAAATGTAGAGGGGACTTTTTATTATGTTTACCTATAACAGTAGTCCATCCCTCCTCTACCAAAGAAGTTTTCTCCTGCCAGTCAGAGGCGGGAGAGGAGCCAACCACAATAGAACCAGCATGAGAAGTCTAAACAGAACCTGCAGCGGCCACACAGCCAGTGCCAAACTTCCCAGCACCAGCAAGAGCTTCTGAAACAGAACTGGCTGGAAGGATGCCAGCAAACCTAGCAGCCTCAACAAACAATCCAGCACCTATACGACCAGTAGAAGGAACAGTTCTCTTAATAGAACCAGAAGTAACAAGAGGAACACCAACAACAGAAGTATTACTTCCAGCAAGAGCAGAACCAGCAAAGAGACCAGTAGACACAGAGACCCCAGCAAGAACAGAACCAACTGGAGAAACCCCAACATCAAAAGAATTGCTGGCAGACAAACCAGTTGTACCAGCAAAAGAGACACCAACAAACAAAGTAGAAGGAACATGAACAGCCATAGGACTAGAAACAGGGCCAGCAACCTACTCAACCACATGCATGAAGCTCCAAACCTTCTCCACCGTATAGTGCTGAGAAGAGGCCCCCTTCCACCATGAAGCAAGCTTATTATGTCTCTAAGATCACATTGAGAGGCAACATGACTAGTCTTAAAGCATCTTCTACATCTGAAGGGGATGCCTTCATAGTCCAATTGTTGAATCCAACTTCTACCCTCGGGAGAAAAAAGTTTAATCTCCGAAGGCAGGCCTTTAGAGGTATCAATATCCACCAAGATACAAGCATAAGTAGAATGGAATAAATATGAAGATTTCTCATCCACCACTAACATTTCCCCAATAGCATCCCCCACAGTCTCCAGAACGGAGTCAATCCAAAGATGGAGGGGAAGATTAGGAAGCCTAACCCAGATAGGTTGCAAATCAAATGATTCGAAAGATGGAGAAAAATCAGAATGCCATGGCTTCAGCAATAGCATAAAACGATCCTCCCAACTAAAGAAGTTTTCACACAAAATAATATTTCTATCCTCAACATTATCAAATTTAGCCACGAAAAAGCCTTTTTCCATAGGGAAGATATGGACTGTACTAGAGATTAGAGGTTCCCAATGACTGGAAATCCAGGAATGAAGATCAGGCAAAGAGGGTCAAAAACCCTTGAATCTACAAATCAACCCATGCTCAGGAAAAATACAGGTTTTCGCGTCAATCTCAGAGAGAGTATCCTCATCCAGCTCAACGGAAATATGGGGGCTGACTGGAAAGGCACTACGAGGAACGGTAGCCTTCCGAGCAGCAGCAGGCCCCCGAACATTGACTGTCATAGAAGCCCTAGCTGGAGCAACCAGCGTCGCCCCAGCAATACCAACGAGCTGTGAACCCCTAGCAGAAGAACCAGCATGTTAATAGTTAATAATAATTTAAATTATAAATCTACTTTAAAAAATATTAATTATAAACTATAGGGCTGCCTTCTTTCCCCACCAAAGTGTTGTCTATAATAGTGCATAATAGTAATAATTTTAAAATTAGTGTATAATATTAATTATATACTTGTTTGTATCATAATTCACAAGGAAGGGCATGCAGAGTGCTCGAGGCATATCGAAGCTGTGATTTAGGACATATTCATAAGTTGCTTTGACACATCTTACATGCCCCCTACAACTTAGGATGACTGCGCCCTTTCAAATTCGGTTGATGATTCTCATTACTCCTCTAGCTCCTCTATTTATAGTTTTCCAAAGGTCAAAAAGAAAACTAAGGGAAATAATAACAAATTGTTTCCACACTGATTATGCACTGACTTTGTTTCCGTCTTGAAATCAACCCTAATTTTAAGGGATTCAACAATTGTACAAGTTTTTCTAAGGTTCTGTAGGTTTTTGCAATGATTATTTAACATGATTTTAATGTGTTTTAAATGCAAAAAATTATTGAACATTGGGTCAATGAATTATCAACAATTATTTCACAAGTCAAGATTTTTTCAAGGAAAAAATTAGCTAGCTCTAGGATTCATGACTAATTGGATATAATCATGATTTTTTGTAGATTGTTACTTCTCTAGTAAGGATCATTTGCTCATACATACATGACAGTGTCAATTATCCACATACTTTTGGTTTGCGGATACAATCTAGTATAAAATCCACACAACTTGATTGAGTGACAAAAATTTGGGCTTATGCAATATGCCAATTGGGTTGGGTTTTGTCTTGTTAGCATTCATTGTTAGAAAACATTATCATTCTCTAAGGCCCTTAATAGGATCACCCTCTTAAGTCTTTTGGAACTCAAAGTTAAGAAGACTAGATTCAATCTTGAATTGTTGAGTTTCTCTTGTCATTGGTTTGATCATAGGGTTGATATATTACCTAGATTGACTTGAACCTTGGCTCTAGGTGTTATGCCATATTTTGGAATTGAGGGTAGCAAGAAATAGAACTAACAGTTCCTTCAATGCCTTTAAATGTTGTTCAACTTGTGCCTTCTTCATAAAGACATTCCTCTTCTTTGTAAAATGGCAAAACATGTTGTGGTAACAATAGAAAATTCTCCTCTCCTTTCCCCCCAATCTAAGAATTTGAAAATTTAGTATTTCTTGGACAATTATCCAAAGCAATGAGAGCTAGTCTTCCTAGACGTAGTCTCATGTTTGATCCACACATTTTGGGTGTGTCTAGCGTCAAGTGAGGGCCAAGCGGTATTTAGTTTGTTTGGTTTGGCTATTTTAGTTTGGTTGTAATTCTTGACGGGTAAGTTTGTTGCAATTTCATTGTTTGTTAATTATTGCCCCTTTGAAACCTATTTAGCCATAATAAAAAAGAATTAAAATTCCTATTGTATAAATAGTACTCACATATTTGTCTTCCTCGTGTGCATGAAGTAATAACACGCCCTTCTTCCTTTGAAATGATTTAAGGGAGAGATTGTACTTCTTACATATTTATATTCCTTGACTTATGCCAAGGTGTTAATGCTTTTTTTATTCTTGAAAAGATTAACTATGACAATACTTCCTTGTTGTATAGTTAATGTATACTCATGCAACACATTAAAATTTAGTACCCTTGCAAAGGTACAAGATTGAAACCCTTAGATGATTTATGTGTTTCTATGGCTACAATTATGCTTGTCTTAGGTTTTATCCTTAGGAACTATTGGACCCATTAGCCATACTATTTTCCTTGAGAAATTGTAAGACATGGGAAATTGTTTTTCACTTATATATTATTCTTATGTGTACCTCTTTAGTTGCTCATCCTAGGACAACGCTTGTGAAAAACTAAACTTGACAACACAATTAAAGCTTTAGGTATTAACAAGTGAAACAATTAGCTTGTGAGAATTCTCACATATTTAAAATTTGAGAACCTATACATGCATTGATTTTCATTAAAGTATTAACATGTGTCTGAGGCCTTCAATATTGGAAGGATGTATATGCATTTGTCTCTGTACAAAAAAAAAAGAGCACAACATCAAACTTGATCACTAGTCACCCTAAATCTATATTTATTAAATGAACTATTTAATTTGCAAGATCTACAAACTTCCTATATTCCCTTGGTCTTTTTGAATTTTTTTCATTCTAACTATCATTCCATAAGGATGCATCCCACACTCTAAGGATTGGGAGGGGATCCCCTCCCCACTCTACCATCAACACCATCTTCAAGACATCCTCAAGACATTTGGAGGACTCCCAAGAATCCTCCAGTCTTGGTAATGATGTTGAAGCATTTCCCACAACCAAATGGTTCAAAAGTTATTTTTTGTGAAAATTCAAACTTTTCTTCAAAATTAATGCCCAAAGTCAAACCCTAATGGCCCACCCACACCACACAAACTAATAGATGTGAATGTGAGAGTGAGGGCTCTAAGTGCAAGGTGAAAGAGTGGGAATGAAGAGCAAGAGGGTTGAGAAGAAGAAGAGCAAGAAGAGTGAAACCAAGTCGTTAACTCAAGGGATTAGAACTAGCATTTTTCAAGCAACAGGTAGGCTTCTATGACCTTTTCTTTACATCATTTTAATTAGTTTCATAATTTATGTTGATAAAATCCATAGACATGGTTGAATATTGTCATTTATGTTGAAAGAATCCATAGACATTGTTGTGTATTGTCATCAACACTAAGAAAAATCATATACAAGTTGCAAAATCTAATTTTAAATTTTAAATTAAAAAATTAGTAATGCAATTTTGAGTTTTATAAAAAAATGATTAATTTTGAAATAGCAACCAATCGTATTTTTAAACTTTATGTTCAGATGTTCATATTTTTTAATTTTATCAAACTAATGTTGTAACTTTAGCATATCCTTTGTTTTTATGTTGCATGTGACTTGAAGTAAGAGAAACAAAAATAAAATCTTGGGTTGACAAAAATTAAGAACAAATATTTTTATGTGTATCCTCCACTTTAACATTCATGTGACTTGAAGTAAAACAAAAAAAAAAAAAAAATTGTCTCTTGGTCATTTTCATCATGCATAGTTTGAGTTTTACTATTAAAATTATGAACTAATAAATTTATATCAATTATTGCAATGTGACTGAGTATTCATGACATAAAAGAGGATGAGGTTGATCTTGAGCCTCAAGAAGTTGAAGATGATATTGAAACTAAATATAACTATGTCCATGATCATGATTAAAATGTACAAGTACGGAGCATGAAACCCATACAACTAGTTCCATTGTGAGTGTAAATAATGATTTCTTTTCTGAAGCACCGGCAAAATCTACTAAGGGTCCCATTAATCTTAAATCTCCTCTAAAGACAATTTACAACATAATCAAGAGTCAAGTTTGGGGCATTTAGGCACTGCGTTGTGGAAGTGCCACTTTTGCAAGATTGGAGAAAAAACCTGAACTATAGGGATGAGAAATGTAAGTTATGGGTTGGTCCAAGTGATGAAGACAATGCACCTATATTTTCTTCTTTACCTCTATGGTTGAGGGTTAATCAAAGACCAGGTTCTACTTCTATTACTTTGCAGAGACGAATTGCACATATGTCAATTTCTTCTACTTTAGGGGTAGTAGAGACTAAAAGGAAACATAAGATGACAAGTGATGCTCCCAACCCACTAGCAAATTATTCACTGTGCAATAGCAAACATAGCAAGGGTAGGACAATCATATGTGCCACCAAGGGAGACAAAATTGAGGACCACAAACATAGATAAGAACTATTTCACAATAAATATATCAATGGAGAAAATGAAAGAATCCTAGGTCAACAATCAATGCAACAGTCATAGATGGGTGGATAGATATTGGGTGTTCCACTCATCAATATCATAGTTGCATGTATAGAGGGCACTTATTTTTTAAGGTGTTTGATTTCTCAAGGTGTCATAAGGATGTCGGTTTTCAATTTCAAGTCCTCAAAGACAGTATAGAGGATGTTGGGCCACAAAGTGTGGTCCAAGTAGTGACAACTATGGCCCATGCGTGCAAAGTTGCAAGGAAGTTAATTGAGGCAACTTGTAGACATATTTGGACTCCTTGTTGTGTGCATGCCATGAAAAACACACTCAAGGAAAGATTAAGTGGATCCAATCAATGGTCAATAATGTTAGAGATGTGCAGATGTTTATTCTACAGCCACTGCAATTCACATGCCCTCTTCTAGAACTTCTCTAAGGAATTTTTGAAACCCATAGAGAAGCATTGTGCATTGAACTTCACTCTCTTGAAGAGGATGCTCGAGTTGCACAAGACTTAACTAATTGTTATGACACTAGAATGGAATTGGTAGTGCTTGTCCAAGACAAAGTAGAGGAAGAGGGTGAAGGATTAGTTAAGAGTGATGTTTTTTGGGGTGATGCAAAGATATCTTTGTCATTATTCCAATCTTCTTGGTGATTATATATGGGGATGCCAATGCACCTAGCCTTGGATAGGTGCATGAATGCATTGATTCTATGTTGGGCCAAATGAAGGTTACCATGTAAAAACCCCGCATTAGCATTCTACAATGTGCACATTTAACCAATAATTCATCAAAGATGGGAGAAGCTCAACACTCCTTTGCACATGATTGCCTATGCATTGAACCCTAAGTGGTATGTGCAAAGATTTGGTAGGTTACATCCATATAGGATGTTGAGGTGGGGACTAGGCTTATGAAGATCATCCAAAAAATGTATGATCCTATAAAGGTTAGCATCATTCATGCTGAGTGGAAAAATTTGGCACTCTAAAGGTTATTCTAAGGCATCCAAGATTGATGGGAAAACTATGGCACATGAGGACCTAATTTTGTAGACTATGCATGGGTTGTCTTCTTTGACTACCTCTCTAGCCACTTGTTTACTATCTTGGGATTCTAGTTCTTTTGCTACTAAGAGTAACTAGTTTGCATATAGCTTCATCCACTCTATTAAGAGGAATAGACTAGTCTAGGAGAGCATAGAAGCTTGTGGTTATACCAAGTGCCCTGCACCACATTGACTGCAAGACGCGTACAAAGAGAGTCCAACATTGCAATGGGATGAAGAGTCAACACAAGTTGATAAGGATGCTATAGACTTCAAACTCAAGTCACATATCTTAAGGAATATAGATTGTTAGAGAAATTCTAAAAGCTTTAGTACCCACCAAATAGTGTATATATACCAGGTATCATGGAAAAGCTATAATTTACATATCAAGGTGTGGAAAACTCTCCAAATAAGTTGTTTTCAAAATGCTAATACAAAGCTTAACAAAATCTTTTAAAATCAATATTCATTATAACTAAACTAGCTTCTACTAGGATGGAAAGACATGTTACATTTTCTGATTTTACAAGGTAAGTCTCTCCATATAATCATATTTTTTTAACTCTTTAATGCAATATAGCATACACTTTTAGAGGGATTGAAACTACATAGATTTTAAAATCATACCTTATAAGAATTCTTTCTTGAAGCATATGATTCACTCTTTGATGCACTATAACATACACTTTTTTAAGGAATTCAAAAGTGCATAAATTTTAAAATAATACCTTGTAAGAATTCTCTCTTGAAGCATTATTTTAAATTTCTACCAAACATTATTTTATAGTGGGCAAGGGTAAAGTGTAATGTTAACAACAGAATACAAATTCATTTACCAATGTTACGGGATAAATTAATCAAACTCTAAAGTTCTAAAACATTTTAGTTTTTATATGTAGAATATGTGGAATGAGATAGGAAGAAAATAAGTGATCCCGACATATAGACAAGGGAAATATTCTATATAATAGGTAACTGTCAATTTCCAAAAATGAAATAAAATGACTAAACATATCCCCAATTAACCATAGAACCATTATAATTATTTGGTGAGTCTTATATCAATAACAAAAACATTCAAGGTTGTTGCTACTTGTATGAGTTTGATGGCTTCATCTGCTCACCTACCCACTACAAGAAACCTAGATTCAAATAACAATTTCTGCCTCTAGTGTGACTGCTAATGAGGGCAAGGATGATGTTGCATTCTCCTTGGAAAGGGTTTCACCCATGTATGGTGCAAGTGTTTTGGTCAAAAATGTTGCAAGCCTGCATACTGCAACTGCAAATGTATTTCTGCTGCTAAATGTCATCTCCTTCGGTTGTGGCGATGGTCTTGGGTATGCTTTAGATGGTTGCATGGGTGTTGAGATCTTACTAGATGAACCAGAGGCTCCTAGTCAAGTTCTAAGTGGTGCTTCCAGCTCTGGTCATGGCTCCTATGTGATCATTGTTAGTTTCGGGGTCACCGCCCAACTGCCACTATATGAAAAAAAATCCGAACTCTCCCCTAGTCACAATTGTCTTTAATCATGGTTTGTGGACAGGACATGATAGGCCCTTATTTGCAAATTCAACAATTTGTGGCCTTCTCTTCCCAACTTACAAAGATGGGTTCTAAGAACTCGAAAGCCTCTTATTGGTGGCAAAATCAAGTTATATCCATGTGCCAAAGGCTTCTTCATTGCACCTTTTAACTCTTCAAAGGAAAAGGGTTTGGTGCTTGACAAAAGGCTTTAGATGTGAGGACATAACTCCTCTCTCAAGCCATGGTTCATCCCCTTAACCACCTCTTTGAACTTCTCTATATTAGATGAATTTGGCTTAGGCTACCAAACTTTCCCTCCGATTCTGGAAAGACTCCTACAATGAGACCATCATAAATGCAATTGGACACTACCCGAAAATTAATTCTACAGCTACAATTATCTTGAATTCTAGCAAATAGAGATATCTCCAAGGTTCTTCAAGGGGACTTTGGTTTTATGGTGGGGGATAGACAGTAGACTCAACTAATTCATTATGAAAGCCTCCCCTTTGGATGTAGGTGATGTCTTGTCTTTAGCCACCTAGCTTCAGATTGTTCACTCTCTCAACACAAGCACATGGCTACATGGTGGAGCGCCCACAACAATCATTTGACTGTGATGCTTCTAATGAGCATACCAATTCTCCAATAGCATTCCAAATCAGTTTTGGTCAACAAACGAGAATAATCTAAATTCCTCTGCACTTTAGGCTTTGCTACACCTTCACCTCAAACCTGATCACTTTATTCAAGGCTTTTCTATAGCGAATTTAAGCTTATGAGTTCCCCGGTTGGCAAAAATCCTCAAACTCGATCAATATAAAGTTATGTGATTACTTGAAATGATTTGAATGTTTGTGTAAGGTTTATCAATAATTGATTAGATACTTGCAAGAAGGAAGTATATAGATTTATGACTTCAATTAATAACTCCAATAATTATATTCCAATGATTTTAAATGACCAATGCCTTTGTTTATCCGGGCGATAGAGTCAACTATAACAAGAATTATTACGTACAACTTTAAGAGACAATATTTATAAAAATATCATCAATTACTTATAAGCTCTGCAAAAAACAAATCTTATATGCAATTCTCCGTTAGTCCAAAAGGAATTTAACTTCTCCGGCTGGAAGTCTGATTAGACAAAGATAAGGAAACACATATATTTCACACTATCCTGATTGTTGAACAAAAAATGCAGGAAAATATCCAATGCAAAAATAAAACTCTGTCAAAATAATTCAATAATATATTTATTGATCACAAAGGACGAATCCACATTTTAATTTCAATCTCTTTGCCTTGAAAAAGGGACCTTTTATTTATTATTAAAATATAATATTGAAATTTATATTAAAGTCATGCTTTAATATTTACATCTCCCTTACAAATATTCTTCTTCTAATTGCTTATTTGAATATGTCTCCCCCTACATTTTACATTATGTATATATGTGTTTGAGTGGCTTTCACCTCTTTAGGGTGAAAAGACACCACCCTTATTACAAATTATTTTGAAAAACAATAAACTAACTAAAAAATAACTACCTATCTTTCGGATTTGGGTCTGGTCGAAATACCAAAACACCTCGTGGAAAGCTAAGATTTTTATTGGAGATAGGAAATTTGATTTCTCGAACTGGGTCATTTTTAGATTTTTAAAATACAGCCATCTTCAAGCTTTGTCAACATCATCTTTGCAGCGGGTCTAAATTCTAGCATTTTCTGAAGGCTTCGATTAGTTAGTTATATTTATTTGTGTCATAAAGCTTCCTTCCTTTGATTTTTTTAGTATGGAGAAACTTGCTTATTGATAATGGATTTGAACTCTCAAAATTTTGGGTACCACCAAAACCTTCACAAGATGTTAGAATCTTCTCTTGATCCCCCCCTCTTGAGGAGGTTTCTTATGGGGTTAAAGCGATTTTGGTGAGTCATGCTACTCCAACTCCTTTAGGTCCTATTGTGAAGTCCCAATCTGCTCATGTTTTTGCTTGCTTAGCCTCCCACTTTACTGCTCTTGTTATTCCTTCTTCTTGGATGTAGAACATGTTTGCCCCTAATTTATTTGTTTAGTGGTCAGTAACTCCCACTAGATGTTCCCTTGTTAGTGCTACACCCATGGATTGGCCCTTTGAGGAGGTGTCCCCTCCTCTTCTCCTAGGTCTAAGGATTAAACTAATGTATTTTATGATAATTTCAAAGACGGAAGAAAGGACTTTCCAAATCTGTATCCCACTCAAACACATTATTAAGGTTGGATCCTTGATTGCACTTGTGTTTGTTTTGGTTTGGCAGCTTGGCATCATTTGTTTTGGTTGTCCCATCTAAAAATTTCTTGTGTTAGTCTTAAGTTCATTTATTCTACTGAGTTTATGGTCTTATCAGAACAAATTTACCTTAATCAAAACAAGAGTTCAATGCCTGCAGAATTTATTTTATGCATTTCGATGCACCATTTCCCAAAACTTCCTTAGGTGGGCAAACCTACAAAACACACAAACCATGCCCTATTGATTGATTACTTCAAGAGCTTAGAATCATACTGACCAAGAACTCTAATTTGATATCTTTCAAGTTTAACTTAAATGCCAATAATAGAAGTTAGACGAAATAGAGAGCTCCTAAGAATTCACCAACTGATTGCTTGTGGAATATAAGAGAGTTTTATGCTACTTGAAAAAATCCACCTACCTTGTATACACATTTTGTTGTTACATCCAATATTTTGGTACGTTCTTGGTAAGAATTTTCTTCCATAATTACTCAAAGAGACACCGTAACGGATTGAAATATAGAAAACATTAAAAGGAGACATTACATAAGAAATTTATGGCCATCTTCCCAGGCAACATGAAAAAGTTAATGGATCATTCACATCTTTTTGTAAACATTCACAAAAGCTGTCTAGTTTTTTGGTATGTTTTTGCCCACAATCTTTGCTGGTGTGATTCTAACAAGATTCCCCGGCTTTCCAGGAACAGCCCCTTTTATCATTAATGCATGAAGATCCATATCTATTTTGACTATTGGCAGCTTACGAATCTTGGTCTTTTTATTACCCATCCTACCTGGCATCTTTTTACCTTTGTAAACACGTCCTGGAGTTGTACCAGCACCAATTGATCCCAACTGTCTATGACTTTTAGAGCCATGAGTCATTGGTCCTCTTTTAAAATGATGTCTTTTGATTCCACCTGTAACAAAATGACATAGTTTAGCAACAGTAAGCAAAGCACTGTTGTCGTAATACAAAAAATATTAAGTAATCACCATCGTGCATAAACCAAGACTTGAGGAGAAATGTGCACGATCCTAAAAATGTATAAAAAAGAATAAATGTCTGGGTGAAAATTACATGATTCCAAAATTTATGGAAACTAGCGTTGTAATTACCATGTGGTGCCAATCCTGAAGAAAACATTAATCGGCTTAAAACTACCAATTTAATCCTTTAGTTAGATAGTGCACTGACTCCTTTGAATTTTCAATCTTTCCAATAAAAAGAGATACACAGTGAGCTACATACATGCCCTATATGCATCATAGTAAAAGTGGGCACGAAATGGATGGGCGGGAGGTTTAGCAGAATCCCTTGTCATTGAAGATGGGACGTATCTAGGTAGAGCGTCATCTACCAACAATTCACCCATTTCTAAGAAGACGTCAGCAATCTTCTCAACTTCAATTATTTGTTTCACATTTTCTGTTTATCTCAGGAGAATTTCTCCATTGCTCATAGGTTGAGACCTAAATTTGTAGCCATCGCCCCCATTAATGGGGTGCGGAATGTGGATCTTTCTTCCAATCCGTGGGATCAACTAACCTGGAAAGAACCTGAGATAGGCTGGGCAAAGATCAATATTGACAGGACCTCTAGGGGTAAACCTGGCCCAAGCGGGGCTGAGTTTGTGGCAAGAGGCCATACTGGCAGAATTCTCAGTGAGAAGTCAGAATTTCTGGGAGAAACGACAATAAACATAGCTGACAGAGTTGCTCTGTTAGGTTTAAAATGTGGTCTGGTTTTGAAAGAAGACTGCCTACATTTGTAAGGCGACTCTCTAATCAAAGTTAACGCTATCCGGTAAAATTCAACCCCTGATTGGAAGCTTGGGAGATGGTTAAAGCCAATACAGGAACTTATAAGAAAACTTGAAGAATTCAAAATAACCCATGTGCAAGGCGAATGCGTCATGTCTCAACCTCAGTATGGCCGGCATTGATGGGACATGGGTGTTAGGTGATTAAATCATTTTAAGAATATTTCATAACTTCAATGATCCCCATATTTATTCTGGGATGGTACTGCCAACCTTGGTGGATATATGCATTGGTCTAGAATTTGAATGAAGGCTATGTGTTGGTCAATCCTTTAGCCAACAAATTGAGATGTAATTACAATTGAGCTTTCAAAGTGTGCAAATTCGTATGGACAGATCAAAATGCAATTAAAACACCACCTCCAGTAGATACGGGATGATCTGACATGACGGATCGGTCCGGGAATGATTCTAACTTCTTAGGGTATGAATCCTCAGGAGAAGCATGTGCAAGGATATCGATAGATTGGAATCTCTTATTTATGCACACTAGTGGTTGCATATGAGTCATCTATCTCAGAGGGTGAGTGCTAGTAGATGTGTGACAGTAACGGACACACCACTATGCCTGGTTTCTAAGAAAAGATAGATATCCTTCCTTGGGGAGGTGTCAAAGAAACACCTGAAACGGATTATTTAACTCAAGCCATGTTCTAGTAATCCATGTTGTGGAGGTGATCCTTGGTGACAAATTCCTGAGGGCCAAGCATAGGCATAGGGTCAATACTGATGTATTTGCAATGTTTCTAGCAAAGCTGCTAGAGATGGGGAAATATAAGCAAATGACAAGGTCTTTCTGCTGAAAATTGATCAAAAAATGTTACTTAGGCAAGCTCGATAATGTCCTCGAGAATGTTGACCCAAACAAGAGGTCCCTCTCCCTGAGGATTACAATGTGCTTCAGCACAAGGGCAGAGGCTGAAGGCTTCATGAGTGACAGGGAGGTGGATGAAGTGTTTGGGTGGATATCAAGGAGGAAGGACTGTACTCTAGGATGGTGATGCTGGAAGAGGTGGAAGTTGTTGCTCATGCTGACTGTGGGCCTGACTGCCCCGAAATCCAGGGCAAGGTCTCCGAAGCATGGTCAGGCAAGTAAATGATTCTAGGTGCTCTGTATTGGCCTGGTTCCCCTATGTGATGATACAGTTTTATGGCTAGAGGGCTGATACATACTATTATGGTTAACAGGCTGTTAGTTTAGTTCCTGAGTCTCCATTTTGTTCACAGGAGACATTTTGAAGAAGTCTTAGTTCCTGGTAATCAGTGGTATATAGTTTCGGTGGTTTTGCATGGTGGTTTCTAGTTGGATAGAAAGCAGTTTGACTGGTTTCCAGTTAATATGAACAATTGTAATACCTTTTTGAAATCAATATATGTGTGCAGCCCCCTAGCTGCTATTAATCGATTCAAAGAAAAAAAAAATGTAGCCAACAGATGGCGACTGAATTACTGAATTGACAGTTTTTCACCACTAATGCCTCTTACAGTTATCATCTGCTGTCTTTATCATTTTCAATCTTTAATTTGGCCAAGAGCCCATTTGTAGGATAGACTTTCTTGTTAACTCTCAATAGATTGGTCAAATATTGGTCATTCTAAAGTTTTTAATCTGATACTAATTGGAAAAAAATTGTCACGCCACTTAGCAAACCCTAATCATGTTATGACCAAAAAGTGATATCTGTACTTACAAGTCATCAAAGCCTTACACCATATTCCTGTAACAGTATTCTTGTTTTCATTGGTGAACTTATTCAATTATTAGTTAAATAAATAGTTAACATGCAATCTGGGAGTTTCTTTAAATCAGCTGCCACGCAATAGGAAAAAAAATGTCTAAGAAAACTGCCACACTGAAAACAAAAGGTCTGTAACATTCTATGATATTTGACATGAAAGAGTCGCCAACAACATTCAATCTCATCAAAGATATAACCAGATATAATCTGTGCAAATATCTGACGTTTAAATACTTGAAAATGGTTTTTTTTGTAACTGGAAAGGGTAATCTGTTGGAGGATCTGCTTGCTATCTAATGAAGGAAACCCAATAACAATTTTTTTACTGCTATTTGAAGTCCTAAATGGTGCTCAGATAGCCTGTTCAGTTTAATGTGCATAAATGGGTTGTCTAACTTCAATATGAATGGATGGATCTAGTCATTGATCAATCACAAATGTTGATTGTTAGTCTACCTTCAGCATATTCATTTGTGTTACAGCTCGTGCAGGAGCTAGATCATTTGAGAGGCTTCTTTGGTCATATGGGTTTGAGGAACTAGGACAATGTACATTTTCTCTGGAGCCCGCAACGTGAAGAGTTCATCATATGAATTGCTTCATCATTTGTCTATTGGCAAGTAATGCGGATTCAGCTTATATTGGTTAATTTTCTCAAGGTTTTTCCTTTCTGTAGATTTTCATTTTCTAAAGGTTTTTTGAGAGGTTTAACACATGCCTCCTAATTTTTGAAATATGGCCAGAAGCAAATTGGGACAAGGACACTGATTGATAGCTTAACACAAAGGTTGAATGAACAAGATGCCTGGACAGTTTTTGACCACTGCATACTTACCACTGTGGGGGCTTTTGATAATTGCTATCTTCAAGGATGGGCTAGTGATGATGCATTGGCAGCTAAAAATGCAAGGATTGGTACGGTATGTATATGCCAGTCTTCTTGAGATGGATTGTGTGTACATCCATACTTATCCCTTGTTGGTGTTGTGTCCTTTGTAGGTTCAAAAGATGGGCGAAATCCAGCTGGCTCTTAGTGTAAGAACCCCAACGGGTTATAGCTCCTATTATGGCTCTGAAATTCTGTATGTTTTTTATTGTTTTGTGTTTTTGCAATTTTTTTGTGTTTTCAGATATATACTTTTTTTGCATATTTCTGAAACAGTATATTTACAATGAAGGGAAATTGAAATTACAAAGATGAACTTTGCACTCCTAGCTTAAATCACTCTATATTCAAATGCAAGTAATTACAATGCAGATTTCGCCAAATATGAACACTATTATTTAATTTTGATTGAATATTGAACCTGGAATTGACTGAGAATATTGATGCTATCCTCCAAAGACAATCACTGCTCACCAAAATGCTATCTCAAGTTGACGTGGAGGCTTAGAAAGGTATTGTGGCATCCATATGAGCAAAAACAAGCCTTCCAGAATTAATGCAGGCTCTGAATTTGGAAATGCAGCTACCTCTTATATATTAACGCGGCCTCTAAACCCCTTTCCTGAGCCACGGAAGCCACTAGATGCTTCAAACACAGCTCTCAAGGTATAGCTGTGAACAGACATTACAAGCCATCCCAATCCTTATTAAATTGCAGAGGATCTAAATGAAATTACTTGCACAAAAACGTCCCACTATTTGTTATTCAAATTGCTGCATGAAACCATCTCCACAAAGCACAACTCATTGGCAATCTATTAACGAACTTAGAGTGCGAGCCACGGAGAAGAATTCACAATTCTTTCAATTGCAAAATCTCATAAACCCAAAGCACCTTCAAATACCAAATTCACAAAATTCAAGCATGCAGAAAATGAAGTGTGATTCTCATCTTTCCTAGATTTGATACTTCCAAGTTGCCAAAACGAACCAGAGGCTTCAACACTACTCTTCCACCTTCAGCTTCATCGATACACATCTCAACCATTCACGGCAAAGTGGATAAAATATAAAGTTCAAATGTTTGAACTATAATATTAAATTAGAATTTCCTCCCATGAAGAATGACGCCAAGATACATTTATAAAAGGGTCATATAAAGTGTTAAGTCATTATTTGCGAAACACCGCCACTTTATTATCAATTAAGTAAAACTTAATTAATAGTCATTAAATCATTATAAGCCTCTACTTTATTATTAATTAAGTAAAACTCAATTAATAATCATTAAATTTAATAAATGACTTATGAAATTCCTCCAAGTAATCTGATCAAGACCCAAATGCTCACTGACTGAGTCCAACACCCAGACACCCTGCCAAAGATAGTAACTGCCAAAGGTGACTTACTATAAATAGTAAGTTCATCAAATCAAGTCAAAAGAGAAGTAGCAAAGGCAGGATCTCAGACACCGCTCAGCTGAAGAGGAGTAATGTCGCCTTCGCCGAGGATAACTGATCATCAGAGGCCCTCTAACCAACTGATTAGCCTATGAGGATCACTGATAGTTTAATCTTAACTGCAACCCAAGGTGAGCTAAAATGGGGACATTACACTCCGCCCTCCCTGAAAATGCTTGTCTCCAAGCAATCTCGCATCCAACAGCTCACCAAACCTCACCTGAAGGGAAGTCATCTCCACTGGGATCCCACGGATAAATGTGTGTAATGTCCCTGTCATCACCAACTAACTCCTGTAAAGACAACATCATCCGTATGATTAGCAGAGTCTGCGAAACTGAACTCAATGCCAGAATTGGTGATACTGAAGCAAGAACATCACATGGAAGCAACTCTACAAGTAGACTAGACTTGCCCCCTTTCTCTGCGCAAACTAAACTATCATATTGATCATCAAACTCATGTGCTGACGAACTCTGCACCCAGTAGATATCCTGTACATGAGGGTCAAATGTAGAGTTGTACGCACTCCTCACCATGTACACCTCTGAAAACTCCTCCATAAGGCCTGTCTGAAATCTTGGTGCACTAATGTGATCCCAAACATTGTCATCACTCATCACTAGGCGGACCAGCATCAAACTCAAATAATGGATTGTCATATGACAATGCAATATCCATATCGAACAAGGGATTGTTCACAAAGTGAACCACACCCATATGCTGATCAGAACTATGCGACCTTGAACTACAAGAGACATGACGTGTGACTTGCTCTACTTGAATCATATCATGCAATTGTATGTTCCTGCTCTCCTCTCCACAAAGAGACAGTGCGTGAATTACCTCTCAACACATATCTCTTGCCTCGATACGCAAACCTCATCTCCATCGTGCGTAGGCTGAGAGTAAACTCCTCAATATCCTGTAACCAGCCACAACAGGCACCTAAGAACAAGCCAGGCTTTTGGCTCGGTGTTGAGAGATTAGCAGTGGTGAACGCGTGAGAGGAGTCACCCGTGGAGAGAAAACACACTGCTGGAGACAAAGCGTGTATACATGCTGGTGTCAATAACAGCCGTCGGGCAAGTAGTATCGCACGAGTCCAGCGCGCGCATGCATTGAAGGGAAGTCAGCTCGCACCACAAGCGCTGGAGCCAACCCCATATTGGCTTGCCGGCGGTAGAACCAAATGCTGCAAATAGGAGTGAAAGTCGTTGAAGCCGCCAGTAAACTTCGCCTACCATAGACGGCAAAGTTGGGACTCTAGTTCGAAGGAAGTCTGGTGTCTATGCCAACACCCTCTCGTGTGACCTGTGGCAGGACGCGAACTCCTTGCATTGCAACTGGAAAATAGCATGGCCAGCAGCATGCGTGCTTGATTTTGATAATAATCTCTGCGCAAAAGAGGACCACTCATACAAACTCCCCTTTGGGAGTCTTAGCAGTGCCATTACCCAAAACAAGAACACCCAAACTAAAGTGTGAGAGTTGGGCAGCTCATGTGAACTGGAGAAGACCTCAGTAGTTCAGTGTCGCATGCTACTACCGCAGCTCGATGCAAACCAGTCACATCATACACGCCAGTGTTGGGCATCGAGGTGATAAACTGTGGTTATTGGGCAGTAAAGTAATATACATCAGAGGGACGTCTGGACTGTGTGTCACGGCATCTTGGCGCTACCTCCACTATTCCACCAGGCTTTTAGCACTTAACCAAGATTGTTCTTAAGTTGGGGAAGCTACTAGTGCATGCTCATGATTCCGAGCTGTTGCGTGACTTTCCCTGGCACACGTGAACAGAAAGACAAGTCTCGGAGCTCGACGCTGGAGTGAGAACAGGTCCCTGCATTGACACCATTTTTCGGTTAGCAGCACGACCTGGAGACTGTGCGTGCCTCAGTACACCAGTCTCGTGACTAAGTGCAGCATTGAAAGGAGGTTGGGTATTTCAGTTGGTAATTCTCTGCGATTCTTTGTTAATGTTGTAGCATTGGATTGTCTAGTAGTGTGTATCGATGCAATAACAGTGGTTCTGCACTAATTAGAAGCTTTTCCTTGTTTAGAGTTATCACTGTTGTTTGGAATTTTGTAATGTATAAAAACATATATCTCCATTGAAACAAGTACTCCTCTGCACGTGTTGACTGAAACAATACCCGGTGAAACAATCAAATTCTGGACTAAAATATTTGGGGAAGAAAGACTTTTATTATTCAGAAAATTAACAGATAAAGTACACCAGCAAACTTTATCTTTTCCAGCCAGGGGTAATCAGAGAATTTTCAGTCATGATTGCCTTGACCGTTTCAGTGAGATTACAGAGGTAAAATACCTTCAGCCAGAATAGATCAGAAATTTTATGACAGCATCTCAGCTATAGAGGTTGATTATACTAAATCTTATTCAGTCTATTGCAAACCTCGGTGAAAATTAAATCATGGACACCTTGGAAAGCCCAATATTCTCTAAAGAATTCAATGGCACGTTTTAAGTTGTCCAGTTAGGAGATATTTGGAAGGAAATGGAGATAGGAAATGAGTTATGTTGCCTTGGATGGCAATTAGAGGAGCAGAAAATTATGGGAAGAATGCTTGCCAAACTCGATGAAATAAATTCATATTTACCTAGGATAGATCAATCTGATTGCAGACTCTTCAATTGGGCGATGCATCCCTCAATGGTTGCCTTGGTACAACGCAAATTTATGAATCGTCCACTTCGAGATGTTAGGCTTGCAGTTGCCTCATGTCTCAATGAGATCACTTAGATTATAGCCCCTATTATTCCTTAGACCGAGCACATTTGGAGACGGGTGTTACAACTGATTGCAGACAGTTTAGATGGACTGAGATATGACAGAGATTCGACCTTTGGTAAACTGGTAAAAATCTTGGAGCTAATGGCAAGCACTAGAGTTTTCAGTCACATGTTGAATCTAGGTTATGATAAAATGATTCAGCAATTATTTCAGTGTCTCCTAAACAATTTCAAGGAGCGTCATCCGGATGAGGTAAAGACATGCATAAAAACTATCTTATCCTCCATCTTAGATGAGGACTATGACATATGCAAACAATTGCAATCAGAATTGTTGGCAATTTGGAGAGGAGGAATAAAGTACGCATCCATGGCATGTGAACTCTTAGCTGAATTAATTAAGCTTCAGGCTGAAAGATTCATGAGTTCATTGACTAAAAATGAACGAGTATCATTAGGCTTACAGGTTGCAGGATCTCACGTAATGGGCGTGAACCAAGTGAATACAGGGCAGATTTGTTTCCTATGCCAAGAAGGCTGGTTCCAGGGGCATGTTTGCAAACTTGATCAAGGGGAAGATAAATGGCAGCCTAGTGATAGAAAGAATGCAGTTGTGACTACACCTCTTTCGGGACATAGTGGAGAGTGTTCAGAATTCTACTTTGGTGACTTGGCGGCCAAGTTTGGTAAATCCATGGTTATAGGTTGTGGTAACCAGCTGGAGACCTTCAACGATTCAGGTAATGAGGAATCATGTGACTTCTTTAGCAACACTTCACTCATGCATCATACTGATATGGATGACCCATTTGGTAGTACATCCCAGGATAACATCGATGAGAAGTGTGTCTTAAAAAGTCAGCTGAAAGTCATTGATGATGTCATCATAGCAGCTCTTGTTCACCATGATAGCACTCACCAGGTTATTGATGATCTCTACAGGACAACTCAGAGGGATAAAGGGCAAGACAGCATAAGGATTGGATCCTATGTTGCAGATTTACAGGGGATCAAAACAGCATTTGAGGATTGGAAATCAGAATACCTGAGTTTACTTACAGACCGTGACCACCTGTTACAAATTGTCGGGAGGTATGCTGAGCAGTTGAGGGAAAGGGAAGACGAGGTCGATAAGCTCAAGAGAGAGATTAGTGCTACTCGTGGCACTTTGGAGCATACTTGTATTGCTTTACAGGAGGCAAGAAATCAGATTGTGGTCTCTAGCCAATACAGAGAGCAAGACGACAAGGATAGGTTTGAATTCTTTCAAGAGGTGATTCAGGAGCTTGACAGCATACAGCAGACCTATGACTTGGACAGTTGTCCAAGAAGATCTTTGGGTCACCCAGAATTTACTTATGAGTTGGACCACTTTCAGGCGATTGATAATTCCTTGTTTGAGATGGGTGTCGAGTTGACATTTGATAATCCCCTCTTTGAGTTATATGAGGGAGATACCTCCTATTCCCAAAATGAGTACGAGGTTGGTTGCAGGATTTGGGACCCAAGTTCATTTATTGGAGATGAGTCTTGGCCACCAGGTTGGAGTGGCAGGATGAGCTCAGTTGTTGAGCGGTTTGGTTCTTACAGTAGTAGTCCAAGATGGGCAGTTATGTCTTGCAGCATGATGGGTGATATGCCTTTCCTTGCACCACCTCTCACAGATGATGATTGGGTAGAGCTTCTTCAGTACGGGGTTATTGAGCTTGGGATGATGAGTATATTGTTTGGTGTGAATTTTTCACACAACGGTGTACATTGTATGACTCCGAGTTTAGAGAGACGGTCCTAGAATCCTTATGTTGATTCAAGATTTCCAGTAGAGTTGATCAGTACATCGCATGTTGGCCTTATTGTATGGGGTGCATGTTGTTTTCCATTTAGCCCACCTACAGGAGACTTTCTTTTCCGATTATTGGATAGGAGTGGGATGAGTGATTGGCTGGGTACGCTTCCCTGCTTACTGTATGCACCCAAAAATGGTCGCCTAGACTTTGGGCCCCATTTATTCAATTTATCAATCCTCAATCATTTTTATCAATAATCAATATTTTCAGCATTATTAATTTCTTGATCAAGTCTTAATTTCGATCATATATTGGATTTTTATCCTATGGGCTAATCATTTATCCTAAGTCTTTATTTGATTAAAAGGAATATTTCCTCCCCTTTTGATTAAATAAAAAGCCCACCTTTTCCTCTTATCCTAAGTTGCACAAATAAAACATTATTCATATTTTATAAAAAGGAGAAAAACACTTTTTGTCTCATATGGACATAAAGTCAACTCTTATTTTCCTATTGGAGGATATGTGTGCACATGGATTGCTCCTCTTTCAAGCTCCACCGCCGATTAAGACTTTTTGCCTCTTAATCTCAATGGTCCATTTCACCTCATTTCTTATAAAAGGAGAGCTCTCTCCTTCATTTGCATATCCACTTGTTTTATGCTAATGTTATGCTGCAGGTTTTAGGTGCATTTGGAGTTTGAAGACATTGAAGACTTGTTGCATTTCATTGTAGTTGCATATTTCCATTCTTAGTTGCATGATAAGGGCATTCTTAGCTTAGTTTCCTTTTATGCAATAGAATAAGCTCACATAGTCTAAATAGGAAGGCTTGGTAATATTTGTTCTTTCCTTTCATAGCATAGTTTGTACTTTCCTTTCATAGTTTAGATTGCATCATCATATAGCTTGCATTGCATTGCATATTTGATTCTTGGAGATATTGGCATTGTTGCCCTTGTCTTCACTTGAATCTCTCATTGTATGGTTGACTAGCAAGGTCACAAGCTTATAGCTCTAGCTGAGAGCAATTTTCAACCTTGCAACTCCATACATAGAGAGCTATGAGCCGCTTTGTGAGGCCTCATTCTTGAGCAACCTTGCATGTAATGGTTCATAGAAGTGCACCTTTTTAGTGTGTACACTTACAAGTGGAAGCCTTGTCCGGCAGTCTCGATAGCTTGCCTCTTCAGTGCAGTTTCCAGTTCGGGCTACAGGCTAGAGGGGCAGGGTTATGGCAGATGGACACTTCTGGTGTTTCACTCAGTGTGGGCGTAGAGCGTCAGGATATTTCAGCTAGTTGGGGAGATGGATGTGGCCCTTTTGCTTATGGGATCCAAGAGGGACATACTTATGGTTGGTTTTCATTCTGGGAGCCGATCAGTATGAGGTTTGGTTTTCCCCTACATATGACCGTAGAGGCGCTGGTGATCCCAGTTGGAGTGAGGTTCTCAGTTGGGTTGAAGAATTTCTCACAGATGATGGCAGCACAAGGCAGATTGGTACGATTGATCCTGCACTAATTTGGGATCCTGGCATTAGATTGGCTGCTGTTTTGTTACTGTGTGAGTGGCTTCACAGGTCAGAGCATAATGACTGTTTCAGTTTCACACGACAGATTGGTGGAGCAGCTTCCCTAAGGTTGGTATGGGATCTAGGCATTATGATCCTAGCATGCAGATACCGATTGCTTGAGGGCAAGCAATCTCCGGGAAGGGATGATTTGTAATGTCCCCTTTTTGGGGCACATTATTTCGTGTCGTGTCGTTAGCCCTTTTACCATGGTCCAATGGGCTAACTGAGGCTTGGCAATGTTCAGGGAGATATTTGGCCTAGGTGATTTCAGTTTCAGGCCAATCAGAGCAATTTCCCAAGTTTCTGAAGGCTTTCCGGCAAGCTATCACACGTCATCATTCGAGCTCGTTTGATCCTCCATTTTAATGCCAGAAGATTCCTCACTTTATTTATTATGTTACTTTATTACTTAACGGTCATATTTATTTAAAAGTGACTTAAGGTGGAAATATAAAGAGACAGAGTGGGAATATGAAGAGACAGAATGAGGAAACTGAAGAGTCACAACTGCAGCCTTAAAAGAAGGCTTGGGGTCTCATTGAGTTATGCTTCAGTTTATGGATTTTATTTCTCATTGAGAATTCAAGAAGCTTCAGCTTTCGAATCTGAAACCTGAGGATGTAAACCTGAGGACGTTCTCGGTGGATTGGACGGAAACCCAGTTCATCTCCGGTGCGGATTCACATCAGAGTTTGTCATTGTTTTACCAGGTTCTTGACCATCCAATCTTACTGTTATTTTCTGTATTTCAGATTGGAAAACTGTAATTTCATTGTTTCATATTGCTGTTGTATAATACGAAGACAAATTCCGAGTTATTTTAATGGAGTGTATTGCTGGATTATTTATGTGAAATCAATAAAATATGGCATGCATGTGTTCGTTTACATTTCTAAGTTTTATTTGAGAAGTTTTCGAGATAATGGCCAGTTAGGATCATTTCATATCTACCCAAGTTATAGAAAAAGCATCAAGACATTCTATGAAATCCCAAATCTCATTTCTATAATATGATCTAAATGCATAATGATATGTAATAATTATTGGGGATTAGTATTCTCCTAGTATGAAATATTACAAGTCGCCATCCCCAAGTATAATTCAAACCCTACTGGGGATTTTTAGAGATTATCAAGTAAGGTCCCAAAAGGGATCATTACATGGGTATGGATTTTCCCCTTTGTCCCAATGAAGATGATTTTTCCCCTTTTTCAACACAGAAAATTTTTGAGCTCCAAAGTCAAGAAATCCAGATGGACTATGAAATTCTCCTTTGTCCAAATGAACATAGAAATCCCCCAAATCCAGATGGAGGTAGATTTTCCCCTTGAAGACAATTAAAGATGAGTGAAAATTTTCTAAGCATGGGATTAAGTTTATCCCTATGGGGATCGAATTTCCCCTCTTGGACAACTAAAAAGAAGCAAGGATGAATCTTAACGAAATTCAAATTTCCCTTTTTGGGGATGGTAAAAGATGACTTAAAAAAAACACAATCCTTTTCAAGATTGATTTCCCTTAATGAAATAAAATGGAAATTAATAAATAAAGGGAAATAAATAAATAATGTTTGCACAAGTTTCTAGGTGGCTTGTTTTAATCCCACGTTGCTTGTGTGGGTGAAACTCAAATGCCCAAAACAACTTTAAAAATGGCATCCAACAGCAATCTGAGAATACAAAAGGATTGACAATTAGTGATCAAAGGGTGGTGAATGCAAAAGCTAAAAGGTCGAAAAGAAATCGCCCAGCTATGAGGCTGAAAATCTATCCAAGGAGTGAGGAGAGAGGCATCAACCATTGCCAACTAATCTGATATATCAGATTGATAATGTAAAATCAAATTTTTTTCAGTCTCCAAGGAAGGAATTTACAAGTAAGATGACAAACACAAGAGGATTCAGATTTTAATCTAAAGATTTTCTCCATGAGGGCCGATTTTTTGCAAAAAAATCTGGAAATTTTCTCATTCACTAAACCATATCAGATTTTATCACAAGGATATTTGGCAGAAATAATTTGAATTTTAAGACCATTTTCATAGAATTAAGGGGCTCCAAGTGAGTGTTTCAAACCAAAATCTGAAAATTTCTCCATATGGGGCGATTTTTTTGGTAAAATCATAGAAAATTCCCAAGCCCTTAAACCATTCCAAACTTGGTTGCAGATTGATTGCAAGGTTAAAATCTGATTCTTAGGACTGATTTGAGGCATCAAAGGGGCTAAAACTAGTAAGTTTTCAGACTAGGTTTGAAATTTTCACCATGAAGTTCGATTTTTTTGAAGAAATTCTGAGTTTATTCTATGATCTCAAATCTGATTGACATTTATTGCAGACTTATTGGAGAGATTTGATGCAAATTCCAAGCCCAAGAGGGGTCTGAAACAACATTTGTCTTTAGACTAAAGTCTGAAAACACCTAGACAGGCGATTTTTTGAAAAATCTCCATAATTCACCAACTTACCAAATCATTATAAAGGCTGTTGTTGAGTGTTTGAGGGGTATTCTTGCACAAAAAACACAAAGTTTGAAGGTCAAAATCATCCAGGAGAAGGTGAGTTTCAGAGGTTGTCTTCAGAGGTCTGAATTTGTCATAATGGTGAAGATGGATTTATTGTCATGATTGGTTTGTAATTTAATTCCTAATTCATAATGTAACCTTAAAATCATGATTTAAAATGAGTTTGATGAGGTGTTAGGACTGATTTTAATATGTCTTCAGACTTACCATAGGCTATCTTCAGAAAATCAGAGTTCTTTCTTTGATAATGAAGTCTGATTTTTGTCATTTTAAGGGATAAGTTTGTTCATTTTTGTTGTCCTAAGACTCTAATCCAAATCCACACATTCTATTTGCAGCCTATGAGTGTAATTTACAAGTCTTTGAGTCGGGTTGGAGGATTAAATCACAAGTTTAAAAGGGTCTGAAATTTATTGCTTTGTTTAAGTTCCTTAGAACGACACTAACTTTGAGCTTTAAGCAAAATATGGCGGAAGGCAAAGGGATAGCAGTGAGGAAACTACTGATAAAGAAGTTGTCAAAGGGGTTCTATCCCAAGTCCTTGATGATCTCCAAATGGGCAAAGATTGCAAATACAAACATGGAACACCTTAACATGAAGAGAATCAAGCAAAGGATGTTCGGAGCTAAGGACCATTTGCCTCCAGACATGGCAGTCAATACAAACATGGAACACCTTAACATGAAGAGAACGAAGCTAAGGATGTTCGGAGCTAAGGACCATTTGCAAATACAAACATGGAACACCTTAACATGAAGAGAATGAAGCAAAGGATTTACGGAGCTAAGGACTATTTGCCTCCAGACATGGCAGTCAATATAATGAAGAGTGGCCTCTACGATCCAACGGTATTTCCATCCGCTATCCAATGTAATGAACTTTTGGGTGCAAGGAGTTGTGATTCAAAGAGCGGGATAATCAAAGTTTAAGGAAGAGTGTTGGCATTCCTAAATGAGGAGGCAGCAAGAGAGACCTTTGGGATTCCATATTACCCAAGGATGCAAATAAGAACTAAGGAAGAGACTCAAGCATTGTATGAGAAGAAACCTAAGATGTGCATAGATATTATCAACAAGAATTGGATTAGCGAACCTAGGAAGCATCACTCCAAATTACTTAAGAAGCTTGTAAGTGAGGATTTCAGAGATGGGTACAGTGATATGATTTTCATGTTGAACAGGATCATGGGAACACCCCAATGGGCTTTCTTTCAGACTTGGATGTTTTACTTCATTGAGGAAATAGCTTCAAGAACTATGATGATGAATTGGGCTAGGATGATCAGTGATAGTCTGGACACCCAACTAAGGAGCTTAGAAAAAACAAGGCCATTTTATATGAGTTCCTATTTGATCTATTTGCTAGCAAGAAACATTAAGTATTCAGGTCTTATATGCAGGGGCATGATAGGAAATGATAAGGAACAGTTTAAGGTATATGAGTGTTATCCTGAGTTACAACTGCGTGGAGGAGCTAGCTATAGGAAAGTCAATGATATTTTCACCATGAACATCACATGCACACTCCAAGGTGGACTACACAAGAGGTTATCCAAGGAGGCCATGGCATTGATTGAAAAGTATGGATATTGGTATATCCAGTTTCCCACTTTTACTTACATCATGATCCAAGATTTTCTTCATAAACCTTACAAACTTCCCAAGTATCCTACAGATAGGATGATCTTGCTAGAGGTGGTCAAGCAGTTGTCAAAGTTTGATTATATGTAGAAAGATAAGCATAAACAGGGAATACCTTCCTCTATCACATTGGGGAAGACGCTTGAGACATGTCCTTCACTACAGGCCATGGAGACAGTCAATGCAAAGTTACAATTCTATCAGCTTGGGGCATACAAGGCAAGGAAGGAGTTTGATCCATTCCAGAAAATCCACACTTATAAAGGAAGGAGATACAGACATAAGATAGAAATTGAGGACGATTGGGCAAATCTAATGGACGAATATACTATAAGGAGAAAGATGTGTTCCAGGATGTCATTAGACTTCATGCAAAAGTATGACATTTTTCCTATTCCTAATCAAGTAAGAGATGATGGAAATCACAGTGATCCCCACTATGACCATGAGAAAGGCAAGCCAATCCATCCACCTAATTGGTCATAGATTGATGAGCTTACAGATTTAGGCATCTTGATGAGGGAGGTGGTAGACAGATCAAGAACATGGGTTGACAAATAGATATACAAGCTAAGGAAGCAAGGTGTTACCCTCACGTATGGAAAGATGCAAAGTGAGGAGTCTTCCTCAAAAGGAGATGAACAACCATCAATACTTCAGAATTACCCAATCAAGATGAAGAACAGATCGCAAAGAAAAGGGATAATATGGCAGAGGCATCACAAGCAGCAAGTGAGAGAACTATTAGTCAAGAATCCAAAAGTAAAAGGCACAGCAGGCTCACTACATCTATTCCCACTACCAGTTCTTCATCAATAAGGGAAGTACAAATTCAGAATAAGGAACAGAGTTCAGAGCAAGGCAGAGATACAGAGACTTTACCTCGGGAGGATCAAGGGACAACTTCATCCAAATGCTTAGTGCAGCAAGGAACAGAGATATTGCCACCATCTCCTACTGTGCACTTGGTAGTTGATTTGAGATATGATATAGATAGACTAGTCTCAACACACAGGAAATCGATGATGAGATCATTTTGGCATTGAAGGGACTTAATGAGCATGAGCAACTTGATGATGGCACGGATTGGTCCGCAGTTCCTGATTGGCTGAGAGAAGGTATGAAGAAGAGAAGAGTAGAAGAGGTGCTCCCCATGGATGACATTGATACATTCTTGAATAGGATTGGTAAGCTTAAAGAACCTAAGCAAACAAAGAAAATCCATAATATTACTAAAGAGGCATCTAGTTCTCGCACTTAGCATATGGTTGTTCTAGTTGGTGACAAGACTTTAGATGAGATCGCTCCAAATAACTACCACATCACATCATTCAGCATTGGGCAAACTACAAAGAAGTAAGAATTTCAGGAATTGAGGGGTACTACAAATGCAATTGAAGAAAGGATGGATAAGCTGAAAAAGAGGAAAGATGAACTAAAAATTGGAAAATATGATGTTGAATGAATACATAAACAGGCATATGAATCTATTATGATATGAGAATGCGGCACTTGTTTCATATGTCCCTACTTCTCAAGATTCGCACGGTGCTTATGATGCAGCGAGAGGCACTTATCGAGAGGTGAAGGAATGGGCAAGTGATATCTAGAAACAGGCAAAAGATTTTCTTGCTAGGATGGTTCATGCGTATGAGAAGACCACAATATTAATGAATAAGGTTCAAGGATTGGAAGACACGTGGAAAGAATTCCAGCCAATTAAAAATAAGATGATTCCTCGTCTTAAGATATTGAAAGAGTATCCCTACATCAGTTCTAATTTGAGGAGTAATTAATAAAGGAGGTGCGTATGACTTTGGTCATTGGTATCTTTCACTAATCATGAGGAAGTCTACATTTGAGCATGCACAAGCTGATTGCCTTGCTATTGAGGGTCTTTTCCTAGAGATACATTTGTGAATCCTTGTTGCAATTAAGGAATTACTTGATCTTGAAATTGATGCTTCCAATGAATTGGATTTAGAGAAACTGAAAGAAAAGTTGGAATCAGTCTACTTTGGAGACACGGACTCTATTGAGAAGAGTCAACTGAATGGATTTCTCTCCCTTATGATTTCCATAAGTGATCTACAAAGGCATACTTCAAATTGGAACAGCATATTGGATACGTGATTGGAGAAGTTGGAAGTTATTAAGTTACAGCATAGCAGCCTTCCCAAAATTGTCATGGAAGAACTTAGTGCGATTTTGGTTAAGTTCATCGAATTTGCTAGAAGGGCAAAGGAAAAAGGGGTGCATCTCTTGGATGATGAGTTGTACAATGACTAGACAGCTTCCCTTTCTCTTATTGGTCCTCAAGCCATTGAATTTTCTCATTGGCTCATTTGTGGTGCTTCATTGTCGTTGGCTATTTGTGGTTGTCGTAATTAGGGTTTGTAATGGATTAATCTAGGCCATTGATTTTGTTTTAATCTTAGTCATTCATTATAATTGAGGCTCCTATATAAACCACACTCCTCTCATTTGTAAGGGAGATTGTTGGAGAATTGTTGCTAATATACTGTCAAATTTGCTCTATTGTTCATTGTTGTGTTTTGCATGGTGAATGATTGCGATCTTTTTTGGAGTACTACATGGTGATCTACATTCCTCGCTTAGAATAGATTTGATTTCAAGTATTTAGAATTTGCTTTAAGTAGTTTAGTTGGATAAGAGTAATTGCGAATGCATCCTTGCTTACTCGATCATAGACCAAACCACTAGCTGCTTACTAATTGTGAGTCTTGTCTTGTGTGGTCGAATGGCATTTATATGAACTTAACTTCAATCCGTACTTGCTCTTTGATTTGCATTCATAGATGGGTTTAATCAAATGGTATTGATTTGAACATCATTTGAAAACACCTTAGAAGCTTGCACTACGTGGGTGGAGTCGATGACAAGACTGCATCTAGTCGAGTCCAAGGATATTCACTCTTTCTTGCATCCTTAGGTAGAAGTAGAATTAGTCTAGATTCACAAGTTTAAGTTTAATTGCATTTCATGAGCTGGAAGTCACAGTATATTTCCATTGCACATTGTGAAGCCATATCAATCGAAGTTAAGTTGACAAAATCTTAGTGAACAGCATAAGTCCCCTCGTGATACTAGCATATCACATTATTACTACTACGTATCCACCATTAAGAAGGAACCTTGGAGTCACCTTATGATCTTTCAATGCAATCTTAGCATAAGTGGTGTCTTTATTCAAGAGAGGATTCAATATTCGGTATTTCATCTTGAAACATTGGATGTTCTATCATGTATGTTGTAAGGGAACAAAACTCACATCAACAATACCCATGTCCATCTAGTTTGCAAGAAATGCCAAATGGCTTTCCTTGGCGAGGTATCTAACAAAAGGCTCAAGTGCATACTTCGTTCCAGCCATGATCTGGTGGTGCATGCAGTGATAATGGTGTTGGGTGAGGATTTCTTAAACACAGACCACCACCATTGTGTCAATATAGACATTTCTTCTATGTTTTTGGCCTCCCTGCTCAACATATGTGAAGTTTTGGAGAATGTGGTGTTGGGTCAGGGCATTCCTCTGCCAAAAGATTTCTATGTGCTATGTAGGAGGGGATGGGAAGTGAAGAAGCTACCGATTGTCACTTTTGCTATTCCAATTTCCCTACCTCACCATAAGCTTGTGGTGGAGAGAAGTATTGGATTTCTGAAGTAGTTGCTTGACTTGGCGCTGAGGGAAGGGGATGGACGGTTTCAGAAATACATGTTGGACGAAGGGCTTATAAACAGTGATGAGGGTACTGAGGATCGGGACGCAAAGGTCAAACAAGAGCCCGTGGATGAGGAGGTGGCGAGTGTTGCGGTGGAAGAGTTGGAGGATCACACTGCATGGGATTCCTTATGCCCAGTGAAAGCTAAATTTGCAAAGAAAATGTATTCAAGAAATGGGTAGCTTCTTTTAGTTTCTCTACCTCAATTTGTTATGTGATAGTTACCAGCATCTATAAATAGGACTATAAGTCTTCCTATGTATATAGGGTTGATGATGT
Organism: Chamaecyparis obtusa; assembly: GCA_027943335.1. Taxonomy (NCBI): domain Eukaryota; kingdom Viridiplantae; phylum Streptophyta; class Pinopsida; order Cupressales; family Cupressaceae; genus Chamaecyparis; species Chamaecyparis obtusa. The sequence goes on along the minus strand of BSBK01002174.1, from coordinate 2,280,901 downwards.
TCGGGGTCATATGGGACATTTTGCTAATGTATATGGTCCCAAGTCATGTGGGACATATTGCTACTATATGTCTCTTGTGGGACATATTGCTACTATATGTCATGAAGAGAAGTTCGGTTATACAATTTAAGTGATAGGGAAGTCTTGAAATATGAAAGGAATAAACACATATGGCTGTTGGCCATTTTCAATATATAATTTTTTAAAGTTCTAATATAATGAGTGCTGCCCCTTAGCTGCTTTTGACCTATCCAAAAAAAAAAGAAATTTCAAGTAACAAAGCCTCTTTGATGTTGGACAATGTTTGGAATGTTTATAATTTCCTTGATTTGATTCCATCGTGATATGATTATCTTATTTTATGTTCACAAATTAGGTGAAAATGAAACTAAAGCAGAGTCTATTTATTGCTTTGTCATTGGCAATGAAGACCTTTGATAAAATGTCAACACCAAAGTTACCTAGGTGTGTATTGTCTCCCAAGAAGCACCTACTCATTCACTTGGTGCATCTAAGAGTCATATATGGGATACATTTCTCATGCATGACCTATAACTAATCCAGACAATCAAGCTTATTAACAAAACCAATTTTAAAAAGTACAAAATGAAAAGTAAAATTTAACATTCTTAAAAGAGATCTAAGCCTTAACAAACTCATGTTGTAGCTTGAATCAAGTTCAATATTTTGTATACCATATATGTGATCTTTATCGATGATACATTGAATATTTTAATTATAAAAATGTGTATGTTAATGTTTAATATTATGTAATTTTTTTACTCCAAAATGTTCATTACCATTGTTAAATTTCTTAATATTTTAATACACACACACACACACATATATTATTAGATTTCTTACCAATGTGCACCCCAACATGTCTTGCTCAAGTTCTAAAGATCTACACTAGCTGCTAATTACTTGTATCTTAAATAGATCGACATCCACACCCGTCCACCAATGCAACCTTGGTCAATTCAATCAGCTGTCAATTCCATTAGTGAAGGAACCAATTTATAACAAAACAATATTGGACTAGTGTGCTAACATGTGTTAGCTCCATGTTCCAAATTAGCCACATCTATTGGTACCCAAATACACTACACCTAAAAAAACTTCAAGATCAATCATTATTGTAGTCAAATGCCAAGTTACTCTTATCACATCAATGTCAGTTATGTTTTATTTACTATTAAAATACTATAATGTTTAATACCATGTTGTATTACAAGCAAAGGTAGAAAGGATTGAGATCAAGACAAATCTTCTCCAATTTAATGAGACAAAATCATATATGAGGATCATATTTCAAGCATGAAATTGTCACTATAGGGAATTCAAAATTTAAGACAAGAAATTTCAATGCTTACCAAAGTTCAAACTTTCTATTTTTTGAGGAAAAATAGTTATTTTTACTTTTTCTTTTTTGGTTGTCTTGTATTGAGGAAAGAAGCACAGAAATTAAAAGTTTCTATTTCTTGAAAGTTAGTTTTTTTCCTTTTTTGCAGATAGCAATGGCAAAAGGTTATCAAAGCAATTTCAAACTTCATCACGCAGAGATGGAATTAAGAAATATGAAAGAAAACAAGAAATGGAATTTTTATCAAGGTTAGTGTTCAAGAATGAAAAATGAAAAAAATTTAAAGAAAATTCATTTTTTTGAGTTAACCATTCAAAAATTTCTTTGAATTGGCCATACCTAAAAGTTTCACTTGGCATTAAGTGATCAATATCTCCACTTGGCACAAGTGGAGAAACTTCCACTTAGTGCCAACTTTGATAGTTTCACTTTTTTGCATCTAAATGTCAATTTCCTCACTAAGTATCAATGTTATGATAACTTCCACATGGTATTAATTAACTGGAAGTTCTATTTGGCATCAAATGAAGAATTCCTACTACTGTAACATGGAGGCATGTCAATCCCCACGTACTGGGGATGGGGACGAGGCATCTCCCCACCACCACCATTCCACCAACCTTTGGCCGCCTAGACACCAAGATGGCACGGCATCCCCAAAACGGCGTGGGGATGCCCAAGTGTCCCTCAAATGTCTTGGGGACGTCTATGGGTCCCGCATTGACGAAAGGCCATAAAAGTGATTTTAAAAAAAAAATCCATGTTTTTAAATTTTGCTCAAACAAGTCAATTTTGGGAAATAAATGCTTAAAAAATGAAGAATCCAAAGGCCATGCAAGAGGGGAAATGTGCTTGGCGGTGAGGGCGCTGCCCCTTGACCCTGCCTTGTATCATGACAGGGAGTGCACTATGGGTGCTGCACTTAGACCCCACAAGAGGCATTGCCCTTTGACCCCACAGGGGTTGATGCCCCTAGACCCCCACTTTCAAATTTAAAAACAAAAGAAGAAATTGATGGGGAAATCGCACCAAATGAAGTTCATGTTTTTATTACCACTTTACTGAGTTCCAATGATGAGGAGTTTATCTTGAGGGATGATTAGAGGCCTACCTTCACTACATTTTGACAATTTGTACTTGTTTTGATATCATGCTACTCATTGTGATCATCTTTATGATATTTTTGATATAATAGAAATCTTCCATTTGCCGATTCGACAATTTTATTTAGTATTCTAATTTATAATAGTAATTAATAATTCAATATTCAATGTTCAAAACTTCAATGTTCATTTTTCATTGGTTCAATGTTCATGTTAGCATTTGCAATTTTGTTATTTTACTTCTTATATTATTACACATCTTTTCATAACTAGCATTTCAAGTACTATATGTATGGTATATAGTATATACAGCACCATTAATTTTCAAAAATTGGAGACGAGGTACAATGACATTTTTTATATGATATGATAATTTTCAGAAAATATCATGACATGGAACTTTGAAAACAAGAATAGTAAATCAGTCATACAAGAACAGCAAATAGTAGAGGAAATTTCTCTTTAGACCATTATAATAATAGGAAATCAGTCACACAACTGTTTACGTCCCTCTCAAAAAGTCTACACTGTCAGTAGTTCCAATCACTATAACTTTGCATGAATTTTTGTATCATCCAAAATATCAGCATGAAACATTATGCAGGCTTCTTTTATTAATTTTCCCTTTCCTTTCTGCCTTTTAATGCATTTTGCCCTAAGTTTTCTAGTGGGAGATGTCAATTTCTGGTCAGGAGACTCTGGAGATGGTGGGAGACAGCAGCCAAAAGAATCCTGTGTGTTGGGAAGTTTCCAAAGACATCTCCGGTACTAGAGATGCATATCTGAGATGCGTCTAGAGGGGTGGACTGTCAAATTTAGACCATACTTTTTCTAAGCATTTTATCACGCCTGAACAAAATTATATTTGTTGATATAACACTATTTTTAATCTTTAAATCAAGTCCTATGAGAAGAGCAATAAGTTATGTAACATCACATGAACACTCTCCAAACAATTTAAACAATTTAAACAATTTAAAGGACTAATATTAAGCTAACTGTTTACTTTTAATATTTTTGCATACTTCATCAAAAGTATAATGATATGGCACCATCTTAAGACCTCAATCCTCAAATTTAAACAGCAAAATTGCAAATTTGATTATCATTCAAAATGTCCCAGAAACTAAGTGATCCTTCCCCTAACGATGTACATTTATTTATGATGAAATTAAGGGGGTACCTTGAAATCCTTTTCCAATGGAGGTGGCAGATACATCGACCAGATCTCCCTCGGCAAACATCTCATTGAAGTTCAATCGTTGATTGGGTTGGAATGCATCGAGCTGGGATTCAGAAGCCAAGCGGAACTCTTGCAAGTGGCGCAGGGGCATCGCCCCCGCTTTGTCGAGATGGCCCAATTCGGGCTTGGTGAGCTTGGCTTCCCTCACTCGCCTGTACCCCACTTGAACAGCAGCGTACCCATCTGTGGACTCTGTCTTTATCTGAGTCACAATGTTGCCCTCGTGAAACCCTATGACTGTCACCGGCACACACTTCCCCTCCGGCTCAAAATATGTCATCATCCCCAGCTTGGTGCCCATTACCCCCACGCCTGCCTCGTACGACGCCATACAAACCGCTCTCGCCCTCCTCTGTTTTGGCATTGACATTGACATTGCTCCCCTCGACTGCACACTCTGCATCCCCACTACAGCTTTTGTGGTGGCCAAAGAACAAGCACACAGCGAGGCGGCAGCCATTACTACAGCACACAACAGGATTTAAGAATGGCTATCGCTTTGAATCAACTATACCATTCTAAACGCTTATCTCTTCTCCTTGGAGGCTTCTCTGGAAGATGTCAAGATAGATAGATAAAATGAAGTCTGTAATTAGAGATCAAAGGGATGCTTTTCCGTAAACGCAGAGATAAGGTTCTTAGCAATTCTCTTCACCAATTTAACAATGCGCATTACTTATTTCATTTCTCTCTTATTTAGCTAATTGGGGATGAGGTTTTTTATTTATCTCACTGTTTTAGGAGACTACTTTTTGTCAACATCATTCTCATTATGTTTAAAAGTACCAAATTCTTATATAAAATAATAATAATACACCCATCAATTTAATAAGTTTACCAAATGCTAATATAAAAAATAATAATAATTGACCCATAAGTTTAATGGACATTACTAGAATATTTTGATTAAGAGATAATTTTTCTTTAAAAAATTTAATTATATAAAATTTGATATAAAAGTATGTAAACTATAAAATTTATTGTTTGTAGGATATTAGTTAGTGAAATACTTAAAATTAAAAAGAATAAATTTAAAATATATACTAATATATCTATAGAAAATGTGATGAGAGATCTATTTTTAAAAGAGTAAACTTGTAATGCCCTCTTAGGGAATCTAAGAGAAATTGACCTAAAACATCTTACTAAGTTTACATAATAAATTTTTTTCTTAAAAATTTACACAATAGTAAAGATAGCAATGCGGAAATAATACAACATAATACAATACATACACATAAATGTAACTCAATCACAGATTATAAATCACAAGGGTTCCATGATGTAGAATTATGTATAAGTTAACTAATCCACTAAGTAAAATCCATAATATAATCACATGATATATCTTACGTTCGTTTTAAAACCTAAATTGAAGTATTCATAATCCTTTACTTAATCATAATGAAAAGAAAATGAATTATAAAATACACTAACATATTCATTACAACTAAATAATAAGATACAATGTATAGAGTACAACTGATACATTATGACATACATAATAATACAACTTTCATTGCACATGTCGCAGGATAACAATAATACAATACAAGTACATATCCATCTCCTAAATCAATGTCACTAACCAATACATACAATGGAATACAATACATCTCATGATGATAATAAACAAGTCTCCAAGCAATGAACAAGAAGATAGAAGTGGCATCAAGGATCGTTCAAGCACAAAGTCATGAACGTCAGATCTCAATGGTAATAAGAATCACTACCATCTGACCACGTGGAACCTAGAGGTTGTAATGTCTAAAATTCATCTCACAAGGGACACATAAGCACAACAACAGAAAAGTCGTGAACATGATCAAAGTTTGTTAACATTAAGACTATTCCATAATCATTTTCATTTTTTAAAAAGAAATACAATATATTAATTTCATCATCAAACTACAACTAAGTACAAAAGGTGGAAATCAACCACAATGTCGATATTACATGATAATCCAATTAAGAACAAGATAAGTAAATACATAGAATATGTCGACCAGATTGTCGCACATCATACATCAAAGGTAAATATATGCAAAAGGTACATGACCAAACAGTCGAAATGGTACAAGATATCAACATAAATTTCATCGGACTATCCATCATCCATTTGCATATTTTGACCTCCTATGCCATCACACATATGTTCGTCTACAAATCTCGAGACGAAAATTTGATCCAAGCACTTTTTCGCCCAACCATAGAGTGGTTAGCAGGACCACGGCTCATCCTGAAATGAAGAGCACGCCGACCTTGCTCGAGTAACCTATCAACTCGACACTAATGGATCAAAAGGAATCTGGTGCAAGTTGTGAACTAACTACTTTTCTCATACATGAAAGTAGAACTAAGATAGATATGGCAGAGAGAAAAGAAAATAACCAATACAAAATCAATCATGTGTTTCCATAGCTTAGACCTAAGCATAAAATTCATCAGACTTCTACTAGAAGATAAAAGAAATTTACCCTTATTTGTTTACCCATATTCAACACCCTTTCCCAAGATATCTTTCTTAAAAAGAGAAAGTAATAAGAAAAACAAGTAAGCATGTTACCAAAACCATCTATGTTTACTAATTTACCTCTATCAATGATACAATAAATAATAAAATTTTCTATAATAAAGATATAAGTTATTTTGATAAAAGTTTAGTAATAATGTTTTTACCCTAATGTGTTCACCATAGAAAATCTGGAATGTTTTCAATCACTGCATTATGTAAAACTGATTTTCCCAAATTTAAAAACAAAAGATTTTAAAATTTTATAGGATCATATCAATCAATTTATTGCTACAGTAGAGAAATTTTAATCTTTTAAATCATACGAGAAGATCTTTCTATTAACTAAGCAAGTTTAGCAAGGTAATGTTATCAAAAATAGAGTTTGAAGTTTCCTTTTTAAATTAAGTCATAGTACATAAGAATATTCAAACTTCATCAAAGCTTTTCTAAAATTAGAAAAATACCGCTAAAGAAGAATACCAAGCAAATATTAAAAAATCTTTCAAGAGTTGTGGTTCCCTTAATTTCATTTGTTGTGTTTGATCTTTGTCCCTCTAATCCTTATGTTGTCCCTCCTCCTTATTCGCTCTTTGTCACTCCTTATTTCCTCTTAGATACGCTCTACCAACTTATCAATTTTCTTTTAATTCCTTTCATTCTCCATTCTTCCTCTCTCTCCCCTTTGTGCATCTCCTCCTTATGTATATAAATATATTCTCACTTTTTTCAATTACTTTGTTCTCTACATCTTCCAATTCCTTTTTGTCACGTTTTAATCACCAATCTCTCTCCCTTCATTTTTTTTATGTTTGTTCTTCCTTTTGAATCCATCTTCCGTATATATCAAATTCTGATCATCTTTTAAAAAGCTTTTCCCCTTATTCCCTTCTCTCTATTCTTGGCGTATACACTTTTTGTTGTCTGCTAGTTCAATTTTACTATTTTCTGTTAATACTGGCAGGTATCAACGCCCCTCCCAAAATCCCTGCCTGGATAAGAAGAGTTTATAACCCATCATTTCTTTTTCCTTAGTTGCATGTGCATCTTCTCCTTCAAAAATGCATGAAAAAGGGAGTTTAATTCTTGTTACCTCATTTCCCCCAAGTCTTACTCTCACACTTGCGTAGATATATAACATTTTCTCTAGATCGGCAATCCTCTAGTAATTGTGTCAACCAATCCACAAATAAAGGTTGAGTAATATTATTCAACAATTGGTCTTGGGCTATCATCTCCCAATCTAATTCCTCCCAAATGGGCAGAGCATAGAAGAATAACATCCCTTATGCAATCTAGTCACTATCACTTAACATCTTGGGCGGATCTTTTAAACACCAAGGTGGACTTTACAAAATGTTTTACTCTATTTCATGGTTGCCTCCCTAAAATCTGGCATTCATGTTGCAGATTCATGACACTGAAGGAGAAGATTTCGTTGTGTTATTATGTTGAGAATGAAGTGTTGGTGGAGGCTGGGATTTTTGCCAAGTTCTTCTGTGGGGATTTGCCTCTTTATAAATGTGATTCTATTTATATAATTATATTCTTTTATATATTATTTAAGTTATATCTACTTTATTAGAACTAAAGAAAAGACTACCAATAATTCAGGATTGGATAATTTTAAATTATTAATACTAACATATAAAAAAAGAAATTAAACAAATTCCATTACTCCTGCGGTAAATAAAATTAACTTAACACACAATCAATTAATTCAAGCATTCAAAATTATGAGAAAGAGAGAGAAAACTAATTTAAATATAAAATAATTAACTGGTGTGTGTTTGCGATCAATTTTCCAATCTCACCCTTGCCAAAAGATAGATTCCTCTACCTAAATCACATTTTCATCTTCGTCTCCTATCAATCATGCTTAAACTCAAATATTCATCAGAAGGTTAGTCCCATTAAACCCATAATCAAATTAAAAATAATATATAATATTTCCAATTTCATCGATAATCATAATAAACATGGTTTCATAATTAATGCATTTCAATTTCTATAACATAATAATAATTTCCATTGCATTAATTTATTTCATAAGATAATTAAGAGAAACATAATAATAACTAAGTCTAAATCATTTATTCTATACGACTTGGGTCGATACACATTCGACCAAGTCAACATAAGTCAAAATAAAGTCGCTAAAAAGTCCTAAAAACCAAGAGAATTAGAGCGGGTTATGACAGAGGTCCACTCCCATCGTGTTGAGGAGATAACACCAAAGCCTCACTCAAGGAAACATCTAAAAACAAGCAAAACTAATGCCAAGGTACACTAGATAAAATGGTAGTAAAAAGGTTATAAGGTTATCAAGTATAAATGATCAAGACACAAATCAGGTGTACCAAATGCAATGTAGGAACTTAGGACATATATAGGGAAGTGTCATCACATATGTCTAACCCTTGGACTTCATCCTAGTAGCCTCTCTAGACCCCGGCGCCCAAGTGACCATATGCGGTATCAATAATCTTTTCGCACAAACAAGGAAACTAACTATGTCATCTAACACATGCCACACTGGACGACAGGCATCATGTCACACTCCATCCTAGTCTGTATTAGCACTCAAGGCATGAGTGAGGTAAGCAATTATCTCATTAATGTTTTCTCTCAATAAATTTATTAAGTTACCACTTTATTAAGCTATTTACAATAAGTGATCATGGCAGCCACTTGAGGGCCCTGATGCTCATTGCAAGCCACTTCCCAACTATGCTCCTAGATAACCTACTTTAATGCTCCCAACAAAAAGAAACAAAGAGAAGACAAAACCACAATCACAAAATACTTCTCATAGACCATCAGATCATGAAAGTCATCAAAGGCACGTGTTGGAGCATAATAAAGAACATCGCATCCTATACAAGGATCCAAACTATCCATCCCATAATGGACATCTCACTAAACAATTACCAATACTCATAGACTCATATAACAAGATCGATGATAAAAGAAATAAGGTGGCCAAGTAAAGAAAATTTCAACACAACAACAATTGTCACCACTTGTGGCCGAATAAAATAATGATCAAGGACGTAAAGAATGCATAATCATTCATAGATACACCCAACCAACACAACATGAATCGAGCGTGATATAAAAGGTTATGAACTTCCCCTGGTACAAACCCAAGGAGTAAGAAGCATAAATCCATAAAATACTTTAAATCTCAAAAAAAAAAATCTCCTCCTAGAGTATTACTCTACAGTGACCGACACAAAAGAAAACAAAACCCCAACTATAAACACCTCTATATATAAAGTATATTCACCAAATAATATAATTAACATTAAATTACAACCCAAATTAGTTATAAGTTAATTAAATTATTTATAACTCAACAATACTAAATTATAAATTAATTTAATAACTTATAAATAAATTTCAAATTCTTCATCATAATCTAATTTTAAATTAAATTATAAATTTAATTTAAATTTTACAATCTAAAATAATTATAAATTAATTAAACCAATTTAAAAGTAAATTAAGTTATAGATTAAACAACCTAACTTAAAATAAAATAAATTTCAAATTAAATAAACTAGTTTATAACTAATCTATTTATTATTTATTTAAATAATAAATTAATAAAAAGTAAATAAATAGTATTAATTGATATATAAATAAAAATCCTTCCCATTTTCCACTAAGAGCTCATTTTAAACATAAAACTATTTAATTAAAAAAATTAATAAAATATAAAATTCCCCAAATTGGGGAGTGGTGCGGGGAGCCCACGTAAGGTGGGGCCCACACCCTCCTTACTCCACGCATAATTAGAATAAAAAGTGGGGTGCATGTTAAATAAACGCAGTCCCCATATATTTAGGGGTGCAATTTAACCGTCCCCAACATTATTAATTAATTTTTTTAAGAGAAACTTATTTATTATTATTTTTGTTTCTTCTATTATAAATAAATCTGAATCATCACATAAAGGGTATTATAAATATTTTTATAATTATTCTTTTCATATTAAAAGAAAAGATATATATATATATATATATAACTTTTTTTAATCAATAAACGATTTATGCATTAATTACCCAAAGCCTAACTTAAATCTCACCTTAACTACCTTACTACAACATTTTTGACTCCTATCAAAGGAAATCCATGAAAACACCAAAACAAAAATACTAAATCTAGTCAAATCCATTCCAGAAGCATTATCATTTGTTCCTAAACCACCAATAATAGCTTAAGTGTACACCATAAACCATCCTTGAGCTATACTTGTGTGTGCTTGAATGTGACCTCCAAATCAACCACATACGCAACATAGTCATTACTCCTATGGTCAAATTACGAAGAGAATATGAATTATTCAATTCGAAATTCGTGAGGAAGCGACTTGTTGCCTCCTATGCAGGCGGGGTGTATAATCGCTCTTAGATTGGAGAACCAACAACCATCAGACCGCTACTACAACGGAGGATTTTCCAAGAAAGCCATAAAGATGATATGCAAAGCTTAGAATCAAACTAAGATGAATGCAATTAATCTAAGAATACTTTGAGAGAAATATGCAATTAATCTAAAGTACTTGAAAGGAAATATGAAATGCAGATTTTTAGTTGATTTTGGAATAAAAATGATCTTAATCTAAGAATAATTAAACAAATTTAATCTAAATGAGAAATGCAATTACACATAAAATGAGAAATTAAACTAGTTGCAAATGAAAGCTTGAAATTCAATCAAAAATTCACTACAGTGCCTTTACTCTCAAAATTGTCTTTTTTTTTTAATGAGAAGAAGAGGCTCATTAAATAGAAAAGCTCGGGAGAGGAATGAAGAGTTTCTTGATTTGAAACTCCTGACTCTTCATTCCCCTTTGAGACAAAAAGGTATGAATTATTTAATTAAAAGAATGAAATTTGCCACATGTGGGGAGTGACCTTTCAAGTAATTTGAATTATTAAATTCAAATAAAGAGATGTCCATTCAATTTAACTAAATATTTATTAATTCCTTTCAAGGGTATTTAGCTAAAGGGGGTGGAGTTTAATTTAATTAAAAGTACTTAGGACTTCATAATTAAATTAACTTATCATAGAGATTATTTAGCCAAATAAACTCTAGGACTTAGGAATTATTTTAGCGTTTGATTATTGCAATTTATGGTCTTTGCAATTGACATCAAATCAAATTAAGTCATATATGAGAGAGAAAATTGCCTAGGGAACTAGGACTTTGGTGATGTAAAATCGAGATAATGCACCAAAATTGATGAAATTAAATAGGTGCCAATTTTGGGGTATTACATTTGCCCCTCTTTGAATTGATGTGCAAACAGCGCGTTGATTCAAAGAATAGTCTGAAGTGACAGATGAAAGCAGATCAAAGCATGAATTTTTTGAAGTCTAAGTTAGATTGCGAAGACAACGATCTTTAAAAGAGAACTGGAATCGGAGTTAGATTGCCCCAATACCAATTGATGAAGATGCAGATTTAGGACTATCTCCGAATCAGGGTTAGATTGCCCCAATACGAAGCTTAGTCCTCCGAGACCCAGGTTAGATTGCCCAGATAACGGTCTAAAAGAGATTTCGAGAGTCATCTCCAGAACAAAGATTGACTCCCAGGAATTAGGGTTAGATTGCCCCAATACCCAATAGATTTCAAGAACCATCTCCAGAACGAAGAATGATCCTCGAGGATCTGAGTTAGATTGCTCAGATACCTAAGAGATAGATTTCCAGATAACAAGATGCGAGGCGTGAAGATGCCCCTAGCAATGAGGACTGATGATTCAAATCAGACTGATTCAAGAATAGATCTGACAAGATTCAAATGATGTAATCATCCTGCCCCCTCGGGAGCGAAATTGAAAGATGACATGTCAGAAAGATGATAAACAACAAGAGATTGCAGAGCAAAAGCAATTAGACTAGATTCGCGAAGCTATAGAAGTGAAACGGAGCAAAGCAGAGGTCCTGTTGACCAAGTTTGACCATAGTTGACTAAATTTTGACTAGGGTTGACTTGATGAAAAGAAGCAAAGATTTGAGAACATGATGCAAAGATGAGGATCTGGCAGGAAGATGACACCAGAAGGCTAACTGCACAAGCATCCGATCCAGAAGGAGTCCAATATTTAAAACGCGATTTTGAGCCACTTAGAAATGTCAGATTTTGATTTTGATCCCGAAAAAGGATGCAGCCAAGATGAGACTGGGACAAAAGATGAGAACCTTTGATGAGCAGATCCAGAAGAAAGCAATCAAGAGAGCAACAAGAAAGTGCTCCAAATGCAAGCCTAGAATGAAAGATACAAGTCTAAATGCAGGCCTAGGATGAACAAATGCAATCCTCCGGACTCGGCTGTTGGACTCATCGTATTTATCATCATTGAGTTCGTTTAAGCACAGGACAATCGCAAGATGCCATACAATTCTCCCCAACATGAGAATATGAATATGACATAAGTCTTAAATTTGTCGGAATGAGGTGTAAGCATTAAGGCACAAGAAGCCAAAATGGTCTGAACACCTATTCCTTTTAATCTAGCAAGTTAACATAAGCATTAGAGCATAAATGCTAGAATGACCTGAATGTCTCTTGCGAACAAACACACCAAGCACGCAGGAGTTCCTTCTTTTGCCAAAGATTGCTCGCATTGACCCTTACGTTCACTTAACAAGATGAGTGTTTACAATTTCATTAGTAGCAGAAAGAAGTCACTCAAAAGACAAGGAGAAGAACCAACCTCACCAAAGCATCCATATAAAAGGAGTCAAGGTACGCATGGCCATCCAATACAAGATAGAGGCTCTTACAGATGGACACCCCTCTTAAATGAATTCTTTGGATCGTTGGAACTAAACCAACAAGCAGAAAGCAAAGAAAGAAAACAAACAAACACTCAAAGAAAACAAAGCTTAGCAAGCCTCAAAGGAATACACATTTAGTTTAAGTTTCAGTTCAAGTTCGTGTTCAAGCGGATTGAAGTCGATTCGAAAAGATAACGTTCAAAGTCTCAATGAGATAATGACAGTAGGCAGACGTAATGAGAATCACTGGTGATTGATAAAAGGGAGAAATCCCGAAGAAGAGAGATCGAACGAAAGCTAGGTATCCGCAGGCAGGCATAGTGAGAACCACTGGCGACCAATGCTCAATTGAGTTTCCGAAAGTGATAGGACAATGCCCCCTAGACCAGGCAGGTGCCCCCAAGTGTGAACCAGTTCCAATCCATGAAGAGTCGAGGAAAACTCAAAGACAAGCGCATGAGCTAGCAAACCAAAGCAGGAAACAAACTAAAGCAGGAAAGCAGGAAAACAAACTAAAGCAGGAAAGGAAGGAAACTAAAGCAGGAAACTAAGAGCCAAGCGACGCTGAGATGAGATGTTACTTCAGGAAAACAAGAGGCGCCTGTTTACCAGGTTTTCACCATCTTGGCAGAGATTCTATTTTTGCTACCATGACACCTGTTTACCAGGTTTTCATCAATGGCACATTTTTCTCTTTTTCAATTTTTTTGTACTTTTCTCTTTTTTTTAATTTTTTTTTAATATTTCATTTTTTTTTATATTTTTGAAATTTTCTATTTTTTTTGGTATTATCAAGGCGCCTGTTTACCAGGTTTTCACCAGGATAATAGATACATCAAAGCGCCTGTTTGCCAGGTTTTCACTAAGATGATCATTTTTTCAGGACATTTTGCAATTTTTAGGATTTTTTGCAATATATCAATTTCTAGGATTTTTTCAGGATCAATAAGTATGTACATGAGCATACTGAGAATGTCAGCTGTAGAACTTTTTCAAATGAAGAGCGTTGATAGGCTCTTTGAGTTGCTCTCCTTCAGTGGTGGAGAGGCGGTAAGCACCAGATCCAAATGCTGCAGTAATAATGTATGGACCAAGCCAGTTTGGTTCAAATTTTCCTTTCTGGGTTCTCTGCTGCTGATTCTTGGGGTTCTCCCTCAAGACGAGGTCACCCACTTGGAATTCCCTTTGTCTAACTTTCTTGTTATATGTTTTTGACATTCTCTTTTGATATGCTCGAAGATGATCGAACGCCACCCTCCGACGTTCATCTAATAGTTCAAGCTCTTGCAACCTAGATATTCTGGTATCTTCATCAGTGATGAGGCCCTTCAGAGAGATTCGCAATGTCAGAATCTCGACCTCAATTGGCAATACTGCTTCTACCCCATAGACTAAGGCAAAAGGAGTGGCTCCCGTTGGTGTTCGGATACTTGTTCTGTAAGCCCACAAAGCCGGATTAATCTGGAGATGCCAATCTCTACCAGATTTATGAATTGTTCTGTGCAAAATTTTCAGGATTGTCTTATTAGAAGCTTCTGCTTGTCCATTACCCTGAGGATAATAAATAGATGACCAATGCTGAATGATCCTGAATTTAGTGCATAAGTCTGTCAAATCTTTGTTCTTAAACTGTCCTCCATTGTCAGTGATAATAGATGAAGGTACGCCATATCTGCAAATAATATAGTTCAAAATGAACTTAGCAATAGTCCTTCCATCAGCTATAGTCAGAGGCACTGCCTCGACCCATTTGGTAAAGTAATCTGTAGCAGTGATTATGAATTTATGTCCTCTTGAAGAAGAAGGGTGTATTTGACCAACCAAGTCAAAAGCCCATTGTTGAAATGGCCAAAAACTAATGAGAGGACTGAGCTCCCTAGCAGGAGCGTGGATCAGATTCCCATGATATTGACACTGCTTGCAAGTCTTGACATATTGGACAGCTTCTTTTTCCATATCCGACCAGTAGTATCCAGCTCTAATAAGTTTACGAGCTAACGTCAGATCACTCAAATGAGAGCCGCAAATACCTTCGTGTACCTCAGCTAACGCACGTTTGGACTCATCAGGTTCTAGACACCTAAGTAGAGTACCATCTAGGCCCCGTCTATACAAGTCATTTGCTATAAGAACATACTGTGAAGCAATACGAATGAGGTGACGTTTCTCATTCCGGGTATAGGTATCAGGGATAATTTGGTCCTGAAGATAAGAGTAAATATGGTGGTAGCGGGATGAGTCATGTCCAATGACTAAACAGATCATCTTGGATTCAGGATTGTCATAGGCAGGGTAGCATAATGTTTCCACCAGGAATTCATGCCTGAAGTCATTTTCTGGCATTTGTAATATTGAGGCCAAAGTAGCCATAGCATCAGCCGCCTTATTATCTATTCTTGGAATCTGCTGGAAGGAAATATGTGCAAAGTATAACTTAAGATCATCCACCGTTCTTTTGTAGGGTATTAGCTTGTCATCCTTTGTTTGATATACATTATTAAGTTGATTAATGATCAACTGAGAATCGCCAAAGACTTGGAGCTCATCTATACGCCATTCAAGGGCTAATTTCATACCACTGATAAGAGCCTCATATTCAGCTATGTTGTTGGTGCAAGGAAACATCATTTTGTAGGCCTTAGGCAAAGAATAGCGTTGAGGTGTTATAAATAGAATACCCGCACCTGATCCTTGTTGAGTGAATGAGCCATCAAAAAACATACTCCAAAACTGATGTGTGAGATGCAGAATGGAGTCATCTGGAAATTCAATGTTCAAAGGTTGGTGATCATGTAGAGGAGCCTCTACCAACTGATCAGCAATTGCTTGTCCCTTAATAGCTTTCCTTTCCGCATATTCAATATCAAACTCACTAAGGATCATGACCCATTTAGCCAACCTACCCGTGAGAGCAGCCTTGCTTAATAAGTATTTTAGCGGGTCAATTTTTGCAATAAGCTTTGTAGTGTGAGCCAACATATAATGTCGCAGTTTCTGTGAGGCAAACACTATAGCTAGACAAGCTTTTTCAATAACAGAGTAGTTCATTTCATAGGACACCAATGTTCTGCTGATGTAATAAATAGCTCTTTCTTTATTGTTCTGATCTTCTTGAGCTAAGAGAGCACCCAAAGATGTACTTGTGGCTGAAATATATAGTATAAGTGGCTTCCCATGGATAGGAGGCATCAAAATGGGTGGATTGGCAAGATATTGTTTTATTTGATTGAGTCCCTTGTCACATTCCTCGTTCCATTCATAGGTGACACCTTTATGCAAAGTTTTAGTGAACGGCTGTGACTTATCAGCTAGCTGTGAGATGAACTGCCGAATGGATTGCAACCTTCCTTGTAGACATCTCATCTGACTTATGTTCTTAGGAGGAGGCATGTCCATAATAGCTTGAACTTTTTCTGGATCGACTTCTATGCCTTTGGCTGAGATAATGTAACCCAAGAGTTTTCCAGAAGTGACTCCAAATGCACATTTCTTAGGATTAAGTCTAAGGCTAAACTTCTCCATGCAGTCAAGGATGGGACCCAGATCTTCAAGGTGAATTCTTCGCTACATACTCTTGGCTAAAGTATCATCTACATAGTCCTCCATAGTTTTGTGCATCATATCATGGAAGATAGTAGTAACAGCTCTCTGATATGTTGCTCCGGTGTTCTTAAGCCCAAAAGGCATAACATTCCAGCAAAAAGTGCCCCAAGCACATGTGAAGGCGGTTTTTTCTTGGTCTTCTGGCACAATTTTAATTTGATTATAGCCAGAGAAGCCATCCATCAAGGAGTACATCTCATATCCTGCTGTCATGTCTACTAGTATATCAATATTAGGCAGTGGGAAATCATCTTTTGGACATGCCTTATTGAGATCTTTGAAATCCGTACACACACGAATGGACTTATCATGTTTAGTAACTGGAACAATGTTTGAAATCCATTCGGCATAATCAATTGCTCTTATGAAACTAGCTTTAAGGAGCTTTTCTAGTTCAGTTTTAACCAACAGTGCCACATGAGGGTGCATCTTTCAAAGCTTCTGCTTAACAGGTTTGACATCTGGTGCAATGGACAAATGATGCATGATTAGATTGGGATCCAATCCAGGCATATCAGAATAACCCCATGCAAAGTTTATTTTCTTGTGTTGGAAGAATCTAGTGAACTCTTCTTTTTCTTCAGCAGATAATGACTGTGCTAAATGTATAATCTGTGGAGTAGCCTCAATGCCCAAGTTCACTGGCTATGTCGGTTCAATCAGAATTGATGATCTTTCTTGAAAATGGCTTGGTAGAGTATCAAGTATCTCATCCTTGGGCGCCTCAGAGAGGTTTTCACCCTCAGATACGTCTTTTATTTTTACTATTTTTGGCTCTGATACTGCCACAAAGTGGTTTTCACCATCAGAGCTCTTATTTTTTCTATTTTTTATTTTTTGACTAAGATACTTGATATCCCCTTCTATCATGTTGATGTTGTATTCGCTGGTGGAAGACATTACAGGTTCGAGAGCATGGAGGTAACAGGCTAGTTCATAATCATTCTGGAACGTAAGGACTTCATTGGATGCGAGAGGGGAGTTCCAGTTTATTAGATCAGGACGGTGGAGTGAAAGGGAAGTAGTGGCTGGTTCAACTGCATTCACGGTATAACCCTCAAAAGCGTTAACAAGCAAGTCAACAGCTAGAGCAGTCTCGTCCAGAGGAGTGTTTGAATCCCTATGAGATCCTACGTCGGAAGCGAAAGACAAGTCGACATCTACAACATCAAATTCTTGTGTTCTAACGCCAGACCCTTCACCTACTTCGAGGAGTCTTTCATACTCATGAACAGTATCTATGTCTACATCATAAGTGGCATCGGATGTAGAGTCAAACTCATATTCATGTGAGTCCGTACTTGATGTAGGAATTTCATTAGCAGCATCATTAGTCTCATTATTATTCCTTCTATCATTGACGGCTTGCTGAAGTTGTTCTTGTTCATAGTATTTTTGAAAATATGGTGGCCTATATTGCTCACCTGTAAAATTGGGATCATCATTTAATGCTGCTTTCCATTCCTCATATGTAACTTGATGTACTGAAGAAGTTTTCTCAGAATCAGCCTCAGAGCACATATCAGTATCAGTCTCTACCAGATGAACAGGTATGATAGGCTCATCAGGTTCAGCAAGGAGTTTCGCAATATCCAAAGGGATAGGATATGGAAATGTATCTTCATTAGAGATATTTTCTGGATTCATCTTTGGAGTGGTATCTTCAATTTCTTGTTCATGCTCAGGTTCAAGCTTGGAATCAGACATAGGAGCTGACATAAATGTCTTGGTCCCCAAATGAAAGGGAGTCTTTTTAAAGCCTAAGCCAGTAGTGTCATTTGGGCTACGACCTACAGCTTCAATAGGCTTCAACAATCCATTATCATTTACCCCTATAGGACCACTTCCCTTGTATCCAAAGCGCTTCATGATTTTGAAACCTTCACTATAAGGTTCTTGTTCTAACTCTGGAGGAGTAGTTGTTTCAGATATCTCCTTTCCTTTATAGATCCAAGCTTTGATAGCTCTTTCCTCATCTTCATCTTCTAAAGGTATGGAGGCTTGCACAAAAGCACCATCATAGATTGTTTGAGGAGGATTATCAGAAGGTCCATGAGTTTCTGAAGGTCTCCCATAGAAGTGTGGAGAGGGAGGTAAAGCTGCTAGAGATAGCACAGGTTCCATTTGATATTCTCCCATGCCCGTATCTTTAATTTTCAAAGTTTGCTCCATTTCTCTAAGCTTAGTGTCATAGAACTCAGTGGAGTCCCTATTGGCAGGAACAAAGCTATTTGTAGTTTGCATGAGAGTATTACAAGAGAGATTGGTGTTTGCAGGTACAGTGACTTCTGCCCCATGAAATGGGAACTTGATGCATTGATGATATGTGGATGGAACAGCCTGCATCTCATGAATCCAAGGCCTACCCAACAAAATGTTGTATGCTAAAGGAATGTCGAGCACTTGGAAAGTAACATCTCTCTCAACAGGACCTACGTGGATAGGTAGCACAACTAAACCCTAGGACTTGCGTTCTTCTTCATCATAAGCTTTTATGGTAATCTTCTTACAAGAGTCTATGCAGTCCTCATCATAACCTAGCTGAGTGAGCAATGTAGCAGAACAAATGTTAAGACCAGCGCCATTATCAATAAGCACACAATGGACACGTTTGGGACCTATCATAACCTCTATGTGTAAGGGAGCATTATGCGGGTGGTTCAAAGAATGATCATCTTCCTCTAAGAAGGACAAATAATGCGGTGAGGTCAAGTGACCC
This sequence comes from Chamaecyparis obtusa, assembly GCA_027943335.1. Lineage (NCBI taxonomy): Eukaryota > Viridiplantae > Streptophyta > Pinopsida > Cupressales > Cupressaceae > Chamaecyparis > Chamaecyparis obtusa. The sequence goes on along the minus strand of BSBK01002174.1, from coordinate 2,261,561 downwards.
ACCATAGATTGGAACCGGTTTAGATCAAGATCCTTGGGGACATTTGCTTCAGCGAGGGCTTTATCCAAAATTTTCCTATGAGTAGGCGAGATTTTTAACAACTCAAAAATAGTAATCTGAGCATTGGTTCATTGGAGTTGATCTAAGATACTATAACTAGTAACATTAGATGTGGGAGTCAATTTAGAAGCTTTGTTGGTAGGGCCAGTGGTAATCTTATCCATCATTTGTTTCAGAGCAACCTTGTTTGTGCTTTGTCTCGAAGTATCCTTGTCTATAGTTTGCTTCGGAGGATCGGGACCTTTCAAAACAACTCTTCCACGTGATCGAGTGACAACAGTTGCACAATCTTGAGTTTGTTTAGATTCAGATGAACAAGATGTGGAATTTCGTAAGATGAAAGGAACTCTAGGCTTGGGAGCATCACCACTCCCCTTAAAAGTGATCACATCACAATATTCAACTCCCATAGGTTCAATCATGTTAATAACATTATCGGTAGAAGGGTAAGTGTAATTCACCTTAGCATTGTTGTTCTTAGTTGTAGAAGACTCTCCTTTCTCATGAGGAGGAAAAGGATCTTTAAACGCCCGATGATCAGAATTCTTATTATGACCATCCACAACAATATCACCGCTGTCAATCAAATCTTGAACTTTATGTCTCAACTGAAGACAAGTGGATGTCTTATGACCAATATTTTGCTGATAGTCGCAATAATCATTGTCATTCCACCAGTGAGGTCTTGGTTGTGGGTCATAAGTTCGCTTGTCCAAAGGAGTGAGAATCTGATTTTGTATGAGAGTTTTAAAGACATCAAGAGGCTCTCCCAAAGAAGTGAAATTACGCTTAGGTCGAGGAGCCCATGGTTTGTTTCTAGAAAATCTTGAACTGTGCTGATTATCTATTGTATTCTTTTCGACAGCCTTAGCCACCTGTATGCTAGAAGTAAGATTAAAGACAGGCTTTGAAGGATTTGCGGTGACATTATCGACCACTCCATCATTTACCACCTCTCTATTCTTGTTTACAGACTTCCCTTTATCCTTGTTCGTTGAGAATCCTTGTTTATTGTCTTTATTCAGAATTAATTCTCCCTTTTTTACCATAAAGGCTTCTATCCTCACAGCTTGTTTGATCATGCTGTCAAATGTCAAAGGACCTTGTAATTGTACTTGCTATCCAAAGTCTGGAAGAAGGTTGTCTAAAAAGATATCAAGTTTCTCAGATTCAGACAATTTACGAGGATACTTTGTACAAAGTTGTCTCCACCTCTAGAAAAAAGACAAGAAAGGTTCTCCCTGTCGTTGTTTCAAATTACACAAGTCACGAATATTGACAGGGTGTTGGATGTTGTGAGAATAATGCTGAAGAAAAAGATTAGCAATCTCGTCAAAAGTTTGAATACCAGGATGTAATCAGCAAAACCATTCCATAGCTGGCCCACCCAAGCTGCGGGGGAAGAGTCTCATAAGATACGTTTGATCGTGCATGAATTCCATGGACAGCGTGCCAAACTCTCTTAGATGATCTTGAGGATCAGTTGTACCCATGTACTTGTCATATTTGGGTAACTCTACTCCTCTTGGAAAAGGAGGCATGCAAACATTCTTATCAAAAGGAAAAGGACATATATTCTCCAATGTAAATTGTTGTGTGGGCTTATCCTTTTCTTTTGTCAGTTGAGTAATTTGATCTTGCATACTTTGAATCATCTTTTGTAGCTTAGCGGTTTCAGTTTCTTCTTCTTTAGCTACAATAGTTTCCACTTGGAAATTCGGAGGTAGTTTGGCTCCTTGCTTAGCCAACTCAAGAAAATACTTTTCCTTATCTTCCAAAAGAATAATTTCCATCATTTTAATGAGATTCTTGTTAGCTTTCACAGCATTTATATCATTCTGAGTAATTACATCATCCTCGTTACCAAGAGTCTCATATATGCTTTGTGTGTGATCTTGTTGATCATCTTGATTTTGATCATAAGGAGGTGGGTGATAGTTATATGCTGCTTGTTGATCAGCTTGAGTTTTGTTGCGAGATTGATCATCATTATGAGACTGATTGTGATGAGTCTGATTTTGGTCATGAGAAGATTAACCATGGTATTGATTATAAGTTTGACCGTATTGGCCTGATTGAAAGTCAAATGGGTTCTTGGTTCCCATCTTGTCAAGACGAATTTGTGCTGCAATTGAAGCTTCAGTAAAGTGATGAGAACGATGTCGAAAAGGTGTAGCCAATGTAACTTTTGGTGTGTGAATAGCTTCAGATGAATCACTATCTTCAGTGGGATCAATAGTTTCAATAATAGGTTCCGTCCGAGGAAATGATCTCCCAAAGCCACAAAACAATGAATTGTTTTGAAAATAAGAGTTGTCTTGTTCTTGGCGTGACGAACTAGATTGCGAAAATAAAGGATTAAAGCACTCTTGGAAAACCGAAGGAGATGTCTGAGACAAATTATCTTGTGGAGTGCTTAATGATGAATTTGAAGAACTCTTACAAAGTTCAGACTTCTCAACAAATTGGAAATGACCTATGTTTTGATTATGAGATTTACTTTGATCTTGATCAGCGTTCTGGATAGGATAAGTCTTACCACTTCGAGTTGTGACAGTCATAGACGAAGATGTAATGAGCAAAGATTCGGGATAAAACTAGGCTCTGTCTCTAAGATAACGAAAAAGAGATAAATGGCTAGAACAGCCAAGATGCAAGATGGACCTGGTACGAATTGTCAAAAAGAGATGGCTAGAACAGCCGAGATAAGACAATCGCAATGCGAGGTACAAAAGGCATAAAGAGATAAGATGAATAGATGAGAGACAACATGAACCAAAGCAAAGGTCGATCGATTCCTAACTCAACACAACCAGTTTCTAACGGTAAACAACAGGGAAGCAGAAAAATAGACCCCAGACAAAAAGCAGACCAGATAAAAAGTCAAACAGTGAATTGCAAATAGGTCTCTGTTTTGGAAAATTGCGCTATAGGTTCGCGTGAGAAAATGCCTGACCGTGCGAGGAAATGATAGCTCGCGCGAGAGAACACAGAACTTCGCGTGAGAAAATACAATCTCGTGTGAGGAAGTGCTCTGAAGCTAAAAGCTCGCGCGGGAAACAGGCAAAATCTGACAGTTTTGATGCAATTTTCAAAGTTTAGTTGAATTTTGAGGTACAGTCTGAACTGATTTCTGACAGAAAATCCAATTTCCTGATAGGTTGATAGAATTGTTTAATCAAAACACTCGTTTTAGGATTCCAAGCATTCGTTTAAAGACACAATGGTTTAGATCAAGCACTTGTGAAGCAAGAAGTAGTCATTAACATACCTATCAAGGACAAAGCAACTTGATAGCATCAGGGGAGTCTTTGTTTGATAATGTATGGACAATGTTTAAGACTCAATAACAAGCACATAGCCTAGTCCTACAAAAAAAAATGGTGAGAAGCCAAAACCTTTGCCCCATTGCTTGAATGCATACGTGCACCTCACACAGCCGTGTCACCCCCTAGAGGGCGCCCGTGTTTTCAGTGTTTCCAAGGACTCAATAGTGTACGTTCAAAGGTTACCCTTGTAGCAGGGGCCAGTGTCGCAACCACCTCCAAACATCCAGGTGTATGCCTATGATGGGAATCTGTGTATGATAAACATACGGAGAGATTCTTCCCCCTCCTTGCGCAAAGATAATGACTCCTTTCGGAGATGAACTGGGTAGGCCACTAGCTAAGAAGGTTTTTTACTAGGCTTTCATTCACAATAACCTTCGGTGCCCCTGATACAGGGTTGAGGCCTCGCAGCCACACCAACACCTGAAAATCACACACCCCTGCTAGCAGGGCTTGGAGCGGCGCCGCTTAGTGTAATAGACAGGGCCTTTCCATGATGATCGTCAAAGTCATGAAAAGGAAGTTACCATGGTTTTGGAGTCTTTAGACTCAACAAAACTTTCTTTATTATAGTGAGGTGGAATCACCGGCAATAGGTGTGTACTCACTTGGGTCGTTCCCGGAGGTTCAATACCGACAGGCCCTCTAAAGGTGACACTAGACTTGGTTTAGATTTGGGAGTCTGATTTTCTGATTCTCCCGAAGGGAGAAGAGCATACTTCTCTATCCCATTTCCTCACCCAAACACATCAAGAAAGTTCATCACCGAGTTAGTTTCACCTCACCAAATCTATACGCTTTTGGGTTTCTGATTCTCTCTCAAGGAGAGAAGAGCATAATTCCCTGACGAATAGAAATGTTAAAGATTCACTAACTTTCTCCGCTTCCCCAAGAATTTGTCATATTAGTAAGATCATTAGAATTCCAGATTCATTCATGGTCATCACCTCCATGTAATGAAGAGCCAAAATTCCTACTCACTATCGAAATTCTCAAGAAATTTTAACGGAGCCCTATTTATACTATGTGAATAAAAGCAGGAAAAAAAACACAATGTTTTAGCAATCTTCAACTATTCGTCCTGCAATCAAACCATTAGTATGTTTTCAAATTCTTTGACAAGCGTCCTGCAAAAACTGTTAATGCTGTAAAATATCAGAGAGATAAAAATCAATAGTTAGCAGAAGTTATCAGAAATTAAGAGCAGAAAGAACAAGAAAACTGGAAACTGGAAAAAATTGTAATATAACTTCGCGCGAGAAAGTACAAATATGCGCGAGAAAGTGCAGTATCTGGCGCGAGATAACTAAAATCTCACGCGAGGAAGTACTCCAGTGCGTGCGAGAAAGTGCAAACTCTGGGGCGAGACAGTAAAATATCGTGCAAAAGAGTGCTACAGAAGCAAAACTTCGCGCGGGATGCTCTGGATTCTCGTGCGAAGATCCGTACACATATAGTACGGACGCACGACAGAGCTTAAATTTTTGTCAGAAAAAAAAATGATAATGAGGCCAGAAATCAGATTTTCTGCCCCATGGTGGGCGCCAAAATGTGTGTGCTTGAATGTGACCTCCAAATCAACCACATACGCAACATAGTCATTACTCCTATGGTCAAATTACGAAGAGAATATGAATTATTCAATCCGAAATTCGTGAGGAAGCGACCTGTTGCCTCCTATGCAGGCGGGGTGTATAATCGCTCTCAGATTGGAGAACCAACAACCATCAGACCGCTACTACAATGGAGGATTTTCCAAGAAAGCCATAAAGATGATATGCAAAGCTTAGAATCAAACTAAGATGAATGCAATTAATCTAAGAATACTTTGAGAGAAATATGCAATTAATCTAAAGTACTTGAAAGGAAATATGAAATGCAAATTTTTAGTTGATTTTGGAATAAAAATGATCTTAATCTAAGAATAATTAAACAAATTTAATCTAAATGAGAAATGCAATTACACATAAAATGAGAAATTAAACTAGTTGCAAATGAAAGCTTGAAATTCAATCAAAAATTCACTATAGTGCCTTTACTCTCAAAATTGTCTTTTTTTTTTAATGAGAAGAAGAGGCTCATTAAATAGAAAAGCTCGGGAGAGGAATGAAGAGTTTCTTGATTTGAAACTCCTGACTCTTCATTCCCCTTTGAGACAAAAAGGTATGAATTATTTAATTAAAAGAATGAAATTTGCCACATGTGGGGAGTGACCTTTCGAGTAATTTGAATTATTAAATTCAAATAAAGAGATGTCCATTCAATTTAACTAAATATTTATTAATTCCTTTCAAGGGTATTTAGCTAAAGGGGGTGGAGTTTAATTTAATTAAAAGTACTTAGGACTTCATAATTAAATTAACCTATCATAGAGATTATTTAGCCAAATAAACTCTAGGACTTAGGAATTATTTTAGCGTTTGATTATTGCAATTTATGGTCTTTGCAATTGACATCAAGTCAAATTAAGTCAGATATGAGAGAGAAAATTTTCTAGGGAACTAGGACTTTGGCGATGTAAAATCGAGATAATGCACCAAAATTGATGAAATTAAATAGGTGCCAATTTTGGGGTATTACAATACTATGGTTAAATTAAAATTTTGGACATAATTATTCATATTTGAAAGGGAATAAAACCAACACTTATCCCATTCTACTATGAATAAGCCCTCTCAATATATAATACTATAAATATATATCAAAGTGAAAGTATGTGTGTGTGTGTGTGTGTGTGTGTGTGTGTGTGTGTGTGTGTGTAAGATTGAAGCCACAAAGAATGTACATACATACATATATATATGTGTGTGTGTGTGTGTGTGATTAGAAAGGGTAAACATTGCAAAAATATACCATTATTAGACATTGTGATGGGGGATTTTGATGTTAAGTCTTTGGATCCAATGTTTTCTCTACTATCTAGAGGGCATGGTATCAGGTCAGACCCCTAATATGCTCAAGAAATGTTGTTGGTATGAATCCCTCATTTGCTATTTTAGATAGATCTATTTGGTGGGGCATATACCTTAAGGGTAAACCTCTTGCTTTGACTCATTGTTGTTCTACAAAAAATTGGCATAATAAAGGCATTTCTCTTATTCAATATGTTATGATTGACAAGCGATTGGGTTCTTGGTGTATGCACCCTAAAATGGTCACCTAGACTTTGGGCCCCATTTATTCAATTATCAAAAATCAATCCCTGAATCAATGCTTTGCAACATATTCGAATCAAACTTCTTGATCAAATTGTAACTATTTCAATTATTTCAATTTTTCCCTAAGGTTTGAATATTTCATTAACTTTATTTAATCAAAAGAAATAAATCCCTTTTAAATAAATAGAATAATGTTATTTAATTGAAATTAATATTCCTTAAATAAAATAATGTTATTTGATTAAAATCTATTTTTAATTAAATGATTTTATTTTATTTAATTAATATTCATCTCTAAATTATATAATCTTATTTTATTTAATTAAGAGAGATATTATTCTTTTAAATTAAATAAATAAATTATTCTCTCAATATCTTTTGTGATGGAAAAGGAAACAAATCCATTAATAAAAAAATGAAATAAATGAAATTCCATTTTCCTACAAACCTTCTAAAAATGACATTTGTTTCCTCTTTTCCATTTATCCCACATTGATCTTGGATTTCAATTCAATTCCACTTTTTCCTATAAAATGAGCCCTCTCACTCTCAGTTGAGGATCCTGAATTTTCATATCATCCTTATGCTGCAAGTTTTCATAGAGTTTTGAATTTCATTATTGCATATTTACATACTCATAGCATTTTAATTTGATTTATCTCATTGTTTTAGTTTAAATTTCATATAGATTAATCTCATATAGACTATTTTAGATTGCATATTTTAGTTTGATTTCATATAAATTAATCTTCATTTTAGTAAATTAGTTTATTTTGCATTTACAACCATTTAGAATAGTATTTCATTTGCATGTGAAGAACAAAATTCATGAAGATTAGCATTCTTGCTTCTCCTCTTTGAATCTCTAGTTCCGAGTTTGTACTTGCATGGGTAACTTGGTCAATTTGAGGGCCTCAATATCAACCCCTGCACATGCTTGGATAGAGAGCTGTGAGTCAATTTGTGAGGGCTCATTCTTGAGTCTCCTTGCATATAAGGATTCACAGAAGTGTACCACATCTTGGTGTACACATTTTGGACCTAAGGTGAGTTACTATAATCTCTATAACACTTGGTTTGGGCATAAAATTTACCTCTCATGTGTTTGGCTTGAGTGTTACATGATTTTATAGAACACATTCTTGATGCTCTTAATGGGAAATGAATGAACCTAGATTTTCCTTCATACAAGTTTGTGTTTAAGTGAATGTTTGCATTTAAACCTTAAGTAATTCTCGGTTTCAAATATCAGTAGTATTGATTAGCAGTCTTAGATTACTTGTGATTGCTCTAGATTTCTATCTTGGGTTATTGGACTCGCTCATCCGTTGGCCCCTCGTTCCACCTCGTGGTTGCAAGGTCAGTGCCACATTAAAGGGGAGGGGTCTATAGGAAAGAAGCGTTAATTGTTCCATTAGGCAACCCTTTTGTGCTTTTTGGAACTCACTTGTTTTCTAGGTTGTGGACTCGTTTGTAGCCTGTGTGAGGTGTTAAGTGTTCTACCTTGTGGACTCACCTCATATTTTCTCTAAGCATTAAGTGTTCCACCTTTAGTGCTTTCCAATACTTTTTGATAGAGAATTACTTACTTTTTCATTTTTACAAGGCCTGCTTTGGGATTTCATCACCTCAAGGGATGACCTTAACTCCCATGTTCCGACGGAGTATAAATATCAGGAGGTGAATCCAAAGACACCTCTCTTGGGAATGAGTTAGATTTCACTCTTGGCTAAGCCTCAAAGAACTTTATACCTTTGAGAAGTGAAGGAGGAGATTTGGGTTACCATCTCCCCCCGGCTGTGTGATTTCTGATTCTTCTCATTTATGGATTTGTGCCTCACATACCTTGCGTATATCAAGAACGCCCTTTAGAAAAGCCATGTATATCCTTGTAGGTAGCTTCCTAGGATGTTGTGTTCTACGTGCCTGCTAAAACATTTTCAAGAACATACACAAGTAGAATCTTTAAGGAGTAGCATACTAAGTCACTTGATTGTTCATGTGCAAGGTTGCTTTGCCCCTTGTTCATTGTTTGAAGACAATTGCTTGCTTGAACTCCTTGATTGTTGTCTTATGTGCTTGATCACTGATAAAAATCTATTGATGTACTTGATCTTTTAAAATGAACACAAAAACTGAGTTCCTAAGTTGAAGCACCAACCTTTTTACAGCTTGCTTGATTTTCTATCCTGTCATTAGAGACCTGTCTTTGTCCTCTAGGGATAGCATCATTTGGTTTACAAAGTCACCTTGGAAATAATTGTCAAGTTAAAAGACTATTCTTGGTGAGAGTTTATCTCTAGAATTGTTAGCCACATTCTTGGAGAATTTTAGTACTCTTTTTGTCCAAACCGTTTCCATCAAATTCAATTTCAGTTATATTTTGGCCTAGTCCAACCTCCTGATTCAAAAGTGCAAGGGTAGTCACCCTTTGATTTGAGGCACCTCTTTGACAGTGTTGGTAATGCCTTTTGCAATTTCTATCTTACCATCTCCCTTTGGACATTAGAGAACTTTGATTATCCTAGTTTGGTGTTGACATTTTGTGAGGCCATCTTATCACCAAGCGTCTTCAATTCTTAGTCTTCCTTGGTCAGTCTAGGTTAGATCCTAGGTGCTGTCATGTTGCTCAACATCCAAACAAACGTTAATGGTATCAATAACACAAGATGACTCTTGGTCTTCTTCTTTCTTCTTGCCTTCCCATGTTTTTCTAATAAAGTCTTCTCTTCACATGGGATATTCTTCTCATCTTCCTAATTCTTTTCCTCTTACTATCTAGTCTATTTTATTCTATTTCATCTCTTCTGTCGCTTCCATGCTTGATTCTTCTTCTTCCAGAACCATGAATTACAAATATCTTGCTATGGAACCTCTTTTAAAAATGGATGATCTTGAACTCATTGCTAAATTCGAAGAGTTTTGTTCCTCTAACAGTCCTTCTAGATATGGCAAAGGTGATAAACTTAAGATAAAAATAGAAAAAAGATTGAAGGAATCAGATGCCTTTACTAGAATTATCAAAATGATTCTGTCACAACCTCCTTCTTCCAAAAGTCTTTCATCTTCTAAATCTTCCAAATCTTATAATGACTCTTCTAAACATTATTCATGTTCTTCATCTCCTAAATTTTCTAAGTCTTATCATGACTCTTCTAAACATTATTCGCATTCCTCATCTTCCAAGTCATACCATGATTCTTCTAAACATTCTTCATATTCTAAGTCTTCTCATCATTCTTCATCTCCCAAATCTTATCATGACTATTCTAAACATTATTCAAATTCTTTATTATCTAAGTCTTCTTCTTCCACTAGGTCTTCACCTTCCTCTTCTTCACGATCTCATTCCTCTTCTACTTCTCCCAAAAGTCTTACTTCTCTTCACAAGACATACCATAATGAGCAATGGGATAATACTTGTGATACCTCTTCCATGAAGAGTGCCACACCCATATATGACGACTATGATGACTATTATGATGGCTATGATGATGAACCCTATAGTCATACCTATGATGCTTCTATTCATAAGAGTCCTCCTAACCGCGTGCTTGTGCTTACTGGAAATGGGTCGTCACATTGGATAGATTGTGATGGTGATCCACATGACTCTAATTTTGAAAGAGACTTTGATGATTTCTGTGAATAATACCTAGATGATACATCTACTTCATTTGAAGAAGAGAAAGCTCAACACGCTGATTATAAATGTAAATACTATAACAATCTTTCCTCTAAGAAATCTCATGCTGAAAATAAAGATTACACTCTCAAGCAAGATCATGTTAATGTTGAACAATTTTCTTGTGATGGTTCCCTTCCATCCCCTACTTCCTCCAATACCCATACATTTCCTAAAGCTTCTGAATCTTCCAAATCTTTCACAAATTCTTCATCCAACAAAGATCCTAATGCTTTTCATGTGGTTCCCTATAGTTATCCTCAAGGGCTAACTCTTAAAGAAACTCAAGCTAACCTTCACTTGGCTGCAAATACCTTCAATAATGTTAAACCTATAGAGCCTAAGCCTTTATGCGCTATAATGCCTACTTCAGCTAATCCTTCACCATCTATTCCAAAGTCTTCCATACAACTCCAACCTGCTTCCTTGTCCTTAGAAGTGGCTTCATGTCAAGAGGACTCTAAAACTAATACAGAAAAGAATATAAAGAAAGATCAAGATCAAGAACCCTCCATGTCATCCACTCCTTTTCATGATGTTCTCTATCTGCGTCATGGTTCTTTTGATCCTTTACACCCTTCCTCATTTATTCCACCATGTCTTAAGTCTTCTCTAAAGCAAGATTAAGCTACTACCCACAAAGTTGAGCTTATTGATAATGAAAATAACCTTACCACGCTTGCACTTTCCAAAGATGATACTTCCATTAAGGTTATTAAAAATGGTGTTGTTACTTCCGATGTTAAGCCTATTCAAGAGACAAATTCTGCACTTGTGCTATCCAAAGATCCTTGTCAAGATCAAAGTCTTCCATCTTCTTGTTCTACCATTCCATGTTCACTTCCGCTTTCTACTCTTCCTAAGTCTTCGCAAGTTTTGAATGATCCTATCAAAGAAAATGCTCTTATTCAAGATGTCCAGGATCCTATTGAAAATTCTAATGCTCACTCTGAAGATGTTGATATCCTTGGTTGTCATATAGATGCTAATGAACTTATTGATTATCCTTTTGCCTTTTCCACTTCCATCCTTGGACCTCTTCCACCACTACTAAGGACTTCACATCTTCCTTCCATATTGGGTCCTTATGTCCCTTCATTTTCCCCTCCTAACTCTCCTAATTCATCATCTATCTTGGGTCCTTATGTCCCTCCATCTCCTATCTTTCCTCAAGATCAACATAGATGCATACCTTTGAATCCTTTTCATCCATCCACCCATCTACACCAGTCATATTATCCTTCTTCTTCCACACGTCCCAAGTCTTTTGGAAGTAACTTGAATATTCAATATAAGAAAAAGAAACAATACAAGAATCCATCAAAGAAAGATCACCATGTCTCCTCTAATCGACATGGGGGCATAAAGCCAGAAGAGATATCTAAGAAGAAAACTACAAGACAAGTATGGGTTCCAAAATCCATCATTCAAGATATTCTCTCTAAGTCATCAAAAGGAAATAAAAAGCCTAAGGCTATATGGATTCCAAAGTCTCTCGTAAGAGAGTCTCATGTTGAACAAAAAGTGAAGTTGACATTCAAGCTTTCAAAGACTTCCACCTCATATTCTTCCAAAAACATTCTTCCATTCCATGCACCTGAACCGCAACCTCTACTAAACATTCACCATATTTCTTCACGTATTCCTTCATTCAAGTTTTCTCCATCCTCTCGCCACCCTCCAAGGTGTGCATTGATGTTGATCTTGCCTTCCTTTCCATCTACTCTTTCACAATCCTTCCATTCATTATTCTCTTGCCTTCTATCATTTTTCCTCATTTGCATATTCCTCCTATCTTCCAACTCCACTCGCTTTACATAAAACCATATCCTCTATTTTTCTCTTCCATATTCCTTTCCCTATCAACATCTTTGAGCATATAATTTTGAATCCTTGGCATATCATGGTTTATCTTTTCAAGGAGCATTATCTAAAAGCTTGCCTTCTTCCAAAAATTATAAAAAAACTTTTTTTTTTTTAAAAAGGAGAAAAAAATGAAAAAATTGAAAATGTGCCTTGGTGAAAACCTGGAAACAGGCGCCTTGGTAGCAAAAGTAAAGAGAAATAAATTTGTCCTATGGTGAAAACCACTCCCTTGTGGCACCTTGGATAAGTACCATGATGAAAACTTGGCAATCAGGCATCATGTGTAGTTCTTCTACATATCTCATCCATTCCATCTTCTCTCTTTGATCTTGACAAGGTTGATCTATACACGTACATTTGGCTATCTCGAGAGTGGTCTTATGATGATCCTGCTTTCATTTCTTTCATGTCTAGCCTTCATATCTATTCTTCTCCATTCATTCTAGTCTTTCGCTATCCTTTTCACCTTTGGTCTTGATCTAATCTAATATCTAAAAAAGAGAAACACGATGCTATGAAGCCTCTTGACATGTATACTCCTTTGGACCGCATCTTTTTCCTTCTTTTACATTACGCCTTTCTGACTTATCCTATGCTAACCTTCCATCACTCGTTCAAATGTACTTTACATGATAATTTTTCCCTAGCTTGGGTACTCTTGAGGAGTTTGCCTTTGAGGATTTCTTCCATTCATTCTCCTTCATTTTGTTGCCTTCCATCTCTCCCACCAGCTTGCTAATCCCTCTTGTTCTCCACCTCACTAGACATTAGGACTGCACGATGTGATCTTGCTTGGGAGTTTGATGCTCATTCTGTCTGGGGGCATCCTTTGTATATAATTATTGATCCTGAAAAAATCCAAAAAAAAATTTGATATATGATCCTGAAAAAATTCCAAAAAAATTCATATATGTTGCTGAAAAAAATACAAAAAAAAATCAAAATTTTAAAAAATACAAAAAATCAAAAAATTCAAAAAAAATAGAAAAAGTGCCTTGGTGAAAACCTAGAAACAGGCACCTTGGTAGCAAAAAATACAAAAAAATTATAAAAAGTCCTGAAATTTTTTTTTCTTCCAATTGGTGAAAACCTGGAAACAAGCGCTACTTGAGGCCTTCACACCCCTATTTCTTAGCATGCATCCTTAACACTTAGCCTTTCTCCATCATGCCTTGTCCTTGTCGCCTTGGTTTGGAATTAGTCTTTGTCTTTGTCTAGGGGGCATCACTATGTTAGCTTTGGTCTCTTGGATATTCTTGTCTTTAGGACACCTCACAAATGGTGTTTTTTAACACCAACCCAACTGTGCTTTTCAACACAACCCCCGACATCGAGTGTTTTTCAACACTTATCAATTTGGTCTTATCCAGTTTGGTCATATGATCTTACCCGCTTGCAAGCATTCGATCCTTACCCTTGGAACTTAGTATCAATTTACACACTAAAATTTTTAAATGCTACACTTAATGTTTGAGATATGTCCTGATCTTTTCTTTGTGTGTTGACTGATATTGATTTTTGTTGAGTGTCCTTGTCTAATAAGTCTCTCCGTGATGCATAGCTAGAGGACTTGGGGCATGGGGCATGTTTTTATTTGCTTTCTACTTGTGGGTGTCGTCTTGAACCTCTTCAATGTCTCTTGTTGTCCCCTTGACACACTTAGGATATTTAAGGCATCATCCTTGACTGTTTTAGCACAACCGTTCTCATAGTCATCCTGACATTTATGCCTTGATGCGAGCATGGTTTTGCTACATTAAATTGGGTAAGCTAACATTGTAGTCATCTTGACCTTTATGTCTTTGATGCTCATGTTAGAATCTTTCCACATTCCAATCTGATATAAATCACATTCATATCTTCATAGTTGCGTTTGTGACTAGTGTTGATTGTGTGATTGTTTGATGTCCGGTAATAACGGCCCAATGATGAAAATAAGTTCTCTTACATTCTCTAATGAATGATGAACACAAAAAACCTATGTTACCCATGCAAGTACACCTTTGCATTTTCATGTAGCTTGCATTATTTAGACTTCATGTTAAATTTGCACTTTTAGGCTACATTATGAGTTTGAGAGGGTTTCCTTCATCTTTCTTGTGGACTTTCAGTCAACTGTGGTCATGATTTGATCTTCATTTCCTTATCTTCTTTCGTGATCTCAATCAAAATTTCCTATCTTAAACAGTTGATTGATTTCGATGCATCCTCTTTCTTGAGGCAAATTCTCTTTTTTCTCTCCATTCCTTTCCATTTCTTCCAAACTTCTATCTTCCATTCGCCTTCACCCCACTTCTTTTCTTTTAAATTCAACCTTGGGGCATAATTTTCTTGTTGATCTACCTTGGTTCTATGATTCTTATATTTTTCAACTTACATCAAGAACCTTATGTTTTGTTCAATTTGATCAAATTTTTTAATTTACTGTTTCTTCTCTATCTCATTTTGATTTCAATCATGAGGGGGCAGTACCTACTAAACTTCAATCCTTGATTCAACTTTATCAATTTATCAATTGCTTCTCTTGGGGCAACCTTGCTTGAGATTCTTATCTCCTATTTTGGACTTGATTCAGCTATGTCTCATCCTTCAGCTTTAGCTTATGCTTGTCCTGATGTGTTCCCATCTGTCAAACACACATCTAGGTTGTTTTGTGATCCCAAATCAATTTCACACTGCAATTCCATTCTTTGACTGCATGTGATCCCGAGTCGACCTCACATTAGTCAAAGAGGGGCAAATGTATGCACCCTAAAATGGTCACCTAGACTTTGGGCCCCATTTATTCAATTATCAAAAATCAATCCCTGAATCAATGCTTTGCAACATATTTGAATCAAACTTCTTGATCAAATTGTAACTATTTCAATTATTTCAATTTTCCCCTAAGGTTTGAATATTTCATTAACTTTATTTAATCAAAAGAAATAAATCCCTTTTAAATAAATAGAATAATGTTATTTAATTGAAATTAATATTCCTTAAATGAAATAATGTTATTTGATTAAAATCCATTTTTAATTAAATGATTTTATTTTATTTAATTAATATTCATCTCTAAATTATATAATCTTATTTTATTTGATTAAGAGAGATATTATTCTTTTAAATTAAATAAATAAAATATTCTCTCAATATCTTTTGTGATGGAAAAGGAAACAAATCCATTAATAAAAAAATGAAATAAATGAAATTCCATTTTCCTACAAACCTTCTAAAAATGACATTTGTTTCCTCTTTTCCATTTATCCCACATTGATCTTGGATTTCAATTCAATTCCACTTTTTCCTATAAAATGAGCCCTCTCACTCTCAGTTGAGGATCCTGAATTTTCATATCATCCTTATGCTGCAAGTTTTCATAGAGTTTTGAATTTCATTATTGCATATTTACATACTCATAGCATTTTAATTGATTTATCTCATTGTTTTAGTTTAAATTTCATATAGATTAATCTCATATAGACTATTTTAGATTGCATATTTTAGTTTGATTTCATATAAATTAATCTTCATTTTAGTAAATTAGTTTATTTTGCATTTACAATCATTTAGAATAGTATTTCATTTGCATGCGAAGAACAAGATTCATGGAGATTAGCATTCTTGCTTCTCCTCTTTGAATCTCTCATTCCGAGTTTGTACTTGCATGGGTTACTTGGTCGATCTGAGGGCCTTAATATCAACCCCTACACATGCTTGGATAGAGAGCTGTGAGTTGATTTGTGAGGGCTCATTCTTGAGTCTCCTTGCATATAAGAATTCACAGAAGTGTACCACATCTTGGTGTACACATTTGGGAAGATATTAGTGCTAAATATAACATTCTTAAATCTCAAAAGAAAACATACACTCTTATCTCCAAAGTAGTGGGCAATTTTTTCCCTGGTAAAATTTTGAAGTCTTGTCAGGTGCTCGAACAGTTGAAGTGGTCTGATGGTAAAACCTTGGATGACTTCTCTAGCAGACAAATATATAATATGCTTAAGGATGATGTGGGTATTATTAATAGAATCAATCAAATCTGGGGCTTTAATTGGCCAAGCACTAGATGGCACTTTATCTTTGATTTATTTTCACATTCACCTGTTGAGCCTAAGAAAAAATATTTTAGATGGATTTTACTTCTTAAAAAACTAGTTGTTGGATCCTTTCTTTCTTCTCATGGTAAACAAATTGTTATGTGCACCATCTATAACTGTCCTGAGTCTTTTTAACATCTTTTTTAAGTGTAAATTTGCCAGTAAAATTTGGTCTCTATTTTTTGTTCAACCTATTACTTGGAATTGTAATGATTTCCTATCATGGCATGAGATCCTTGTTGGTTTTGTGGAAAATTTTGATCTTAAGATGAACAAATTGTGGTTTTCTTTAACTTCTAAAATTTTATGGATCATCTTGAAGTAGAGAAATGAGGAGATTTTCTAGGATGGGAAATGAGATCTTACTAAGTTTAATTGTAA